>OY757939.1:39146465-39669940 GCA_963585895.1 Sepioteuthis lessoniana
CCCGAAATCAAGAAGAAAAATATATAATTCATTGATGATAGGAAAATAAGCTTCAGAGTTTTATGAATTATTGACACATGACAAATTTATCAAATCAATGTATCATTTAATCAAAAATTATATATATAAAATTATCACAATTTATAAAACTATCATCATTAATTATTATTATTATAGCATTTTATATACCTTTTCGCCAATAAATGTCCAATAATGATATCATTAAAAAAAAAAAAAATTGTAAATAAAGTTTTAAACCGTTTCATAACTTCCTCACAGATAATTAAAACGAAAACAAGTTAAAAAAATATTTCTAGCTTTATTTAATTTATTATCATTTTGTTGTTGTATTTTTCTATAGGCTAAAAAAGGTGTAGGATAGGATTTTGATTAGAAAAATCAAATTTGATTGTCACAATTTATTTTGTTAATTTAAAATCTATTTATTTATTTATCTGCCCTTGATAATATTTTTTCAGGATGTTTTTATCTAAAGAAAAAGAGGAAATAAATTCTGATTCTTACTAACCATGGTCAATGATTATTAGAAACAAAAATGAGATTAAAAAAAGAGTTAATTAAGTTAGTTAAGAAACGATAAAATCAAAACATTAATATTAAGAATTAAAACTTGATAATGGCTGCTAGCTTCCGCGTGTTCTCATACTTACTTTTTTTTTCTTATTTATTTAAAAAAGTTATTAAAAATTCAATCTCCCAAAAGAAATAGCTACAGATAAGAATAAAAATTTAGTAAATTCAAAAAATTCCTAAAATCTAAAATCATTTTTTAACTTCAAAATCTACAAAAACTATTTTGATTTTTTAAAACATTTAAAAACAGTAACGCCCTTTTGAAACATTAAATATGTAAAATAAATAAAAACAGAACACTTACTTTGATAATTGTAGATTCCAATTGTTAAAAGTGATCGAAGGGAGAAACGACCAGCTTAAGATTTTACAAGACGAATGATGTTTTTAAAAAAAAATTAAAAAAAAAAAAGTCCCAATTGAAGACAGGACAGATATGTATTTTTGCTTTGTTTTGTTTGATTTTTGTGTTGTTTGTTTTTTGGTTTTTTTGACCAGGAAGGAAGTAAGAAAGGGAATAACAAAAAAAAAAAAACACACTAAAATATTTCGATGGTGGTCAAAGTTTCTCTGGATTTGTCACTGTTTTCTTCCTTTTTCTTATTTAGAGGCAAGTTAATTATGTTTAGTAATTAAATACTAAACTAAAACTGCTGTGAAAAATAATATCCAACTGGTGTTTCCATATATATATATATATATATATATATGTATATATATATACACATATATATATTACCTTTTAGAAAATCAAGACGAGCCCTGCTGATATTAGTCACGTGGAGGATAACCTGGACGACAGTAATATGTACTGAAATAAAATAAAAACATAAAAAAGAATTAATCAATCTTGTTTTTGTAAAAAAATTAAAATTAAATATATTTTTAAAAGTTTGACAACAAAGCGCTTCCCCCCCCCCATCATTAAAATTATAATGGTTTATCATCAAACAAAATGTAAACAATACATTCTATTTCTTCTGGTTACAGAGTGAAAATATCTATAAGATTATCGCTTGATAACAAAAAAACAATATTGAGCAAAATAAAGCTTTTTATTTTAAATTTTTCAATGATATAATCAGATAAATAAATAAAAATGAGAAATCATAGGTTTATTACTTAGAAAGATGAAAATTGAAATACGCAAAAAAAAACGAAAAAAAACGGAACAGTCTTGTTTAATTTTAGCTTGAAATACTAAATTTTATTTCTAAAATCATAGAAAAAATGTATCTTTTAGAGATTGTAACCACTAAAAAAACTTGAGATATTTAAAATAATTAACTTTATATATAATTTTGAAAAAAAACACACAACTAAACAGCTGGAAATGACCTGGTATAGTCTAAATACACAAAAGTCGCGGGTTTCCAAATTAGAATAAATAAACAAAATTTAAATGAATCCAGATGATAGCAATAAGCTGATTAATAAATTTACATGATCATTGAATCAACATTTAAGACAAAGATAAACAACAGAATATAAACAAGAAAGTATAAAAGGAAAGAAAAGAAAAAGAAGGGGAAAAAAAAGGACAACAAAACAGACAAACCGAAATTTGATAAATTCGTAGCCTCGATAGATAAATATTAAACAAATGATAATACGAAGAGATACATTTCTGAACGAGATGAAATAAAGATGATAAGGTGTGGTGTGACTGAGAGACCAAACAACAACGTGGTCGACTTTGATGTTCAACAATTAGAGTTTCTGTCGACAAAAAAACCCCAAGATTTTCGCTCATCGCCATTCTGTCTTCTTCTTGTATCTTCTTCACTGAAGCAAATTTTTAACAAAACGACTTGGCTTTTTCGGGGAAAGGTCGACCAAATAACGAGATAGCAAATATGTTTAATTTTTTTTTTTTAAATCCTACCCCAACATGAGATATGAGTTGTGTAAAAATATCGTCGGCACGATTCTATTTTTACTAACCAGTAAAATGTTGCTGATGAAAAATCTACAAGTCGTGCTATTTTGGGCCTGGAAATCACTTGGTGTATTAATAGTCAGAGACTCTTCTATGTCGATATGTTAATTAGCTGTGAAGCGGTCGGCGGTGAACAGGTCCGAGCTCGAAGGACCCGATTAAAAAAAAATCTACGCCAAAAGGACATAAAAACTGTAAACAAGTTTTCAGAAAAGTGCCGAATTATTCCACCCGATCGGCCTGCCCGACTTATTTTGGTTAAAAAGCAAAGAGTCGGGTCAAGAAAGTAAGAGTACTAACTTCCTTCGGCGGAGGGTTTTGTTTGTCACTCGCAGCCAGATTACACACTCACGATCATACACATACACATTGCGCTAATTTTTGTAGTGTATTGGAATCTTTTGAAGATGGGATTATGAGAGAAGAAGAAGAAAAAGGAAACACAAAGAAAGACTGACAGCAAATTGATAGGTTAGGAAAACTTGTTAGAGACACACAGGAATCGATGAAGTCATTTAATTTCAACACACAATTTACCGATATCCAGTGAGTAGTCACGCCAGTTGAGTGTGGAATTCCACATACAATGACGTAATGTAACCTTCCCCCTAGCGGACAGGACTGAAATCAAGGGACAGATAACTCTAGTTTAAATTGTTAGATTTATGATTGGGAGTGGTACAGAAGCATGTTAGAACACTTTAGTGAAATGTACCTACCAAACCAAGCCAGCTTGCTTCTCAGCTAGCCAGCTAGCTTAGCTTGAGGATAAAAAAAAAAGAGAGAGAGAGAGAAGGATAAATGAATGCTTACCGTCCGAGAGAGTAAGAAGGAAGAAGTTGCGTAAGAAAGTAGCTAGGAAGAATATTTTAGAGAAGACTCAAGCTGAAAAAATGAGATATGTAGGTTAAAGAAGAATGAAGTAGTTGAAGACGAAAAGAAAGAAAGACGGATATCATCTGAAAAAATAAAATGCCATTCGTAGGAAGGTGAGGTAGAGTAGGCAGCTAAGTCAACAGTGTAGATATGTAAAAGACTGAGAGGAAAGAGACACAGGAGAAAGAGGGTATTAAAAAAAGGTAGAAGAAGGTAAGGAATCCTAATGCAGATGAAGTCGCTTTCGTAATAACAGGCAGGGAGGAGCTGTAGAGAAAGGAGGAATCAATGAAGTTTTAGAAAGATAAGAGATCTTTTTCTCAAGAGAGAGGGGCAGCTGATGCATGAGAAGAAAGACAACATGCACAAAACAAGGTGAGCAGAAAATCAAGAGTTTGCAAATAAAGCTCTCTTCTGTTAGATTTTTTTTTTTTTTTTAATAAGAGAAACTACCTAAAAACTATCCGTGTGTGTGTGTGTGTGTGTGTGTGCAAGACAACTGCTTGGAGCATTTGGGGTTGGGGTGGAGCATATCCACAAAAATCAGAGAAATGAAAATGATTATGTAAAATGGAACGAAAAAAAAAGTGAGAAGAATAAGATAAGTCTCCACAGGATGTGCGATGGCTAAAAAAAAAACCCCAGGTGATATCATTATCTTCTTCTGGAAAACAAGTTTTCCAAACATTATTTCATGACTATATTGAAATGATATGTAGGCTATTTTTTCTTTTTTCTTTTACTTTTTTTTTTTTTTTTTTTTTTGTGGCATGTCATAAATACATAATATTCCGTATCAATATTAGAAAGATACAAAAAAAAATATTTATATATTATCAAATCCTCATGTTTATATATGTGTGTGTGTGTGTGTGTGTGTGTGTGAGAGAGAGAGAGAGAGAGAGAGTGGACACAATGCACATGAAACTTAGTCATGAATGATATATGAATCTCTTAAACTACAAAATTTAAATTAGTTCTGCTCTCAATAGCATTGACTACTTTTAAAAAATTCTTAATTTTTAGTTGAAAAATTAACCGAAACATCTATATTTTACTGCTGCCTACATAAGTAAAAAAAATTTCAAATATTCAGAAAATCTCATGGCATCTATTTGTATCTGAAAACCAAAATATGATACAAATAAGAACTGATCACCAAATTAGAAAAACTCTCCCTGTAACTTCCTAAGAAAAATCTTCATTTACCTTTGCTCTCAACCTAAAGACTTGGTAAAGATTTTTACCAAACATTAAATCAAAGAAAAATAAATAAATAATGATGATGATGATGATGATGATGAAATCAAGAAACAGTTATAAAAAAAAAAACAAAAAAAAAACAATGAAAAGAAACATTGGACATTATTAAGTATTATTTATTACCAAACTCTAAACTATTAAAACTTTGCAACCAAAATAAAATTGCATAAATACATTATGGATGGTGCACAACTTTTTGATATAAAATGATTGATAAATTTTTATTTTAATTCTATTTTGACTTTTAGAAACTATAATCAACTAATTGTCGAATGTTATATCTCTCAAATTTTCTCTGTTTAAAATAAAGAAGTTATTTATTGATGTGTCCTTATAACAGAAATTTATTTCAATACATAATATGATATAAAAAAAAGTATATTATTTATATGTGTGTGAGTGTGTGTGTATGTATTATATTACACAAATAATTACACCTTCCCATTTTTTACAAAAAGTTAAAATTCTTCAAAAGATACCAGAGTTTTTTTTATTTTCAGTGGAATATGATACAATCAAAAGGGATATCATCAAATATTATTAATTACTGAACTCTTCAACATTGAAACTTTGTAACCCCAAATATGACAGCCCAGTCAGCTGAGGCTGTAGAAAACACCAACTGCATCTCTGCAAAGAGTAAGACTCCCCTCAACGAGTGTCCTGGATATGAGATTAAATCTTCTGATGGCAAGGCTCCAGCCTTGGAGATTTGGGGAATGTGGAATACGCCTTCATTGCCATTGCTCCAAGGTTCACTCTGACCCCGGAGTAGTAGCATCTGATAGGGTCCTATCTATGGGTCAAATAGAACAAACTATGTGTGCAAACAAAGGACTGATGTTAAATTGTGACTGCTATATAGCAATACTTGAAACCATTTAACTGTGTGCAAAAGAGCTCAGGCTCATTTTAGAATATCTACAAAATCTGTTTACAAATCATATATATACTTAATATATATGTACAAACCCAGATTTGGCATTAAATAACCTACAATGGTTGATATGCCATAAAACCCAACCAAACCAAACCAAAATATGAATATGTAGCAGTTCAAAAATACTTTACCATTTCAAAAAGGAATAACTTCTTTATTTTAAACAGAGAAAATTTGAGAGATATAACATTCGACAATTAGTTGATTATAGTTTCTAAAAGTCAAAATAGAATTAAAATAAAAATTTATCAATCATTTTATATCAAAAAGTTGTGCACCATCCATAATGTATTTATGCAATTTTATTTTGGTTGCAAAGTTTTAATAGTTTAGAGTTTGGTAATAAATAATACTTAATAATGTCCATTTTGATTTTATAATGTTCCATTAGAAACAGTAAAATCTTGCTGTTTTTGGTTTAGAAGAAAATTTAACTTTTAATTAAAAGATGATAAGGTTGTACTTATTTATGGGCCATACTGTCAGCACATATTAAATACAAATCTTTTTTACTTCAATATTAAAACAATTAATTACTTTTGTTACAATAACAATCATAATTTTTATTAAAATTATCCACATCCAATGAGAAAACTTCAAAACTTATTCCACAGACCTAGAAGTAAAGTGACTTTTTTTAATCTACATCGATTTACTTTCACAATATGTTCACAACTTCTTCAGACAGTGTACCATTTTCTTGAAAAGAAAACTGAATAACTGATTCAAAACAATTCATGATTCTAACGATTTCTATCTCGTCACTCTGGAATCCCTCTATATTTATTTTTTATTATTAAACCTAATTCTTTCTGCCTGTTTTCATATGAGGGTTATTCAAAAAGTTCTAAGCCTCACCTAGAAAGAAGAGCCATAACTGAACATTTTTGTTGTGGCAACATGCTATTTTTTATAAAACTAGAAAAAAATTTGAATTTCTGTCTTCCTTTCTGTGCAAGTGAAGCTATACAAAGGTGAGAGATCTATGACAAATCTAAAATCTAGGTTAGGCTAACAATTTTTTGAGCAACTCTCGTAACTCATATTCTGTAACCAAATACCAAATGGCTTGCACAACTCTGAACCTTTTCTGCCCTGTTGGCAGAGTTTAGAATGCAATGACTGTATACCCTGTATAGTGGTAAGACCTCCCCCCCAAAAAAATGGTGTCCTAGGTATGGCACTAAACTGCATCTGGTGGTGAGGCTCAAAACCCAGAGTGTTAGTACTTGTTAAGATCTTATCTATGGATTGAATAGGTCCGTTTGAAAATTATTAGTATTTGATAGGAATACTTGATACTATATAACTGTAAATTATATGCATTAAGAATAATTACTTGAAACTATAATTGTTTACTAAAAATGATTATGGTAAAATTGAAATAATTACTTGAAACCATATGATTATTGTTGGTATAATGTCCCAAGAGACCAGGGTTCAATCCTAGGTCAAGCCATACTAAAGACTCTTAATGGTACTGGAGGCATCCTTGCTTAACACACAACATTATAAAATACGGATCAAGGATAAGTGGAGCAAGAGAAAGGAGTAGTGCCCTCTCCTACACCTCAGTGTAGTAGCTATTAAAAAGTGAGCCTTCGGGTCGCCCTCAACTACGGTCGCCCAACTTACTACCTACTAGATAGAAATACTTTAAACCATACAATTATGTGAAAATTATTTGTATTATGAGAGTTGGTTAAAAAGTTCTTAGGCTGATCAAGATATTCTCAAGGAATGTAACCAAAATGATCCACACACTTTTTCCATCAGTGTTGCAGTGCTTGGATCCATTAGTAAAAAAAAGTCACCAACAGCAGATATGATGTCATCATGTGTTCTTTCCCACTAGCTTCATAAATAGAAATACTTGATATCTCATCATCATCAAGTTGTTTCCCTGAAACCTCTCTCACAATACATCTTTATTGTCCATCACTCTTGGCAAGTCTTCTTGATGGCATATAGTGTTCACACTGAGCTGATGAATATAGGTCTTTCCTGGTTGGCCAACACTAGTGTGTCCATGTATGGGAGCCCACTGCAGAACTTTGCTTATGAGTTTGTCCTTGCTTCTCCAAAATGTCTTCTTTGTCTTAATTGGATGGTTTGTGAGATAGGAAGCAAGTGGTCATACAGTGTGCTGCTTTCAGGATTTGTTCAAAATGACCCACAGCATCCTTTTAGCTTTTTCTATAGATGTTTAGTTAAAGTCCAAGTTGTGCAACCATACAATAGTACTAAGATGGCTACAGCTTGTAAGAATTTCTTTTTTATTTTATCAGTGGAATCAGATTTTCAGATAGCCAATAATCTGTTATAGTAGACCATGTCTTTCCAATGCATATGTTGATATCACTTTCAATAGATGAGATATTGCTGCAAAGGTTAGTGAAACTGTAGTCTATAGTCGAGGGCGACCCAAAGGCTCCTTTTTCAATAGCTACTACACCGAGGTGTAGGAGAGGGCACTTCTGTTGGATTGCTCCACTTTACCTTTGATACGTACCTTATAACGCTAAGTGTTAAGCAAGGAGGTATCAAGTACCATTTTTTAAGTCTTTGGTATGACTCGACCTGGGATACTCCCCCTCCAATAAGAAAGGTGTGTCTTGGATATGACACTAAACTGCATTTGGTGGTGAGGCTCCAGTTCTAGAGATCTAGGGAGTACTCCTTCATTGCCATTACTCCTAGGTCCACTCTGACCCAAAGTGGTAGTCCCTATTATGGTTCTATTTATGGGTCAAATAGATCTGTTTAAAGATTATTTATATTTAATAGAACTATGGGCCAAAAAAAAAACTCTTAAGAAACAATTATACAAAAAATCTAAATATGAATGTACAGTGAATGTGATTCCTAAATCTCAAGGCATGAAATAACCCTAGACAAGTTGACATGCCATTACAATCAATCAATAACTAAGACTTGTTAATCGATTGGCTTTGAATGAAAATTTACGTCTGGTGAGGGACAGTTTTAACACTCTACCCACTATGCTAATGAACCGGTTGTTAGTGAAACAGTCTACTAATTTTATAGATAAATGTGGAGATGTCTCTGTTTCGTTTAAAACATCATAAACATTAAAACTCTAAATAAATAACTCCACCATCAGATGCAATTTAGTGTCATATTCAGGACATATTTGTATCTTTTTCACTTTCAGAAATTTTTCATTATTTATAGCATAAATCAAGTTTTAAGATGGAAGCAGGTGAAGTGGAACTAAAGTGGGGGTTTGATTTACAATGAAAATTAACACTAAACTGGGTCCTGATTATAGGTGTATATTTATACAAATATGGAAACCAAAAAAAAAGAAAAAGATCAAAACTCATTGCATATTTCGATGAGTTTTAGATTTTTTTTTTTGTTTTTTTTTTCATTAATCTCTACTAAACTTTTATTTTTAGGTTTGGTTTCTTTTGTTTTGACTGGCTTATTGGCCTAGTGGATAGAGTGTTCGCCAATGGTCTGGAAGACCAGGGTTCAGTCCCAGGTCTCGTCATACCAAAGACTTTAAAAATGGTACTTAATACCTCCACGCTTAACACTCAGCAATATAAGCTGCCTATCGAGGGTAAAGTTGAGCAATCCAGGGAAAGGAGTAGCGCCCTCCCCTACACCTCGGTCTAGTAGCTATTGAAAAGGGAACCTTCTGCTCGCCTTCTACTATGGTCACCAACTTTACTTTTTTACTTACTCTTTTGTTTTAATTGCATATCAACTTTTGTGGGTTATATAATGCCAAAATCATCCTCATAGATAAACAGCAGTGATACTATATAACTCATAACTGGGAGGATAAAGGGGTTCTTACTTTACCCCAACTCCCCGGTGGTATTAATTTGAAAGTGAACATAATACTGTTTTTGAAGCTCAAACTCACTAATAGGCTGAAGTCCAACACTTAAGCCATTTCACCAGGTGGACCCCCTCCCACTATGCCACAGTGAGGACTCCTCCCTTTATTTTTATAACCAGTTGGAATTTATATGTTTAGTTTATCTTATCAAGATAAGAACCTAGGATTAGGGTTTAGGATTTTTGTTACACCACAAATTCCTAGTGGCAGAAAAAATGAAAATGCAACTTTGTTTTTTCGTTGTTTTTTTCTTTACTTTAAAATTATAGACATTATAGACGGTCGACTGAAAAACTGCTACTTGCATAAAAATAGACACCAAGTCAGAGTCAATTTTTTCTTTATTTTAGAATAAACATCCGCTGTCATCACCCATATTTGAATAGACACAAAGTTAGAATCCAATTTTAAATTAAAGTTATATTCTAAATCAAGCATCCCCTATCCTAAATATGGACACAAAGCAAAGTACATTTATCCATTTTATCTATATTATAAATTAAGCCCTCACTTTAGGGCTACTTTGCTCATTTCTATATGAAAACTTAAAACTGTCCCTCACCAGACTTAAATTTTCATTTAAAGCCAATCAATTAACAAGTCTTAGTTAGTGATTGATTGTAATGGTATGTCAACTTGTCTAGGGTTATTTCATGCCTTGAGGTTTGGGAATCACATTCACTGTATATTCATATTTAGAGTTTTTGTATAGTTGTTTCTTAAGAGTTTTTTTTTGCCCATGGTTCTATCGAATCTTTCAACTGATTTATTTGACCCATAAATGGAACCATAATAAGTACTACCACTTTGGGTCAGAGTGGATCTAGGAGTAATGACAATGAAGGAGTACTCCCTAGATCTCTAGAACTGGAGCCTCACCACCAAATGCAGTTTAGTGTCATATCCATGACACACCTTTCTTATTGGAGGGGGAGTATTTTGTGCCTAAATGTTAGGGAATCATATACTTAATTTATATTTAAATCTTTTTGTATAGTTATTTCTTAAGAGCTTTTTGTACATGATTATTCCTATCAAATAAAAAGAATGAGCAAATCTATTTGATCTAATCATCATCATGTTGTGCCGGTAGCACAGATATCCCTGACCCTCTCTCGCCACTTCACCCTATCGTTCATCGCCTCTGGCAGGTTTTCAGGGCTACATCCCATATCCTCACGTAGCAGCTGTATGTATGTTCAAGCTGGTCATCCTGCTTTTGCTCAGCCATATGTGGGGGTCCATAGTAGTACATCACTTATGAGCTCGTCCCTGCTTCTCCAGCAGTGTCCTGCATGTCTGGTTCATCTAACTTGGATAGTTTTCATGATGGCAGATGGCCGTATAGTTGGTGCCTTGTGGGGTGTTGCCGCCAGGATTTGTTCAATATTGCTCGCAACATTATCGATCATATGGAAATCAGACCTGACTGATAAAATGAAATGCAGTTTCTTCCAGGAAGTGGTCGTGTCGATACTGCTGTAGGGATGCACTATTTGGACGCTAACAAAATGGCAGGAGAAGAAGCTAGATGGCAGTTACACAAGAATGTTGCAAATTTGACCAAATAGATGTAACTCAAACTGGTGCTATAAGTCCAGATCAGAATGGACCTAGATGTAATGGCAATGAACCAGTATGTCGTACTCTTGAGATCTTCTGGACTGGAGCCTCAACATCAGATGCAGTTTAGTATAATATGCAAGAGACCCCTTTTTTTGGTGGGGAGGGTCTTAACCATCTTCAGGAGACATGGTCAGCATATTCTAAGCCCCACAAACAAGGATATCAATAAATTTATTTGGTAGGAAAAGATACTAGAACCAAAGATTCAGTATACAAATATTTGAAACAGATTTCCTTTTTTTTTTGTTTTGTTGATTGTGATGGAAGCTGAAAGAATTCATATAAATTTTGTGCAGGGAAATGTATTTTTTGTATTTTTACCTATTTTTTTTTTTTAAATAACACAATTTATATCAGTACTACATTACTAGTCAACCCATTATATCTGGGGTCTAGTCTGCTGGGGGAGCTGTAGAATACACCAACTCCATCTCTTCAGAGGGTTAAACTCCCCCAACAAGTGTCCTGAATATGACACTAAACAATCTGATGGTGAGGCTCCAGTAATGCTTGATTTTTGGGGAATGCAGAGTACCCTATTATTGCCATCGCTCCCAGGTCCACTCTGGGCCAAAGTGTTAGCACCTGATAGGGTCCTATCTATGGGTCAAATAGAACTAAACTGTGTGCTTATGCTAAACTGAATTGTTAGAAATAGAACTGTTTTTACATTTAACTGTGTGTAAATAAATAACTGATGTTTAATTGAATTGTTAACAATACTTAGAATCATCTAACCTTGTTTGAAATAGAACTGTTTTTGATATTTAAACAACTGTGTACTTATGTTAAACTGAATTGTTTGAAATTGAACTGTTTATGTGTATAAAATGGATTTGGCATTAAATAACCTGCTATGGTTGATATGCCTTAAAACCTAACCTAACAAGACCATTATATTCTAATAGTAAAACTAGTCCATGATGATATTAAAGCTTCTATTTTGGAAGGATTGAAGGATTCTTTTTAGCTTTTCATTGCTATCTCCATTTTATCAAGAATTTGGATGACTAAAAAAATTGTATTCTGCTCAAATGCAGACACTACAAAATTATCATTTTACTTCAAATTGAATATGAAATTTTTTTCTTCTCCAAGTTAAAACATTTCAAATGTGTTGCTCATATAAAAAAACAGATGATTAGGATAACAGTCACATCTTGACAGATGATGATGATAAAAGCCATATCTTGACCGATGATGATAATGATTGCTATGTCTTGACAGATGATGCGAATAACAGTCACATCTTGATAAATGATGATGATGACTGTCACATCTAGACAGATGACGATGATGACTGCTATGTCTTTACAGATAACTAGGATAACAGTCACATCTTGACAAATGATGATGACTGCTATGTCTTGACAGATGATGATGATGACTGCCATTTCTTCACAGATGATGCAAATAACAGTCACATCTTGATAAATGATGATGATGACTGTCACATCTAGACAAATGATGATGATGACTGCCAAGTCTTGACAGATGATGAGGATAACAGTCACATCTTGACAGATGATGATGATGACTATCACATCTAGGCAGATGTGATAGTCGTAGGAAATGAACACGGCGACACAAGTTCAAATCCTGGACGAGACTGATTGCATTTCACATAGCACTAATACCCTTGGGAAAGGTATGAATCCAATTATTCTCCCTCCAGCTATGGGTAAATAGTAGGACAGACTAGGTTCTTCAGCCTTGGTTAGGCAACTAGTCTAGGAGAAGGAAAACTCTGAATTCAAACCTATTAAACTCCGCTTAAAAATTGACTTTGTGTCATATCCAGCCCGAGCGGAGGGGTTGGTAAATAGGATCACATCTAGGCAGATGTTAATGATGACTGCCATGTCTTTACAGATAACTAGGATAACAGTCACATCTTGACAAATGATGATGACTGCTATGTCTTGACAGATTATGATGATGACTGCTATGTCTTGATAGATGATGAAGGTAACAGCCACATCTCGACAAATGATGATGATGACTGTCACATCTTGACAGATGATGAGGATAACAGCCACATCTATACAGATGATGATGACGATTGCCATGTCTTGACAGATGATTAGGATAACAGTCACATCTTGACAGATGATGATGATAAAAGCCATATCTTGACAGATGATGATGATGACTGCCATGTCTTGACAGATGATGAGAATAACAGTCACATCTTGACAAATGATGATGATGACTGTCACATCTTGACAGATGATGAGGATAACAGCCACATCTATACAGATGATGATGATAAAACCCATGTCTTGACAGATGATTATGATAACAGTCACATCTTGACAAATGGTGATGACTGCTATGTCTTGACAGATTATGATGATGACTGCTATGTCTTGACAGATGATGAGGATAACAGTCACATCTCGACAAATGATGATGATGACTGTCACATCTTGACATATGATGAGGATAACAGCCACATCAAGACAGATGATGATGATAAAAGCCATATCTTGACCAATGATGATGACGACTGCCATGTCTTGACAGATGATGAGAATAACAGTCACATCTTGACAAATGATGATGATGACTGTCACATCTAGACAGATGATGATGATGACTGCCAAGTCTTGACAGATGATGAGGATAACAGCCACATCTATACAGATGATGATGATGATGACTGCCATGTCTTGACAGATGATTAGGATAACAGTCACATCTTGACAGATGATGATGATAAAAGCCATATCTTGACAGATGATGATAATGACTGCTATGTCCTGACAGATGATGAGGATAACCGCCACATTCAGACAGATGATGATGACTGCCAAATGCAGACTGATGATGTTGACGACTGCCACATCTTAACAGATGATAGCTATTTTTACCTGCCAGAATTACAACTTAATTGTCCTGATTAATAACTAATTCATCTTGTGTAAAATATACATGATGATAAGATAGTAAGACATCTGTACGTCATTGGATCATAGTGACATATGCTTTTAGGACACTAATTCCACTCTGTGAATCTCCATAGCCACAGCCCAGTGACAAATTTAGCAAGATAACTGGTGACTATACAAATTGCAGGTTTTATTTCATTGTATCTTCTCCTTGACTTTTATCATCAAAGGATAACTACTAGACAGCAAAGGTTTGGTGCTGGAGCTTCTTTCACCAGTTTTGATTTTAGGGTTATCTTCAAGAAAGGTTGCTTTCACCATGGTTTTCTCATTAGACTGGAGCCCCTTCTACTCTTCATCATACATACATACATAAATACAATTTTTTTTTTTTTTCATCATACAACGTGTGAAAGCACATGCGATACCCTAACCTCATCAGCCGCCAACCAGGGTGATAACACAGTTTCGGTAGCTCAAGGCCGTACTGCCACTCCTGGCGCTACCGAGCAGCTTTTGCCACCGGATAGGGTATTTAAAAGAAATATATATCTATGTATACACAAGATCAACTAAAAGCGGACATTACATTGGACGTTCGTTTTCTCATTAGACTGGAGCCCCTTCTACTCTTCAGCTTACATACATACATAAATACATATATAATGATAATTTTTAGTAATATATAGATAATATGGAGCTTATTTTTTCTAGTTATGATTTTGGAGTAAACTTTTCCTTGAAGGGTTGCATTCCCCATGGTTTTGTCATTACACTTAAGCTCCTTCTACTCTTAAATATACATACACACATACATAATGATAATTTTTTGTAATATATAGATAATATGGAGCTTCTTTCACCAATTTTGATTTTGGCATTACTTTTTCTTGGAAAAGTTGCCTTCACTATGGTTTTGTCATTAGACTGAAGCCCCTTCTACACTTCAACATACATACATACATACATAATGATAATTTTTCATGATAATAATATAGAGCTTCATGATAGATAATATGGAGCTTCTTTCTCCAGTTTTGGTTTTGGAGTAAACTTTTCTTTGAAGGGTTACCTTTACCATGGTTTTCTCATTAGACTGGAGCCCCTTCTACTCTTCAGCATACATACATACATACATACATACATACTGAAAATTTTTATTAATATAGAGATAATATGGAACTTTGAAGCAACAATTTTTCAATTGTCACTCTAGAAGGCCTGCTATGTACATATTTTCAATTCATGAAAATAATATCATTTTTGTACATATAATTTTAGCCAAATAAATTTGTTCCTATTGATTTGAATTTGATAGAAATACTTGATACCATAAAACTGCACAGTAATTATTTTTTATTAAGAATAGTCAACTTGAAACTTATGACTCTTTCATTGCCATCCTCATGTCACACTGCCAGCTGGGAGTGTCGGCGTGTTCCTGTAATCCAGCTACTTGAAGGCTTGTCCTGGTGGACAGTTTGAGAGTGGGGTCCCTGGTCTGTGCTATAACTGTTTACTAAGGATTATTATTAGTTACTTTAAACCATTTAACTGATTGCCCAGTCAGCTGGAGCTGTAGAATACACCGACTGCTTCTCTGCAGAGGGTTAAGACACCCCACCCCAATGAGAGTCCTGGATATGACACTAAACAATCTGATGGTGAGGTTCTAGTGATTCTGGAGCTTTGTGGAATGCGGAGCACCCCTTCATTGCCATTGCTCCCAGGTCCACTCTGGCCCGGAATGGTAGCACCTGATAGGGCCCTCTCTATGGGTTAAATAGAACTAACTGAATACTTATGCTAAACTGAATTGTTTGAATTAGAATTGTTTGGCTAAACTGAATAGCTTGAAATGGAAATGTTTTTGACAAATAAACTGTACTTACATTTAAACTGATTGCTTATGCTAAGCTGAATTGTTTGAAATGGAACTGTTTTTGACATTGAAACTGTACTTACACTAAACTGAATTGTTTAATATAAAACTGTTTTGGCATTTAACTGCATGTAAACAAAATCTGTACTTATACTAAACTGAATTAGCTGAATTAGGATTGTTTAAATTAACTGAATTGCTTGAAATAGAAATGTTTTTGACAATTAAACTGTGCACTCATGCTAAACTGAATTTTTTGAAATAGAACTATTTGCATAAAAATGGATTTGGCATCAAATAACCTACATAGGTTGATATGCCATAAAACCCAACCAACCAGCCAAACATTTAACTGAGTGCAAACAAATAACTATTATTAGATAGAAATCATCATCATCATCATCATGTCATGCCACTAGCACATATATCCCTGACCCTCTCTCGCCACTTCTCCCCATCGTTCATCATCTCTGGTAGGTCTTCAGGGCCACATCCCGTATCCTCACATAGCTGCTGAATGTATGTTCGAGCTGGTCATCCTGCTTTTGCCCGGCCATATGTGGGGGTCCATAGGAGTACATCACTTATGAGCTCGTCCCTGCTTCTCCAGCAGTGACCTGCATGTCTGGTTCGTTTAACTTGGATAGTTTTTGTGATAGGAGGCAGGTGGCCGTACAGTTAGTGCCTTGTGGGGTGTTGCCGCCAGGACTTGTTCAATATTGCTCGCAGCATTCTTGTGTAGTTGCCATCTAGCTTCTTCTCCAGCCGTTTTGTTAGCGTCCAAGTAGTGCATCCATACAGTAGTATCATAGAAATAGTTACTTAAAACCATATGATTATTAGTATTAGATAGCTATGTGGTTCTTGTGTGCAAAGTATTCGTATTAGATAAGAATACTTGATATGATATAACTGTGTGCTTTGCTTTTCCTTTCTTTGTTTAATGGCATATCAACCTTTGTGGGTTATTTAATGCCAAATCCCTCCTTGTAGAAGAACAGTAGTAGTACTATTTGACTCATAGCTTGGGGGAGATAAGGCAGGTCATACCTTTTCCCAAGAATATTGATCTGGAACTGAACATAATAACGTGATTGGAGTTTGAACTCGCTTACTACAATTTCACAGTCTAGCACATTACCCACTTTGCCCCAAGGACTCCTTCCTCATAACTGTGTGCAAACAAATAATTATAGACAAATAAAAATGTGCCAGAACATGGAAAATATAGTTATAATCAAACATTTAAAAATGAATCAAATTACAGCATTGAATAACCCATAAGGAGTTAATATGCCATTAAACAAAAAAACCAAACCAAACCAAACCAAAAAGCCAAATAAATTTTCTGATGCTAATCAAACTGGAGGAAAAAGCCTGATATGTGGAAGTTTGGAGAAAAAGTCAGAATTTTGGAAATTGGGTCCAAAAGTGAGATTTCTGGAAATTGAAGTAAAAAAAAGCCAGGTTTCTGGAAGGTGGTGTCAAAAAAAGCTGGTGTGGCAACCTTGTCCCCAACACTGTTTGTATGTCCTTCCATAAAATCCCTACATTCCTGACCCAGTATTGGACTTGTAACCGTTGGATGAGTCACTCCTTTTTTTAGGTCATGTTTGAAAGGACGCTTAGTGATTTTTAGAACCGCAATAATCAGCAATCAAGATTAACATGGTTCAATTTCTAACAGAAACTGCAAGTCGAGTGCATTTTCTTAAGCATGACTGCCAATTAGACCAATATACAAGAAGCATTATATTCAAGCAGAATCTAATATGGCACATTCAAGAGGAAGGGTTTGGTCTTAGGCAATAGTCGCTGAATCAGAGACTTCCCTCTTGTAATTTTACACTGCTCTCCACCTGGTAGAGAGATTGATAGATATGAATTCAGATATAAACAGGCTGACATTTATATTTACACCCATTAAGAATTGTAGATTTTTCAAGTACACAAATGTACAGATTATTATGAGTATAAAAAACCCCTTTCTGAATTAATCTTTAAAAAGGAAATGTTGCTATTAAGTTCACTATTTTGAAACTAATAGTTTTCATCAGAAACTGAGCAAGATAGATAGATAGAAATAGACTGAGATAGATAAAGAAAAATAGTCTGAGATATATAGACAGATATGAACATAGATAGATAGATAGATTGATAGATAGATAAACTGACAGAGATAGATAGGCAGAAACAGACTAAGATAAATAGAAGGAAACATTCAGAGATATATATGAACAGACCAAGATAGAGAGATAAATATGAACTGTCTGATATAGATTGATAGATAGATAGAGAGAGAGAGAGAGAGAGAGAGAGAGAGAGAGAGAGAGATGAATAGACTGATATAGATAGATAAATATGAACTGTCTGATATAGATTGATAGATAAAGAGAGAGAGAGAGAGAGAGAGAGGGATGAACAGACTGATATAGATAGAGAGATAAATATGAACTGTCTGATATAAATAGAGATAAATATGAACTGAGTCATATAGATATAGCGATAGATATGAAAAGATTGATATAGATAGATAGATAAATATAAACTGACTCATTTTGATAAAGATTTATGTATGAACTGACTGATATAGAGAGATAAATATGAACTGATTCATATATATATATAGAGATAGATAGATAGATAAGTATGAACAGACTGATATATATATATATATATATATATATATATATATATAAACTGACTGATAGAGAGATAAATCTGAACTGACTGATATGTATGTGTCTATATATATATATATATATATATATGAACTGACTGATATAGATAAATATGAACTGAATGAGATAGATATATATGAAAAGACTGAGATAGCGAGATAGACATTTTGGGGTACTTATGGAGTAATGCTTATTGTTCTAGGAAATGGACATAGCAACCAAAGTTCAAATCTATATGTCAAATAGAATTAAAATGCATACGTATACTAAACTGAATTGTTTGAAATAGAACTGTTTTGACCTTTAACTGCATGTGGACGAAAACTATACTTATACTCAACTGAATCGTTTGAATTAGAACTGGTTGACTAAACTGAATCGTTTGAAATAGAACTGTTCATCTGTATAAAAATGAACTTGGCATTAAATAACCTACAAGGGTTGATGTGCCATAAAACCCAAGCAAACAAACAAAAATATAAATATGTTGCGGTATATGTTCATGCAATGTTATTTTTTCTCATAGGGCTTCTTTGCTGTAGAGTATGGTCATTAATAATACTTAATGATATCCATTTTGATTGTATAATATTCAACTAGAAATAATAAAATCCTTGTATTTTTAGTTAGAAAGAAAATTCACTTTTTATAAAGACTAATTGAGGATATACTTATTAACAGATGATACTGTAGATAGATATAGAAATGGATTTGAAATATCTGGAGTGACTTGTACTCTTATGGATCCCCACACATGGCTGCGCAAAAGCAGGACGACCAGCTCGAACGTACATTCAGCAGCTATGTGAGGATACAGGATGTTGTCCTGAAGACCTACCTAGGGCGATGAACGATAGGGAGGAGTGGCGAGAGAGGGTCAGGGATATCCGTGCTACCAGCGCGATATGATGATGATGATTATTGGTGAACTCAGTCCAAAGTGAATGTCCTGTACTTTTGGTTCTGTGTAAAATTTGTTAATATCAATAAATACGAACCAAGATGACATTTAAATAATGCCATCTTGGTTAATAAAAGTTAATTTAGAATATTTAATATATTTATCTACTATAAAAATTCTCATTATGTTTCTGTGTATATATATATATATATATATATATAATCAAGCAAAAATGACACATCATATTAAAATGTTTATTTGATTAATGATATAACTTGAAAATAAAGCTATTTCCAGAAAGATAATTTTGTGGGGTCTCAATTCAAAAAATATTTTTCAACCCTCCCAAAACTATTATAATGAAGATAACAACAAAATATTGATTAGAATCCTTCACTCTTTCCTAAACAGAAGCGTCAACTGGGCCATTGGCCTAATCAGTACAGTGTTCGCCAATGGTCCGGGAGATCGGGCTTCAATCCCAGGTCGAGCCATACCAAAGACTCAAAAAATGGTACTTGATGCCGCCTTGCTTAACACTCAGCACTATAAGGTACGGATCAAGGGTAAAGTGGAGCAATCCAATGAAAGGAGTAGCGCCCTCCCTTACACTGAGGTGTACTAGCAATCAAAAAGGGAGCCTTCGTGTTACCCTCGACTAAAGTCACCAACTAAAACTAATTAGAATCTTTGACTCCTTCCAAAATAAAAGTATCAATATTATCATGGATGGCTGTTAAGAATAGGATGCTAATTAGAATCCTAAACTTCTTCCTAAACAGAAGCATCAATATCATCATAGACAGCTGTTAACTATAGAATGCTTATTAGAATCCTTCCTAAATAGAAGCATCATTATCATCATGGACTGCTGTTAACTATCGAATACTAATAAGAATTCTTCACTTCTTCCGAAATAGAAGTATCATTATCATCATGGACAGCTGTTAACTGTAAAATGCTAATTAGAATCCTTCACTTCTTCCGGAATAGAAGCATCATTATCATCATGGACAGCTGTTAACTGTAAAATGCTAATAAGAATCCTTCACTTCTTCCGAAATAGAAGCATCATTATCATCATGGACAGCTGTTAACTGTAAAATGCTAATTAGAATCCTTCACTTCTTCCGAAATAGAAGCATCATTATCATCATGGACAGCTGTTAACTATCGAATGCTAATTAGAATCCTTCACTTCTTTTGAAATAGATATATCGTTATCATCATGGACAGCTGTTAACTATAGAATGCTAGTCAGAATCCTTCTGAAATAGAAGCATCATTATCATCATGGATCATTGATATTACAGGAGTTCAGTGGTAACTAAACTGGTCTATTAGCTATTGGGTTTAGTAATAAAAATTGTAATTTTTATTTGAGATGATTTTTATAAAGATCTAAGCTCTGCTTCATGGCTGAAGATCATATTTAAGTACCTAACAGTTTAGTTAAAGATGTGAACTCTTAAGATGTGAACTCTTAGACTGCCTCCACAGTTGTTTTGTTGATGGTAATGAAGACGTGTGGAGAAGCAGCCACATTTTGGGGATGGGTTGATAACAGAAGAATGGAGTACTAGAGAGTCACAGTTTCTCTGAGCAACATTCCTCAGGTTTTGAATTGAGAGATTTTCCTTCTCCTTGACTAGTTGACTTACTAAGACTAAAAAACCCAGTCTGCCTTGCTATTTACCCATAGCTGTAGGAAGAAGATATAGATTCATACCTTTCAAGGGTATTAGCATGAGGTGAAATACAAACTGCCTCATCCAGAATTTTAACTCAGTTGGTTGGTTGGTTTTTATGGCATATCAATCTTTGTAAGTTATTTAACGCCAAATCCATTTTTATACAAATATTCAGTTCTATTTCTATTAATTCAGTTTAGCATAAGTACACAGTTTAATAGTAAAAAACATTTCCATTTCAAGCTATTCAGTTTAATCAAACAGTTTTAATTCAAACAATTCAGTTTAGCATAAGTATGCAGTTGGTTCTATTTAACAAATAGATAGGGCCTTATCAGGTGCTACTATTCCAGGCCAAAGTGGACCTTGGAGCAATGGCAATGAAGAGGTGCTCTGCATTCCACAAAGCTCCAGCATCACTGAAACCTCACCATCAGATTGTTTAGTGTCATATCCAGGACTCTCATTGAGGTGGGGTCTTACCCCTCCTCAGAGGTGCAGTCAGTGTATTCTACAGCCCCAGCCAACTGGGTAAAACTCAACTAGTTGATTCTATTTCCTACCATGATAACCATTACACAATGAGGACCATATTGATCTTTATCACATGAATAATATCTTTTGAAAAACATCATAATTATTCCTAAAATAACAGAGGGGACAGTCTCTGTGGCGTACTGTCAAACATGCTGGACTGCAACATTGCAACAAGTTCAGATTACAGTCACATGATTGTGCTCACTTTTAGACTAATGCACTTAGAAAATGTATGAACCCCCTTATCTCCTCAGCTATGGTTTAAATAGTACCACTACTGTTCTTCTACAGTGATGGCTTTACCATTAAATAACCCATGAAGGTTGATATACAATTAAAACAAAAGAAATTAAACTTAATATCACCATACCAATCTTGATTTAATTACAACTTATTCATAGACACATTTGATAATTTTTTAGAAAATAAATGACATTAGTGGTAGAGTGTTCGCCAATGGCTCAGGAGATCAGGGTTCAATCTCAGGTTGAGTCATACCAAAGACTCAAAAAATGGTACTTGATTCCTCCTTGCTTAACACTCAGCATTATAAGGTATGTTTCATAGTAGCTATTGAAAAGGGAGCTTTTGGGTCACCCTCGACTATGGTCGCAAACTTTACTCGCATTACATTATTATCATTTAATATAGGAAACATGATCAAAAAGTAATAAAACTAAATCTTTAAATATGCAATAAAATGATGATGTCTAGATGTCTAGACTGCTGTCTAGATATCTTGCCTTTCTAGAGAAAGTCTGTGACAATTTGAAAAAAAATTATGAAGCTAGTCTCAGTGATTTTTTAACTGTTTTTTGGGGGAAGCAGGATTGTGCAGCCCTTTCCATGTTCATCAGACTTTCAACTCTGTGCAACTTTTTTTGTTTCCTCAACTAAAAATTTATCTGAAGGGCACCACCCCCACCAAAAAAAGAGGAGTTCTTGGTATGACATTAACCTTATCCTGTGGTGTGGCTGCAGTTCTGAAAATCTGAGGAGTTCATGGCCATTTCTGCCAAGTCCACTGACTCAGAATGGTAGTATCTTTCAGGATCCAATCTGTGTTGAGATGTTTTTAAACATTGATATTGCAATCAAGTATGAAGTGTTTAATGTTTAAACTTATTGTGAAAATAGATTTTTATAATATATACAATTGAAGACAATATTTGTTAAAATGACTTCAGCATAAAATAACCCAACAAGGGTTGAGATGCAGTAAAAACCAACCAACCAACCAAATCAACCAACCAACCAAATCAACCAACCAACCAAACCTAATGACCCAATCATTTGGTTGCACACAGTTATATACCGAGCCATTGGCCTAATGAGTAGAGTGTATGCCAATGGTCCAGAAGACGGAGGTTCAATTCCAGGTCGAGTCATACCAAAGATTTAAAAAATGGTACTTGATGCCACCTTGCTTAAGACTTAGCATTATAGGTACGGATCAAGCAATCCAGCAATCCAGGGAATGGAGAAGCGCCTTCCCCTACACCTCGATGTAGTAGCTATTGAAAAGGGAGCCTACAGGTTAACCTCGACTAACGTCGCCTACTTTACTTACTTATATGGTTTCAAATATTCCTAACATGAATTGCTTACAAGCAGTTATATGGTTTCTGATAACTAGTACTACTACTACTGCTACTATAACTACAACTACTACTACTACTATTACTACTAATAATAATAATCCTTAGTAGTCAATTATAGGTACAAGTAACTATTAATACAAAAGATTTGCATAGTTATATGATATCAAGCATTCCTATCTGATACAAATAATTTTCAAACAGATCTATTTGACCTATAGATGGGATCCTAACATACTACCACTCTAGGTCAGAGTAGACTTGGGAGTAGTGATTGATTTTAATAGCATGTTATTTTATGCCTAGAGGTTAGGGAATCGTATTCATTGTATGTACATATCTATTGAATATAAATAAATTTTAAAAAGATCTATTTAAGTTCTACCCTGTTGGCAGGGGCTATAGAATATTCCAACAGCACTTCTGCAGAGACCCCACATGCACAACCCCCCCCACACACACTCACGCTCACATACACAACAAGGCCATCTGTTGGTGGTGTGTGTGGTGACCTGTAATGCTTGAGGATCAGTTCCTGGTGGCTGAGCAGTTTGTGACCTGGCTGTCAACACAGTCACATGACCTGCAACACTCCACTTTAGCCCTAACTGGGCTAGACTAGTGTTTGGAGAGGCTAAATCCGATCAATCAACTGTCAAGTCCTAGTGCCTATATGAATGTCCCTATTGTATTCCTCAAATTACTCTTGTGGCAAACAAAAACCCAACACTATTTTATCTTCAAGAAGATGGTTGCTGGTGCTCAATTGCACTGAAATAGCTATACTTGAAACCATTTAACTGCTTGCAAACAAATGATTGATACTAAATAGAATTATCAGTATCAGATAGCAATACTTGAAAACATTTAATAAATAGAATTATTAGTGTTAAATAGCAAAACTTGAAACCATTTAATTGCATGCAAACAAATATCATATTGAATTATTTGTGTTAAGTAGCAATACTTGAAACCATTTGTGTGCAAACAAATGAGCTCTAACTCATTTAAAAATAAAGTTACCAAACTATTCCCTTACAAATCATATATATATATGATTTGTAAGGGAATAGTTAGGTAACTTATATATATATATATATATATATATATATATATATATCTGATTTGGTTTTAAATAATCTAAAAGGGCTCAAATGCCATTAAACCAAATCACCAAACTAAAGATTGGACCCTTACCGAGTAGACCTAGGATTAATGACAATAACAGGGTACTCCACACTCCTACAGATGCAGTTTAGTGTCATTCTCAAGACACACTTTCTTTTTGGAGGGGGGAGTACTTCTTCATTGTAATTACTCCCAGGTCCACTCTAACTTGCATAGATAGTACCTGTTAGGGTTCCATTTATGCATCAAATAGAATTTTTCTATCATTTACTAAGGATTATCATTATTATTACTTATTTGAAACCACAGAGCTGTGGGCAAATTATTTATATTACATAGAAATACCTGATAGATACAATTATTAATGTTAAATAGCAATACTTGAGACCATTTAACCATGTGCGAACAAATGAGTTCTAATAATTTAAACTATTCGCTAACAAATCATATATATATATATATATAAACAGGATTTGGCATCAGATGACCCATTGGAGTTGATATGCCATTAAACACCAACCTACTTTTTGGGGATTGAGGCTTCCTCCTCTGCAGGAAATATAGTGTATTGTAAGCCTTGCCAACAGGGTGGACCTTTGGAGTAATGGCAAAGAAGAGTTGACACTATACTCCTCACAGCTCCAAAACTTGAGCAGCACTACCGGATGCAGTTTAATGCCATACGTTTGAAGAGGGTGCAGTCAGCATATTCTAAACTCCCAACAGGGCTGGAAAACATGATACTAGTGAGCTACTTAATATTGGGAAATGCAGCTGTAAAAACTGTGATATTTCTATTATAGCACATTTAATTACTCTCATTATTGTACCAACTATCTCCAATCTATACAAATAAATGAGCCTCCTGCTTGTCTGTATACACTTTCATGCTAAAATGATGAGACCTATTAACGTAATTTTTGGCATGAAAACCCAAAAGACCTACACTTGCCACACATGCTATACAAAGTTGACATGAGAGATCAAACAAAAAATCTCTAGTTGTAAACATTGGTAACAAATATTCTTTACCTTATCAGGTTTTCTATTCATTATTCTTACAAACATATAATACCATATTAGTTAAAGAATATAATTAAATAAGTTAATACAAAGATCTGCAAATAGAAACAGAAAAAAAAATCTAGCACTTTAAAACTACTACCGTGCCAGTAATAGTAGGAGTCCCGGGTATGATCAAGAAAGGGACAGGTAAACACATTAACAAAATACCTGGCAGTCCTAGCCGATATTAAGCACAAAAAATTACCCTTTGCAGAACTACTCATCTCCTTAGGAGAGTACTATCAATCACACAATGATCTTTTACAATAATTGTAATTTTTTTTATATAAGTTTAGGGAGAGAATGAATAATTGTCTCCCTTCAAGAATGGGTGTGTCTGTTTAGAGGCTGATGGACAGTCAAATGACAATCCAAGAAATTCATTCTCAGTTTCTTTTGTCTCTGTTCTTGCCCAGACAGATTGTACAGTAAAGCCAGCATGGCTATGATCATTTTAAACTTTCTCCATTTATGTACCGCTTTTACTTACAACTCGTTCATAAAACACCATGTGTATATTTTATCTATTAGCACACATTTGGGTATTCTTTTCAACATTTTGTACATATCATCATCATGAAATCATGCTGACTCTCTCCCTCTCTCGCCATCTGTTCCTACCATCTATCACTCTTAGGTCTTCTAGAAGGCATTCAGTGTCTCCACCAAGCTGATGTAAGTAAGTCCTTGCTGGTTGGCTAACACTGGTGTGTCCATGTGTTGTAGTCCATAAGAAAAGATTCCTTATGACTTTAGCCTTACTTCTCCAACGGTGTTCCGCATTGCCTTGTCCATCATACTTGGATGCCTCGTGAGATAGAAGGCAAGTAGCTATACAACTGCTGTTTTGTGGGGGGATGCTTCCAGGATTTTCTCAAAACATTACATAGCATTCTTGTGTAGTTTCTATCTAGCTTTTTCTTCATGAGCTTTTTTTTAAATGTATTCCTGCAGTGCATCTCTACAGTAGTATTGACACAGCTATAACTTGGAAGAAATCTTGTTTTACTCCATCAGAAAGATCAAATTTTCACATGATCAATAACCTTTCAATAGCATTCCATATTCTTGCAAGACATATGCTGACATCACTTTCAGTAGATGAGATATTGCTGCCAAGGTATGGGAATTGGTATACTGCTTTCAGAGACTTATCACTTTGGAGACGGTTTCTTCTTGTTTAAAACTCATGAACACTGTTTTATTTGGGCTTACATAGAGGCCAATGCTTCCTGCTACTTGCTACAAGTTATGCAGTGGAGATTCAGATTGTGCAGGTATGTTTACAAGAAGCACAAGATCATCTGTGTAGTCTGTATCTGTCATAATATCTGCTGGATATTATCTGTTTCTTGTATTTTAGAGTGAAACCATTTTCTTTTATTTAATCTATTGATATTTGAAGAACGTTATATTGACAGATCTATATAAGTAAATGAGCTTATCTTGTCTTTCCTTCTGTTTATTCAGTGTTGATGTATCATAGATATACTAATGCTAATATTGTACATTGGTAATTTGGGACTCGACTAGATATCTTTTCTGCCAATAAGAAAACCAATACAAGTCTTTTGGTATTTCTTTTTCACATATTGCTTATCCCAACTTTTTCCATGGCCAGCTCTATGTTGGTTGGATCCACAAGCAAGAATTTTTTTTCAGTAATAACTATTATTCTATCTGTAAGTACTGTAAATAATCTTTCACTTGTTGTATTGTGTTAGAAGAAATGTATTAAAGTAAATATTTTAGTTGTGTCATATTTTAAGTTATTTTTTCACAGGTAATGCTGGGTATCTCTACTAATATGCATTTACCCAACCCCTCCGGCACAGGCAAGATATGACACAAAGGCAATTTTTCTGCAGAGCTTCTACTGGTTTGGATTTAGAGTCTTCCTTCTCTTGGACTAGTTGCCATACCAAGGCTAAAGAGTCTAGTCTGTCCTACTATTTACCCCTAGCTGGAGAGAGAATAGATCGGTTCATGCCTTTCCCAAGGGTGTTAGTGCTATGTGAAATGCAAACAATCTCGTCCAGGATTTGAACTTGGTTCGATGAGTTCATTTTCTAACCATTAAACCACACACCTTCACTAGTTTTATGATACAACTCTTGCATATGTTTGTTTGGTTTAGTTTTGTTTTGTTTTGTTTTATGGTATATCAACCATTGTAGGTTATTTAATGCCAAATCCATTTTTATATATATAAATAGTTCAATTTGAAACAAATCAAGTTGAACTGTTCCAAGTATTGCTATGTATCACGAACAATTCAATTAAACATCAGTCATTTATTTATACACAGTTAAATGTCAAAACAGTTCACTTTATCATAAGTACGCAGTTTAAATGTCAAAACAGTTTTATTTCAAACAATTCAGTTTAGCATAAGCACACAGTTTAGTTCTATTTGACCCATAGATAGGACTCTATTTGGTGCTACCACCTCAGGCCTGAAGTAGACCTGGGAGCGATGATAATAAAAGGGTACTCCACATTCCCCAAAACTCCAGCCTCACCATCAGATTGTTTCGTATCATATCCAGGATATTCACTAGAGGAGTTTTACCCCTTTGCATAGATGTAGTCAGTGTATTCTGAAGCCCCATGTATACGTTTGTTTGTTTGTCGAGTAAGAGTCTAAAAGTTGTAATGAGTTGGTTCATATAAAATGTATTAACAAAGTCAAGGAGTATTGGGAAAAAGGTGGATAACAATGAAGAATAAAATATAATATAGTCACAGAAACGTGATCGTTTGAAAAAGAGGTTAGTGAAAGAAAAAGAAAGTACATGAGTGATTGAAAAAAAATAGTCAGTGAGTGAGTGAGAGAATTAAAGAAAGAGAGTGGGCAACTGAGTCAGTGAATAGTTTAAAGAAAGAGTTAGTGGGCGAGTGAGTGAGTGTGTGGTTTAAAGAAATAGAGAGTGGGAAAGTGAGTGAGTGAATGTGTTAAAGAAAAAGAGAGAGTGGGCTGGTGAGTGGGTTAAAGAAAGTGAGAGAGAGAGAGAATAAACCTGTGAGTGAATGGGTTAAAGTAAGAGCTAAATAAAGTGTAAAATAAAATGGGCTCAGGAGTGAGTGTATGGGTTAATGAAAGAGATAGCCCGTGAGTGAGTGAGTATGTTTAAAAAAAAAGAGTGAGTGGCTTAAAGAAAAAGAGAGTGGGAAAGTGAGTGTGTGAGTGAGTTAAAGAAAAAGAAGTGGTCCAATGTTTAAGTGAGTGAGTAAAAGAATAAAAGATAGAGATTGTGAAATAGTGAATGAGTGGTTTAAAGAACGAAAGAGTGTGCCGGTGAGTAAGTGGATTAAAGAAAGAGTGAGCCACTGTGTTAAAGAAAGAGAGAGTAGGCTATGGGGTGAGTGGCTTAAAGAAAGAAAGAAAGAAAGAAAGAAAGAAAGAAAGAAAGAGACAGTGAGTGAGAGAATGATTTAAAGTAATATGGGATAAAACAAGTAAAAACATGAAAAAGATTCATCATGACTGTCAGGTTACACATCATGGCCAGGTGAAGAAATTCTAGTTGTCTGCAGAGACGAAGGGTTTAAAAAGAAATTTTGAAAAAATGTGGGGGGAAAAAGAAGCAACAATGAAGATTATATGAGCGAGCGAGAGAGAGAGAGAGAGAGAGAGAGGTGGATGAAATGAAAAAAGGAAATAGAATAAAAAACAAAGAAAAAGGTAATTTTTTCTGGAACGGAAAGACTAAAAAATGATGGAATAATAATAATAATAATAATAATAATGATAACAATCACCAAAGGATTAATACAAAGATTAGAGGGCTTGGAAATAAGAGGATGAGTGGAGACCATCCAAACTACAGTTTTGTTAAAATCGGCCAGAATACTGAGAAGAGTCCTTGAGACTTGCTGTCACTTAAACTCTAGTGAAAAGATATCAGCTAGCGCTAGTGTGAAAAAAAAGAGTAATAATAATGATAATAAAAAAAGAATGAGAGATATCTGGGAAGAACAAGCTAGATTTCAGACAACAAGCCAAAGACTCACTGACCAAGATAGAAAAATAATAAAGAAAGGTTGGTTTTCTTACCTAGAAATATTAGAAACGTACCAATAAATAAATAGGGAATCAAGGCAACAAGACCCTAATACAATTATTGACACACTAAATACTGAAAAACAAGAAGCTTCTAACCGAACTGAACCGCAAAGTAATAACAAACGAAACACCACACACCCAAACCACACAGAACAATGACTAACACAAGGAGAAAAAAATGTAGAGATTACAAGAGATTTATGTCTGAAAAGAAGACTACATTACCATCGCTAAGAAACCAAGACTGGAAAACATTCAAAGCAAAAACCTAAAAAATAAACAAATTATTATCACATATCTCAACGAACAACATCACGGAATCAAACGAATTAATCTATGCAGGAGCGAAATTAGTTAGTGATGAAATTGGTGTTTCCCTAAAAAACACGAACAGAAACTCAATACCTGGATGGAAAATTTGACTGGGAACACAGATAGGTAATCAACGACAACAAGCTAAATTATAAGACAGAGGAAAAATGCTGGAATATGTTGGAACGAAAAAACAAAAGCAACACAACAATTAAAACAAACAACTCAACTCGAAGAGATAGATCAGAAGGTACTGGTGAAAGAAAGAAGACTAAAAAGATATTGAGACAGGATCAAGCAATATAGACAAAACAGGACATTCCACAACTACGAAAGAAAATTCTACCAGTAAGTAGGGGGTGGATCTACGAAGACATACGAACAACCAGATGACAAAGAAACAAAACAATTTAGGAGCAAAATATGGGAACGAAGAGAGTATAACAGAAAAGCCGAATGGATAAACAACATGGAAAAAGATTTACGAGGACTCGAACAAGGTCCTAAGGCGAAAATACACCTCGTTTCACTCAGAGCAATACTCAAAAACCAACGCCAAAAGAACCAACAATGTTAAAGCAAACTAAAGCTCATTTAGTTGTCTAAATTTCTGAGACGAGCTTGATGATTTTTATCATTAAGGGTTTCCAGACTATTGTCTTCATCTTTATTGTCCAGCAGGACACATAGCGTAACGGTTATAGGCGTTGGTTCCCAAAGCTTCTAAGAAGAGAATCATTTAGAGGTTGCAGGTTCAATCCTGACTGCAGACGAGAAACAATATAGGAATACTTAACACTTGTACCTAGTTATGGCTAACGGGATCAGAACAGGTGACCTCCGTGGATTCAATGAAGGACGTAAAAATCATAAAGCTCATTTGTCGCTTAAAATGTCCATACAATTTTTTTCTTCCAATTTTTGTTTTCTTGTTATTGTTGTTCTGTTGTTGTTTGTGTTGTTTGTGTTGTTTCAGGTCGTCTTAATCAGTCTTTATTTTCTCTTTTTTATATAGTATTCGAGTCGTCTTAGCGATGTATGAACATTATCTTCAATACTGGCGAGTCCTCCTCTTCCTTCTTTTCTTGACACATATAGTCTGTCTATGTTACTTCTCGGATGTAAGACCTTATGCATCATCATTAGCTTTCTTGTCCTCTGGTCCATTTGTTGAAGTTCTTCACTCGTCCATTTCAAGGATGACAGCCCAGGTGTTTTTGTCTTTCGTGAGATTACTGCAACTGATCTTAGTTCCAAGAAGATTTCTCGTTCAACTGAGATACTTTTTTTCCTTCATCTCCACTTGTTTGATTGTGTTTCAATATTTGCAAATATTTGTCAATTTCCTTTTCTTCGAGCGTTCTGATTTTTTCTTGATTTGATAGTCCTATTCCTTCCGTTATCTGTCTTTTTTCGCTTTTCATCATTAGCGTGTCACATTTTTCGATGTTAAATTCCATTCCAATATCCTGACTGTATATTTTTAATTGTGTGTAATTTTTGTTCATTTTTTTGCAAATAATTTGATGTTGTCTATGTTCATTCGTTGGTTTCTTATGATTTTATAAATTTGTAGCCCCCTGTACAATTTCTAAATATGTGATTGAGTGACATCATCACTATTACAAATATTAATAGTGAAAGCACATCTCTCTATAAGATACCTCTGTGGAATTTCACTTCAGCTAAAGTTTTTCCTCCGGGTGTCAATTCCACTTTCCGGATTTTCATGGCTTCCGTAATGAACTTTATACATTTTTAGACACTCTATTATCCAGCTTTGCGGGAACATATCGTAAACCTTTTTGTAGTCAATCCTCACCATGGCTATATTATTCTGCCTCGTTTTGCTCTCCTTGAGGATGCGCTGATCAATATACAGAAGATCATCCGTTTCTTTTGTTCCCTTGAAGTGTAGATTTTGCTGTCCCGGCTGACCACAGAATGAAATTGAAAGAAAACGAAAAGAAAGATAAGTACTTAGACCTTGCTAGGGAACTGAAAAAACAGGAAAATGAATGTGATGGTGATGCCAGTCGTAATGGGTGCACTTGGTACAGTCACCAAAGGATTGGTACTGGAGGATTTGGAAATAAGAGGACGAGTGGAGACCATCCAAACTTCAGCATTGTTGAGATCAGCCAGAATACTGAGAAGAGTCCAGGGGACTTGTGGAAACTTGCTGTCACTCAGACCCCAGTGGGAAACAATCAGCTAACTCTGGTGTGAAAAACTCTCAAAAGTGTAAAATAATAATAATAATAATAATTATGTAAAACTCCTATGGGACTTTAATATACAAACGGATCACCTAATCCCAGCCAGAAGACCAGAACTCATAATAATCAACAACAAAAAAAAAAAAAAAAAAAAAAAGAAGAGAATCTGCAAAACTGTAGACTTTGCTGTCCTGGTAGACCACAGAATAAATCTGAAGGAATGTGAAAAGAAGGATAAGTACCTCGACCTTGCTAGAGAATTGAAAAAGCTATGGAACATGTTAGTAACGATTGTGCCAATTGTGATTGGTGCGTTAGGCACAATAACTAAAGGATTATTAAAAGGCCTGGAGGACTTGGAAGTTGGCGGACGGGTAGAGACTATCCAAACGACAGCATTGCTAAGAACGGCCAGAATCCTGAGACAAGTCCTGGAGACTTGAGGAGACTTGCTGTCACTCAAACTCCAGTGAAAAACCATCAGTTAACACTGATGTGAAAAACTCTAAAGGAGTAAATAAATGTAAGTTTATATTCAAGAAATTCAAATATATCCAAGGATTTTTTTCATAGTTAATAATTGTTATCGTAAGTAATTTTTTTCTTCATTAATTCCTTTTTATTATATTATTCTTTCCGTACCTTTATTTTCTTAACTCTTTTTGCAACATGATACGCTCCCAGCTTATATAATGAGTAAGAAATCAGTCAGTGGAAATAAGTGAGTAAATAAGTTTACGAATAAGAAAGAGACTGACAACTCAGTCAAAACCTATGAAGTTATATATGTTACCTGCAGAACATTAGGAAACACAAAAACCCTAACAAGAAGAAAGGGAGGAGGGAGGAAGAGAGAGAGGGAGGGGGGTAAAAGACTAACGGAGGCAAGTAGCCACGGGAGATGTTCAATGAGTGTATTTCTAAAAGTCTCATTATGTGCACACAGCAATAAAAAAAAAAAACCTGTACCACTAAAAGGAAATAGTTCAAACAGCCTTTTCCTCTCATCTTGTACGAGTGCCCATATGAACGTATGTAACTGTGTTTATGTTAAAGTGAATGGTTATATGAGTGTGTAGAATCCATTAAACTATATATCTACTGTATCGGTAGTTTTATATTCGGTTTCCATCTGTCTATCTATGGGATTACTTCGTAGATAAAGTGATATCAAGTTCGTCTCCAGAATCAGTGATGGGAGTCTTAAGTTCAGATCGAGGCCAACTTCGGAATTGTGAATATTATAGTAAAATAAACTATCACTAGTAAAAAAAAACAACAAAAAAAAACATCACAAGTAAAAAAAAAAAAAAAAAAAAAAGGTTTGTAAATACACTTGATTTTTTTTTTAATTTGTGAATTATTAAAATTGCCAATTCCTTAGAAAGCGGTTCTCATTTGGAGACAATTATTCGTAATTTTAGAAGTAATAAAAAAGACGTCTTTAAGAATTCCAAGAACAAAGATTCTTGGAGACCTTAATCTAAAATCTGATTGGTTTGATGATGTTTTATGGCATATCAACTCTTGTGAGATAGTTAATTCATTGGCCTAGAGGGTAGAGTGTTCGCCAATGGTCCGGGAAACCGGCGTTCAATCCCAGGTCGCGTCATACCAAAGACTTTAAAAATGGTACTTGATCCCTCCTTGTTTAACACTCAGCAATATAAGGTACATATCAAGGGTAAAGTGGAGCTATCCTGGGAAAGGAGTAGCGCCCTCTCTTGCACCTCGGTGTAGTAGCTATTGAAAAGGGAGCCTTCAGGTCGCCTACGACTACGGTCGCCAACTTTACTGTATATATATATATATATATATATTACGTATGCATATGATTTGGAGGCGATTAGCTTGAGCAATACTGAACAAGTCCTGGCGGCAACACCCCACAAGGCACCAACTATACGGCCACCTGCCTCCTATCACGAAAACTATCCAAGTTAGACGAACCAGACGCGCAGGACACTGCTGGAGAAGCAGGGACGAGTTCATAAATGATGTACTCCTATGGACCCCCACATATGGCCGAGCAAAAGCAGGACGACCAGCTAGAACATACATATAGCAGCTATGTGAGGATATGGGATGTAGCCCTGAAGACCTGCCAGAGGCGATGAACGATAGGGAGAAGTGGCGAGAGAGGGTCAGGGATATCCGTGCTAGCGGTAATAACATGATGATGATGATGTTCGTATGCAGTTAAATGATTTCAAATACAGTATTTAACATTAATAACTCTATTTATCAAGTATTCCTATCTAATACAAACAATTTGCACACAGCAGTGTGGTTTTAAATAGCTAATAATAATCCTTAGTAAATTATTGAACAGTCCTATTTGGCGCAAAAATCAAGCCCACGTGGACATAGTTGTAAACAAACCATATTGTAACATGGTATGCAAATGAGACACCTGAATAAATAGAGCAAACATCGGGCACTTGGTACCAAGAAATCCCGAGTCTTGACACGCGATTTCCAAGGCACAACAATGGTGTCGCCAATAGGATGTCTGACCACACTCAACGATCCTGAGTATGTGGATACATGGATAAGATGCTTTGAGGCGCTCCCAAGAGTAAAGAAACTAAGAGACTGACGAAGCGAAGGGGGAAAATGAAATTACTGGCAGGTTCCTCACAACACCTGGGTGCGAAGCAATCCAGAGAGTCTCAACGATGGCCTACCCAATAAATCTAGAAGAGTTGACTTTCACAGAAATTAGCGAGGTAATAAAAAGGAATATGAGACCAAAGAAAAGGTTAGTCATCGCTGAAAGAACAAAGTTTCTGGAAACAAGACAGCACCCTGATGAGTCTATTGTACAATTCGTATACCGATTGAAAGAAAGAGCTAAATATTGCAAATTTAAAAGACTTGGCACCAGTGAAATGACCACAGAAGATGAATTGATCATGCGACGCTTGATAGAAGGTATGCACGATCCGGCTTTTAAACATAAGTTATTGGAAACGCTTCAAAGTGTTAATTTAACAGTAGAAACATGTATAGAGTTCATGCAGCAATTGGAGTTGATGAAAAAGTATAACCAACAACCGAACGAAGGAGAAGCGTACAGCACAAACAAATATGAAATTCTATGCAAATTCTGTGGCGAACGGCATGTCAAGGGAAAAAGATTATTGCCCAGCCTTCGGTAAGACATGCTCCATTTGCAAAAGAAAAAAAATCACGCCCGAAGATGTGCAGATACAAAAAAAGTTGAGGAACTTAAAGACACGCAAATGGATAGAGGAGGGGGATTTTCACGCTAAAGACGCCAACAAAATCTTGAGAAAAGGTAAAAATAAATGGGAAATATTTCCACATGCAGTAGATACATAACACTTATTCTAGTGAAGTTTTTGCAGGATTTAGGAAAGCCGAGTTTTAAAAAGTCAGCCTTGCAACTAAAATAATTCGATGGTACCATAATCAAAACATTAGGCACCTTCGAAGGTACGTTTGAAACTAGGAATCGCTTTGAGATTATACCTATTACAGTCGTGGCATGTACTAAAGTTGACACATCGAAATCAGTAAATTCGATGGAGTCGAAGGAACAAGAAATAGGATTACTTAAAGGTTATAAAGCAAGCATTCGCTTGAAAGAGAACAACCATCCTAGATATATCCAAGCAAGACGATTAGCCATACACATTTTAAGCTATTATTGTAACACAAATATAGAGAACAATATTTGTAAGAAATGGATGACCAAAGACCATTGTCACGGACAACGTACCAGAATTCTCCGATGAAAGTTTAGTGTCTTAGTAAAGGAAAATAGGGTGTATGCCATACAAAACACCTCCATACCACCCTCAATCAAACGGCATAGCGGAAATGATGGTCCAAACTGTAAAAATGGGTTTAAAGGCGTTTTCACTTTTCAACCAGAATATTGAGGCATACATCCTTAATTTACTCTTAAGTTATCGAACGGTTCCTCGTGTGGATAGAAAGCAAAGCCCATCAGCATTAATCGGCAGACAGATTAGAGCCCCAATAACAATGTCCTTTGCCATAGATGAGAAAGTTTGGTATAAAAGAAATAATGAGGTAGAGCCAGAGAAAGCGAAGTTCATTCTACAAAAAGGACAGAACACGACTGTACAAGAAAAAAAGGTCAGCCAATATAAGCTGATCAATTTAGAGCCAGGTTCGAGCCTGAAGAAATGCCTGAGGAGGAACACAAGGAAACTGAGGAAGAAGAAAATGAAACAGAACAAAATATGGAGGAAAGCGGGAATGACGTAACAGGTTTAGAAGGTGAAGATAGACCAAGGTCTCCGTTAAAAAGGATAGAGGAACAAATCCGGAAGTGGCATAGACCTTCCAGAGTACTCAGAAGAAGTGGTAGACCAAATAAGGGCATCAAACCTTGCAGGTTCAGGGAGGTGTAGCATGGTATGCAATTGAAACACCTGAATAAATAGAGCAAACCTCGAGCACTTGGTACCGAGAAATCACCAGGCTTGAATGCGATTTCCAAGACATAACACATATGATTCCTAAAATTACATGTCCTTCCATTGCAGACCACAGCAGACACCATCACCCACAAAAAAAAAAAAAAAGAAAAAGAAAAGCAGTGAACAATGGAAAACACCCGTATGTTTTAAATGAGTTGTATGTGAACGACACATCACAAGTAGCCAACACACCCAATCAGGTATTCTGCTGGGTGTACAATATCTGGCAACTAGACAAGTGATGCAATCCAGGGAAAAGGAGTAGCGATCTCCCTTTCACCTCGGTGTAGTAGCTATTGAAAAGGGAGCCTTAGGGTCACCTTCGACTACTGTCGCAAACTTTACCTATTTCTATACCCTTATGCCTGCCAAAATTTTATTCATCCTCCAGGGTCTATATTGACTACTTTGAGAAATTGTGGAGATTGATAAAAAAATTAAGATAAAAATAGAATAAAAGGAAATTCAAAAGTGTGACAGTTCCCAGAGACGTTTAACAGGAAGTAGGAGCTGCGCATACCTAAGGACGGACCTACCGGCACTAAAGACAAACTCTGCCTCACTTTAGCCTCCACTGTAGCACTGAACAGATCCTTTTTCACGTGGCTGCGAGCAGCAAACACGTGTGCTGATTGGGTTTTGTGACCTGATATCAAGCCAATAAGCCGAAACAAATATTACCAAAAACACCCACTGGACATAAACACAGACTTTGAACTTATCACTCACCGAAAATGACTAATATGTTTCAACGCTTTGTTTGTTAGATGCAACTGTTTTCTAATAGCCCAAGAAGACATTCCTTTGGTACAGAATGGCCGTATTGAACGCAGAAATAGATTGGAAACTTGAAAGGTATCTTCGTCTTTTTTCGTCCTTCCTTCAGTAATTCTTTTGCAGCCTTCTATAGACAGGGAGGGTGCCAACGAGTTGGATGGTGTGGCATGATGGTGAGCATTCGTTTTGTGTGTGTGAGTGTGGGTGAGCGCCACTTAGAGGATTCCTTTGTCTGTTTTGGCGCGAAACCCACACAGAGGACTTGCGCGCGAGATCTCCTACGAGATCGGAAGAAGACGAGGAAAGGCAAGGTCCCAGAGCAGTCAACAGATAGGAGTTAGCGACAGTCAGGGAAAGACGACGGTCAGAGAGAGACGGCTGCTGAAGCGAGAAGTTGGGACTTGTGGACCCAGATGCCAGCTCAGCCAGCGCGAGAGGATGAGTCAGCGTTCATAGTAGCTGAGTGTGAATTTCGTTCGAGTACACGCTCGCGATTGCCACTGATGCACAGAATGCCAAAAAAGTACCAAAACTTCTCCTTTTTTCCGCTTAGGGCTGACCCAAGTCCGTACTCATTTGTTCTTCTTTCTTCCACTCTCGGTTATATATGTTATATCAATTGTATATTTGTAAAACATGTGAAATGCCCTCGGCTGGAGATGAGAGGAACTACTAGACGATCGGATGGCCATAAGCTGATATAAGAAGTATAGTAGGGACTGGCCGTGTCGGGTATAATGTCACAATGGGGTGAGAAGAAAGAAAAACAATGAAGTCAAATACGCTAAACCCCAAAACCCACAACCTACAAAACTAAACCCCAAAAATAACATCCAAATCTTCCTTCCGGGTTCATAAAAGTCCTGTACTAATTGTACGATATCTAGCAACTAAACTATATAATCCAGCAAATTTTGTTCTCCGGTTAAAAAGGGAGTTTATAAATGCAAACAAGGAAATTCATTCCTGTGGACCACGATGCTTTTATTCTCTCTGACAAAAATTTTATTAACCCTCAGGATTTTCTAATGACCCTTTTGAGAAGCCCTGGTTAAGAAGTTCTCGATTGACTCTACCTGGAAGTTGTGAGTTCAAAGAGTGCAAATGGAACGAAAAGCAAAATTACAAGAGTAAAATAAGTCAAAGTAAAGTTGGTGACCATGGTCGAGACCGACCCTAAGGCTCTCTTTTCATGAGCTGCCATACCGAAGTGTAAGGGAGAGCGCTACTCCTTTCCCTGGATTGCTCCAATTTTCCCTTGAAAATTATTATTATTATTAGATCCGTATTGAAAATTATTATTATTATTAGATCCGTATCTAATAATTCTGAGTGTTCAGCAAGGCGGCATCATGAATTTTGGTATAGAAGTAGGATTTTTAAGCCGGAAAAAGTCCTTACAAAACTTGGGTTCGACTAAAAGGCTAAAATCTAAACCTTTACTCCAGTCAGGTCAACAAGTGGAACAGTACGCCTAACAATTGATATACACCACTTACCATAATTACAGTACACTACCATAAACATTTCCAACATAAATTTGTATTTAGTGAATATATTAAACAAATTAACAGGGAGTAATTTAAAATTAATTTAAAATGATAAAACTCTACGACAAATTAAGTATTATATTAGCTATACAGGCCATTTCCAACAGCCTGCAAACACTAACCGGAACATTATAGTAGCCAACTATATATTTGGCGGCCGACCTATACCGCAAATATTGGTCTAGCCCTGAATTTTGAGCTAAAAATCTTTAGATCGACTTGTGGAAGCGAAATCGTCGCATGCCAGAAAATGGGGACTTCCTGGCGTAGAAGAGAGATATTCTCAGTAAGTACTCACCACTGTTACAGGACGGATATCTTTTTTTTCCGGCTGCTGGTTGAGAGCGCGTGTCTTCTGAGTCACGGCTAAGCGTCAGGTTGACTCTTGTTAGCAGCAACCTATGCTGAACACACCTACCGAAAATACTCAGAGGACACACGACAAACCTCAAGCTTAAAACTTACCAAAAATGACTCTTTGATATATTTCAACAGCTAGTATGGGAGAAGTGACTATTTCTACTGGTTCTGGAAAACATTTACACCACAGAATAGTTGTTAACCCCAAAATAAAGTTTAAGCACAAAAATATCCTCATCTCTTTCCTTCTGTCATTAATTCCTTTTACAGCTTCGATACACAAAAGAAATAACTTGTGAATGGGGTAAGAAGAAGGAAAAGAGTCAGATACGAAACTCAGAATCATCCTAACAGAACCCAAAAATTCACCGACAACCACTACCACGAAAAACAAACCTTTCTTCATATTCCCCATTGACTTACATGCCAAGTCGAGTTGTACTTCGCAATTTACCATAAAAGGTCGATTTAGCTGGTTTGAGATATTCAAAGGCATTGTAAAGCGAATAAGAACACCCCCCGCACTGGATTGAATGAAAGATTTGCTTCAAAATTCTCTGAAGGTTATGACAAAGGACACTTGAAGAAGGACAGAGAGTACAGCAACCGAAACACTATGAATATAACAACTAAGATGATTGATTTTGACGGCATGCATGAGGTCATTTTATGCCTAGCAGTTTGGGAATCGCACTCATAGTACATTTATATTTAAATTTTTTGTGTAGTTGCTTTTAAAGAGTTTTTTGTCCACAGTTGTATGCTTTCAAGTATTCCTATCTAATACTAATGATTATATGGCTTGAAGTAATTGTTTCAACTCAGTAGTTATTTGTTTTCAAACAGTTTAATGGTTTCAAGTAACCAAAGATATTATGATTTGAAAACAATTATAGTTTCATGTAATTATTGTTAATACAAATAATGTACACTTATATGGCATCAAGTCCGGCTCATTGGTCAAGTTGGTAGAGTGTTCACCAATGGCCTGGGAAACCAGGGTTCTCTCCTAGGTCGAGTCATACCAAAGACTTAAAAAATGCTTCTTGGTACTTCCTTGCTCAACACTCAGCATTATAAGGTAAGGATCAAGGTAAAGTGGAGCAATCCAGGGAAAGGAGTTGCGCCCTCCCCTACACCTTGGTGTAGTAGCTATCGAAAAGGGAGTGTTCGGGTCACCCCCGACTACGGACGCCACCTTTACTAGTTACTATTCCAATCGAATGTGAATAATTAGCAAACAGATCGACTTGACCCATAAATGGGGCTGTAGCAGATACTACCAACCTGCCCCGAATGGATCTAGGAGTAATGGGAATTAAGAGGCACTCTTTAGTCCGTAGACCTCCTGAACTTTTTCTTTACCGGAGAGTCAGTATGTTTCCACTCCATGGACTGTCTTTTCGACTCAGGCTCGTAGTGTTAAACCCATGTTTAGCCCATTTGTAAATATTTTTTTTTACTTAAACATGCTTCTCGGTACACTTCACCTGTTCTTCTCAAATTTTCACATGATTTGTACTTCTGAGCAAGCAAAAAATTGATGATAGATCTCTGTTCAAGCCTAGAGCACTCTGATTTGCCCGAGTAAAAATATTCTCTCAATCAACTCATCAAAATTAGTAGTTTCTTAAAACTAATGCTGGTCATGGTAGGTAGCAACTCAATCACAAAGATTAAAAGTCCCAACCTCTCCCCCCGCACACATACATTCACCCACCATGTGTCATTTAATGTTCATGCCAAGATACAGCAGGTGGGATTGTTGTTAAGGAAACTTCCTGTCTTAAAGACAAGCTCCAATTTAAGCATAAAACATTTTTATAATAAATTGCTGGTTAAGCCTCATTTAATAGAGATATTGGATTACGAGCCAACAAATGAAGCAAGAAGTGAGACTCTAAGTGTAGTTATCCATAAAATGTGTGTAGAATGTGAAATTTCTCAAGAGGTGCTATTAGTCGACAAAAAATTATTTTCTTGTACTTCATATTCATCAAAGTATGCTAACAGCGCGATTTCCTTTGACTCTCTCTCTCTCTCTCTCTCTCCCCCTCTCTCTCTCTTCGTCCTTATCGGCCATCGCTCTTGGTAAATCATATAGACAGCACCAAGTATTTGCACAGAACTGATGAATGTAAGTCTTCGCTGATCGGCCAGCATTGGTGGGTCCATGTATAGAAGTACACTGGAGAACATCGCTTATGAGTTCGTTCTTACTTCTCTGGCAGTGACTAGCATGTCTTGCTCGTCTTATTTCGATGGTTTGTGAGATAGGAGGTAGGTAGCCAAACAGTTGTTTTTTAAGGGTGGTGTTTTCAAGATCTGTTTAAAACAGCACAATGCATCTTTGTGTAGTTCCTCTCTAGCTTTTTCTCCTGGTGTTTCATGATAGTCCAAGTGGTGCAACCATACATTTGTACTGACATGGCTACGACTTGGAAGAATTAATGTTTTATTTTATCGGAAAGATAAATTTCTGTCTTGTACATAATTTAAATGTAAATACATTGTTTTTTACTTAAAACTTTCATCAATTTGCTCAATCACACCCTAAAGTATATACACTATGAAGAGGTACTGAAAAATTCTCAGCCTAACCAAGTCGAGAATGAGTTTTCTTTCTTATTTAAACTTTGTTGATATTTGAAGAGTGAGACCCTCCATACACAAGAAGAAAAAGGTGCCATGACATTAAACTACATCTAAAATGTGGAGTATCTCTTCGTTGCTATTACTCCCAGGTCCACTCTGACCCGGAATGGTAGTACCTGTTAGGGTTCCATCTATGGGTCAAATAGAAAAAGCGTTCTAGATATGACACTAAACTACATCTAATGGGGAGACTCCAGTTCAGAAGATCTGAGGAGTGTGGAGTACACCTTCATTGCTATTACTTCCAGGTCCACGCTGACCCGAAGTGGTAGTACCTGTTACGGTTCCATCTATGGATCAAAAAGACCTATTTAAAAATCACTCGCATCCGATAGAAATACTTGATACCTTATAACCATTGTCTTTAATTGGAATCATTTTGAGATGAGGCTTCTTAATCTGAGAATTAATTTTTTATTTATTGCGGACTTTTTGTCCTCATCTTGGTAGTTTTTTGTGTTGTTTCTTCTTTCACTACGTTTCGGACAAATTTCACCTCTGGCCTTCTTCAGGTGATTTTTACCGCGACCTCGGATAGGAATGATGAGTCTTGTAACCGTATCCCCAGTAATTACTGCCTTCCATAGTTGTTGTCTATCGCGCCACGTTTTTGACCAAGTAAACCTCTGGCCGGCTTGGGTAGGATTTGAAACCGCTATCTTCTGGCAATGCTCACCTGGAACCGTAGAGACTCAACGCCTCTATCCGAAGGGCGACCAAGGATGGATTTTTTGGTCTTATAAATCCTTATCTGGTCTTCCGTAATCGGGTCCGTACCGAATTTTTGTAATTGTCTTTAATTGGAATCATTTTGAGATGAGGCTTCTTAATCTGAGAATTAATCTTTTATTTATTGCGGACTTTTTGTCCTCATCTTGGTAGTTTTTTGTGCTATTTCTTCATTCACTACGTTTCGGCCAAATTTCCAGGTGAGCATTGCCAGAAGATAGCGGTTTCAAATCCTACCCAAGCCGGCCAGAGGTTTACTTGGTCAAAAACGTGGTGCGATAGACAACAACTATGGAACGTATTTGTATTATACATACCCACACACACAAATAAATAAACATATTCGAACATTGCTATTGTGTATTAACTTTTCCTCGTTTGTTTTTCTTTTTGTTTTTGTTTTTCTTTTTGTTATATAAAAATTATCTGTTTTAACATTCTCGTTGTTGTGAAATTTCTTTTATCTGCGTTGTTCATATTCTTTGTGTTGTTTATTGAGGAACTCGACAGTTTTGTTTCTAACAAAACCTCGAAAGAATAAACCATCACTCCACAAGTGACCACCGACGTTTCATTATCAATAAAAAGGAGTAATAGCTCCTTTGAAGGAAATGAGACCATAGTTTTCTCATTGAAACTGTTTATTAAGCAAATTAATTTTATCAAAAATATCTTATCAGTAAAATATATCTTATTTAGCTATAACCATTTGTTCTCCAAGATACTAATTAACCAGAAATGAGACGATTGAATCCCAAAGTTCAATTTTAAGTAGATGGTCTCCCTTGACAGTAAATGTTATCTGCGTTATAACTATGTTGAATCAGTTTAAGCGTTAGAGAAAGAAACAGTTATTTCTTGCAATGAATACGTTTAAAGCGACATTTTTTCATTGACCAGTAAAATTCTATCGAGGATCACCTCCTGTTTAATATTTTGATTAGATGGACCAAAAAAGGAAATTTTATATGGGACCCTGGGGACCGTATGCATCCCGGTTGAAAACCACTGACTTAATACATCTCTACATAATTCTAATCTCAATGATAAAATTTAGAGGGTTTTTTTTTTTAGCTATTTTTAATTATGAAATATCATATATTCATACATATGTAATGATATTTTCTGTATATTATATATTTTATACAGTGGCGACTCTAGCCTATTTTTGCTACTCGTGCCCCCCGCCGCCCTCTGTCAACTTCAGTTCCCAACCCGTGGTCCGTGGACCCAAAGTAAGTCATCTTAGTTGCTATTGCGTGATTCTCCATTGTATAGCACAGATTGACAAACGTACCTTGCATGGTGTTTTTTTGTAAACAATCAAGATACTATATAATTTGTAGTCTTGTTAATACAGTGGATAAGATAATTTTTTTTCCTTTCAAAAGTATAGAAGAAAAGAGAAGATGTTCATTACTATGACGAGAAAAATATGTTTATTAGAATAAAGAAATTGATGACAATATACACAGATACAGCTAGTAGTTTCAATTTCGCTTAAAATAAAGATTATTTGTTGAAAATGTATTCAAATAAACAAATTTTAGTTACAGAATGTAATATATGCAACATTCATTAAAGAAATAGAGATCTGTTAGTAGAAAAACGAATTAAAACACGCCGTTTAACCAACATTTACCATAGCGATGATGATGACGTCGGCGACGTCTATAATCTGCTATCATTACTATTATTATAAGGGTCTGGTGCTTGGTACAGATTACGCGTGTTCAATATTATAGCCGATTTTATGGGATGTTCAATGGATCTGACGGTGGCCGGACAAAGACCATCCGTTCAAAACAGCATCGTTGTATGATTCCCAGATATATTTATGAACTTTTGGCTACTCAGTTATCGAAACTTGAATAAATACGTAATTTAATTGAGATCAGACTAAGTATGTTTGCTTGAAATTAATGGATGATTTTTAATCCATTTTGAATAACATTGACCGAGTTATTGGTCGTGTCGGGCACGAGTAGCACTAGTCCCATCTCCGCCCCTGATTTTATATATATTGAGGTTTTTTTCATCTAGATCATCATCAACATTAAGGTGTGATTACAACATGCATTCCCTTGACTCTCTCTAGCTATCTATTTCTGTTGGCCATCGCGTTTGGCAAGTCCTCTCGATGATATCCAGTGTCAACACAGAGCTGATGAATATAGGTCTTTGCTGGTCGGTCAACACTGGTGTGTCCATTGGAGAACGTTGCTTACTTCACCAGCAGTTCTTGCTTGTGTTATTTGGATGGTTTGTGAGATGGGAGGTAAGTGGCCGTACAGCTGCAGTTTTGTAAGGTACTGCTTCCAGGATCTGTTCAAAACAACACGCAGTATCCTTGTGTAATATTTTAATCTAGTATTTTCTTCATCTTTGATCTTCGATTGATTTTAACGGCATGTCAATCCGTCTAGTTTTATTCAATGCCAAGAGGTCAGGGAATCACGTTTTTATTTACATCTTTTGTGTTGTAATTTAAGTTTGTTTTTGTTTTTATTTCATTGATTTATTCATTTGTTTATTCATTTTGCTGCACATGGTCCTATACAATTAGAATAATTTCTAAATAGATCTATTTGAAACATAGATGGGGCCCAAACAGATACTACCCGCCCAGGTCAGTATAGACCTGGGAATAATGCCAACGTAGGGGTACTAAACATTTTCTCTGTTCTCCAGAACTGAAACCCCAGATGAAGTTTAATGTCAGACCCATTTCATGGTTTTTCTCCGGGTATTTTGTTAGAGTCCAAGTAGTGCAATCATACAGTAGTACTGACACGGCTACAGCTCGAAAGAATTCTCAGTTTATTTTATCAGACGGATCAGATTTCCATTTTATCGTTAATCTGTCAATAGCAGTTAATACTTTAACTATTCATACTCTACCAACCAAAAGTATTTGACTACCCTCAAAAATCTTTATTTCTCTTCCTAAAAGTGTTATTTTTAAAAGAAACAAGTTAAGCATCACTATTTTCATTTATTATACTAAATGTAAGTCTTCCTCAGTAACTTTAACCTAAGTATAACCAGATATCTTTTGAAAAATTGATATAAGGCGTTTTTCTTTTTTTTTTTTTTTTTGTACTGAGTATGAATAAAACGTTTTCCAAAAGTTGCATTATACTACCACTTAAACTCACATTAGACTATATTGTGTTGAATTACTGCTTACTATATACAACCTGTTTTACCTATGTAGAGGACAATTTCATCTGTCATCAATTTGCGAGATAGAAGGCTGTCTGCTCCAAACATCACTGCACAACTGAGCTAATATCGTGAAAAAAAATGTCAACATCCACTGTGAGAAGAAGACTCTGGGGGATGTCCTCGAGGTATAATGGTTAAAGCAATGGACTGTGGAATTGTAGTAAGCGAGTTCGAACTCCAGTCGCACTATTACGTTCACATTCGAACAAATACCCTTGAGAAAGGTATGAACCCCCATATCCTCCCAGCTATGTACCACTTCTGTTCTTCTAGAAGAATGACTTTGGCATTAAATAATCTACAAAGGTTGATATGCCATTAAACAAAGAAACCGAAACCGAGAAGACTCTGTGAAGTTGACATATAAGGCAGAATTCTTGTCAAGAAACTGTTGAGGAAGCAAAACAATATCAAAAGGCCCTGTGGGCCAAGGAGCGCAAAGACTGAACAATAGAGGATTGGATAACAGTCCTTTGGACTGAAGAATCAAAGTTTGAAATCTTTGGGTCAAATAGGAGGGTCTATGTACTGCGAAGAGTTGGTGAAAGAACTGCAAACCCCCTCCCCCGTATCATACCAACTGTAAAGCATGGAGGAGGCTCTGTTATGTGGTGGTGGTGGTGGTGGTGAGGTATTTGGCCAATTACAAAGTCGGGGGTTTGCACCAGGTGAAGGGCAAATTAAATCAGACCGACTATCACAGCATACTGCAGTATCACTCGATTCCATCTAGAACACGGCTTGTGAATCAAGGATTTGTACTGATGCAATATAATGACCCAAGTCATGCCAGTGAACTCTGCCAGAGGTACATTATAAGCAAAGACGAACAGCAAGTCCTTCAACTGATGTCTTGGCCTGCGCAATCAGCGAACTTAAATCCCATTGAACTGGTGTTGGATGAACTTCACAGAAATGTCAGAGCTAAACAACCCACAAGTTCGACTCACCTCTGGCAACTCTTGCAGAAAAGCTGGGCAGAGCTATCTTCAGTCTACCAACAGTCTTTGGAGAAAAATGCCGAAAATCTGTGAAGCAGCTATATAGCTACCAAAGGGAGTCATTTTGATGAATAAAAAGTTTTTAAAGTTTTTTGGTTTAATTTGTATTTAATGTGGCTAGATAAAACCATTGAGGTTGCTTAACTTGTTTCATTAAAAATAATACTTCAAGGGCGAGAAATAAAAATTTTTGAGGGTGACCAAATACTTTTAACTGGTAGTGTATGGTGACATTGCTTTCAGTAAATGAGATATTGCAACTGAAGTATATGAACTGGTCTACTAATATCAGAGGCTTGCCATTTAATGAGGTGATGAATGCTAGTCAAATTCAACGACAATAATAGTACTTCATAATACTTAATCTCAAAACAAAAATAAACTGAAAACATTTCATTTGCAATTGGCTGATTGTTGGAGAAAATATACAATAGAACCACCTGATTGAAAATTGAGAATGCCACTCGAAATTACAGGAACTTCTACTTTATGTTAGGAAGAATGTACACTTTAGATATTCAGCCCTCGACAGTCTTTCTGCATATGGGATATATCGACAATTTAAAAAGTATAAAATTGGCTTAATTTAATATCTTATTTTTCTCAGCTGTAGTTTTTTAAGTTTACCAGTCAGTAAAACACATTAAAAGAAAAATTGAAACTTCTCAAGCCTCTCTCTGGGTGCCCCATACTTCTGGTCTTGTGTCAAACTAAGCTAAGCTTTTTAAATGACAACATGACTTCAAGCCTCTCACTGGGTGCCCGCCCCATACTTCTGTCTTTGTGCGAAACTAAGCTAAGCATTTTAAATGACAACATGACTTGAAGCCTCTCACTGGGTGCCCGTCCCATACTTCTGGCTTTGTGCCAAACTAAACTAAGCTTTGTAAATGACAACATGACTTCAAGCCTCTCACTGGTGCCCACCCCATACTTCTGTGTTTGTGTCAAACTAAGCTAAGCTTTGTAAATGACATGACTTCAAGCTTCTCACTGGGTGCCCGCTTCACACTTCTGGCTTTGTGCCAAACTAATCTAAGCATTTTAAATGACAACATGCTAAGCAAGGCGGCATCAAGTACCATTTTTTGAGTCTTTGGTATGACTCGACCTGGGATTGAATCCCGATTTCCCAGACCATTGGCGAACACTCTACTGATTAGGCTAATGGCCCGATAGGCTATCGATCATATGGAAATCAGACCTGGCCGATAAAATGAAACGCAGTTTCTTCCAGGCAGTGGTCGTTTCGATACTGCTGTATACCTGGACGCTAACAAAACGGCTGGAGAAGCTAGACAGCAATTACACAAGAATGTTGCGAGCAATATTGAAGAAGTCCTGGTGGCAACACCCCACAAGGCACCAACTATACGGCTACCTGCCTCTCATCACGAAAACTATCCAAGTTAGACGAACCAGACATGCAGGACACTGCTAGAGAAGCAGGGACGAGTTCATAAGTGATTTACTCCTATGGACCCCCACATATGGCCGAGCAAAAGCAGGACGACCAGCTCGAACATACATACAGCAGCTATGTGAGGATAAGGGATGTAGCCCTGAAGACCTGCCAGAGGCGATGAACGATAGGGAGAAATGGCGAGAGAGGGTCAGGGATATACGTGCTAGCGGCACGACATGATGATATATATATATATATATATATATATATTGAAAAGGGAGCCTACGGGTCCCCCTCCACTAAAGTCGCCAACTTTACTTTTACTTGCAATGTTTTGTTGTGTGTTCTTGATGAGCCGTAAGTAAATTACGCTAGCACAGGGCTCTCTTTAGTGCAGGACCTAATTAGGAGCAATTAATCCAATTAGGTCGAGGCCTACCTTGTTTGTTTGATAATCTACAGTTATTCATGAATGTTTATTTGCCATTAAACAAAGAACCTGATGATGATTTTGTTTAATGAGTTATCAGATAATCTGGGTTAAATAGAATTGTTTGAAAATTATTGGATAGGAATACATGAAATCATATAACTGTGTGCAAAGAAATTATAATTATTATTACTAGCAAAAATATGCGTCTCTGCGCACAAGTATATAAGTTTTAGTGTAATAAGATATATTGAGTTAAAAAGACTAACAAAACTAAATAAGAATGCACATTAAAAAGATTACACTTATTTTCATTTAATTTTAATTGATTTCTATAGAAAAAAATAATTCATAGGATTTCTTTTAATACATTTTTATCAGAGTGAGTCCTCAGTGGTGGACTGTGACATCGTAGTAAGCGAGTTCGAACTCCAGTTGTGCTATAACGTTTACTTCCGGACTAATACCCTTAGGAAAGGTATAAACCCCCTTATGACCCCCAGCTATTTGTTAAATAGCTCCACTACTGTTATACAATGATGGCTTTGGTATTAAACAACCCATTAAACAAGGAAAACATATCAAACCAAACATTTTTATTATAGAAAATAGTATTTAATAACATTTAAAATTAAATTATTATATTAAACCTATTTGAAACAGACGGGATATAATCAAAGAAGAGAACAACTTGGATGTTAGCTCTTCCCATCACTTTCGGCTTTTATTACTAAATTTAACTATTTAACTAAATTAGACAGTAAAGAATAGTATTGCAGTTATTTATTTTTATTAATGGATTTCTTTTAAGATTTATCGACAGGATTTTTTCTCATATTTATCAAAATAAAACCAAACAATTACAAATCAATAAAAGCAATCAGTTATCTAATAAAATCAAATTTTTAAGTTCAATTGGCAAATTATCCTTCCTATTCACACTGTAAACCGCTATTTGGTTGTGTATGTACATACAATTTCAAGTTAATTATATACAGATAAGGCGAACAATATTGATAATAATAAAAACATGATATTCTAAGTAATTGTGATTCTAATAAAAATGAAATTTTAGAAAATGTGGCGTAAAAACTAAAGGAATTTGGTTTGGTTTTATGGCATATCAACCTTTGTAGGTTATCTAGTGCCAAATCCTGTTTTTATGTATACATTAAATATATGATTTGTAAACACATTTTGTAGTATCTACAAAATGTTAAATGTCAAACAGTTCTATTTCTAACAATTCAGTTAAGCATAAGTCAAGAAAGTTAAATGGTTTCAAGTATTGCTATGTATTACTAAGAATTCAATTAAACACCAGTCATTTGTTTACACACATTTAAATCATCAAACAATTCAATTTGGCATGTCATTTGTTTGCACTCAGTTTAAATGTCAAACAGTTCTATTTGACCCATAGATGGGATCCTATCAAGTGGTACCACTCTGGGCCAGGGTGGACCAGTGAGCGAAAGCAATGAAGAGGTATTCCACATTCTCCAAAGCTCCTGTATTACTGAAGCCTCACCCTCAGATTGTTAAATCTCATATACATGACACTCGTTGGAGGTGAGATATCTTACTCCTCTACAGAGAAGCAGTCGGTAGACAGACATCTCTGTTATAAGATTATTATTATAATTAAATAGAATTATTGATATTAAATAGGAAATCATTTAACGGTATAAAAATTATTTGTATTAAGAATAGTTACTTAATGCTATAATTGTTTACTAAGGATTATTATTAGTTTCTTAAAACCATATAATATCTCACAAATCATTGGTGTTATATAAAATACTTGAAACCACGTAATTGTGTATAAATCATTAGTATTAGCGCCATATTGTTTTTTAATCTGCCTAAACTATGTAATTCCAACATCGATAGATCTAATAAAAGAAAATGGCTTTACACTAAAAAAAAAAAAGAAGCCAGAAGCAGACGATAACCTACTGAAACTATCACTGAAGATTACTACGCAGATGATCTAGCGCTTCTTGCAAATATAACTGCCCAAGCCGAATTCCAACTGCATAACCAAGAGCAAGCAGCCTGAGTCATTGGCTGACCTCTGAAATTAGTTGACTAATTCATATACTTCAGCAGCAATATCTCATCAACCGAAAGTGATGTTAACATACGCTTAGAGAAAGCCTGGACTGCTATCGACAGGTTATCGATCATATGAAATTCTGATATATCTGATAAAATAAAACGGGATTTTCCCAGTCTGTGGCAGTGTGCATACTAGTGTATAGATGTGTTGTATCGTGGTAAGGAAGAGATACACAGTGAAATAAAGAGTTAATTATCTATTAAATGAAGTGGTACTGTCCAACAATATTATAAGTCTTGCGCTGTGGGTGTTACGTCCGAAGTTGGTTTTACTACTGACTGAGATCTCTCTGTACCCCTGTGCTCAAGAAACGACTTTTATACCTCCAAGATACCGGAAGTCACGTGGTACGAGCTACTATACAACAAGATGCACCACATAGATGTTGATAAAAGGCATGGAGGAAAAGTTAGATAGGAACTATATAAGAATGCTACATGCTATCATAACAAATCCTGGAAGCAACGACCCACAAAACAGCAGCTGTACGGCCACTTACCTCCCATCTCAAAAACTACTCAAGTAAGACACTGCTGGAGAAGCAATGAAGAACTCATTAGCGATGTTCTTCTATGAACCCTTACACATAGACATGCCAGTGTTGGTCAACCAGCAAGAACTTAATCTGCTCAATGCAGACACCGGAAGTAGATTGGCGGACGTGCTGAGAGCGATGGATGATAGAGAGAGGGGGAGAGAGAGAGATAGAGAGAGAGGGGGGAGAGAGGGAGGGAGAGAGAGGGAGGGAGAGAGGGAGGGAGAGAGAGGGAGGGAGAGAGAGGGGGAGAGAGGGAGAGAGGGGGAGAGAGGGGGAGAGAGAGAGGGAGAGAGAGGGAGAGAGAGAGGGAGAGGGAGAGAGAGAGAGGGAGAGAGAGAGGGAGAGAGAGAGGGGGGAGATAGAGAGAGAGAGAGATCTGTGCTTTCAAGACGACTTGATGATGGTGAAGATTATTAGTATTTGATAGGAATACTTGAAACTATATAAATGTGTGCAAACAAATGATTTTAAATAGAAACAAGTAAAATTTAAAACAGTATAAACGTGAAAATGTAGTCATTTCAGGTATATATTCATTAATCTCCACTACTCTAATTCACAATATAATTCCTCTACTTGAAAAAAATGTAGATCTATATCCTTTCCCTTGATGCATATTTCCAATCCTCTTGAGAAGACGTGGCCTTGGAAGTGACCGTGTCCTCTATAAAGAGTACGGATGTTACTTACAAGACACATTCAAGTTAATTGACCGCGCAATTACTATGACTAGTTGATTTGGCGTCACTTGAGTGCGATGTAGATTAATGGCTCAGTGGTAGAGTTTCGGCTCTGCTTTCTGTGGTCGCTAGTTCGATCTCTTGTGGTGGAGATCACTGCTGATGAGACCTAATAAGGTGGAAATAGCTGTTTAGTATTTCCATATGTCGCGCACAAGTGTTAATCGGATTTTCTGGTCATGGTAATTCAATTAACAATATAATTCCTCTACTTAAAAAAGAAAATATACGTTTATTAATCTATCAAATAACCCATGAATAGTTTATATGCTGTTAAACAAATAAACAAAATCATCCAAAGATATTGGAAATAAATAATATATTTTATTGATTTTGACTAATCAATAGCTAATAAGTTAGATTATGTTAAAATTTTATGAAAATGAGATCAAAATTTTTTCCGGGGAAAGCCTTAAAAGCATCTTTAGATTTTTTAAAGTTTTTGATGAAACATTGTCAATTATAATTAAATTTGATGAGGATTTTCTTTAATTTTAAGTTTTAGTTGCTGAAGGCTGTGAAGTGTAATGGGCTATAGTATTGATAACTTGAAAGTTTTCTTTGTATATTTGTAGAATTTGAGTACCAAAACTGCCAGCTACAATTATTTGAGCGTGAGAGGAAAACCATTCGAACACTTGAATGTTGGTTGGTTTGTTGGGTTTTATGGCATATCAACCTTTGTAGGTTATTTAACGCCAAATCCATTTTTATGTAAATAATCTGTTCTATTTAAAACAATTCAGTTTAGCATAAGTACACAGTTTAATTGTCAAAAAACATTTATTTCAAACTATTCAAGAAGTTAAAACAGTTCTATTTCAAATAATTCAGTTAAGCATAAGCACACAGTTTAAATGTAAGTACGGTTTAATTGTCAAACACATTTCTATTTCAAGCTATTCAGTTTACTCAAACAATTCAGTTTAGCATTAGAATGATGTTAGTTCTATTTAACCCATAGATAGGGCCCTATTAGGTGCTACAACTCTGGGCCACAGTGGACCTGGGAGCGATGGTAATGAAGGAGTACTCCACATTCCCCAAAGCTCCAGCATTGCTGGAACCTCACCATCAGATTGTTTAGTGTCATATCCAGGACACTCGTTGGGGGGGTCTTACCCCTCTGCAGAGGTGCAGTCAGTGTATTCTACAGCCCCAGCCGACTGGGCAAACACTTGAATGTACTATGGTTTAATATTACCACGTGTTAACCAATTCAAAATAATTCACGACAAATTAACAAGAACATATTAGAGCAAACTGAACTGAATAATTACAGAACTTACACAATAAAAAAAACTCATTTATTGAGAGATGTCTTATCGTGGAGTTAAAGAGTCTTTCAGTATAAGTTAAGAGTCTTTTATAGGATGGAAATTGTTGAGTGAAAACTTACGTCAAATCATAGTATCGTGCGCCATATGACACGAGATCTGTTGAAACGAAAGCACCTACTGACGAGAAACGCAGGCATATGTGCATAAATCTAGGTTTCGAGACTGGAAAGAGAGAGAGGGGGGGGTAGATTTTGCTGTTTTACATGATATTTCAGTGACTCCACCTAGCAGCCGTTAGGAGTACTATTTGGAAAGCAAGGAATATTATTTCTATGGCAGCACTACTTAGAGTAGTCGTTCACATACAAGTGCTAGAATCCAAGTCATCAATGGCTGGTGATATTTATCTCTGTCTCTCACCAGACAGGACTGGACAAAAGTCATCAACGGCTGGTACATAGTGAATTTCCAGTTTTATATTAACATAATATATGTAAAAATTATGTCAAATTCAGCCCAGTTAGCTGGGGCTGTGAAATATGCAGACTACATCTCTGCAGAGGGTAAGACACTCTTCTAGAAAGTGTCCTCCATATGACACTAACTTTCATTTGATGGTGAGACTCCAGTCCTGGAGCTTTTTGAAGTACCCATTCATCGTCCTTATTTCCAGTCAAATAGAAATATTTAATCATATTACATACTTAAAACTGTGTTTGTTGGTTGGTTTGATTTTATGGCATATCAACCATTGTAGGTTATTTAATACCAAATCCTCTTTATACATATATATTAAATTTATAAGATTTGGTTTAGTTTGGTTTTATGGCATATCAAACATTGTAGGTTATTTAATGTCAAATTCTATTTATACACATACACTAGTTATATAGGATTCGGTATAGGATCATTAAATAAGTTTCCAGACTTTTTTCGTGATAGTACACACATGAAACTCTAGTCCCCTTCGAAGTAATCTCCTCCGGCTGCAATGCACTGGTTGTACCGTTCCAACAACTTCTGGAAGGCCCCATGGAAGTCCTCTTGCGTGAGCATGTCAATGACCTTCCTCACAGCCTCTTTCATCTCCTCAATTGTCTCATAACGACAGCCTCTGAGCTTAGGGAATAACCAAAAGTAACAGGGAGCAAGGTCTGGACTATAGGGAGGGTGACGAACTGTCTTGATGCCTATCTTGGTCAAATAGTCTGTGACAAGGATGGAGTTGTAGACTAGTGTATTGTCCTGGTGGAAATGCTACTGACCCGATTTGAAGAGTGCTGGCCTCTTCCGACGGAATCTCTTTCTGAACTCCCTTAAAACCTCAACATAGTAACCCTAACCCTAACCTTAACCCGAACCCTTTGGCCAATCAACTCTGGTATATTGACTTCCTTACTCCTCCCACACCTCTCATCATCCCTCACAAACACTATGCCTTCCTTGAATCTCTTATGCCACTCAAAAACTGAAGCTCGATTCATGCAAGATGGTCGAAAAGCAGTCTGAAGCATTCCATACGTTTCTGTGGCATTTTTTCCAAGTTTAAAACAGAATTTTATTGCATATCGTTCTTCTAAAGTGTCCTCACGTCCAGATTGCATTTTTGAAATTCACTATCTGTGACAATCAGGCTTTAGTATCCCAATTGCTGCTGTAGCTGTTCATTTGAAACTGAAATCATAAAATTTGCTCAGTCATCTCATAAGATGTATAGCAATAATATACTGAATTTTCAAGAGTCTACGACAATTTTAAATGCCTGTACAAAAATGTCTGGAAACTTATTGAATACACCACGTATATATATTGAATATGTAGGATTTGGTTTGGTTGGGTTTTATGGCATATCAACCATTTTAGATTATTTAATGCCAATTCCATTTTTATTCATATAAATCATATAAATGATTCTATTTCAAACAATTCAGTTCAGCGTAAGTACAGTTTTTTGTTTAAAAACAGTTAAATATCAAAACAGATCTATTTTAAGTAATTCAGTTTATCATAAGCACTGAGTTTTGTTCTATTTAACCCATAGATAGGTCCCTATCAGGTGCTACCACTCCGGACCAGAGTGGACCTGGGATAAATGGCAATAAAGGGGTACTCCACATTCCTCAAAGCTCCAGCATTACTGGAGCCTCACCATCAGATTGTTTAGTGTCATATCTAGGACACTCACTGGAGGAGTTTTACCCCTCTGCAGAGAAGCAGTCAGTGCATTCTGCAGCCTCAACCGACTGGACCAGCTTGAAACTGTGCAAACAAATGACTGTTGAATTAAACTATTAGTATTGCATAGTAATATTTATGTTGGGAGATGAAATGGAATGGTCTCTCTTGTCACTGAGTTTGAGGAACTCTCCCAGATTATGAGTCCTTTTTGGTCAAATGACAAGTTGAACCAGAGCATTCGCCTCTTTAACGGACAGGAATTCAGAAGTGATAGAGGTAATCATTTCGCTCAGCAGCAGTGAGCACATGGGGTCTCTCTTTGTTATCTTCGAGAGCTGAGAAGAGTAAGTGACTTGCATTCATGTCTCTTGAACACATTGGACTTTTTTATAGTTTGGGACGGGAACTCAGTTCCCTCCTTGTAAGTTGCTGTATTAAATGTTATCGTCAATTGTACATTTTCCTACCGAACATTCTGTGTTAGGTTACTCTCTTAGGGATAACTTAATGCATTATAAGAAACGGAGTGTTATTTACGAGTCAACACCTCGTTAAAATTATATAATTGAAGCCATTTGAGTGTGTGCAAATAAAACTATTAGTGTTAGATAGCAATACTTGAAACCATTTAACAGTGCACAAAAAATGAGCTCGGGTTCATTTAAAAATTATTACAAAAAAACTATTTTTTATAAATCAATCTTATACATTTAATATATGTACAAGCAGGATTTGGCAAGGGTTGGAATGCCATAAAACACAACTAACCAACTTTTATTATATTCATTATATCTTTATATTTTTCCAGAATAGATTAACATCACAACGGATATTCAAATGATATTTTCTAGGGTTATGGGCAAATGATAATTTGATACAAATAAGATACTGCTAAGTGGTACATTGGAGAATATCCTACTGGTGAGTGATATAAATTAGTTTGAGAAAAACTGGTAAAAAGGTGTAAGAGAACTTCTTGCAATCATAGACAGTGAGTTACAGTTTTTAAAAAAAGTAACCAAAAATTCAAGAAAAAAGAAAATGATATCCAAATAATAGCTGACAATGTGTCATCTAAAAATAAAAATAAACAAAATATGTTTTACTAGTTATGCAGCAATGAAAATCTCTGCTAAAGTAAAAAATGAAAATAATTTGATCATCTTTTACTAAGTGCTTATATACAACTTTTTATAGCTAAAACAATTTTCTCGATTTGAGGTGAGGGTTGCTTTTTTTATCTTAATTTTTTCTCCTCGGTATTTTCTAAGCAGCCATCTTTGTTTGATAAAAAAAACCTGCATTTACTTTGTATTTGTTTTATATGAGAAAATATAAATTTTTATCGCTAGATTTTAGGAATAAAATATTTACAACCTTGTATCAGTGCCAGTTGGTAACCGTCCAAATATTCAATCAAAGCGGGAATCTCAACAAACAAAATTCAGGTAAGTGAAATTAATTATTTCAATTGTCACAATTCAGGTGAAAATCATAAAAACAAGTTACTTAGAGTGTTAAATATCTCTTCCTACTCCCTTATGTATGTTTGGAGGGTTATTTAGGATATAACAAAATTTGAAGGAATTTTCAGAATCTAATTTATTTAAAAATACCAGCTGTATTTTATTAGATGCGTGCAAAATTTCGCAGAATTTTTGGGAAAATTAAAGATTGAATATACAACTTTAGAACAAACTTTCAGGAAATAAAAATGGTAGAAATTAAAATTCTAACTTATGTCTAGATGTGATGGTGTGCTAATGTCTAGACGATGGTAATATGTTAATGTCTAAATGATAGTGAAGTGCTAATATCCAGATGGTGGTAGTATGTAATTGTCTTAATAATAGTGATATGCTAATATCCATATGGTGGTAATATGATAAGGTCTAAATGATAGTGGTATGATAATATCCAGATGATGCTATGATAATGTTCCTATGGTGGTGGTATGCTAATATCTAGTTGATGATGGCATGTCCAGATGATTATGATATGTTAATGTCTAGATGGTGGTGGTATACTAATGTCCACATGATGATAGTATGTTAATGTCCATGTGACGGTGGCATGTTGGTGGTATAGAGGTGTTGTGAGAACAAAATTAATTCAAAACAGAATTCTTTACGAATACCATATTTGATAAAATCCCACCTTCATTTATATTTGATATTAAAGTAGTCTAGGCACAACTATTGGTAGTCTCTTGTGTCAAGGAAAACAGCTCAGATATCTGGACTTCATATGTAAGGCCCTGAAGATATTTTTGCTATATTTTGCGGGAAAAAAGAGGAGTATCTAGTGATTAACCATTCATCGATTGGCAGAAAAGAGACCAATCAGCAGAGTGGAAAAAATTGGAAAAGAACAGATGGATCTGTCTCTTATTGAGCAGCCGCGCCCAGAACTTTGGCAAAAGAAGGTGAAAAACAGCTCTTCTACAATGCTAAGCGTATTAAAATAAGATAAGATAAAATAAAATAAAAAGAATACAAAACCTCAAAGAATAACTTTTTTCTTTTTCTCCTCCCCACGACATTTTTTCAAGAAACCTAAAGCTGGGTCACTTTCATACACAGATGCACAGAAGCCAAAAAATTAAGTAAGCGAGCCGTGTATTTATCTTCTGAAAGAACTCGTTTAAAGGAAAATGAATTCTCTATTTTTGTCTACATAAGTTATACAGATTCCGAACCATTTATCTGACAAGGTTGGGACTACAGAGGTCTGGATTTCTGGATTTGCCTGATTTCTGGATACTGGTTAGATATAAGCTTAAAATATAAAATAAATAATAAAAAGTAAAGAACAAAACCCTATTTAACAGGTACAAATTAATACACTTCGAAAGTAAAGTTTGTTTGATCTTTAATTCATTTAAAATTCTTAGAATACTTTATAAGAAACATGTGCAATATATATATATATATATATATATATATATATATGCACGCACGCGTGTATGTGTGATAGAGAGAGAGAGAGAGAGAGAGAGAAAGAAAAGAGAGTGAAAATTAGCGGAAGAAAAGAACAAAGATACAGGTACATATCAACACACTTAAAGTTCTTAAAATACGTGTACAGAATACGAAGTAAAAGAAATAGGAAGAAAAATAAAGAAAAGTAAAAAAACAAAGAATTTTATTCACCATTTTAATTAACAGATATTCAATACGTCTGTACAATAAATTAAATACATTGTATGATATTGCACAGTATTTAAACGATACAAATTAATACCTTTGATATGCTAAATCAGGGTATGTTATCAATATTAAACTACTAATCTTCAAGTGAAGACAATTTGACAGTGCACCAAATTCAAAACTAGCCATTTAAAAAATTAAACAGTTTTTTTGATTTTTTTAAATTTCTGGAAGCCAGAAAAATTCTTTGGTACTAGTTCTACAATTTCTGTACAAATCCGAAACATCGATGTTGATGGAGGCATTTGTGGTATAATGGTTACCGTCATAAGGAATGAACATGGCGACCCGAGTTCAATTTCTTGATGAGGCTTTTGTGGAGCCGATAAGCATGTCGACCCCACAAATGATTTAAGTTAAAGTGTGCGAGTAATGACATCCAAAGACAATGAAGAAAACAAAGGCGAGGTAACAAATATAACAAAGATGACAATTTATTCTTGTATTTACAAGCGCGTATGTCAAGTTCGTGGTAGTAGTATTTGTATCTTCAGCTTGATAGATGATGTCGGTAGCTGGTATGGTCGAGTCGTAGATTTGCAGCTGGACGATCGTTGTAGGAAGCTGAGGTTGGTCGAGTCGCTGAATGCAGCTGGACGATCGTTGCAGGTAGCTGAGGTCGGTCGAGTCGTTGAATGCAGCTGGACGATCATTGCAGGTAGCTGGTGTCATTCGAGTCGTTGAAGGGCAGCTGGACGATCGTTGCAGGTAGCTGAGGTCGATCGAGGCTGGTAAATCGATATCCCGGTTTTGACAGTACGTTGGATTAACCGGGAGAGTGTCGGTCTGGTTGCGAGCCCGTACAGCGAGTCGTACGAGGGCTAGTTGTTGCAATGCTAGGGAAGTCCGTACAGCGCGTCGTACGTGGACTGGATGCTGCATTGCTGGAGCGTCGTGGTCGAAGTCGCTGTTGGCAGCGCGGTCGCGTAGAGTCGGGCGAGCTGGCGACTAAGACTGATCCGTGTCTTAGTACTGCGGACCAAGTGAACGGATGGGGAAACCGTGGATAAGGTTTGCCAGGCCTTAGTACATACGAGGTCGAACGAACGAATCGGTGAGGCTAGGGCTTTGTCGTACCTCTAGCTGTGCGGACGTATCGGAGACGGCAGTTATGGCTTTGCCTTGTCAAAGCTGTGTGGACGTATCGGGACGGCAGCTATGGCTGTGCCGCGCCAAAGCTGTTCGGACGTATCGAGACGGTAGCTAAGGCTTTGCGGTGCCAATGCTCTGCACTGTCGAGCGAACAGGCCAGGAGGCCGCAGCTAAGATTGGCGTTATCTTAGCGCTGCGCAGATAGTGAAGCGGTAGCTAACGGCTAACTCGTGCCTTTAGCGCTGCGCTGCCTGGCGGACGAGGGGGAATCGACCGAATGGTTAAGACCGGGTGGTCTTAGAGTCCTTTTCGTGTTTGCCTCCGGGCCGTCTACTTCAACTGGTCAATTAAGACTGTCAGAGATGCACCAACCCACAGAAGGAGACCTCTAATGGTCCCTAAAAGGACCTTTTGTGCATAGCAATGTGATGGGAAAGGCGAATGCAACCACTAGATGTAGGATTCAGCCTTTCGGAGCCTGCTCTGAAAACGTCGTGAGACCTCCCTATTTTTCGCCGCCGAAGTCTTGTTTATATGAAGGGAACGCAACACCACTTCTGCCGGGCGCGTAAATAGAAAGTTCTACGATAAAAGATGGGTGCAGAAATAAAGTACTTCTTTAGACTGATATAGGCTAGCGAAGATAATTAATTCCATTTTTATAGAGTTCTTTCTGGCAGAAGTGTTCTGTAATTGTTGTTAATTTTAATTTATCCCTTTTTTAGCTGTAACGGCCGGTCAAGGTCGTAAAAAGGGCTTCGTCATTTCCGGCCGTACCCGGATGTAATCTTTCTAGGGCAGGCGAGTAATCCGATCTGTTTATGTTTGTGAGCAGGTTGTGGCAAGGCTATTTGCATTTTACATAGCACCAATTGTTATAAAATAGCCGATGGATTTTGGTTCATGCCTTTGAGTTTAGTTACGCTGAGAACCTTTCGCTTCAGCACATGGGTTGGTTGGGTGTAACATTGAAGCAGGTGTTAACGCGGGTGCGCTCGGGCAGATGGAGGTGTCACTCAGATGTCATAACAGTCCGAGACGATGCTGGGTGACAAGGTGCGGGTGACGTCACGCACCGGAAGCACGCGGAAGTTTGTGTGAGAATTTGAAGAAAATAAGAGTCGGGTACAAGACACCAAACGAGATGGATCGATTTTGGAGCTCGCAGGCGCGAGGCGAACTTGCGCCCTATGGGGGGCCGCTCGAGTTGGGGGCCAAATGAATAAGACAGCATAGAAGATAGTGTCTCTCCTCCTTACGTCGAAACCTTTAACTCAAAGTTAATAAAAAGGTTTCGTACCTGAACAAGAAGTCGTTACGTATTTTCGAATTCCGAGATTCCTATGTTCTTTATATATTCTATAGTAATGAACATTATATGTCCATTTCGCACATAGTGTTAATTGTGAATATGGTACACAATACCCTCTGAAAAGGTATGAATTCTACTATCCTCCCTCCAGCTATGGGTAAAGTGTTGGGCAAGTTCAGCTCTTTAACCTTGGTATGGCAACCAGTCTAGAAGGAAAACTCTGAATTCAAACCTGTTAAACTCCACTTAAAATTGACCTTCTGTTACATCCTGCTCGTGTGAAGGGGTTGCTAAACATATGTATATGAAATATCTATGTTCCACTTTGATTTTTTATACTTTCAAATGTATTATTTATCTTTCCATTTGATCCATACACAGTGTAGTGGAAATATGTAATTGTTTAGAGGATATGTTACTCTCCAATTTATAGTGAGTGAGTGTGAGTGAGTTCCCGGCCGTATTTTAAGGGCACGTTTAGTTCCACCACAAATACAACACGAATTTTACAAACACGTAAACAAATGGAAAATGGCAACAACAAACATTAAGAAACAAACAATTTAATGATTATAACAAATAGGTTAAAAATAATTAGTAAATACAATGTTCATGTTATGTGTGTATGTAGAAAATACAGTTGTTGCCAGTTGAATGAAAATAGGATTGTTCACCCGTGTGTGTGTGTGTGTGTGTGTGTGTGTGTTTACATGCTAATAAAGTCTATCAAATAAATGGGCTCATAGTTGGCCGAAGTAAAGAAGATAAAAATTTGACTTTACTTACATATATGTGTATGTGTGTGTGTATATATAAGTGATGGACCGTAAGTATGGGTCTTTGCTTTCATTAAGTCCGCACGTGTGTTTTCTTATGATCTTGGCGACAACGTGTCGCATTAGTAAAAAAAGGTCGCATACCTTTTCCCTCTGAGTCTTATGGCGTTGTTCTCTGCTGTCCGTTCATGACCTCTCATAGCGGAAAGGAATGAATTGAATGACCTGGTTGATAAAATTCGTTATTTATACCTTTTGGGGTCACTAAAGTGGATCAAAAAATAGTTTTATTGCGGGTCCTAAAATTCAAGCGCATAGACATTTCTTGACTAATCAGGTTCGTATATTTACTTATTTGTTTTAGAGCCTAAAAATTTTCTGTTAATTATTTTCTGATCCGGATTTTCTAGGATGTTCTTATTTTGTTTATTGGTCGAAAAATATTGGTCGAAAAATATAAAAATGTAACAAATGCGATTTTGATCCGACATTTCTAGGATGTTCTTATGTATGTTTTTGGGGTTGATTATTTCAAGACTAAAAACATGTATATTCTATAACAGCAACACTCACTGAATTATTCCATAAACACATAATTCTCTGTCTTATTGATTAGTTGGTTTAAAGTATTGAGAATCTCAAATTGGTGTGGGGAGAAGAAAAAATCTTTTTATATGAATGGAAAACTCACACTATCAAAACCCAACAAGTGTTATACCAGAGATGTATAACTCCGTGACAATAAAACTATGATCAGACCTGAGAGATCAAACACCCAATAATGTAATATGTATTCTCCATAATCATTGTTACCTTGCCTCATCTAGTCTTCTGAGAGAATAGAGTATGATACGAGCCACACAAACATATAGCGTTTGGAACCATGGGATGCAGTATGGTGGATGGGAATCCAAAAGCAGGTCAATAGAATATTTAACCTGATCCTGGGTGAAGGAAGCTCACAGATCAAATAGTTCAGTCAGGAAACTGTTGCTACTCATCTAGAAGAGTGGCGTCATTTGATGAAGGAAAAAAACAGCCATCAAAAGATTTCCATGAGTCAATTTCACACCATACGTGCAAATCACTTCGTTTTACATACTTGTAAACAAGGGGCGTGTTCTGCTGAGGTTGAAGCTCTGACTCCAGTATTCCAAAAATCTGCAACAGAATCGAAACTAAAGTTTCTTAGATGCAAATCGACTCCTACATTTAGATAGATGCATCGGTGTTGGCTGTTCAACAAGGACTTACATTCATCAGCTCTGACTGGATGTAGTCAAGATGGTTTGCCAGGATAAATAGATGATAGGGACAGATTGCAAGAGAGAGAGTCAGGAAGCTCTTGGTTATCAGCACAACTTGATAGATAGATAGATAGATAGATAAGGGTCATTTAAAAAGTTCTAAGCCCTAACCAAAAAGAAAAGCCAATAGCTAAATATTTTTGTTGTGGCAAGATTCAAATAACTCTTCTAAAACTAGAAAAACTAATTAAGATTTCTGTCTTAATTTCTGTTCAGGTGAGGCCCATACAAAGGTGAGAAGTGTACAACAAATCTAAAATCTGGGTGAAGCTTTGAACTTTTTAAACGACCTTTGTATATATATATATATAGTCATCCACAGACAGATCTGTTTCGTTCTATCAGAACTCATCAGTGTGGCTAGACAGTATCTCCCCGTAGCTGGGATCGAAACCCGGTTGACTCAAACGCCAAGCCAAGTTGTAAGTTTCAATAGCTACTATATCAAGGTGTAGGCGAAAGCACTACTCATTTCCCTGTACTGTTCCACTAACCCTTGATCCGTTCTTTATAATGTTGAATGTTAAGCAAAGAGGCATCTAGTACTATTTTTTGAGTTTTTGGTATTACTCAACCTGAGATTAAACTCTGGTCTCCTGAACCATTGGTTAACATTCTAATCATTTGGGCAATACACACACACACACACACACACACACATATATATATATATATATATATATAATATACGAGGTGCATACGATGTTTCCAGACTTTTTTCGTATGGGCACTTTTATTGACAGTATACACATAAAACTCTAGTCACCTTCGAAGTAATCTCTTCCGGCTGCAATGCACTTGTTGTACCGTTCCAATAAGGCCCCATGGAAGTCCTCTTGTGTGAGCGTGTCAATGACCTTCGTCACGGCCTCTTTCATCTCCTCAATTGTCTCATAACGACAGCCTCTGAGCTTAGGGAATAACTAAAAGTCACAGGGAGCAACGTCTGGACTATAGGGAGGGTGACGAACTGTCTTGATGCCTATCTTGGTCAAATAGTCTGTGACAATGATGGAGTTGTAGACTAGTGTATTGTCCTGTTCGGGATGCCACTGACCCAATTTGAAGAGTGCTGGCCTCTTCTGACGGAATCTCTTCCTGAACTCCCTTAAAACCTCAACATAGTAACCCTAACCCTAACCGTTTGGCCAATCAACTCTGGTATATTGACTTCCTTACTCCTACCACAGCTCTCATCATCCCTCACAGATTCCCTGCCTTCCTTGAATCTCTTATGCCACTCAAAAACTGATGCTCGATTCATGCAAGATGGTCGAAAAGCAGTCTAAAGCATTCCATATGTTTCTGTGTATTTTTTCCAAGTTTAAAACAGAATTTTATTGCATATCGTTCTTCAAAGTGTCAGGTTGCATTTTTGAAATTCACCAGCTGTGACAATCAGGCTTTAGTAGGATATATTCCAATTCCTACTGTAGCTGTTCATTTGAATCTGAAATCATAAAAATTGGTCAGTCATCTCATAAGATGTATAGCAATAACATACTTAATTTTCAAGAGTCTACAACAATTTTAAATGTCCATACGAAAAAAGACTGGAAACTTATCATATGCCCCTCGTATTAATACTTATAAAAATGAGCCATGGCAATAACTCACAACTCTGAGTTGAGTTTCAAAACTTTGATCATCCAGTGTGGATTACGAGCTCACCTGATGATTAAAAGCATGAAACTCAGAGTCATGGGTTACTAACCTGCTTTATTTTATGATTGTTAATGTATTGTGATATTACTCAGCATTTTTTATATTGATCTCTATAATGTCTTTTTCAGTTTTAATGCACTGTTGACTTTGGATTCTAACTATATATATATATATATATTAAAGAGTGTATATTTAGGCAGCAAATTATTATTCAAGCAAGTTTTGTTAAAGATGATGGAACACTGTTTATTTTTTTTAATTCTATTAGATCCCAACATAAAGAAAATTACAAGGAGATTTAACAAAATAGAATTGAAAATAATAAACAGTTTTCCATCGTCTTAAACAAAACTTGCTTGAATATATATATATATATATATATACCCATTTTTAATGTTTAGTGGATCTTCTGCAAAAGGGTAAAACCACCCTCAACTCCAAAAATGGTTTCCTGGGGATGGTACTAAATAGGATCTGATGGTGTGGCTTTAATTCTGGAGCTCTGGGGAGTGTGGAATCACCTCTTCGTAATTATTACTCCCAAGAATAGTTGTTTGGTTTGGTTTGGTTTGGTTTGGTTTTATGGTATATCAACCATTGGAGGTTATTCAATTCCAAATCAAGTTTATTCATATCTATAATATATATATGATGTGTAAACATAAGTCAACAAAGTTAGATAGTTCCAAGTATTGCTATGTATCACTAACTATTCAATTAAATATCAGTCATTTGTTTACACATGGTTAAGTGATCAACAGTTCTATTTCTAACAATTCAATTTAGCATTAGTCATTTGTTTGCACTCTCTTTAAATCTCAAACAGTTCTATTTGATCCATAGATAGGACCACTCCTGGCCAGAGTGAACCTGGGAGTAATGTCAATGAAGGGGTACTCTACATTTCCTAGAGCTCCAGCTTTGCTGGAGCCTCACGATCAGATTGTTTAATGTCATATCCAGGACTCAAGTTAGGGGAGTCTTACTTCTTGGCAGAGATGGAATCAGTGTATTCTACAGCCTCAGCCAATTGGGCTTGGAATGGTAGCACTTGTTAGGGTCCTATCTATGGTTCAAATAGATCTGTTTAAAAATTATTAGTATTTGATTAGAATACTTTTCCTTTAAAACTGAAAATTATTTGTATGAATAATTACTTAAAATTATAATTGTTTGTAACCAGCTCATTGGCCTAGTGGGTAGAGTGTTTGCCAATGGTCCGGGAGACCTGGGTTCAATCCCAGGTTGTGTCATACCAAAGACTTTAAAAATGGTACTTGATACCTCCTTGCTTAACACTCTGCAATATAAAGTATGCATCAAGGGTAAAAAGGAGCAATCCAGGGAAAGGAGTAGTGCCCTCCCCTACATCTCAGTGTAGTAGCTATTGAAAAGGGAGCCTTTTGGTCGCCCTCAACTATGGTCGCCAACTTTACTTACTTTTTTTATAATTGTTTTCTAAAAATTATTATTAGTTACTTGAAACCATATTGTTTGAAATATGTGAAATTATATAACTATGCTAGTTATGTAATGATTATCCTTGTATGAAGTAAATTCAGCTACCCAAGTTCAAATCCCGAAAAGAGCTGTTTACATATCCCATTTGCACTAATACCCTTGGTAAAGGTATAAATCCAACAATTCTTCCTCCAGCTTTATTTTGGTATGGTAACTGGTCTAAGAAAAGGAAAACAGAATTCAAACCAGTTGTAGACCTGGAGAGGGATGGACACTGCTTGGCTATTCCTGCCCAAGACATATTACATGAATAGCCTCTCACAACTAAAACAGGTTACAGGATGAGTCTTTCTTCTTTCTTTTTTTATTTTTCCACAGTGAAATGTTTTAAACATATAGAAATAACAATGGTAACCGGAAAATAAAAGACTTGTTTACACTGTATCTTAGCTGAATGTCATTAGTTATGTATTTTAAAGATCAAGAGTGATACCATTGCTGCTTGTTAGCTGTCACCTGTTTTTAGAAAACATTACAGTGCCATATTGTTTATGCTTTGGATTCAGGTTGTAAACATCGAACAGGAATGTTGCTTACCTGGCATATTCATTTGTTTCAGGTTGTAAAAATAAATCCACCCAACTTCAAAGGGCCTTCCCCAAAAGCAGTACCTGCCCCCTTCTCTAAAAGAAGTAAGGGCTGGGTTTATTACTTGGTACCTGAAGTGCACCCAAATGAGAATCCTAAGCTATATTTGGCACTCTCCCTGAGGCTTTCTTCCCATGGGGTCCCCACATTAAGCCAGTATTGTGTCACATTCCAGCACTATGAATTTTCTATCAGGATTTCTTAATTAGCATAAATTACAGGCCAGCCATAGTGGAAATCAGTGAATGTTAGTACTGTTATTGTACTGTTGAATGTTATTGTCAACCTTTTTGGTACACTGAGGTATAAGTAAAGGTAAAGTTGGTGACTGTAGTTGAGGGTGACCAGAAGGCTCCCATTTCAATAGCTACTATACTGAAGTGTAGGGGAGAGCACTACTCCTTTCCTTGGATTGCTCCACTTTACCCTTGATACGTACCTTTATATTGCTGAGTGTTAAGCAAGGAGATACCAAGTACCATTTTTAAAGTCTTTGGTATGACTCGACCTGGGATTGAACCCAGGTTTCCCGGACTAGTGGCAAACACTCTACCCACTAGGCCAATGAGCCAGTAAACTATTAACTTTGTTATTTCTCTTCTCCAAACTCAAAGGATGTTCCAATCCACCGCAGCTGGGTTGTCTCCCTTCTTGCCGAAATGGATTTAGCCATTATTTAAACAAACTGAAATTTCTTTAAAGTGTAATATATCACCTTGACCTACAATGAGCCTAGCAGATGTTGTTGACAGATACATCCAGCCGTAGATAAAATCAATAAAATGATTACCGGAAACAAGGAATGCATGAGCATAAGCTATGACCAATGGAGAACAAGTATTGTGTGTGGATTGCGTGGAAGTTTTATGACTATATAAGGTACAGAATTTTGGCTGAAGTCAGTTCCTGCAAGCAGTTCCAACTCTCGATGGTTCTTCCGTGTGTGTGAACTCTCGCGCTGATTGCTCTCCTGTTCCAATCAAGTGTCACCGTTGATGAATAAAAGCATAAATCAATATTTTTATATATACGTGTTCCTCATTGTTTGCCAAGGCCCAATGATAGTATACTTCAAAATTGTCCAATTGGCTGGGGCTGCAGAATACACTGAATGCTTCTCTGGAGAGGGTTATGACCCCACCCCAATGAGTGTCCTAGATATGACACTAAAAAATCTGATGATGAGGTTCCAGTAATGCTGGAGCTTTGAGGAATGCAGAGTACCCTCTCATTACCATCGCTCCCAGGTCCACTCTGGCCTGGAGTGGTAGCACCAGATAGTGTTCTATTTATGGATCAAATACAACAAAACAGTGTACTTATGCTATACTGAATTGTTTGAAATAGAACTGTATCGACATTGAAACTGTATTTACGTTAAACTGAATTGTTTGAAATAGAAATGTTTTGACATTTAACTGTGTGTAAACAAAAAACTAAACTTATGCTAAACTGAGTTGTATGAAATAGAACTGTTTAATGTATAAAAATGGATTTGGCATTAATAACCTACAATGGTTGATGTGCCATAAAACCAAACCAAACGAAACCAAACCAAACGAAACCAAACCAAGTAACCACTCTGGGTCAGAGTGAACCTGTGAGTAATGGCAATAAAGTAGTACTCCTCATTCCCCAGAGCTCCAGAATTGGAACCTCACATCAAGTGAAGTTAACTAGCATACTCAGGACATACTTTTGCGGGGAGGGGGGGCTCTTATAGAGGGTTTTAAGCCTTGTTGACAGTGCAGTGTGTATTCATATTTCTAAATTTATAAAATATTAAATTATATATCAGAATTATTTTATTAAAGAAATTTCTATTTTTTTCGAGATAATCACTCGTTAATTTTGATTATATATAAGTTAAGTTGGCAACTTTAGTCAAGGGTGAGTCAGTAACACCCTTTTCAATATCTACCACACCAAAGTGGAGGAGAGGGCACAACTCCATTCTCTGGATTACTCCACTTTACCCTTGATCCTTGCCTTATAATGCTGAGTGTTAAGCAAAGTGGCATTAAGTACCATTTTTTGAGTCTTTGGTATGACTCAACTTGGGATTAAACCCCAGTCTCTCGAACCATTGGCAAACACTCTATTCATCAGGCCAATGGCCCGAAGCTTATACATGTATCATATTACCTGTCATACAACACTTGCACAGTCAGATGGGGCTGTAGAATACACTGACTGCATCTCTGCAGAGAGGTAACCCACCCCAATGAGTGTCCTGGATATGGCACTAAACAAGCTGATGGTGAGATTCCAGTAATGTTGGAGCTTTGAGTAATGCGGAGTACCCCTTTATTGCCATTGCTCCCAGATCCTCTCTGGCTCGCAGTGATAGCACCTGATAGGGTCCTATCAATGGGTCAAATAAAACATTTAAACTGTGTGCTTATGCTAAACTGAATTGTTTGAAATAGAAATGTTTTGATATTTAACAGTGGGTATATAATTGACTGATGTTTGATTGAATTGTGGGTGATACTTAGACATACTTGTAACTATTTAACTTTGTTCACTAACTTGAATAGCTTGAAATTGAAATATTTTTGACATTGAAAATGTGTACTAATGCTAAACTGAGTTGTTTCAAATAGAACTGTTTTTGACATTTAAACTGCATACTTATGCTAAACTGAATTGTTTGAAATAGAACAGTTTATATGTATAAAAATGGATTTGGCATTAAATAACCTATAATGGTTGATATGCCATAAAACCAAACCAAACCAAACATACAACACAACATTTGGCAAGGAATATTGAGAAAAATCTTTTAAAAATCCCCACAATTTCCATGAAATTTGCAACTCTTTCCTGAATAGGATTTTGTCCAAAATTGTAAACTACTTAAGCAAAATATGCAATTAACCTTATAAACATTACTGCATCTGCACTCAGTTAATCTCATTTCATTAACTTGCTTGGGATTTATATGCAAGCTAAAAAAAAAAACTGCAGCTTCTCTGCACAGTAGAGGAATATGTCTTCATCATTCATAGAACCTAATAACCTGAGATGGGTTTATAATGATATTTAAATTACTCTGATCTTATGACCTGTGATTTAGATGGTTTAAAACTTGTGGTTGGATGTGCAGTTGGTTCATTGATTCATTGATTTGTTTTAATGGCATATCAACCTGTCTAACTTATGTTCAGAGGTTAGGAAATTGTGTTCATTATAGATTTATATATACATTTTTTGTGTAGTTTCTAAAGATTTTTTGCACAAGATTAAAAGATATCAAGTAATCTTATACAATATGAATTATTTATGCACAGTTTTATGGTTTCAACTAACTAATAATAAGAATCTTTAGTAAAGAAAGCTTCAAGTAACTATTCTTAATACAAATGATTTGCACACAATTATATGCTTTCAACTAACTAATAATAAGAATCCTTAGGAAGGAAAGCTTCAAGTAACTATTCTTAAAACAAATAATTTGCACACAATTATATGGATTCAACTAACTAATAATAAGAATCCTTAGGAAGGAAAGCTTCAAGTAACTATTCTTAATACAAATGATTTGCACACAATTATATGATTTCAACTAACTAATAATAAGAATTCTTAGTAAAGAAAGCTTCAAGTAACTATTCTCAATACAAATAATTCATAGTTATATGGTATCAAGTGTTCCTATCTAATATAAGTAATTTGCACATAGTTGTATGATCTCAAGTATTCCAATAAAATACTAATGATTTATATGTGATTATATGGTTTCAACTAATCATTTCTCTTTAATACTTGTCATTTGTTCAAAAATAGTAATATGATTTCAAATAACTAATAATAATAATCCTTTGTAAACTATTATAGCTCTAAGTAACTATTCTTCAAGCAATTAATGTACACACAGTTATATGGCTTCAAGTATTACTATCAAATACAAATAATTTTTAAGCAGTTCATTTGATCCAGAGATGGGACCCTAACAGGTTCTACCATTCCAGGTCAGAATGGCCCAGGGGGTAATGGCAATAAAGGAGCACTCGACACTCCTCCATTCTTCAGAACTGGACCCTCACCATCATATGTAGTTTTGTGTCATACTCAGGACACCCCTTTTTGGTGGGGTGGGGGGAAGTCTTACCCCTCTTCAGAGGATACAGTTGACATATTCTAATATGGTGCAATGGTTATCAGCATAGAAAAAAATTGTCAATCTGAGTTCAAATCTCTGCTGAGGAGTTTCTATGTTCCTTTCATATAAATGTGCTTGTGAAAGGCATGAACCTATCTCTTCCTTAACACCAGCTTTAGATAAAATAGTACTGCAAATTGAGCTTGGATATGCAACCAGTTTCCGAGAAGGATGACAAAATCCAAACCACCTACCAACACATCTTAGGTAAGCATGGTCTAATATTCTCTATAGCTTACAGAATTTTGTCTTGCAGAAGACTCAAAAAAATGCAGATGAGATATATATTATCTTTTTATCATATTGGTCAAGTGGAAATGAATCTGACAATATAGAGAAAAATTTAAAAACAAGGAAACCCAAAGAGAAGAATTTAATGCAAAAGAAAGTTAACGCTATAATGTTTTGGTTCTAATGAACCATCATTGAGACTTGGATGGATGATATCAAATGACGATAAATCACTGATGGATTTTTTTATAAAATACAAAACAAGGAGGAAATATTATGTATACAGAGAAAGAAGTAGCTGCTTAGTCAATAAATCAGCATTCTTACTTAAAAATTTGTCACAAGACTGTTTAAGACAATGATGCAGAACAAATAGAATCATCAAGTGAAATAATTTTATTAAAAAATCCATTAGTGATTTAACATCATTCAATATCATCCATCCAATTCCTGATGATGGTTCTTTTGAACTGAAACGTTATAGCATTGACTTTATTTTATATCAAATTCTTCTCTTTGGAATTACCTCGTTTTTCAATTTTTCTCTATATTGTCAGACTCATTTCCATTATTTTCTTCTATTTGACTTACAAGGCATTATTGGACAAGGGTAGATTGCTGTTACCCCCTCAGCATCCTGCTCTTCAACCAGTCTTCTCTAAGGTCCATAAGACAAGGGAAAGAATAGTCTTTACTGTGCCAGACAAGTGCATTAAATTCTCTTCTTTGGATAACCTTTTTTTTCAATTTAATGCATATGTCAATGAATAGAAAACCCTGGATGAGTAAACTTTAAGCTACTCTAAGTAGACATGTATTAATAGTTAAGGTTAAATTTAATCATAAAGGTCAGGGTGAAAAGTTATAGAGGTCCTCCTAGCAGTAGTAAGTGAGTACTTTGGTAGTATATTTGTTTGTTTGTTTTTTCTCAATATTAACAGAGTGCAGATGCGGTAATGTTTATAAGGTTAATTGCATATTTTGCTTAAGTAGTTGGCTCAGCAAACATAAAGTAATTTACGATCTTGGACAAAATCTATTCAGGAAAAAGTTGCGAATTTCATGGAAATTGTGGGGATTTTAAGAAGTTTTTTCTCAATATTCCTTGCCAAAAAGTTGTGTTGTATGACAGTTTGGTTTGGTTTGGTTTGGTTTTATGGCATAACAGTTCAATTTCAAATAATTCAGTTTAGCATAAGTATGCGGTTTACATGTCAAAAACAGTTCTATTTCAAACAATTCAGTTTAGCATAAATATACAGTTTAGTTCTATTTGACTCATAGATTGGACCCTATCAGGGGCTACCCCTTCAGGCCAAAGTGGACTTGGGTGCAATGGCAATGAAAGGGCTACTCTCCATTCCTTAAAACTCCAGTTTTACTGAAGCCTCACTATCAGATTGTTTAGTATCATATCCAGGACACTCTATGTGGCAGGGGGTCTTACCTCTCTGCAGAGATGCTGTCGGTGTATTCTACAGCCCCAGCTGACTGGGCAACAGAGCGGTTGTACCTGTTAGGGTTCCATCTATGGACCAAATAGATCTGTTTGCAAATTATTAGTATTAGATAGGACTACTTGATACCATATATGAAGGTAATTCAATAAATAAGGTGAATTTTACTTGAAGAGTTCTTCTTTACAAACTGTTGTGCCAGGAACTTTTCTTTTTTTTACTGGAGAATTAGAGTGTTTACACTCTACGGACTGTCTTTTTGACTCAGAGTTATTGTTGCAAACCCAAGTTTAGCCCATTTGTAGAGATTTTTTTTTGTTAAAATATGCTTATTGAAAGACATCACACCTGTAAACTCAATAGAAACAAAAAAATTTGATGACCGACCTCAGTTCGAGCCTAGAGTATTCTGATTTGACACCATTTTTAAAAGCCTTGAAATCAATATTTTTGTAAGATCAGATAAATTTATTTGGTTTAATGGCATATGAACCCTTCATGGTAATTTAATGCCAAATACTGTTTATACATATGATTTATAAATAGATAGTTTTAGGTAACTTTATTTTTGAATAAGCCTCAGCTAATTTGTTTACATACAGTTATATGGTTTCAAATATTATGATTCAACACAAATAATTCAATTTGATATTTAATCATTTGTTTACCCACAGTTAAATGGTTTCAAGTATTGCTATCTAATACTAATAATTCTATGTTTGCACCCACTTTGAATAATTTCAAGTATTGTTAATGCTAATAATTCTATTTGATGTCAATCATAGTTGGCACGCAGTTAAATGGTTTCTAGTATTACTATACTAATACTTGTTTCTAGTATTACTATACTAATACTTGTATTTAATATCAATCCTTTGTCTGCACATAGTTAAATAGTTTAAAGTATTTAAACTATTTAACATTAGTAAATCTATTTACTAAGTATTCCTATCTAATACAAACAATGTGTACACGGCTGTATGGTTTTAAATTACTTATAATTTTTTATAGTAAAAGATTGAAAAGTCCTTTTTGATGCACAGATGAGACCCGAACAGGTACTACCACTCGATGTCAGAGTAGACCTGAGAGTAATGTTAATAAAAGGAAACTCCTCATTGAGGAGTCAACAATCCTCAAAGTTTAAGACTGGAGCCTCTCCACTTGATGCAGTTTAGTGTCATATCCAAGACACTATTTTTGAGAGATTAAAATAATTTTTACTCCAAAACAATTCCAAATAATACAAAGTTTATATTTATTGTTATGGGTTTACAGAATATTTTGATCATTGTTGGTTATTGATATCTGATTACATTAGTTTCATCTTACCCCATCTTAATTCGCTAGTGTCTTTTTGTCTGTGAAGGATGCAAAAGGAAGAAAAAGGAAGGAAGGAGAGAGAAGATATCCTTTCAATTTTAATTTTATTTCATTTGGGTTTGCCACACGGCAACTTTGTAGTGAGGAATGTCTTCCTGGACTATTTGAGAACCATCATTTCTCTCAAATCAAGCATTGAAATATATTAGTTGTTTCTGGTGGTTAATAAGTCAAAATTCAGTATGGTCATGTCCCCTGGTGTTTTCCTGTTGCTTGCTTTGGCATATCGGCTCGCTAGCGGCAGATACAACCTGCATATGAAGCCCAGGGGATTTGGCAAAACAAGGGACCCTACCTTGCGAGCAGCTGGGTGGAAGAAAGTCCTTTCAGACTGAAGGGCTCTGCTGAAGGGAGAACAAATCTCTCCCTTACACAAGGATAGTTCCTTTTTTCGCACATGCGTCACCCTGTCAGGGGCTTCTGACAGTTTCTCATTTTTTTAATTTACTTTTATTTTAACAATTTTATTCACTCCCACATGGGAAAATATTTTGAAGAAAAAAATCATTTTGGTTTGGTTTGGTTTTATGGCATATTAATCATTATAATGCCAAATCCTCTTTGTACATGTATATTAGATACATAGGATTTGGTTTGGTTGGGTTTTAAGGCATATCAACCATTGTAGGTTATTTAATGCCAAATCCTCTTTATATATACACATATATGTATATTAAATATATAGGATTTAGTTTGGTTAGGTTTGGTTTTATAACTTATCAATCATTGTAGGTTATATAATGCCAAATCCTCTTTATACATGTATATTAGATATATAGGATTTGGTTTGGTTTGGTTTTATGGCATATCAACCATTGAAGGTTATTTAATGCCAAATCCTCTTTATACATATATATAAAATATATATATGATTTGTAAACACATTTTGTTGATAACATTTTTAAATGAGCTTGAGCTTTTTTTTGCACACAGTTAAATGGTTTAAAGTATTGCTATATAACAGTCACAATTTGATATCAGTCCTTTGTTTGTACACATAGTTTGTTCTATTTGACCCCTAGATAGGACCCTATCTGGATCAGAATGGTCCTGGGAGCAATGGCAATAAAGGAGTACTCCACATTCCCTGAATCCTTTGTGGGGAAGGGTATTTCTCCTCAGCTGAGATGCAATCTGCATATTCTACAACTAAAAAATTTTGTTTTTTTAAATTCCCCTTATTTTTTTAATGACCCTCATAAACTGTTTGCAAACAAATGATTGTCAAATACAAATAATTACTTAAGACCATATAATACTTAGTATTAGATAGGAATACTTTAAACCATACAACTGTGTGCAAATTATTTGTATTTGATAGGAATACTTGATCCCATACAACTGTAAATTATTTGTATTAAGAATACTTTTGATTAATCCATAGATTTGTTCTGGGGTAACCATCAACATTATCTTAACTTGTATTTGTGAACTCCATTGGCATAAAAAAAAACAGTTATTACTCTTGTCAAAGGATCTTGCCAGACTCTAGTCACTAGTTTGAGTCAGCTTTCGCAGAGATACACAGTGATTTATTGTTGTATCGTGGTTAGGAAGAGATACACAGTGAAATAGAGTTAACTTTTTATCAACTCAAGTGGTACAGTCCAACAAATATTATAAGTCTCGCACTGTGGGTGTTATGTCTGAAGTTGGTCTTACCAAGACCATGCAGATCCCTCATGCTTAAGAAACACAATGTCTTTTATACCTCGGCAATACTGGAAGTCATGTGGTATGAGCCACTATACAACATTTATGGTAGGTGTTAAGAACTCTAGATCCTAGTTTTTGATTCAGTACCATTGTTCTCCTAGACCAGTTGCCCATCAAAAATTGAAGAGCCCAGCCTGTTTTAATATAGCCAAGTGGAGTAAAGAGGGTTTATGCCTTTTCCAAGGACATTAGAGCTAAGTAAATGCAAACAGCCGTGGCTAGGTTTCAAACTCAGCTTGCCAACTCTATTTTCCACACTGGTAATCATCGCACCACTTGAATACCTATCTGTTACTTTTAAGCACCAAAGTCACTGATCATAACATCATGAAACAATGAACCTGCTAATTCAATTATCAGTATAAACCATACTCAGGTTCAATGAATGATAGGTGAATAGGCCAATATGACTTTGTTGTGTAGAAAATCAGACATGTAACTCTAGTCAAAAGCAGTTTTGTGGTTGCTGAAGGGTGTTTCTCTGAATTTTGCTGTCTTCAGAAAGAAAATAGGCACCTACCTTTTAAGATATAAATACACACACATACACACACACACACATACACATACACACACATATATATATATATATATATATATATATATATATATATATACTCTGTATTTGAAGTGGTGTCTTTTCCTAAAATGTTACCCAGGTAAACTAGCCCCATTAGCTGGGGCTATAGGATAAACTGACTGCATCTCAGCAAATGGGTAAGACTCCTCTCTCAATGAATGTCCTAGGTATGGCACTAAATTGCATTTGAAGGTCAGGCTCAAGTCCTTGAGATTTGATGAATATGAGCTACCCCTTCATGACAATTAATCCCTAGTCCACCCTGACCCAGAGTAGCAATAGATGTTCGGGTCCTTTTAGGTAGAACAATTCAATCATTTACTAAGAATTATTGATAATTTGAAACCATACAGTCATGTGTAATTTGTTTATATTATGTAGAAATACTTAATAAAAACAATTACTGATGTTAAATAGCAAGACATGAAACCTTTTAACTGTGCGCAAACAAATTATCAATATCAAATAGAATTATTGGCATTAAATAAGTATATCAGAAACCATTTGACTGTGGGCAAACGAATGAGCCCTATCAACTCATTAAAATAAAATTACCAACTCACTATCCACTAATAAATACTTATAAAACAGGAATTAGCATTAGATAATCCAAGGGGTTTATAAAACAATAATGCTATAAAACAACAAACACAAACAAACCAACTTTAATCCCCCTATCAGTGGTGTCATGCAATGATAAAAACTGGCCATGTTTTAGTTGGAGACACAAATCTTAGTTGTTGATAAGAGGTGAATTTTGGTGCTAAGCAATGAACTTTAATCAGTGACAGGCAGGAAATCTGCTATCACAATAGTGTAGTTTGTCAGCTCGCCTGTAAAGACCAAACAAATTAATCAAAGCAGATTAGCAGAGGTGAGAAACTGACAAATGATGTTGGCTCTCCGGCTATGCTATCGTGGTGTACTGGTTATCATCGTAGGAAATGGACAAGGTGACACAAGTTCAAATCCTGGACAAGTCTGATTGCATTTCACATAGTACTAATACCCTTGGGAAAGGGTATGAATCTAATTATTCTCCCTCCAGCTCTGGGTAAATAGTAGGGCAAACTAGGTTCTTTAGCCTTGGTCAGGCAACTTGTCTAAGAGAAGGAAAACTCTGACTTCAGACCTGTTAAACTCTGTTTAGAATTGACATTGTGTCACATCCTGCCCATATGAAGGTGTTGGTAAATATATATATATATATATATATATATAGTCATCCACAGACACAGACTGTTTCATTGTGGCTAGACACATGAGATTCTTGAAGTTGGGATCGAAAACTGGCTGACTCATATGCCAACTCAAGATTTTACCTCAAAGCCACAAGGAAACTAGCATAACTGAAGGAATTTTAAATGCTTATGTATCACATTTGTTTTGCTAACACATATCTGCTTAATGGCTACCAAGAGTTCAATTCATTCAAAGCTTGTTGCCTTACACGAGTGGAAACCATTACTTCCTTCACTAGGGAGCTCAACCCCACTGGGGTAGGGGAGCATATATTGTCATCCACAAAAAGACTGTTTTGTTGTATCACAACTCTTCAGTGTGACTAGACACGTGAGATTCTCAAAGCTGGGATCGAAACCCAGCTGAATCATACGATAACTCAAGATTCTACTGCAGAGCCACAAGGAACCTAGCCTAAGCGAAGGAATTTGTCTTGTTTATATATATCCGCTTAATGGCTACCAAGAGCTCAATTCATTCGAAGTGCGTTGTCTTAAGCGAGTGGCAACCATTACTTCCTCCGCTAGAGAGCTCAACCCCACAGAGGTAGGAGAGCATATATTGTCATCCACAGAGAGAGTGTTTTGTTGTATCACAACTCTTCAGTGTAGCTAGACATGAGATTCTCGAAGCTGGGATCAAAACCCGGCTGACTCATATGCAAACTATGGTAAAACTGGAAATAAATCAGACTGTGTAAAAATGTACAAATATGAAAAAACACAAGGTCATCTGTGGATCATCATTTCAGTTATTGGACAAAGTGAAAAATTTCAGTTTTTAAATATGAAAATATTAAACCTTCATCAGGGTCTAGATCTACATTTCCTTTTTTAAGTAGAGGAATTATATTGTGAATTCAGTTTAGCATAATCACGCAGTTTAAATGTAAGTACAGTTTAATAGTCAAAAACATTTCTATTTCAATCTATTCAGTTTAATCAAACAATTCAGTTTAGCATTATTATACTGTTAGTTCTATTTAACCCATAGATAGGGCTCTATCAGGTGCTACCACAGAGTAGACCTGGGAGCAATGGCAATAAAGGGGAACCCCGCATTCCCCAAAGCTCCAGCATCACTGGAGCCTCACCATCAGACTATTTAGTGTCATATCCAGGACACACTTTGGGCAGGTCTTACTCCTCTGCAGAGGTGCAGTCAGTGTATTCAACAGCCCCAGCCGACTGGGCAAATGTATTTTTACTTTTGTTTTTATATGTATATGTATATATACACACACTGTCAGACACACACACACACACATATATAAATGAGTAAATATGTAAACATTTGAGAATATGTTTATTTAGACATGAATCTGGATATCAGTGAAATGGAATGTCAATATGTTTGGGTAAGTAAAGTAGAATCTTTTTAGTCTTATGTGAATATAATCTGTGTTTATAAGGATCAGACTATGTGCTTGACTACCTATACATACTTATATAGGTATAAGCTTGGTGTCAGTACGTTTATTGAGATGAAATCTCCATCCGCAACCTTCTACTCTTCTCTTCTTCCATCTACTGAAATCTTGCTTGAAGAAGACAGACACAGAATGTAGTAAGCACAGCAGTACTTACAACAGCAACCAGATGGCCAAGTTGAAAATCACTTGAGCACCTTTATTTTGAAAGATCAAAAAGCACACTGAGAGGGGAGAGAAGCGCCATACTTACGGCTGACAAACCATGGCTAGAAAATGGGACACATTTCCCATTATGAATGCTATTCCTCTCTCTGCTTGCTTTTTCTTTTTGAATTCTTTTTTGTTTCGTTTTGTTTTGTTTTGTTTTGTCATTAACAAAATAAATGAATTGCTTCAGTAGAAATATTTATGTTGATGAATATACACAAGTCAAAAAGACTTGTAAACATTTGCCAAATTACTCTGTGTGATGTTTGAACAAAATGTTGCCAGAAAGTTGTGATATCTAGTGGGTGAAGAACAGGAGTAAGTCTTATAATAGAGGCATGCTTAGTACAATGGTTATCATTATAGAAAATGGAATTGTCAATCCAATGGTTTGGTTTGAGTTGGTTTCTTTGCTTAATAACAAAATCTTTGTGGGTTATCAAATGCTAAGTCCGTTCTTGAGAAGGACAATAGTGGTTAGGGAGGTTAGTTGGGTTTTATGGCACCAAATCCATTTTTATGCAAACAGTCAGTTCTATTTCAAACAATTCAGTTAAGCATGATTACACAGTTTAATTGTCAAAAACATTTCTATTTCAAGCTATTCAGTTTATTCAAGCAGTTTTAATTTAGCTTATTCAGTTTAGTATAAGAACAGACTTTGTTTACACACAGTTAAATGTCAAAACAGTTCTATATTAAACAATTCAGTTTACTGTAAGTACAGTTTCAATGTCAAAAACAGTTCCTTTTCAAACAATTCAGCTTAGCATAAGCACACAGTTTAAATATAAGTACAGTTTAATTGTCAAAAACATTTTTATTTCAAGCTATTCAGTTTAGTCAAACAGTTCTAATTCAAACAATTCAGTTTAGTATAAGTATAATTTTTGTCCACACATGGTTAAATGTTGAAACAGTTCTATTTCAAACAATTCAGTTTAGCATAACTCTGCAGTTTAGTTCTATTTAAACCCATAGATAGGACCCTATCAGGTTCTACCATTCCGGGCCAGCGTGGACCTGGGAGCAATGGCAATGAAGGGGTGCTCCGCATCTCCCAGAGTTCCATCATCACTGAAACCTCACCATTAAATTGTTTAGTGTCATATCAAGGACACTCATTGGGAGGGGTTTTACCCCTCTGCAGAGGTGCAGTCGGTCTATTCTACAGCCCCAGCCGACTGGGCAAGACAATAGTGGTAATATTTAACTCATAGCTGGGGTGATGAGAAAATTCATACCTTTTCCAATGGTATTAATCTGAAAGTGATTGTAATCACTCAACTTGTGTTTGAACTCAATAACTGTGATGTCACTGTCCAGCATCTTAACCACTACGCCATAAGGACTTTGTGCTAATATTTTTGAGAAAGGCATGAATCCCTCCTTTTCCCTTAGCTATGGATAAACCATAGGGTAGACTGACTTCTTTAGCCTTAGTAAGGCACCCAGTGCAGGAGAAAGAAAAATCTGAATTCAAGTCAGTTATAAGTAAAGTAAAGTTTGCCGACCGCAGTCAAGGGCAACCCAAAGGATCTCTTTTCGATAGCTACTACACTAAGGTGTAGGGGAGGGCACTACTCCTTTCCCTAGATTGCTCCATTTACCCTTGGTCCCTACCTTATAATACTCAGGGGAGGTGCCCGTGGTCTAGTTGTTATCGTCGTAGGAAATGGACACGGCGACACGAGATCAAATCCTGGACGTGACTGATTGCATTTCACATAGCACTAATACCCTTGGGAAAGGTATGAATCCAATTATTCTCCCTCCAGCTATGGGTAAATAGTAGGACAGACTAGGTTCTTCAGCCTTGGTTAGGCAACTAGTCTAGGAGAAGGAAAACTCTGAATTCAAACCTGTTAAACTCTGCTTAAAAATTGACCTTGTGTCATACCCTGCCCGAGCGGAGGGCTTGGTAAATATTACCTTATAATACTCAGAGTTAATCAAGGTGGGATCAAGTACCATTTTTTGAGTCTTTGGTATGACAACCTGGGATTTAACCCAAGTCAGCTATATGCCTCTAAAAGATTGACCTATGTCACATCCTGCTTGTTGCCGAGGGGTTAGGTAAATACAAGCAAGACTATCATCAAAGGGAAATCGTGTACATGCTAGTGTAGTAGTTATATAAGAAAAGTTGGCAAACATAGTTGAGGGTGACCCAAATGCTCCCTTTTCAATAGCTACAACACTGAGATGTAAGGGGAGGTGCTGCTTCTTTCCCTGGATTACTCAACTTTATCCTTGATCCATACCTTATAATGCTGAGTCTTAAGCAAGGAGGCATCAAGTACCATTTTTAAAGTCTTTGGTATGACTTGACCTGGGATTGAACCCCTATCTCCAGGCTACTAGAAAAATGGACAGGTAATTATAAAATGGCATTTAATCTCTCTCTTTCTCTTTCTCTCTCTTGTTCTTTCACTTTTTCCTTCTTTTCTTCTCTCATAATGACTTTCTCTACTTCATTCTTTTTTTAATTTCTCTTTAAACCATTCAATGGTTTCTTATTCCTTCTTGCCCAGTCAGCTGGGGCTATAGAATACACTGACTGCTTCTCTTCAGAGGGGTAAGGCCCCACCACCAACGAGTGTCCTGGATATTATACTAAATAATCTGATGGTGAGGTTCCAGTATTGCTGGAGCTTTGGGGATTGCGAAGTACTCCTTCATAGTGATTGCTCCTAGGTCCACTCTGGCCCAGAGTGATAGCCCCTGATAGACCTAAACAGTGTACTTATGCTTAACTGAATTACTTGAAATAGAACTGTTTTGATATTTAAACTGCATACTTATGCAAAACTGAATTGTATGAAATAGAACTGTTTTTGACATTGAAACTGAATCATTTAAAATGTACTTACATTTAAACTATGTACTTATGCTAAACTGAATTATTTGAAATGGAACTGCTTTTGACATTGAAACTGTGTGTAAACAAAGTCTATACTTATACTAAACTGAATTGTTTGAATTAGAACTGTTTGATTAAACCGAATAGCTTGAAATAGAAATGGTTTTGACACTACCCATGCTAAACTGAAATAGAATGGATTATTTGTATAAAAATGGATTTGGCATTAAATAACCTAAAAAGGTTGATATGCCATAAAACCCAAACAACCAACCTTATTCCTTTTGCTTTAATTCTTTTATTCTTTCTTCTATTTTACTTGAATTATTTGAAAGGATTACAGTTGACTGATACTCCTGTGATCTCCAATCACCAACACGACTAAGTCCACTATCTCAAACCAGCACAAGTGCCATTCAAGAGATAAATAATCCTACATATATATATATATATATATATATATATATATATATATATATATATACTCACACATACATGCACATGTACGTGGTGCCTTCAATAAGTTTCCAGACTTTTTTTGTATGGGCATTTAAGATTGTTGTAGACTCTTGAAAATTCAGTATATTATTGCTATATATCTTATGAGATGACTGACCAATTTTTATGATTTCAGCTTCAAATGAATACCTACAGCAGCAATTGGAATACATCCTACCTGATTTCCACAGCTGGTGAATTTCAAAAATGCAATCTGGACATGAGAACACTTTAGAAGAATGATATGTAATAAAATTCTGTTTTAAACTTGGAAAAAATGCCACAGAAACATATGGAATGCTTCAGACTGCTTTTTGAACATCTTGCATGAATCAAGCATCAGTTTTTGAGTGGCATAAGAGATTCAAGGGAGCCAGGGAGTCTGTGAGGGATGATGAGAGGTGTGGGAGGAGTAAGGAAGTCAATATACCAGAGTTGATTGGCCAAAGAGTTAGGGTTAGGGTTACTATGTTGAGGTTTTAAGGGAGTTCACGAAGAGATTCCGCCAGAAGAGGTCAGCACTCTTCAAATCGGGTTAGTGGCATTTCCACCAGAACAATACACCAGTCCACAACTCCATCCTTGTCACAGACTATTTGAGCAAGATAGGCATCAAGACAGTTCCTCACCCTCCCTATAGTCCAGACCTTGCTCCCTGTGACTTTTGGTTATTCCCTAAGCTCAGAGGCTGTCATTATGAGACAATGGAGGAGATGAAAGAGGCTGTGACGAAGGTCATTGATACGCTTACACAAGAGGACTTCCATGGGGCCTTCCAGAAGTTGTTGGAACGGTACAAGTGCATTGCAGCTGGAGGAGATTTCTTCGAAGGAGACTAGGGTTTCATGTGTATACTATCAATAAAAAAGTCTGGAAACTTATTTAATGATCCTCGTATTTATACACACACACACACACATATATATACACTTGTAAGTTAAGATAACGTTGATACAGAATCAACTGACAGTTACAAACCATCATTTACCCTGTGTTGATACTATCCTAACACATATGTCTATGCTTTATCACCAATATTGAGCATTCTGTATTCATAGATGTAGCACATTATTAATATATATATATATATATATATATATATAGGTAGTCTTCAATCCAGTAAATGTGGAGTAGGGAACAATTCCGTCAGGACAAATAAATTATTCAAATTTCGAATATTTAGATATTCATGGTAATGAGCTCAATGTAAATAAATTCACAGAGCAAATAATATCATTTCAAGAAAAAAAACAATATTCAGTCACATTAGGATAATGAATTTATTTCCATCCTGTTGAGAGCATCCTGTTAGGAGGGATTTTATTTTCCTATTGGATCTGATGAAGTCCGGTTAAAAATTATTTTAGAGTCTTTGATTCATATCAATGCTCTTAACAGGATGGAAATGAATTTATAATCCTAATGTTACCGAATATTGGATTTTTTCTTGAAATAATATATATATATATATATATATATATATATATATATATATATATTATTCACTATAAAAGGTTCTAAACTTCCAAATTTATTGTTGAAAATAATTCTTTTCTTGTTCAAATTTACAACAAAACAAACAGTTCTATTTCAAGCTATTCAGTTTTTTCAAACAGCTCTAATTCAGCTAATTCAGTTTAGTATAAATACAGTTTAGCAACAAATTCACAGTTTAATTGTCAAAAACATTTCTATTTCAAGCTATTCAGCTTAGTCAAACAGTTCTAATTCAAACAATTCAGTTTAGCATAAGTATGTAGTTAGTTCTATTTAACCCATAGATAGGGCCCTTTCAGGTGCTACTATTCTGGGCTAGAGTGGGCCTAGGAGCAATGGCAACGAAGTGTTACCCTGCACTCTCTAAAGCTCCAGCTTCATTGGAACCTCACCGTTAGATTGTTTAGTGTCATATCCAGGACACTCGTTGGGAGGGGGGTCTTACCCCTCTGCAGAGATGCGGTCGGTGTATTCTACAGCCACAGCCGACTGGGCAAGCCTACGGTGGAGAGGTTAATTTTTGGAGATTCTCAAAGCATAATGGTTATTGTGACCGGAAATGGAATTAGCAAGCTGATTTCAAATCCCGGAAAAAGCTGTTTGTGTTTCAATTTGTGCTAATGCTCGACTTGCAAGAAGTGAAGGAAACTTGCTGTCACTCAGACTCCAGTGAAAAACTATCAGCTAACGCTGGTGTGAAAAACGCTGGTGTGAAAAACTCAAATGAGTAAAAGAAAATTGAAAAAATGAATAAGTAAATGCAAAAAAGTACAGTTTCCCGGGAGACCTCTAACAGGGAGCATGCCTAAAAAAGAGGGACTCCTAGCGCCTAGGAGAAGTTATTTCTCCTTAAGCATTTACCACTTCGACTAGTAGGGAGCGCGTACTCGCTAAGTCCTGGGGCTTAGCAGTAGGTTGTGTGTCCTACTAGTAACAGCCTCTACTAAACGTATTCAATGAATACTCGACAAGCCTCAAACCTGTAACTGCTGAAAGGGATTTTATAATATACTTCAACGCCTTGCCTGCGAAACACGACTATTTCTACTGGTTCAGGGAAACATTTTATACCTCAAAATTGTCGTAAAATCCTAAAATAAAGTTTGAGTGTAAAGGTATCTTTGTCAATATGCACACCTGAAAATTTCCCAACTAAACCAACGACCAGAGGGACTCTTCATATGTCCCATATGACTTTGTAATAGCATGAATTAATTTGTTCTTCCTCTATCTATGAGTAAATAAAAGAGTAGACTGAGCGCTTTAACTTTACAAAGGCAACCAATCTAGAAGAAAGAAAATTCTAAATTCAAACTCCGATTTAAAATTGACTTTGTGTCACATCCTGTTCGTGGCGGAAGGATTGGGAAAATACATACGTTTCATGTATGGGTATTTACAGATTTTTAAGATAACTTACGATTCAACAAGTATTTCTTTTTAAGTTGTAACCTTTGCTTTTATTTCATGAATTATTTAGTTTTGGATATTCTTAAACAGCCAGTCATTCAACTTGATTTGTGTTGACATACATCCAAAAGCAACATCTGCAATAAGAATTATTACCCAAGTAATTTAAATAATGGATACAAAGACAATAAGAAATGATTTTTGTCTCGCCACAAAGAAAAAGGAATAGAAAAAAAGATCGTTGACCAGCCTCTGAGAAGTTTGAGCGCAAATTGTTCACACAGTTCAACCAAAAATAAAACAACGTTAACTACTTCTGTGAGTCAGGCTATTTTCTATCAGGGTGAGCCAGAAGTTTTACAATATTTTGGTAAAGTGAGGCATAATTTAGCAGCTCCGAAAGCTTCTGCCAAGGTCATGAAGGTAACGAACAACACTAAACTTTAAGATGCCAAGATCGCATGATACTCTCCGAGTGCTACTGACCGGATTTGTCTCCATGACTTCGAGCATCTACTCAGAATACACAGTTTTAGGCCGGCTTGACCTTGCCTGATCGTCGAGCTTCTTACAACCCAAGTGAAGTTTCTTCAACCATGTGATCAGTTTGGCCTTCATCTTTCGCACAACAAACGTTTTTTGGTTTCTTTGCGACTTTATGGAAGTCCGAGAAAATGAGATTTTTAGAATCCTCAGGTATTTTGAGATATAAACCGATCACCGAATCTCGGCCAGAATCAACAAGAAGAAAAGATCTTGTCACCGAGTAGATTTTGCTGTTCCAGCAAACCCCAGACTGAAAATAAAAGAAAGCGAAAAGATAGACAAATACTTGGATTTTGCCAGAAAGCTGAAAAGGCTACGAAATATGAAGATGATGGTGATACCAATAATAGTTGGCGCGCTAGGTATAGTCCCTAACCACTAGGAACAGTCTCTAACCACTAGGAACAGTCTCTAAGCGCTAGGAACAGTTTCCAAGTGCTTGGATTGTCGAAACTGGAAATCAGAGGCAAAATCGTGATCATGCAGACCACAGTAATGTTGAGATCGGGTAGAATACTGAGAAGAGTCCTGGAAACCAGAGGAGACTTGCTGCCACTCAGACTCCATAAAAAGACCACCGGCTGCCGCTTGTGTAAAAAAAACTTGCAAGAAGTGAAGGAAACTTGCTGTCACTCAGACTCCAGTGAAAAACCATCAGCTAACGCTGGTGTGAAAAACTCAAATGAGTAAAATGATAATGATTATAGCTTGTCTTTATATTCCTGTTTCCCTCTTCTTTCTATTTTGTGTTGCATTTTATTACTAAATGCATATATGAATCCATATATTACAAGATCAGTCCGGTTCAAAATAAAGCACGCATAATTCCTCTTCAATGGTAACATATTCTGGTACTTTTAAACTGAAGCCATTAGTTAGGGGTCGTTAAGGTTTGGAGAAGGTTGACCTGTCTTGTCTGTCCACTCCAGTCGTTATGTAAAGAAATATTTGTCGGTACTTTTTTTTATAGATATTTCCAGTTTAGGAACTACTAGACCAGCTCATGTAGTAATTTACCAAGCTTTTTGCTTAGATATGGCACCAGGTCGAGTGAATGTGGCACCCACTGAGACTCGAACTCATTCGTGAAGGTTGGCTAGTCTACCTTGCTAACCAATAAACCACCCAAGATGCCCCCATTAGACCAGCTCATATACCTCGGTAACAATATCCCATCAACTGAAAACGATGTCAACATACCCATTGGAAATGCATAGACGGCTATTGACAAATATATGACCATATACGAAATCTAAACCCTCTTGAGGGGGAAGGAGACTCTGTAGCGTTGTGTTTAGCGTTCTACACTAATACATCGTGGTAAATGAGTTCGAACTCAAGCCGCGCTATTACGTTCACTTTCGGGATTCGGGGGGGGGGAAGCATGAACTCTTCTTTTCGCTGCCCTAGCAATTAGCTTCGACATTAAAAAAAAACCCACTAAGGTTGATATGCTTTTAACAAAGAAACCTAAAACAAACTGATCTCTCTGGTGAAATAAAACGGAAATTCCTCCAAAATCTAGTCATGTCAGCCCTGCTATATGCTTACACTGTTGTATAGCGGCATAATGAAGAAATGATGAAGCATGACATTTCTTTACAAAAATATAGCTCTCTCTCTCTCAACTTTATTTCTCGAAAGGATCGAAACTGCTGTAAGTGTGTGAGAAAGAGAGAGACAAGGAGACGAAGAACGTGGACACAGATTAGCGGAGGACTGCTATATTGACTCATATCTTCTTAGCTACATTGTGCCATATTCAGAGCCCCACTGAGCGCTTCCGCTTCTCGGCTGGGTGCACTGGGGCCGCTCCTCCACTTCGCCACGGGTGGCGCTAAGCGTAGTTTTCGTCCTGACTTGGTTGTAGCTCCAACTGACTGCTCGAGACTGACCGTTCTGACGTGGATACCCATGTATATATAATTTCCCAACACCAACGAGTTCCAATTGTCAAGTCACGTGAGCTGCTTGCACCTACGCATCGTTTGTTTTTCGTTTTACACACCTGGAACATTCTGTCCCAGAAATCCTTAATTGACGACTCTGTCACTGCTCAATATGCAATTTGAGAAAAAAACTTGATAGGAACAACGCAAGAATACTATGTGGTGGTTTTTAACAAATTCTAAAAGCAACACCCGAAAAAACAGCAGCTGTACGGCCACTTACCTACAATCTCACAATCCATCCAAGTAATTCGAGCAAGACAAGCAATGGAAGTAAGGGTGAATTCATTAGCGACATTCTCCTATGGACTCCTGCTCATAGACACACCAGTGTTGACCGGCTAGTAAAAACTTGCATTAATCAGTTCTGTACGGATACGGAATGATGTCTATAGGACTTGCTAAGAGCGGCGGACGTTAGGGACGGAGGAAGAGAAAGAGTCAAAGGAATCCGTGCTGTTGGCATGTCTTTATGATGATGAATGATTATTTTATTGTTTTTTCAGGAGTGTCATTATTTTTTCTTGCTGATAAGATAACAAACCTTTTATTGCTTACTATTGCCAGTGAGATATGTCCCGTCAACTACTCTACGTCACGTAGCTCACTCTTTAGGGGGCAAGTAGCTCTTCTGCCAATCTTCCGGGGAAAAGTGGCAATGGTGGTGGTATGGACCGATATCCGGTTGTTACGGCAGTAACTGATGCTACGATAAATCTGTTTTTGAGAGACTAGAGACTTCCCTTTTGGCATTTTTTTATTAAGCTCATGAATTATAATCAAAAGTTGTAGAGCAGTCATGGGCCACATGCGGACCGCATCCTCCTAATGATCAACCTAAGACTTAATCTTTTTTAAAGAAAATATCTGTTTACCCAAAAGAAAAAAAACCCTTTGCTGTTTCGAAGGCAGATGCTAACACGTATTGTCTTCTGTAGTAAAAAGTGTCTTTAACTCAAATTTACCTCGATTGGTTAGAGTGTTCGCCAATGGCCCCGGAGACCTGGGTTCAATCCGAGGTCGAGTCATACCAAAGACTAAAAAAAAATGGTACTTGATGCCTGCTTGCTTAACACTCAGCAATATAAGGTAGGGATCAAGGGTAAAGTGGAGCAATCTAGGGAAAGGAGTAGCGCCCTCCCCTACACCTCAGTGTAGTAGCTATCGAAAAGAGAGCCTTTGGGTCACCCTCAGCTAAGGTCGCCAACTTTACTTACTTATTTCTTTGGTAATGAGGCCCACTTGATGATGAGCCATGTCTTATGTGGCCCGCTTCTCGAATAAGGTTGCCGATGCCTGTTCGAGAATGGACGGTTCGTTTCGGGAGGCTGCAAAACACACAGTGGATTGGCAAGGCCCGAAGATGTTGTTTCCTTTTGGTGCGGTTAATCTTTTTGGCACTGAAAGTTAAACTTTTGACAGAAGTGAAATTGTGGGATATCTTTACTTTGTTTTATCTTATTTTCGTATTTTATTATTTGTTTTATTTTTATTTTCGTGTTTTATTATTTGTTTTTGTGTTTTATTATTATCTTTATTCAAGATTTATTGATTTTATGAATTTCCATAAGCAAAAGGGCGTTTAAAATTCAAGGTTGATCACATGGCCACAAATCACCTTTTTGGACCACCCATCGATTCTGTTGAACATCTTTAAAAAATAGAATTTTAAAAAAAGGTAACCTTTGAACGCTTAAGCAGACAAAAGACTAACTTACTGGTTGTATCTTCACCAGGAAAACGCTCCAGCACTCAGCGTCTGCTTCGTTACAACATGAACCCGAGTCATTCGGGGATGAATAGCTGCCTAAGAGCTACTTTTTCAGCCAATACACTATTTTGTTGTTTGTTCAAAGTGCCCATTCTTTTACCAAAGTACGAGGGACATTTTGATGCAGAGACACGTTCAAATGAATGAAGAAACAACACAAAGCTGCGTCACCTTTTTAAATTGCTTTTCGCTTTGTGTGTGGACGGCTTAGAATACGCTGACTGTATCCTCGGCAAAGATGTAGAGAACCTCCGACCCCCATCCACGAACACTCACACAAAAGGAATGTTCTGGGTATGACACTAAACTGCATCTGATTGCGAGGCTCCAATTCTGGAGAACTGGGGAGTGTGGAATACCCTTCCTAGCCATTACTCTCAGGTCCACTCTAATTCTGACTATGTATATAAATATGTATACCTCTCTCTCTCTCTCTCTCTCTCTCTATCTCTTTCGATCTCCCTCTCTCAATAAATATATACATATAACCTCTCCCTATATATATATATGTACACACATACTCTCTCTCTCTCTCTCTCTCTCTCCCTCTCTCTATCTCTTTCGATCTCCCTCTCTCAATAAATATATACATATAACCTCTCCCTATATATATATGTACACACATACTCTCTCTCTCTCTCTCTCTCCCTCTCTCTATCTCTTTCGATCTCCCTCTCTCAATAAATATATACATATAACCTCTCCCTATATATATATGTACACACATACTCTCTCTCTCTCTCTCTCTCTCTCTCTCTTTCTGCATATATATCCCTCTATCTAGTCCCTCTCCCGATATATATATCCAACCTTCTATATATTCTCCGTTCATATATATATGTATGTATGTATTAGAATTAGATAGGAATACTAGAAACTAGGCAACTGTGAGCAAATTATTTGGATTAGATCAGAATATTTGATATCATATAATTGTGTGCTAAAACTAGACAAAAAATGTTAATAGAAACGAACAATGAACGCACTTCCCTAACCTCTAGGTGTAAAATAACCTTAGACCGGTTGACATTGTTATATACAGAAATCTCTCCTGATTTACAAATAATTCCAAATCCTCTCACCAGCAAAATCAATGAATAAATAAATAAATAAATAAACCACGGGCAAACGAGGGTAACATTAACCGGATGTTGTCTGAACGATGGCGTAAAACAAAATGAATAAAACACGTCGCTGTGAAGATAGTCTCCGCGCATCCATCCGATAGAAATGTAAAAATAAATTCACTATTTAAAAAGTCTTTTTTTTTTTCAACCAATTATGAACTTTCCCCCAAAAGATCTCATACATGGCTCTAAAACAGTCAACAAAGGGTCACAAAGGAGCAGTCAGCAACGAGGACTGCCATCCGAGAGAATCGTCATGCGTCGCATTTCGGATAAGATCAAAGACCTCTCATGCCCTAAATCATAATCAACACACCACACAATCAAGTCCCTGGCATTTCCACCATAAGACCTAGACCGCTCATAGCCAACTGAACCACGCCACACGACTGTGTCAAGCCAGTCAAGAACAACTTACACCCTCTCACATCTTGACCTTTATCTGGTGGAAAAAGAGAACCTGTATCTTTTCTAATCTACCGAATTCTATTTATTCAAATAAACGAAATTAAATCCAATCCTCTCGTCCGTTGTCTCTTGTAACCATACGCTTGTCTATAACAACACGTCGTTAAAATCAATCAATCAATCAATCAACAATTCAATTTAGAGTTAACACTATTTGATCTAAAAATAAATATGATGTATTTGATTTTAACTAGAAGGGCTACCCAGCGTTGCCCGGGTGGAAGAAATAACATGACATTACTGTAAAAAAAATCTGTCTTATTAAATTATTAATTTCTTTATTTGTATTTATTTTCACTTTGAAGTGGATTTTTGAGTTTCGTCTCGCAACTAAATAAACGAATTGATAATTATAAAATTGTATGAATGACAGACTTTTTAAAAAATTTTTTTTTTTTTCTTAAAAGAAAACAAAGCTTTCTAAATAAAATATTTTAGTTTTAATGTATTTTACGAGTCAGACAATATAATCTGTAAGTAGATATTGCCATATATATATATCGTCATTCACAGACAGACTGTCTCGTTATATCACGACTCATCAGTATTGCTAGACCCGCGAGATGTTTGAAGCTGGGATCGAAACCAGGCTGACTTTACAGCAGTCGTACATCATACTCCAGAGCCATCATTATTCCCAGCGTAAGTAAAGGAATATTTTACATATATTTCTCTACGTATACGTTAAGGTGACCTAAAGTCCTCAATTCTGCAGAATAGCTATTGCATTTCAGTGTATATGACAGCGGGCAAATTTTCCCACTAGAGTGCTCAACCCACAGCGTGTGTGGGGGGATGTATTGTTTCACTCAGTGTATGATTTGAAAGATGCTCAGATGAGCGTGCGACCGTAGTAGTCGAGGGTGACCCAAAGGCTCTCTTTTCGATAGCTACTACACCAAGGTGTAAGGGAAGGCGTTACTCCTTTCCCTGGATTGATCCACTCTATCCTTGATAATGCTAATCCTATCCTTATAATGCTAATCCTATTTACCAACCCCTCCGCTCGGGCAGGATATGACACAAGGTCAATTTTTAAGCGGTTTGAATTCAGAGTTTTCCTTCTCTTAGACTAGTTGCCTCACCAAGGCTGAAGAACCCAGTCTGTTCTACAATGCTAATAAGCAAGGAAGCATCAAGTACCATTTTTTGAGTCTTTGGTATGACTCGACCTGGGATTGAACCCAGGTCTCCTGGGCCATTGGCGAACACTCTAACCATCATACCAATCTGCAATGTAGCCTAATCAAAGAACTTATGCTTTACGATATCGAACTGGGCCATAAAGCCATGGAAGCAACCAAAAACATTTGTTGTGCAAAAGGCAAGAGAGTTGTTGATCGTAGTACAGTAACCAGATAGGTGAGGAAATTTCGCTTAGGTTGTTTCGACGATCAGGAAAGGCCATAGACCTAAAACTGTGTATTCTGAGGCGATGCTCGAAGCCATAGAAGTGAATCCGACAAGTAGCGCTCGGAGAGTATCAGGCGATCTCGGCATCTTAAAGTCCAGTGTGGTTCGTCATATTCACAACCTTGGCAAAAGGATCCGGAGCTTCTGAATTGTGCATCACGTTACCAAAATATTGCAACTTTTGACTCACCCAAGTGTATATATATATATATATATATATATATATTACGTATTTTTACGTGATACTGTGTTTACCATTTTATTTCACCTATCTTCTACCACCTTTCTGACAACTTCCTAATTCCATCCTCTCAGAACTTTGCTCGACAAAGAACTGCTTTCTGTGCGGTCTTCCGCAAAAATTACATTTATTTGCATTCAACCAGGAGTAAATTGTAATTCTAAGGTGCAATATCTGATGAATATAATGAATGAATGTGTTGTAATATAATGAATGAATGTGTTGTAATATAATGAATGAATGTGTTGTAATATAATGAATGAATGTGTTGTAATGTACCCATTTAGAGGTTGTTGATTGAGAAAAGTCATGGCTGGCCTTCTTGTCTCGGGTAAATCGCCTCACACCGTCATTGTTGGTGCAACGTTTTTATTTCATAACAAAAACAGTCCAAACAAATAAAATCTTATCTGTTTAACTTGCACCTGTAAACAGTATTTTTTATTCTCATACGTTCCAATATTCACTAATTTTAAAATATATATATCAAGACAGCATTTTCTCCTTCAAATATGTTGGATTAAATATAACGGACAGTTAGTTTCGGCCTCTTCTATCTTTGACCATTCAAGTCTTCGTCTGGGTCGTTTGATTTTTGGATGGAATAAACTCAGGAAGGCACTGTATTTTTCACAAGTATATTCAGCGCCCAACAGGAGCCATCTCCAGGGTAACGAATAATGAAATGACAAACATAATGACGAGTCATATATATTTATATAAAGAGTAAGAGTATGATAAGCAGGAGGTTAATTTAAAGAAGAAAAGAATTTTACAAGTGGTGAGTGGAAGAATTGACGGGAAAGTGTTAAAGACATTTTAGAATGTGGCTGCTATATTCGAAGTTGATCTTGGTACTTGGGGGAAAATACGGAGTTCATTCTATCTAGAAGTCAAACGACTCATTTGAAGATTTGAACGGACCAAAGATAAAATTGGCAGAAACGAAGTGTCCGTCCTTTTTAATCAAGCATGTTTAAAAGTGTTAATATATTGAGGCTTGCTTTTCTATACACAATGTTGTAAGAATGCGAAAGGTGGCAAAACACGGGGAAATTAATAATTTAATGACACAATATGTGATAATATCGTCGCGGCTTGCTAAGTCTTTCCTGCTAACTGACTAAGCCCTATATTGTGTATAACAAGATTAGTATGATGCAGATGTTGGTCTTAATCTTACCAGCCACAAGTCAACTCCATAAAGGAAAGAAAAAGAAGCGAAAACGAATTCCAAAAATATACTTGTCGTTTCTTTATTTACTCCTCGTATTCATCCTGATTAGGAGAGGCGTTTTTGTTTGTTTGTTTGGGTTTTATGGCATATCAACCTTTATAGGTTATTTCAAACCAAATCTATTTTTATACAAATAAACAGTTCTATTTCAAGCAATTCAGTTTAGAATGAGTACGAAGTTTAAATCTCACAACAGTCCTATTTCAAACAATTCAGTTTAGTATAAGTACACAGTTTAGTTCTATTTTACCCATAGATAGGACCCTATCAGGTGCTTCCACTACAGTGGACCTGGGAGCAGTGGCAATGAAGGGATACTCTGCATTCCCCAAATCTCCAGCATTACTGGAACCTCATCATCAGATTGTTTAGTGTCATATCCAGAACATACGTTGGAGGAGTCTTACCTGAAGAGAGGCGTGTGGCACTTCGCAATATGAATTTGAGTATTGATCCCTCGCTATTGTGATGTGGATGGCAGGCGAAGATTTGATCAATTTCTTGTACCATTCTATCAATTGGTCTTCTCGTAACTCTAATGTCTACAGGGTGTTTTACAATTATTGAAACAAAGCAGCGGCTTCTCAAATCTTCCCTATTGACTTTATTCTCTTTCACCTTTCAGATTATTGCTGGAAAATAGTTAACATTTTGATATGTTTGGTCAAATTTAGTAAAATCAAGCCTTGCATGGTGGAGCAGACGACATATTATGAAACTAAATATTTCAAGATTGTTTAAGTAAAATACAGAAAGAATTTCATCAAATTTCCAAATAGGAATCAGATTTTCAAGATGGTCAAGAATTATAAAGCTCATGGTACTTATTAAAATCGTAGAGAAACGGGTTCCGCACCATCTGAGACTCCTGTAACAATCCGAATACCCAAGAATGTCACCATAGTTCAAGAGCCTGTCAGCCAGACCCAATCCCGAAAAGTACTTTCAAGTGAACGGTTGACATCTGGAGCTTGTACTCTGGGGCTTCTCTTGAAATTTTTGGTTCATGTTTGAGATTAAATGCTTAAAGGGCCTAAACTATTATTCATTTACCTTTCTGTTGTATAGTGGCTCGTATCACGTGACTTCCGGTATCTCGGAGAAATAAAAGACGCCGTGTTTCTTAAGCACAGACAGTACTGAAAGATCTCTGTCAGTAGTAGGACCAACTTCGGACGTAACACCAACAGCACGAGACTTATAATATTTGTTGGACTGTACCACTTCGATTAATAGATAGTTAACTCTATTTCACTGAGTATCTCTTCCTTACTACAATACAACACTTTCAATCAATATAATTCTTATTACTCAATTATTTGTGGTCTTTGACGTGTGCTCGATCATTTTGTTTCAAAAACTATAAAACACCTTGTATGTTCTTCTCGAGATAAACTAAAATGAACTTGGGGTGAACCCAATCGTCACTGGTCGGGTTGCCATTCGTCTGCCAACCTCCTGTTTACGTCTTTGAATATATGGAGGTCTGGATTCCGAGAAAGAAACCTGACGCCTCTCGCATGGACCTGTGGGGATTTAGAAATTAACCATAACACTCCCAACCGGATGTTGACTCGTCGGCTGCCACATACAAAATATATAAACGCGTCGCCACGCATAAGGCTCCACGCATCCATCCGGTTAAAATCAGAAAAAAGAAAAATAACAAAAAGCAAAGTAGCCAATGGGAAGCGGTCGCGCCAAAATTAGAAGGATGCTGGAGTGGCAAATTTGGAGCCGGTGGAGAGAGATAAATATTCAGGTTTTCTGTGAACCGGGTCTTGTCAGGGAGTGTCCGTCGAACCAACAACATCATTTTGCTGTCTGGTGTTTTGGGCACCACGCTGCGTCTTGGGACGTAGCGTTGGTTGGTCCATGCACCAAGTAAATAAAGGAAAGTATGGAAGAAATGTTTTCGTCTCTTATCTGTTTCTATCTTTTCTTTTTGTATATTTCTTTTGGACTTTCTTTGGACAAGGCATTGCGCCGGCCTGTCAACGTGGAGTAAAATAATATAACCAAAATATGGAGTCAGATATCTTACGGCAACACAGCCTTGCCCTTAGCCCCTGACCTTCAAAAACCCTTTTAAAACCCACTGACCTCCAAGAACTAATGTACTTTGAAAAATTATATCCTTGGCCACTGACCGCAGTAGCGACAAAGTTTATCATAGACATTAAAAAAACTAACTCTTTCATCCCCAATAGGAAACTCTTCTCTTTTAATTTTATCATTTATTAAAATCTGCCGACCTCTCTAAATTGCTATCCTTTTGATACGACTGTACAGACACTCATCTATGTACGTACACATACATACATATACGCTACCAATGCCCACTTACACCAGTACAAATACGCTCACCCCTACACGAATATACATACGTATATGCATTACCTATATGCATGCATATTTATATAGACATGTTCGCACCTACACATATATGCATTATTGCACCTTTATACACCCACGAGCAGAAGAGCTTTTAATATTACATTTGTAATAAGTCTTCAAACATGACAGAAATAAACCCCGTAGAGAATGTAAGTCTCGACAAAATGTTAGTAAGTCGAGACGGTGTGGCGACATCATCAGCTGTAAAGTTAAAATAATGAGCCAAGCTAATAGGCACTTGGAGCTTTTATAACTACGGCGCGGACGTTGATGCGGTTACGTAATCTTAAAAATGGTGTCTTAACTTTAATCCTAAATATGTTTCTTCAATTTCTTAACCTGCACTGATAGATTAGGTTAGATTATTTGGTCTAATGGTATATCAACCCTTGGTGGTTATTTCATTTTAAATCCCACACACACACACACACACACACATATATATAATTTGCAAATAAATAGTTAATTGTTAACTTCATTTTTAGAGAGTTAGAGCCCATTTCTTTGCACACAGATGGTTTCAAGTATTGTTATCTAATACTAATAATTCTAATTAATATTATTCATTTCTTTGCAAACAGTTGAATGTTTTCAAGCGCTGCAATCTAATACTATTGTTAGTTGGTTGGTTTTTATGGCATATCATCTCATGTAGGTTATTTATTGTCAAATCCTGTTGATACAAATATTTATCAAATATATATAATTTGTAAACGAATAGTTTGTAGGTAACATTTTAAATGAACCAAAGCTAATTTTTTTGCACACAATTAAATGGTTTCAAGTATTGCGATCCGACACGAATAATTCTATTCAATATCAATCATTTGTTTGTTTCGATGGTTTCAAGTATTTAACCCATATATGGGACCTTATCAAGTACTTCGACACCGGGACAGAGTGGACCTGAGAGTAATAGCAATGAAGAAGTATTCTACACTCCCTAAAGCTCCTGGACAGAAGACTTACCATCAGATGCAGTTTAGGGTCACACTCGTTGAGTGGTGGGAGGTCTTACTTCTCTGCAGAAGAGTAATCAGTGTATTCTACAGCTCCAGCCAACAAGACGGTGCATTGGTAATTTTCCGTGGGTTCTAATTAGCGTGAATTTTTTTGTAATGTTTAACGTCGTAGGAAATGTAATCAGACGTATGGGTTCAAATCCTAGTCAAGGCTGTTTGTGTTTCACTTCTGTCTCACCACTCTAGCTATGAGTAAATAGTTGGGCTGAGTTAGCCTTGGTTAAACAACCAAATTAGAAGTTTAGTTTCGTTTGGTTTGGTTTTATGGCATATCAACCATTGTAGGTTATTTAATGCCAAATCCATTTTTATACATATTAACAGTTCTTTTTCCAACAATTCAATTTAGAATAAGTACAGTTTTTTGTTTACACACAGCTAAATATAAACAGTTCTATTTCAAATAATTCAGTTTACCCAACAAAATTAAATGGTTTCAATTATTGCTATGTATCACCATCAATTCAATTAAACATCAGTCATTTATTTACGCACATTAGAAATAAAAACAGTTCTATTTCAAATAATTCAGTTTAGCGTGAGTACGCAAGTTAAAATGCCAAAACAGTTCTATTTTGAACAATTCAATTTAGTATATGTACGCAGTTTTAATGTCAAAACAGTTCTATTTCAAACAATTCAGTTTTGCATAAGCTTAGTTCTATTTGACCCATAGATAGGACCCTATCAGGTGCTACCACTCCGGGCCAGAGTCAGTCTGGGAGCAATGGCAATAAAGGGGTACTACGCATTCCCAAAACTCCAGCATTACTGGAACCTCACCATCAGATTGTTTAGTGTAATATCTAGGACACTCGTTGGGGAAGTCTTACCCCTCTGCAGAGAAGCAGTCGGTGTATTCTACAGCCCCAGCCGAGTCGGCCACAAGTTAGGAGAAGGAAAATTCTGAATTCAAATCCTCTGCTTAAAAAATTGACTTTGCGTCTCATCCTCCTCCTGGCAGAGATGTTGGGTACGTTCATACCGTGAAAATTTTTTATCATTCTCTTTGCAGTAGAAGATATTCATTTTAATGTTTAAACTGATTTTTAAACTCAAAAGTTACTAGTTCCAATAATATCAACATGTATCTGTATGATAACTACAAATAAAAACTTTATAGTCAAGTTCTTAACAAAAACATTTTATAATTATCCTGAGGGAATTTAATCATATTTTCTATTAACTAATTTCGGATACTTTTTTCTTTCTTTTTTTTTCTCTTTTTTTTTTTCTTTTTTGCTTTTAATTTATCATAGAACTGGGTGCAGTACTTGTTCGAATCAATCATTTCTGTCTTTTCGGATCTCATAGTTGAAGATATTTGGATATACGTTTTCTTTTTTTTTAGCTTATTAGATTTTCAAGCAATCAATTAACGCTGCACCGACCTGGGATTTTATTGGCACAAAAGTAAGTCAGCAAAATAAATCAGATCTTTCAATCAGCCAAACCCTACAAACTGGTCGAGCCCTTTTTTTCCTTTCTTTTTTCTTTTTTACCACGGTTTCTGCAAACTGTCACTCTCTTTGTTAATTGTCTATTCCAACAAACAGCTCAACCACAAAACACAAAAAACAGTTACCCTCTTTCACCTTCCAAGCAGCCTTAGCCAGAACTTGTCATAACAACCTAACAAAAAAAAAACTATTGGTGCTATTTATAACTTATTTATAAATTCAGGTGCGTTGCCAGAATATTGCGTGTGGCGGGTATCCATTAAATCCGGAGATACAAGTACAAATAGTTACTGTTTTAAGAATCAGAACACAAAAATTTGTAGCCCTGTTGTCAACGGTTCGAAATTCACTAACGCACTTAACGTAACAGTTATGAAAGCTGTCAGCGTTTTATTTGGAGCTAATGCCCTTAGGAAAGGCATAAATCCAACCGTTCCCTCCCTATCATCTATGGGTAAATAGTTGAGCAGATTGTTTGTTTGTTTTTTAGCTTTGATTAGGTGACCAGTCTAAGAGAAGGAAAACGCCGCTTAAAAATTGAACTTGAGTCACATTCAGCAGAGTGGTAAGACGTCCTCCTCCCCCTCAAAAAAGGGCGGACACTAAACTTCATCTTGTGGCGAGGCTCCAGTTCTAGAGCTCTGGGGAATGTGGAGTAACCTTTCATTGACATTACTCCCAGAGCGGGTAATATTACGCTATCTACCACTGGCCCATTGGTCTAGTGGGTAGTGTTCGCTAATGGCCTGGGAGACCAGGGTTCTAGTTGAGTCATACCAAAGACTCAAAAAATGGTACTTGATACCTCTTTGCTTAGGGAGGTATCAGGGAAAGTAGTATCGCCCTCCCCTACAACTCGGTGTAGTAGCTATTGAAAAGGGAGTCTTCGGGTCACCCTCGACTACGGTCGGCCAACTTTACTTACTGTCCTTCTATAATGATGACTTTGGCATTAAATGAGCCACGAAGGTTGATACGCCATTAAACAAAGAAACTAAACCAAACTAATGTATAATATCAGTACGGTATATATCTAACTAAACCGCTCCATCATGAGAAGAATGTGACTCAAGTTCAATTTTTAAACGGCATTTTCCTTCTCCTAGACTGGTCACCTAACCAAAGCTAAAAAAAAAATCTGCTCAACTATTTACCTATAGATGATCGGGAGGGAACAGTTGTACTTATGCCTTTCCCAGGGGCATTAGCGCCAATCGAAACGCTGACAGCTTTCATAACCGTTACGTTAAGTGCGTAAGATGGCAGCACTGTAACATATAACTGACACTGCCCAAAGATTTGGGACACTGATTTCAGTCTTGACTTAAGCACTGATCTTAAACTGTTGACATACACCTTACAGACCTTCTTCTCTATCTCCTTCACAAAGATATCGTCGATTTCAACGATGCCTAAGTACTTATATCTGTTCTCCTTTAGATAGTATATATCTTTCACCGCTAGGTAATTCGATATCTATACATTCTTCTTGTTTACCACGCTGCAATTTTACCACAGCATACTTCGAAATACCAAACTACATTCCAATGTCTATGCTTCACACTCAAACCATTTGGATGAGTGACTCTCTCTCTCTCTCTCAATCTATCTATCTATCTATCTCTTTCTATCTATCTCTCTCTCTCTGGCTAGGCAAAGAGGTTCAGGTTAACATTGAATAATAAAGGTGGTGCCCGTGGTGTAATGGTTATCGTCGCAGGATATGGACACGGCGACACGAGTTCAAATCCTGGACCTGAATGATTGCATTTCACATAGCACTAATACCCTTGGGAAAGGTATGAATCCAATTATTCTCCCTCCAGCTATGGGTAAATAGTAGGACAGACTAGGTTCTACAGCCTTGGTGAGGCAACTAGTCTAGGAGAAGAAAAACTCTGAATTCAGACCTGTTAAACTCCGCTTAAAAATTGACCTTGTGTCATATCCAGCCCGAGCGGAGGGGTTGGGTAAATAGGATCATTGAATAATAAATGATCAGTTTGGCACAGTTCTTTTTTTCCAGTTTGTATCCCCTAACATCAGCTTTAGGAATATAAATAGGAACTTGTTTGGGGACACTTAAGAACTGGGATTTTGAATTTGCTTGTTATTCCGCATGGTGATTGTGAAGAACTGGTTTCCTCCACAATTCAGACGAAAGCCTGGTTGTTTCCAAAGTATCTGGTGTTAAACAACTTTTGGAGCTACTCTCAAGAGTACGATTTTTCGGCAAAGACAAGAGCACGAGTTATTTGAATATGATGTCAGTCAGATATAAGAGGAAACAAGCGTCAATAGAAGGAACTGAGCTATTGGACAAAGAAATAAAGAAAAACTATCAATCAATTATTTAGAAACGTTAGAAAGAAATTCCAAAAATCAAGAAGAAAATATAGCTTAAGGTCACAATCTACATCATTAACCTATGTAGTTTTAGTCTTACCAAGAGATACCTAAATACCATATTCGTTTTATTTTCGGCCTTGACCGCACAAACTTCCAACATCCATAGATCTAATAAGAGAAAATATTTTCACAACAAATTGTTTTCAAGAAACGGACTATATCCCGCAGAAACAATGATTGTCGCAGACCATACAAATAACCTAGTGGGGGGTCCTCGTGGTGTAATTGTTAAAAGTGATGGACTGCGGAATCGTAGTAAGCGAGTTCGTACTCCAGTCGCGCTATCACGTTCACTTTCGGGCAAATACCCTTGGGAAAGGTATGAACCCCCTTATCCTCCCAGCTATGGGTTAAATAGTACCACTACTGTTCTTCTAGGAGAATAGTTTTGGCATCAAATAACCAACAAAGATTGATATGCCATTAAACAAAGAAACCAAACCAAATAACCTAGCACTTCTCGCAAATACACCAGCCCAAGCGGAATCTTTACAGCACATCGGGAGGCATTAATCTCTACAGGAATGCAAATAAAACAGAGTACATGTGATTTAAACAAAAAGAAACCATCTCAACTCTAAGTATCCGAACTCTAAAATTAGTAGAGCAGTTCACATAACTCAGCAGCAAAATCTCATCAACTGAAAGTGATGTCCACATCTATGTATATGGCCAGGAAGAGATAACGATGAGGGCAAGAGGAGGATGTCACTAAAAGGCCACAATTTGAACTTCACACATGGGTGGTGAGAGATAGACGGCCACTGAGAGAACAACTGCGAATTATTCTCGTCTTTATGTATTTATTTCACAACAAAGCAGCTCTTTTAAAGGATGACACTGCTTTCCTCACATTGGAGAGAGATGAAGAAAAAGTGACCGAAAAAAAAAAAAAAGCTTATTCATATATTTCCCTGTCATTCGGTGCGAATAACTTGGCATCCAGTTCCCAGTCACGGGTAAAATAGTCGGGTAGATTGGGCTCTCTAGCTTTGGTGGGGCGACTCATTTAGGAGAAGAAAAAACTTTGTATTCAAAACCAGAGGAGTGTTGTGCTGAAGAATCTGTTGCACATTATCGAATTATTCTTTTGTTATCCGCTTGTCTAAAAAATATGGCTGGTTCTACACAAACCTTCACCACTATGAACGAATCACTTGTGTAGGTAGTCGCACTTTAATACACCGAGATCGACAGGAGAATCCATTATATATAATTGTATTATGATTGCACCGTAAGTCGGCTGAGGCTGTAGAATAATCTGATTGCACCTCTGCATAGAAGTAAGACCACCTTGCAACGAGTGTCCTTGGTATGACACTAAACCGCATCTGATGGTGAGGCTTCAGTAATACTGGAGCTTTGGGGAATGTGAAATACCCCTTCATTCCTATTCGGGGACTACTCTGACCTTGTTAGGATTTCATTTAAAAGTCAAATAGAACTGTTCAATCATTTATTAAGGATGGTTATCATCAGTTATTTGAAACCATTCAGCTGTGTGCAAATTATTTATATTGCATAGGAATAGTTGTAGATCGTAATCGAAGGCTCCCTTTTCAATAGCTACTACACCGAGGCGTAGAGGAGAGCGCTACACCTTTCCCTGGATTGCTCCACTGTATTCTGGATCTGTACTTTGTAATGCTGCGTGTTAAGCATGGAGGCATCAAGTACCATTTTTTGGAGACTTTGATATGACTCGGGTTGAGATTGAACCCCGGTCTTCCAGGCCATTGGCGAACACTCAGATAGGAATATTTGAGGTGCCCGTGGTGTAATGATTATCGTCGTAGGAAATGGACACGGCGACACGAGTTCAAATCCTGGACGAGACTGATTGCATTTCCCATAGCACTAATACCCTTGGGAAAGGTATGAATCCAATTATTCTCCCTCCAGTTATGGGTAAATAGTAGGACAGACTGGGTTCTTCAGCCTTGGTGAGGCAACTAGTCTAGGAGAAGGAAAACTCTGAATTCAGACCTGTTAGACTCCGCTTAAAAATTGACCTAGTGTCATATCCAGCCCGAGTGCAGGGGTTGGTAAATATGATAGGAATATTTGAAACTATTTAAATGTGTGCAAACAAATTAAGTCTAACAATTCATTTAAAATTAAAGTTACCAATAAACTATTCGCTTACAGATTACATATATAAAAACAGGATTTGGCATTAAATAATCCACAACCATTTGGCATTAAATAATCCACAACCATTCAACCAACTAATGATTATATTTTATTTTGAATTACATTTAAGTCATTTTGTCATCTTTTTTTTTTTTTCTGTTTCAGCCAGAGATAAATCCAACCAGGTCGTTTCGGCCACGCTAAGATTTTTCAGCCGCAGATCACTTTTTCAGACATCTTTGATGCTCTGCTGCAGATTGGGTGGTGTAATGGTTAGCAAGCTTGATTAGCAAAGCTTCACGAGTGAGTTTGAGTCTCACTGGATGCCCCATTCATTCAGCCTTGTGCTACAGCTAAGCAAAATGCTTAGTCAATTGCTATATACTAAGTTGTGGACGCCTCGGGTGGTATAGTGGTTAGCAAGCTAGTCTAGCAAACCTTCACGAGTGAGTTCGAGTCTCATTGGATGCCCCATTCATTCAGTCTTGTGCCACATCTAAGCAAAATGCCTAGTAAATCTATATGTAGTGGAATGGGCTATGGTGTTGACGACTTGAAGGTTGTCTTCGTATAATTGTCGAATCTAAGGACCATAACTTGCTATAATTATTTGAGAATGAGTGGAAACCAATTAGATAGCTTGTAGCTGGAGAAATGTATCATGGTTCAATATTTCTTTGTGCTAAACAATGTACTGAGTGTCTCAAAATAGATGCAACCCATTAATATGATAATGATTTATTACTGAGACAAACGCAATGATAGTCATTTGGAACACATTCTGTAAAAAATGCACCCTTTCTTTGAGTTTCTTGTCCCAGTAATAAATCATTATCATATTAATAAGGTGTATCTATTTTGGGATAGTTTTGAATGATTTTGTCTACAAATAAGTAGTGACAAAATATTTTTCCTCTCTTGCCCAAGACATTGTGATCAATAATTTTTAAGAGTTTACTATTTTCAAATCTGAGACAAAAAGAACACAATATTATTAGTAGTAGAGTTATTAGCAATAACATGGGTCCTATGTATATTAAGACACCATATAAAACAAATCACGACAAATAAACAACATATTTCATTGCTTGAGCAAAGTTAAGGGAATGAATGCCGAAATGACTTGAATTACAAAAGTATACATTATAGGGAAAAGTCCTATCATGCAATAAAAGAGACATTTGATATTAGAGTCCCTGAGAGAATGGAAGTGGTTGTAGGAAGACTTATATCAAAGGTATCATCATCATCATCATCATGTCGCACTGGTAACACGGATATCCCTGACCCTCTCTCGCCACTCATCCCTATCGTTCATCACCCCAGGCAGGTCTTCAGGGCAACATCCCGTATCCTCACATAGCTGCTGAATGTATGTTCGTGCTGGTCGTCCTCTTTTGCTCGGCCATGTGTGGGGGTCCATAAGAGTACATCTCTTATGAGTTCGTCCCTGCTTCTCCAGCAGTGTCCTGCATGTCTGGTTCGTCTAACTTGAATAGTTTTCGTGATAGGAGGCAGGTGGCCGTACAGTTGGTGTCTTGTGGGGTGTTGCCGCCAGGACTTGTTCAAGATTGCTCACAGCATTCTTGTGTAATTGCCGTCGAGCTTCTTCTCCAGCCGTTTTGTTAGCGTCCATGTAGTGCACCCATCTAGCAGTATCGATGTGACCGCTGCCTGGAAGAAACTGCGTTTCATTTTATCGGTTAGGTCTGATTTCCATATAATCGATAGCCTATTGATAGCTGTCCATGCTTTCGTTAACCTCGTTTCGATGTCCTTTTCGGTTGATTCGACGCTGCTTCCTAGGTAAGTGAATTTGTCAACTAGTTTAAGAGGGGTTCCGTCTAGAGTGGAGATGTCCCCCGTTTAATTATAGCACATATATTCCGTTTTGTGTGCATTAACATAGAGGCCCGTGCCTGCGGCTGCTCGTTCCAAACTATGCAGTAGTGTTTCGGCTTGGTCGGGTGTATTTGCCAGTATCGCTATGTCATCGGCGTAGTCGGCGTCGGTAATTGTTTTTGCGGGGTACCTTCTGCTTCTTTTCTTCGTCAGCTCGAAGCCATTCTCTCTGATTTTGTCAATCGATGTTCTAAGTACATAGTCTAGACAAATGATGAAGAGGTACGGAGCCAGCGTGTCTCCTTGTAGTACTCCTGCTACAATGTCGAAGTATTCTGTGTCTCCATCTGGTGATCGTACTTTTACGTTGGTGTTTCTATAGAGAATCGTTATTACTGCTACGGTTTCTTTAGGTATGCCGTACGCTAGTAGGATTTGTTCCATCTTTCCTCTGTGAATGGAATCGAAGGCATTGGTAAAGTCGACAAATATTAATGTCGCTTGTAGGTTTTTTGCCCGTACACCTTCAAGGATTCTACGGATGGTTAATATTTGTGAGGTCGTGGATCTATTTCTTCGGAAGCCATTTTGGTTTTTCCCAAGTATGTTGTCGATTTTGGGTTCTATGCGGTTTCGTAGTAGGGCATTGTAGATTTTGGCTGCTATGGATGTAAGTGTTATGCCTCGGTAGTTTTTGGCTAATCCGAGGTCCCCCTTTTGAGGGAAGGGGAGTATGCATCCCTTCATCCATCTATCTATCGGATTTTGATTGTATACTGCGTTGCAGTGTCGGAGCAGTATGTCGTCGAATTGTCTGGTCTTCCATACTTCTGGGGGAATCTCGTCCAGCCCTGCAGCTTTCCTATTTTTAATTTTTCTGAGAACCGAGTCGAGTTCTTCTTGTGTGAACGGTCCTAGTTTAATGTCTAACTGTTTACTAATTATTCTGGTGATTGGTTCATGTGTTATTTTCGGTGGGTTTCCAAGTAAGTTTTCGAAGTGCTGTTTCCACAGTTTTATTCTTTCTTATTGGTTTGCTGCTTTCAGTTTTGCTTTGGCTGTGTTCTTTCTTCTACTCACTTCGTTTATTGTTTGCCAGTTTATCCTAGATTGTCTATCTTCCACCGAGTTTCTAATCTTATCTATCTGATTTTAAATGTATTCTGTCTGTTCCTTTATATATATGCCTGCTAATTGATATTGTGCCGTTTTTAGTTTTAAGGCATTTGTGTTTTTGGGGGTTTTTTCAATAGTTTTTGGAGGCTGTTTTCACTAGTGCACGTTTTTCTCTCACTGCTAAAGTTTCCCATGGGACTCTATATTTAGTTTTGAGTTTTGTTGGAATGCATTTCGTTGCTGCCTCGAGGTGCGCATTGACGAAATTTTCATATTCGTCGTTTGGTGTACTTTTTTCCGTCCTTTCTTGTAGTGTTTCGTATCTGTTTCTTAATTCTAATACGTATTTATCTTTTATATCTCTGTTGTTCAAAAGGGCCCAGTCATAGTGTTTGGTGGTCGCTGTTCGTTTGGCGTTTTTTCGTAGGCTTAACCGTATTTTCGCCGTGGCTATTCGGTGATCGGTGGACACACCCTCGAAAGAGGAGTATGCCTCGCAATTCGTTGCACTATTTTTCCATTTCTTGTTTATAAGGACGTAGTCTATCTGAGCTTTAGTATTGTTCGCGTACGTGTATGTCCATAGTTTGCCCTCTCTTTTTTGGTAGTTTATATTGAGGCATGCTAATCTATTTTCTATCATGAAATCTGTTAGATGTTGCCCATTCCTATTTGATGTGTTGTGGAGGCTGTATTTGTTGTTTCCGTTTTTCCCGATTTGTGCATTCATGTCTCCGCCAATGACTAACATGTTGTGTTTCGGGATGCTACGCACTAATGAGGATAACTCATCGTAGAAGGTGACTAGTTCAGTTTCTTCACTAACATTGATAGGGCTGTAGCAGGAGATGATTGTTGCTCTGGGGTTGCTGTTAAAAGTAGCTGCCATCATTCTAGGTTGTATTTTCTCAATGCTATTTAGCGTTTTTAATGCTCTAGGTCCTACAAGCAATCCTACCCCTTCTACTGCGGCGTTGACAGAGTTTTTCCATGCCGATACAGTGACGTGCGACCATCCATTGCCAGTTTCATGATATTTGATATCTTCGGTATGCGTGTATCTGTGTTCTTGTATGCATATTATGTCAATCTTATGTTCTACGGCCGATGCAGTTAGCTCTGGTAGTTGTCCTATTCTATTTAAGGTTCTTACGTTAAGTGTCGCTATTTGTAGTGTTTGCTTGTATTTTAGTAGTTTTTGTCGTTTGAGCTCTATAGCTGATTTTTCGAACACTGAGGCCAGGGCTCCAACCTCAGCAGGACGCGCCCCTTTTTTACCCGCACGAAGAGCGATGCGGTTTGTGTATGTGGTTTGAGTGTGGGTCATGGTTATCTTTCGATGGCTGTTTTATTTTCTTCTATAGAAGCCACTCTTATAGAGGAGCAGCAGTAGTTCCCCGATCGAACTAACGATCGTGAGCGTAAAGTCGTCAAACTCACGTCCCGGACCTATTTAGGTATTGAGTTTGGTCGTCCATGGGTTAATTCAGATACCTTTACGTACATCATGCCACTTCCCATGTGTACGTAAAAAAAAGGGGGGGAGTAATTTTGATTTAGGTTTTCTTAAGTTTTAACTTAGTTAAAGTCCAAGATTAAGGTACTTTCGTCAGACTTTCACAGGTACTGAATTTTTTTTTTTTTTTTTTTTTTTTGCGGTATTCTGACATTTTCCTAGGCTTTTTAGTTTTTCTTCTATACTACCGTTGGGAGCCGGGGAGGCTTTAGGAATTAGAGTTTTTACAAATGACAATTTTTTTTTGTGTATGGTAGCATTGTAATCTTTAGGCTTTTACTTTTTCTTCAAAACTACTGTTAGGCCTCTAAGAATTTTAAACTTTTATAAAAGATTCAAAAACGTTTTGCCGTGTTCGCTGACATTTGGACAGAGTCATATATTCATTTTGGGTTTATAGTAAGCGTGTCTTTACATTTAAAACGCACAGTTTAAGCAATATTTTACAAACAAAAATACAGCATAACATTTTGTAAAATTCAGCATTTTAAATTAATAGGACTTAAAGACATACTGACCAATATTGAAACATTTTTCCTCTGTTGGCACGTGAGTTCAAATCATTCCTCTTCCTTTTAGCATTTATTTACTACTGAATTTTAGGTATGTTTGGAGACGGTCTACTGTTCGTGACGGGGTGGGGAGGGCTACTAATTTCATCATTCTTTTTCTTTCTCTTTTTTTTGGGGGGTGCTGTGGTAGCTTTGGCAGCTTTAGGATTTTACTTTTTCTTCTAAACTACTGTTAGGCCTCTAAGAATTTTAAACTTTTATAAAAGATTCAAAAACGTTTTGCCGTGTTCGCTGACATTTGGACAGAGTTATATATTCAATTTGGGTTTATAGTAAACAGTAGACCGGTTTATAGTAAACAGTCTCCCGGACCATTGGCGAACACTCTACCCACTGGGCCAATGAGCCGGGTGGGTTAAGTAGTAACACTACTATTCTTCAACTTTGGTATCAAATAACCGATAAAGTTAATACAAAGAAACCAAACCAAACCATAAACGTCCGGTTATAGATTTAAAAAAACACCAGATTTTATTCAAAAACTTATATTACACCTATTTTTTTTTTTCAATTTAAAAGAAAATGACAATCGGAACAAAACCGGCACCCTTCACAATATCAGCCATCTTTTTATTAAAGAAAAAAAAATTACAAAAAAAAGCAAAAGAAATTTTTTTTTAGCATTCTGATGATATGGAGAGAACCCCTAAATCATAATAACGATGGCTATTTTTGTTCCCGCAAAAAAATAAGAATAATGATAATCAGAAATTTTTATCCTAATCAGTGATAAAAGTGATAAAGATCACATGGATATAATCGATCAGTCTCTGCTTCATCTGTTCGTTCAAGAGAAGAAAAAAGTGCAGATGATAGCAATGTGTCCTAATGGGATCAAGAAATGAGTTAAAGTCATTCTCTCTAGATAGACTAAACAATTTAGTCAGTAGCCTCAGTTTCCTCTCACCCCCAAAATTGCTGCAGAACTCTTGAAGTTTTAATTAAAAGACAAAACTTACTTATGTTTAGACATAACTTTCTTTTGGTGCCAAAATAAATAAAAAGAGTTTGCACCTAATTTCAAGGTTTATTCCATCGGTATTATAAACAAAGGAACCATCTTTTTTCTTTTTGTTTTGTTTTGTTTTAGTTTGGTTTGGTTTGTTGTGGTTTCGGCTTTTTTTTTTTCTGGTAATACCGTTAAAGTTTAGGAAAGCACAGAAACAAAGTGAATCACAATTTTACCCTTTATTAATAAATGATTTCTTTCGATAACAAATTTTGGATTTTGTAATTTTCTGATATGAAAATATGTTTGGTCAGTTTGGTTGTTTGGTTTAATGGCAAAGGAATTAAGCTGCAAAGGAATTAAGGATGGAAAAGGAAAAGATAGGGATACCTTTAAAGTCAATTTTTATTTTCGAGATTTACGACTATTTTGTGGTTAGGAATGTTTTCCTGAACCAGTAGAAATGACCGTGCTTCCCGGAGTCTCAGGAATCATTTTTGGCTAATTGTGAATTTGAGGGTCCGCTATGAGTGTTTATGTTCAATTGGTATGTTCAGTTGACGCTGCTACGCTCAGGAGACACAACACGCTGCTAAGACTCCTAACCTTAGTGTGCTCCAACTGGCTGTCGAGAGAAAAAGGACGTCCGCTCAGTCGAGGTATATCAAAGGAACTGAGAAAGAGTTTCTTTTTCGTCACAATGAAACCCCTCTTTTTAGGTATGCGCCGATTTCGCTTCCTATCAGAGGCTCATTGGGGGATAGCTATTTTTGTACTTATTTTATTTCGTGTTTATTTTATTTTCAATGTTATTGTCTTCTTTTTATTTCTTATCTAAGCCCTACAGACACACCGCGAGATCCCAACAGACATGCCCATTCTCTTAGGGAGATAATTATTTATTGTCTCCCTAAATCACTTTTAGTTGTCTGAATTTCTGAGACGAAGCTGGATGAATTTTATCATTAAGGGTTTTCGGGCTATTGTTTTCATCTTTATTGTTATTTCCACAATGTTTCGGCCGATATGTTCTCCGGTCTTCTTCGGGTGTTTGTCGAACTCGGGAACCTACACGGAACTTCGAACTACATCCTTTATTGAATCCATGAGGGTCACCTATTCTGATTCTGTTAACCATAACCGAGTACGAGTGTTAAGAATTCCTGTATTGTTACTCGCTTGCAGTTAGGATTGAACCTGCAACCTTCAGATGATTGTCTCCTTAAAAGCTTAGGGAACCAACGTCTATAACCGTTACATTATGTCCAGCAGCAGACTGACTGCAGGCGAGTAACAATACAGGAATTCTTAACACTTGTACCCGGTTATGGTTAACGGAATCAGAACAGGCGACCCCCGTGGATTCAATAAAGTAGTTCGAAGTTCCATGTAGGTTCCCGATTTCGACGAACACCAGAAGAAGGCCGGAGAATATATCAGCCGAAACGTTGTAGAAATAACAATAAAGATGAAGACAATAATCCGAAAACCCTTAATGATATAAATCACTTTTATAGCTTTTTTCTGATCGACGAGGACGGGTTTCATTCAGTCATCCAAAAATGCTTTATAGTGCATAAAAGCTGTCGACAAGGAACTTGATCTTCATAAACTTGTGTTGACGTCTTAAATGTTTCTGTCGAATTGTCCTAATATTTTTTGATCTTGTATTCCATTTTGGTGAAACAATTAACTAAACATACTTAACCAAACACAAACACATTTAACCAAAAGCACTTCACTAAACACTTAAGTGAACCCGCTTAGCCAAACACATTGAACCAAAAACTTAACCAAACTCAAACACTCAATCAAACACACTTAACCAAACACACTTAAATGAACACACTTAGCCAAACACACTTAGCCAAAAAGACTTAACTGAACTCACTTAATTGAAGACATTTAACCTATAACAATTGTTGGTTTTTTTGCCTTGTTATGTTAAGAAAAGGAGTTAAACAAATGAGTTGACAAGAATATCGATGAGTTCCAAAAATTTTGATGTCAGCTTGAGTGATAACCCTGTACTGTGAGTCGTACAAAGGGAAGAAAGCAGTTGCGGATGTTTGAGCCGGAATAAAGCATTCAACTTGAAGCTTCGAGGACCACTTGGTCCAGAAGGAATGAATAAATGATTAAGGAATGAATTTCTAAAGAAAACAATAGTCCAAAAATTGAATTCGCTATCCCCATGTTGAAGTTGTTCTGTTCTGCTGCTAGAGAGAGAGAGAGAGAGAGAGAGAGAGAGAGAGAGAGCGTTTACACAAGCCTTTTATATTGCCCGGGAAAGTCATCCGAGCAGAATGGCATAAATCATTGTCATTGGTCGAAAATATAAATTGAAACTTCAACGGCCAAAATAATTCCCGCGCTAAACAATCAATTTGAAATTATTTCTTTCTGCAACAAGCCAAACACATTTAATCAAATACACTTAACCAAACACAAACACACTTAACCAAACAAATAAACTCAACACACTTAACTGTACTCACCAAGCGAAACACATTTAACCAAATACACTTAGTTAAACACAAACACATTTAACCAAACAAGTTTAACTAAACACACTTAACTGAACACACTTAGCCTAACACATTTAACCAAACACACTTTACCAAACATACTTAACAAAATACACTTAAACAAACATATTTAACCAGACACACTTAGCAAAACACACTTAATAAAACACACTTAACCAAACACATTTAATCAAACACACTTAAGCAAACGTACCTAATTAAACACACTTAACTAAATACACTTAATCAAACACATTTAACCAAACACACTTAAGTAAACACACGTAGCTAATGACTCTTAATCAAATACATTTAACCAAACAGTCTTAACCACACTTCACTAAACACATTTAATCAAATACACTTAACTGGATACACTTAAAAGAACGAATTAACATTACTTAAAAAGCAGAATTTTTGCGCTAGGGTGTTTAAAAGTTTGCACGACTAACAATCCAAATTTGGTCGTTTTGCTTTGGATAAAAAAAAATTCTTTTTGGTGTGATATCAACAGTAAATTGCCTGGTCCCAAGGATCCTTACTCTCATGTAATACCTGCTTAGAAGGGCTGGGTTTATTGATTGGCGCCTGAGGCGCCCCAAAAGAGAAATGCTGATAGAATCAAGTACTTTTTTTTTCATTTAAAATCAGCGGATCTATATTTAACTTAAAGAAATGTGAAAAAATTCAGTTCGCGTTTGAGTCTCGGAATGCAGATTCAGAGGAATATATATTTACCCAAAGAATACAAAGTCAATTTTCAAGAAATGCTGGTTTAAACTCAGTTTTTCTTCTCCTAAGCTCGTTGCCGTACCAATTATAAAGAGCCCAGGTTTTCCAACAATTTCCTCATAGCTGAAGGGAGAAAGGAATGAATGATTTTCCAAAGGGCATTGGTTCGAAAATGAATCATAAACATTCCAGGGATTTAATCTCGGATCATCTTTCATAAGATTATTACATGTGCATTTAGTTGTATTTAGTTAAGTACGTTGGGTTTGGTTAAATGTATTTAGTTTAGTGTGTTTCGTTAAATGTATTTGGTTAAACGTGTTTGGTTAAATGTATTTGGTTAAGCGTATTTAGTTAAATGTGTTTGGTTAAGTTAAACATAAATCCGCTGATTTTAAATCAGAGTTGTCAACCTGAAAAATAAAAATAAAAATAATCTTATAACAAACCTGATTTTTACTCATTGCCAGTTAAAATTTATATTAAGCCTCAGTGAGAATCGTGAATGCTTATGAAACAAAAAGAGGTGTAGAAATTTTATTTATGTTTTGCTTTTGATGAGAACAAAATATGATAAAAAGCAAAATGTTTTCACACTGCAAACTTGTTTAGCATTACTTTCACGGTTTGTAATAACACTTCTGCATACTACATGTATTGAGATGATACAAAAATAACTGAGTATTTTAGAATAAAATATTATTTAATTATATTCATGTAATAAACCACTTTAAAGAGTGAATTAACATTACTTAAAAAGCAGAATTTTTGCGCTACAGTGTTTAAAGGTTTGCACGACCAACAATCCAAATTTGGTTGTTTTACTCTGGATAAAAAAAATTCTTTTTGATGCGATATCACCAGGGAGGTGGTTTAAAGAAAATTGCCTAGTCCCAAGGATCCTTACTCTCATGTAATACCTGCTTAGAAGGGCTGGGTTTATTGATTAGCGCCTGAGGCGCCCTAAAAGAGGAATGCTGATAGAATCAAGAATTTTTTTTCAATGGCCATGCATGAGTCGCGATTCGTGCGAGCAACGCCCCCCCCCACACACACACACACACCACGTGACTATAAAATGATTTCATGTCAAATCTGACTTGATGGGAAGTCAAATAAACCCATACAATTCTGTTATTGGGTAAAATTTCCCTTCTGTACTTATTACGGGGGTTGGCTGAAAAGTTCATAATCTTGGTCAGTCTATGAACTTTTCAGCCGACCCTCGTTTTGCCAACAAATCTACTTCGCCCAAAATTCCTCTTATTGCGTCCAAATTTTATGTTAAATTGAATTAGATTTGCTGATTTTTAAAACATTTTACAAACTGAAATTGAAATATGAATTCAATTGAAACATTATTTTGTAAGCGAGTCAGCTGAAGAATTCAAGACCAGAAAAGTTCGAACGATGATGTTATATCTACTGTTGATATTTTTTAACCAATGAGATCCAAGCACTGCAACACCAATAGAAGAAGTGTGTGAACGGCAAGAAGGACTATGGTGAAAAATAAATCACATTTACTCACATTCCATGGTTGTATCTTGGTTAGGTTTGGTTGGGTTGGGTGGGTTTTATGGCATATCAACCATTGTAAGTTATTCAATGCCAAATTCTCTTTATACATATACGAGGATCATTAAATAAGTGTCCAAACTTTATTCGTATGGGCACTTTTATTGATAGTACACACATGAAACTCTAGTCCCCTTCGAAGTAATCTCCTCCGACTGCAATGCACTTGTTGTACCGTTCTAACAACTTCTGGAAGGTCCCATGGAAGACCTCTTGTGTGAGCGTGTCAATGACCTTCGTCACAGCCTCTTTCATCTTCTCAATTGTCTTATAACGACAGCCTCTGAGCTTAGGGAATAAGCAAATGTCACAGGGAGCAACGTCTAGACTATAGGGGTGACAAACTGTCTTGATGCCCATCTTGGTCAAATAGTCTGTGACAAGAATGGAGTTGTGGACTGGTGCATTGTCCTGGTGGAAATGCCACTGAGCCGATTTGAAGAGTGCTGGCCTCTTCCGACGGAACCTCTTCGTGAACTCCCTTAAAACCTCAACATAGTAACCCTAAACCTAACCCTAACCCTTTGGCCAATCAACTCTGGTGTATTGACTTCCTTACTCCTCCCACACCTCTCATCATCCCTCACAGACTCCCTGCCTTCCTTGGATCTCTTATGCCACTCAAAAACTGATTCATGCAAGATGCTCCAAAAGCAGTCTGAAGCATTCCAAGTTTAACACAGAATTTTATTGCATGTCGTTCTTCTAAAGCGTCCTCACGTCCGGATTGCATTTTTGAAATTCACCAGCTGTGACAATCAGGCTTTAGTAGGGTGTATTCCAATTGCTGTTGTAGCTGTTCATTTGAAGCTGAAATCATAAAAATTGGTCAGTCATCTCATAAGATGTATAGCAATAACATAGTGAATGTTCAAGAGTCTACGATAATTTTAAATGCCCATACAAAAAAAAATCTGGGAACTTATTGAATTCACTACGTATATTAAATATATAGGATTTGGTTGGGTTTGTTACTTTTTAGGTTATTTAATGCCAAATCCATTTTTATACAAAACAGTTCTATTTCAAACAATTCAGTTTAGTCTAAGAATAGTTTTTGTTTACACACAGTTAAATATCAAAACTGTTCTATTTCAAACAATTCAGTTTAGCATACAAAAACAGTTTTATTTCAAACTATTCAGTTTAGCATAAGTAGGCAATTTAAATGTCAAAAGAGGTCTATTTCAAGCAGTTCAGTTTAGCATAAGTATACAGTTTTGTTCTATTTGACCCATAGATAGAACGCTATCAGGTGCTACAACTCCGAGCCAGAGTAGACCTGGGAGCGATGGCATTGAAAGGGTACTGCGCATTCCCCAAAGCTCCAGTATTACAGGAACCTCATCATCAGATTGTTTAGTGTCATATTCAGGACACACGTTGGGAGGGCTTACCCCCTGCAGAGATGCATTTAGTGTATTCTACATCCCCAGTCGATTGAACAAGATTTGGTTTGGTTAGGTTTTATGGCATATCAACCATTATAGTTTATTTAATGCCAAATCCTCTTTATACATATGATTTGTAAACGCTTAGTTTGTTGATAACATTTTCAAACGAGCCAGAACTCATTTCATTGCATACAGTTAGATGGTTAAACATTCGATTTGTAAGTCGATAGTTTGTAAAAGTAAAGTTGGCGACCAGAAGGCTCCCTTTTCAATAGCTACTACACTTAGGTGTAGGGGAGGGCGCTACTCCTTTCCCAGGATTACTCCACTTTACCCTTGATATGTACCTTATATTGCTGAGTGTTAAGCAAGTAGGTATCAAGTACCATTTTAAAAGTCTTTGGTATGACGCGACCTGGGATTGAACCCAGGTCTTCCGACCATTGGACGAACACTCTTAATCTCATTTTTTCTTATTTTTTTCTACCTTGCTAACCATTACACCATTCGAGGCGCCCTTTCCCAATTCCGTTTACTTTATCGCCAATGTCATGACAGGACACATCCCTTTTAAACTATGGTGATCAAAAGCGTAATAATCCGTGTTTACTTTTTCTGTGTTTTTTTATTTCATTTTATCTTATTTATTTATTTATTTATTGATGTTGTTTTTTGTGCTTTTTGGTGTTGTTGTTGTTGTTGTTGTTGTTGTTGTTGTTGTTGTTGTTGTTTTTTGCTTTGTTTTGTCTTGTTTTTATAATTATTTTCCGAAAAGGTATATCTCCATTCAGTGATACTGTTTATATCAGGTCTCTTCCAGGCCACCGGAAAATAAGTATCGTCCAAGATAAAAACAAACAAAAAAAAACACGCTCAAAAATCAAAGACTAAAAAGGTATTTTTTAGATAAAATACATTTTTTTATCTAATCAATTATATCTATTTATTCTGTATTTTTTCCTTAAATTTTAAAATCTCAGTCACTTACGGTGGGTGAAAAATTTTAACCTAACGGATGTCAATTTTAAACCTCCAAGAAAACGTTTAACCTTTTTGTTTTCTTTTATCAACCTCATTCTAAAAAAATCTAAACAACGAAAACGCGTACATACCTACAAATTTCTATGCATAAACAGTATGAATTAAACACAAAAAGTATTAGTACGTTCTGTTCCTCAAGACAATTAGATATTTTCACGTAGTCACAGACGGATTAACATTTAAATCGACAGATATGCCCTAATACACAAATGTTTACCTTCGTAATCACCTCATAAATACAGACACAGTTGTACCAGGAATCATTGGTTATGAAACCTCATCTTGTATGGAGTAAATCATCCCTATTTAATCAGAGCATCGACGTCTGTGACACTGTTACAAATTTGGATCCGATGTATATCGATACCGACGCACAGTTTTTATATGTAACTTAAAAAGGAGAAAACGCCTTAGACGCCCACACGGAACAATCATTTTGTTTGTACTTTTTCAAGCAGAAAGTTAACACGCAACAAGAGTTCCACGTCATATATATATCTAGTGAGTTGTCGTTTTGTCCCTAATTCGTTTTTACGGGTTTATGATTACTCTAAGAAGTACTAGCTGAGATATTTGTCCACACCAGGTAGAGGTCAGACTTGTAGTAATTTACTAAGCTTTTTTCTAAGATGTGGCACAAGTCTGAATGAATGGGGCACCAAATGAGACTCGAACTCACTCTTACAGGTTTGCTAGTCAAGCTTGCAAACCATTACACTATCTGAGGCCCCCAAGTCAAGACTTGTATTACGACTATTTATAAGTTGATAAAAAGAAATAGATTTGTCAACTCATATTGGAATGGAGAAGATGTACCTGAGATGACTGACAACGCACACTGAAAATGTATGAGAGCAAATTGTTAAATAAACAGAAATTATATATTTTTAACGACGAAGGTGATTATGTTTACTTCCTTGTTTGGTTTGGTTTGGTTTGGTTTCTTTGTTTAATGGCATATCAACCTTTGTATGTTATTTAATGCCAATGCTATTCTCCTAGAAGAACAGTAGTGGTACTATTTAACCCATAGCTGGGAGGATAAGGGGGTTCATACCTTTCCCAAGGGTATTTGCCCGAAAGTGAACGTAATAGCGTGTTTGGAGTACGAACTCGCTTACTACGATTCCGCAGTCCATCGCTTTAACCATTACACCACGAGGACACCCCCTACTTCCTTGTTATATTAAAAGGAAAATAAATTAATCGAAACGAAAATACCGAAAGGTTTCCAATTTAGAAGTTTAATAAAGGTTTTTTGGAAAGGAAAACTTTGTGCTGGTCGTCGTAGTGGATAGAAGGAAATAGTTATTGATTGAGAAAGAATAAAGCTGCTAAATGTCTGAGCGAAATATGCGTCGCAGTCAAGGCAAAAATTGAGTTGCTGATTTTAGAACAGGAATGAATGTTCAGCCATAAATGCGTGGTCCTATTTGTTGTAGGAGAGAGCCATAATGGTCTCCTAAATGGTTGTCCCGGAATGAAGTAGCTGAATGTCTGAGCGAAATTTAAGCGTCGCTGTAGACATAGCAAAAGTTAGAAGCGACATAAAAGGGTTCCTGTAAGTGGCGGAATAAATGCATCTAATTTATATTCAACTGGAAACCTTTGGTCAAGGAGGGTAGACTCAAGGGTCCATAAATTAGATGGCTTTCCTCATGGTGTAATGGTTCTGCTGCTGTGAAGAGAGAGGACAGAAAGTACGTCCGTCCTGCTCGAAAGATTCTGAGGAAGAGAAAGTGTGGCGGGCTTTCGCCATTTTTATGTTGCCCGGGGAAAATAGTCCGGGCAGAACAGGGTAAGTAATCCTCATTGAGTGAAAATAAGCGACGACCATAACGGTCAAATTAATTTACGCGCCAACAAAAATACGAAGTTCTTTCTGCTACATATTTTATTTTATGAAATGTAATAAAATTTTGAATTCTGATTTTTTGTTTTCTCTATTTTAAGAACATTTATTGTTATTTACCAAATAAATACAATAAAACGCAAAAAACGGAATTAATCAAAAGTGAAAACGGAAAAAAGAAATTCACCAAATGTAAAAATGGAAAATTTGTCTCCTTATATTTTGTACTCATTCACGTATGAGTGAAAAAATGTCTTGGGTTGTGAAAAAAATTGCAAAATTGTTTTTGGGGTTTTTTATACATTTATTTTTTATCCATTCTCTATTTTAATAAAAAAAAAGTACCTAGCTAAAAGAAAAAATTAGCAAATTTGTTTTGTTTTTTTTTTGTTTTTTTTTTCATCATACAACGTGTGAAAGCACGTGCGATACCCTAACCTCATCAGCCGCCATCCAGGGTGATAACACAGTTTCGGTAACTCAAGGCGGTACTGCCACTCCTGGCGCTACCAATCATTTATTTTTTTTATCGATTCTCTATTTTAATAAAACAAAGTATCTAGCTAAAAAAAATAGCAAATTTGTTTTATTAAACTAAGACATTTTTTCACTCAATGCTACCATACTATTAAGGATTCTTTTCTTTCCATTTCATTCATATATCCAATTTACAATCATATGCGAATCCATTTTGATGAAAAAATAGATAGCAACCGATCAGTAGTATTACAGATTAGGATTATGACGAGTGGAAATCACGATTTTCATCTGACTTTTGGCTTGCTGTGACCCCCACTCCGGAAGTAATGGCGATTTTGTGCACTTGAGTTTCACACCCTGGGGTTAAGGCGTCAATAGCAGATTTAAAGAGGTTTCAGATTCTTCAAGCTTCGTGGGTTATTTAATGCCAAAGACATATTGGCAGAAGAACAGTAATGATACTATTTAAGAAAAGTCCTCGAGACCTGAAGAGCCAAGTGGAAGTGGAAATCAGAGGAAGAATCAATACCATTCTGACCACAGCACTGTTTAAATCAGCTAGAATACTTAGAAGAGTCCTGAAAAACTGAAGAGACAAGGGAAACTGGAGATCAGAGGAAGAATCGAGACCATCCAGACCACAACACTGTTTAAATCAGCTAGAATGCTTAAAAGAGTCCTGGAAACTGAAGAGACAAAGGGAAATGGAGATCAGACGAACAATCAGGATCATCCAGACCACAGCACTGTTAAAATCAGCTAGAATACTTAGAAGAGCCCTGAAAAACTAAAGAGACTAGAGGAGCTATAGATCAGAGGAACAATCAAGACCATCTAGACCACAGCACTGTTAAACTCAGCTCGAATACTTAGAAGACTCCTAGAAAACTGAAGAGACAAGAGGAACTGGGGATCAGAGGAAGAATCATGACCATCCAGATCGCAGCACTACTAAGATCGGCTTGAACGCTAAAAAGAATCCTGGAGATCACTTTATATGAGAAAATCTTTATAGTTTTTAATCAATAGAAAATACAAGGAGAACTCTCACGGTTTTGTTATGTTTATTAAAGCTTATGTTAAACTCTACAAATGAAACTTTTCGATGATTCTAATCTTAGCTCAACAAAGAGTTATTGTGTAAGTAATCGAATTTTCTCCGGGGGGTGTCTTCGTGGTGTAATGGTTAAAGCGATGGACTGCGGAATCGTAGTAAGCAAGTTCGTATTGCAGTCGCGCTATTACGTTCACTTTCGGGCAAATACCCTTGGGAAAGGTATGAACCCCCTTATCTTCCCAGCTATGGGTTAAATAGTACCACGACTGTTCTTCTAGGAGAATGGCTTTGGCATTAAATAACCTACAACGGTTGATATGCCATTAAACAAAGAAACCAAACCAAACCAAAGAATTTTCTCCCTTGCGTTTTAAAGCAGCATAAGCGATAATTTTAAATGGTAAGTTATCCCCATTTGGTAGAGCAGTCCGATACCGTTTCATTTTCTTTCGTTCAGCGAATTCCGTGAGCAGCTTCGATGGCTCTGAGGCCTAGTTTCAAATAATACATCAGAACTGCCGGTCTATGGGAAATATTTGTGATTACTTGTTATATTGTTTCCACGTGCAGAACTATTTATGATGAATTAACAAGGATATATTTATTCCTTGAGCAAAACCTAATAGAATGAGTATAAAAATTACATGGGATATTGAAAGAGTAAAATAAGGATGTGTGTGAAGAAATGTCCTTAGCGTATGTACGTGTAAGAGAGATGGAATTTTGAGTAAAGACTTTAATATTTAAGAAGTGTATTGTTCTATGGTGTCGTGTTCAATTAGACATAATGCTTGTTGAGGGCGATAATTTTCCCTGTCTCGAACGACAGAATCTTGTCTGGTGTCGGGGCATGCCCTGCAGAAGAAGAAGCTTTGACTTTTGCGCACCCTTCCTATATACAAGGTTTGACAAAGCCACCTAGTGTGCATTAGTAGAATTAGACAAGAGAAGTGATAACCTTTTGTCTTTTATATTTCCGGGCTACTGTTTCGACAGACCACAGACTGAAAAGGAAAGTAAGCAGAAATACTTGGATCATGCAAGAGAACTGAAAAAAAACCCTGTGAAACATGAAGGTAGTCCCTACTTATTGGAATTTACACGTTAAGAACACGTTCTCCAACAAGAATATGATCAAGTTGGTTATGGCTGCAGAATACACCGAATACATCTCTGCAGCGGGGTAAGTGTCCTCCAACGAATGTCCTTGATATGACACTAAAAATCTGATGGTGAGGCTTCAGTGATGCTGGAGCTTTGGGGAAAGCAGAGTACCCTTTCATTGTCATCGCTCCCAGGTCCACTCTGGCCTGGAGTGGTAGCACCTGATAGGATCCTATCTTTTGGTCAAATAGAACTGTTTGACATTTTAAACTATTGTTGCATACTCATATGCAGAATCATAACAACGCCACAATAAAGACGAGCGACACAGTTTTTTATTTGAAAGGGTTCGAAAGGGTTACTAAAGGTTTTATTGTGGGAGAGGTGAGTTGGAGGCTGAACAGAACTGCAACATATTGACACCCACTCTTATGGCCATAACAGCGTTTCTTTCCCGTTCTCTTGGGCTGCTCAGCCGGGGGCCTGGGATCCCAGCCTCTCTGGAACATGTTCCTCATTCCAGCATCTTCTCTCCAACTGCAACTGTACAATCGGGGGCTTGAGGGCCCCCTCTGGTGGGTGCTGGTTTTCTCTACCACATTCTTATCTCCAACTGACTCAAACTTCCTGTGCACCGAGTTATATTATTGTTTTACACCCACTCAATCTCTTCCCATAACTAGCCAACGGAATATGCAACTTCTGCCGTCTTTGGAATGGCATGTTTGGCCGGGTCGGAGGTCAATATACAACACTATGTACTTATGCTAAACTGAACTGTTAGAAATAGAACTGTTGATCATTTAACTGTGTGTAAACAAAAACTATGCACTAATGCTAAACTGAATTGTTTGAAATAGAATTCTTTCATCATTTAAATGTGTGTAAATAAAAGTCTGACATTTAATTGAATTGTTAGTGATACATAGCAATATTTGAAAACATTAAACTGTGTGCAAACAAATGATTAATAGTAAATAGAATTATTCGTATTAAATAAGTAAAACCATTTCACTGTGTGCAAAAAAATGCGCTAAGGCTCATTTAAAAATGCTATCTGCAAAATGCTTAGAAATCATATATTCAATATATATATATATATATATACACACACACACATACATATATATATATATATATATATATATATATATATACGAGGATCATTAAATAAGTTTCCAGACATTTTTCGTATGGGCACTTTTATTAATAGTCCACACGTGAAACTCTAGTCCCCTTTGAAATAATCTCTTTCGGCTGCAATGCACTTGTACTATTCTAACAACTTCTGGGAGGCTCCATGGAAGTCCCCTAGTGTGAGCGTGTCAATGACCTTCGTCACAGCCTCTCTCATCTCCTCAATTGTCTCATAACAACAGCCTCTAAGCTTAGGGAAAAACCAAAAGTCACAGGGAGCAACGTCTGAACTATGGGGAGGGTGAGGAACTGTCTTGATGCCCATATTGGTCAAATAGTCTGTGACAAGAATGGAGTTGTGGACTGGTGCATTGTCCTGCTGGAAATGCCACTGGCCCGATTTAAAGAGTCCTGTCCTCTTTTCGACAATCAACTCTGGTGTATTGACTTCCTTACTCCTCCCACACCTCTCATCATCCCTCACAGACTCCCTGCCTTCCTTGAATCTCTTATGCCACTCAAAAACTGATGCTCGATTCATTCAAGATGCTCCAAAAGCAGTCTGAAGTATTCCATACGTTTCTGTGGCATTTTTTACAAGTTTAAAATAGAATTTTATTGCATATCGTTCTTCTAAAGTGTCCTCATGTCCGGATTGCATTTTTGAGATTCACCAGCTCTGACAATCAGGCTTTAGTGGGGTATATTCCAATTGCTGCTGTAGGTGTTCATTTGAATCTGAAATCATAAAAATTGGTCAGTCATCTCATAAGATGTATAGCAATAACGTACTGAATTTTCAAGAGTCTACGACAATTTTAAATGCCTGTACAAAAAAGTCTGAATGCACCACGTATGTGTGTGTGTGTGTGTGTGTGTGTGTGTGTGTGTGTGTGTGTGTGTGTGTGTAAAAAGGATCTGGCATTAAATGACCAACAATGATTGATATGCCATAAAACTAAACCAAAAAAAGAAAGAACAACCAGAATAATGTCTTCACTCGGTTGTGTTCTCCGCCAACAAGAATAATGTCTTCACTTGATCGATCTTCCTCTTTCGTTGTGTTTTTATGTTTGGCTGGTATATTCACCTTAAAAAAATTTGCATAAGCCACTCTCACAACTTCTCCTCGCTGAAGACCGCGTTTTATTTTAAATTGCGGTGTTTGAGCGGCCACGTTTTATTTCTCTCTCTCTCTCTCTCTCTCTCTCTCTCTCTCTCTCTCTCTCTAGCGTACCTCTTATATTGCACACCAGGCATAAACGTGCTTGCTTTGTCACATAGGGTAAGTCAACTTCTCTTCTACAGTACTCTGGACTCTTCTAAAAATGGAGAAGAGAGAAACTAGGACCATTGGTCCAAAAGACTAGGAAGTTGATGACGATTGAAAAGGCCATACACTCTAGAGGTGAGACAAACTGACTCTCTGTGTCAAGAAAAGACGGAGGAAGAAGACTCGCTAACATTGAAGATAGCGTGGATGCAACATTCCAGGATGCTCGAAGAATATACACAAAATAGCTTACCCAGTTGGCTGGGGCTGTAGAAGACGCTGACTGGACCTCTGCAGTGGGGTAGGACTTCCTCAACGAGTGTCCTAGATATGACACTAAACAATCTGATGGTGAGGTTCCGGTAATGCTGTAACTTTGGGGAATGCAGAGTACCCCTTCAGTGCCATCGCTCCCAGGTCCACTCTGGCCCAGAGGGGTAACACCTGATAGGGTCCTATCTATGGGTCAAATAGAACTAAAATGTGTACTTATGCAAAACTGAAATGCTTGAAATAAAACTGTTTTGACATGTAAACTGCGTCCTTGTGCCAAACTGAATTATTTGAAATAGAAATGTTTTTGACTTTAAAACTGTATTTAGTCTAGACTGAGTTGTTTGAAATAGAACTGTTTTGACATTTAACTGTGTGTCAACAAAAACTATACTGATACTAAACTGAATTGTTTGAATTAAGACATGAATACGCAGGGAATAGCAAGTGTATATTATGTGGCGAGAGAGATGAAACAGTTAATTATATAATAAGCAAATGCACCAAACTGACGCAAAATGAATACAAGAGTAGCCATGACTGAGCAGGAGAGGTAATCTACTCGGAATTGTGCAAGAAGTTAAAATTTGACCGAGCTGACACATGGTATATGCAAAAACAGAATCTATCTAAAAAAAAAAAAGAAAGAAAAAAAAAAGACTCACAAAATTCTCTTGAATTTTTTGATAAAAACTGATCTTTCAATTCCGACTAGAAAACCAAAACTAGTTTTGATTAACAAGAAGAAGCGAACATATCAACCAGTAACCCTCACTGTTCCAGAACTTCAATAAAGGAAAGCAAAAAATTGAATACTTGGACCTTGCCAGAAAACTAAAAAGGTGGAACACGAAAGTCACGGTAATACCAATCATAGTTGGAGCACTTGGAACAGACCCAAAGAGCCTGAGGAAGAACTAGAGTGGCTAAAAATCAGTGCAAGAATAGAGACTTCAGACCACAACACTGCTGAGATTGACAAGGACGTTAAGAAGAATCCTGGAGAACTGAAAAGATTTACTATCACACGGACCACAGAGTAAAAAGAAAGGAAAACGAAAAGAGAGACAAAAACATGGATCTTGCCTGAAAGCTGAAAAAGCTGTGGAACACGAAGATGACGGTGATGCCTGTTGTAGTTGGTACACTCGGAACGGTCCCCAAAGGCCGGGAAAATAGATTGGGGTGAAAGTCGAAATATGAAGAAGAATCGAGACTGTTAAGATCGGCTTGAATACTGAGAAGAGTCCTGGAGATCTGATAAGACTTGCTATCACTCGGACTTCAATGAAAAGCATCAGATACTCGCAAGGTATAAAATAATGAATTCGTAGGTAGTCCTTAGATGAAGATATGAAATAAGCTTTGTTGTAACGGAAATAGTTTTGATACACCATAATGTGTGACCTCAAAGTAATTATTTGCGTTCTGATAAAATATTCATAACCAATGTTTTTTTTTCTTTGGAGTTATGAAGTGGGGGGGGCTTTAGAGACAGGGAGAGAGAGAATTAATAAGTAAATGAGTAAGAGAGTGAGTGTGTGAGTGTGTGAAAGGCAAAAATAATATAAAACTTTTAACAAAAGAAGACTTTTCAGATCTGTACTGAAGTTCACACGCATACACAAAAACGCATAACATTAAAATAATGAGAAAGTGTTATTTGTCGTCAGGCTCCTGCGGAAATGGGTGGAGTTCGAGCCCGACTAAAATTCAGGGGATTTTTTAAAGCAGAAAAGTAGTCTCCATTTGTATGACAGACGCCAGGCAATCTTCCTCGTAATCGACTGAACGAATTTTTTTTCCTAAATTACAAAAGTTATTGGAATAAACCACACTTTTTAGTAAAAAATGATTTTTTAAGATGTTGGCGTTTGAATCTTTTGTTTTTAGCTTTGTCATAAACACAATCACATCTATGAAAATGAAACGACTGTATATAGTTGTGTGGGAAAATAGTAGATTTTGGTGAATCTGACAAGATGATAAAAATAATTGGAAAAGTGGATAAATCAAACATTTACAACGGGTTTAGTAGTAATATTTCGTTCTTGTTTGATACTTATTAGAAATATTTCGTTCGTTATTCAAGGAAGGAATTCTTCCTTGAATAAAGAATAAAATATTTCTATAAAACCCGTTGTAAGTGTTTGATTTATCCACTTTTCCACTTATTTTTATCATATACTTGAGTATAAGTCGATTTTTGATTACAGGTCAGCAAAGCATGTTTTGAAGGGATTAATTTTTTTATTGCATTTAATCGTAACCCAGCAAAAATAACGCTCCATGACAGATTTTTATTAGACCAATGCACTTTAAATGCTCTCAGAGAATAAGGCAATTTCCAGTGCAATATATAACTTATTACATTTTTATAGGGACAACGTTCGTAATGAAGATAATTTTTTAATCATCCATATTCTCTATATAAAGGAGAATGATTAATTGATTGATTGAAAAAATATATAAGATTTATCAGATAAATTTTATATAACAAAAAAATAGGAAAATTCAATACAAAGTAGCAGTGTGCTAATATATTCGTAAGGTATTTGTGAGTGCAAGTGTGTATAATACAAATATTATACGAATGTAAGCGTATGTTGTTCGAATATACATGTGTTCGTCATTAAGACGGGAGGTTAAAAGGTAATAAGTCCTATCACGCGTACATACACACACGCACATATATACATGTATAAGTGTGTGTATGTGTATGTAAGCGTAGTAACTAAAACGTACATAGCAGCGAAGTATATGTCTGCCCGCAAGCTGAATGTGTGTGTCCACATGTATGAGATGGTGTTGACGTCCATGGAAAGTTTAATATATTGAAGAATGGTAAATGTGCGAATTTCATTAGGACTATGAATATATTTCTGTTGGCTGTTAGTTTTTCCCATTTTCGGTTGCGTGAGTGAAGCTGTGTGAGACGAATCTCTGTGACTGGATGGCGAATGTGTGCGAAATCTGTCAAGCTGAGAGTGAGAGTGAAAGAACGAAAAAGCAAAAGAGAAAGATGCTCTTGAATGTACGGAATATATAAGTAACCTAGTCACGTGACCGGCTCCAAACGCAAGATTCATTTTTGCGCGGGAAGTTCCCTTGAGATTCCCAACGCACGGACTTAGTTGCAGACACTGGCACGTGACTAGTCTGTCCAGTCAGGTTCCTGAAACTATTTAATCTATTTTGGCGCCTTACTATTTTGTTTCGAGAACAAGTGAGTTTTTGGATCCTGTTTTCTAGAACTTTCACTCCACGTGCTCTTCGTCGACTGTCTAAAGTATAGGAGTATAAATCCAATAGTTTCTTGAGTTTTTTAGCACACAGTTATGTCAGAGTGGGTGGAAAAGTTCATAAGCTGAAAAGTTCATGTGATGTTGTTGAAGACTTCTTTTGCCAGCGGGATTCAAGCACCGCAACACCTATGAAAGAAGTGTAGACAGCTAGGGAGACAATGTTGAAAGATAAGCCTCATTTAGTCACAAACCATGAAAATATCTTGATCAACTAATGAACTTTTCAGCTGACCCTCATATGATATAAAGTAGTCCTAAAACAAATAATTTACGCACCGTGGTATGATTTCAAGTATTCCTATCAAATACGTGTATTTTATATACAATCATATGGTTTCAAGTGACTTTTTCCTATTTAATGATATTCTTATCGAATACGAATCATTTTTATATAGATCTATTTGATCCCGAAATGGAACCTATCAGCTACTATCACTCCGGGCCTAAGTGGACCTAGGAGTAATGGTATTGAAGGGATACTTCATTCTTCCCTCACCTCTTGAACTGGAACCTGACCATCAGATGCAGTTAAGTCTCATAACCAGGACATCCCTTTAGGAGGGTGTCTTACCCCTCTACAGAGGTACAATCAGTGAATTTGTAGGAGGTTATATTGTGTTTTTGATGTTTAATTTCCATTTTGTAGTGGTATATTTAATTTGTTTTTATATGTGGCTGCGTGTTCATATCATGTCGGGTCACCATTTATAGCGATGGGGATGACATTATTATTATTAGTAGTAGTATTAGGTTTTTGGTTTAAGGTTTAAGTTGGTTTTGTTGGTATTACTTTGGTTGCGTTGGTATTTCGTTGGTAGCGTTGGTAATTCGTTGGTAGCGTTGGTATTTCGTTGGTAGCGTTGGCAATTCGTTGGTATCGTTGGTATTTCGTTGGTTGTTATCCCCTCGCTAAATGTTGATGGAAAATAAAGGTAGTGGAGAAGAACGAAGACGTCGTTAGGTTTTGTATCAAAGTTTTAATGGCAGCATGAAGTAAAGGGGTTTACACTGGTATGCTGCGAGGTCTCGTAGTAAAGGAAAGAAGATAGGAAGTTGTTAGAGTGTATCATCTAATTGTTTTTAACTAGGATCCCTTGGTCTAGAAGAATAGACCCAAGGGGTCCATAGACTAGATGGCTCTCCTCATAATGGTTGATGCTGCTACTGCTATTCGGGAACAGACGTTAAGACGTCCGTTCCCGTTGAGGATTTTTGAGGGAGAGAGAGAGATTCGCGGGCTTTCTTCAATTTTTGGTGCTGCTAGGAAATATGGTTCCGGCTGAATTGGACAGGTCATCCTGATTGGGTGAAAATGTTCGGCGACTCTAACGGTCAAATTAAATTACACGCCAAACAAAAAATACAAGTTTCTTTCTGCTACAAATTCTAAGCTCTGTCGACAGAGTTTGAGAGATAACTATAAAAAGCTAATCAACACTTCCCCCCTTCTTAAAAATCAATTTGGAATATTGTTACAAGAACCCAACGGGTAAATTCGATATCTAGTTAGTTATGTTTTAATTTCAGCCTAACAAAATTTTTACTCACGTGTATTAACAATTGTTTTTTTCAAAATTCGACCAGTACACGAGTATACACGGTACATATCACTAAGAAGTTGATACACTTATTTGAACCACACATGAATGTGTGTCTTGGAGGGAGTAGGGAGGGGTGATGGAATAATTTCTACAGGTTCTTCATATCCCTTTTTATGTAGTTAACACCCAGTGATATATAATATATCCAATCTCCTCATTATTATCTGACGTCTTTCTTCAGCAACATCAACACCTTGGCAACAATTTCAACAACACTCATGCGCATATACCCATACGTGCATACAGACACACGAGCCCACACGCACACACAGACACAAGAACAGAAATATAGGCTACACAGCCATTGTTTGTAAGTTTCCTTGATTGTCTCGACATGACGCGTTTTCTGTAGCTTCTGGCTATCCTAATGATACATTTAATCTATATCTCTAAGATTACTGTTTCAAAGGATTAACTGGATTTTGTTATACAATGCAAAATATTTCTATGATATACAATGTACATGTACATGTGTGTGTGTGTAATTTTTTGCACCTTGTTCTAAAATTATTTTTTTAATAGGTACACAAGTAAAAGAGAGAATTTTTCTGTTCAAAGGAGCGAGATTTGTGGATGGGTAATTGAAACTGGGGAAATTCCACTGTTTATTTGAAAACAACAAAATATGAGATTGTTAGTAGATTATCTAGGGATTGCATATGTACCAAAATATCCGATACATAATTTATTGAATACAACTAAATGAAAAGAATAAATTAATGAATAAATAATAAACCTTCGTTGCCATTACTCCCAGTCCAACTCTTATCTATCTTGCCCAGTCGGCTGGGGCTGTAGAATCCACCAACTGCACCTCTGCAAAGGAGTAAGACCTCCCCCACCAATGAGTGTCCTAGATATGATACTAAACAATCTGATGGTGAGGTTCCAGCAATGCTGGAGCTTTGGGGAATGCGGAGTACCTCTTCATTACCATTTCTCCCAGGTCCACTCTGGCCCGGGGTGGTAGCACCTGATAGGGCCCTATCAATGGGTTAAATAGAACTAACGGCATACTTATGCTAAACCGAATTGTTTGATTAAACTGAATAGCTTGGAAAAGAAATGTGTTTGACAATTAAACCATACTTACATTTTAAATGGGGGCTTATGCTAAACTAAATTATTTGAAATAGAACAATTTTTTGACATTGAAACTGTATTTACACAAAACTGAATTGTTTAACATAGAACTGTTTTGACATTTAACTGTGTGTAAACAAAACTGTACTTATACTAAACTGAATTAGCTGAATTAGAACTGCTTGGCTAAATGGAATAATTTGAAATAGAAATGTTTTTGACAATTAAACTGTGTACTCATGCTAAACTGAATTGTTTTAGATGGAACTGATTATTTACATGAACATGGATTTGGCATTAAATAACCGACAAATGTTGATATGCCATAAAACCCAACCAACCAATCTTATCTATCGTATAACTGTTGGAGTCCCATTTATAGGTCAGATAAATCAGTTTGAAAATTATTAGCATTTGATTGGAATATACCATATAACTTAGAAATAAAGTTATTTTCATTAAGATTAGCTACTTGAAGCTATAATTGTTTACTAAAGATTACAAATATTAGTTACTTGAAATCAAATAACTGTGCAAACAAATAATTATTATTAAATAGAAATAATTGCTTGAGACTATATAATTATTAGTATTAGATGGAAATACGAAAAGCAATACAACTGTGAGAAAATTGTTTGTATTGTATTGGAATACTTGAAACCATACAACTGTGTACCAAAACTCTTAAGAAACAAAGCCCAGTCAGCTGGGGTAATAGAATACACCAACTGCATCTCTGCAGAGAGGCAATACCCTACCTCCAACAAGTGTCCTGGATAGGACATTAAATCGTCTGGTAACAAGGCTCCAGCCTTAAAGATTTAGGTAATATGGAGTACCCCTTCATTGCCATTGCTCCCAGGTCCACTCTGGTTCGAAATGGTTGCACCTGATTGGGTCCTATCTATGAATCAAATAGAACAAACTATGTACAAACAACTGACTGATGTTAAATTATGACTGTTATATAGCAATACTTAAAACCATTTGTGTGTAAAAAAAGAGCTCAGACTCGATCAAAATGTTATTGACAAAACAAGTTTATACATATATATATCTTATATATATGTATAAACAGGATTCAGTATTAAATAACCTACAATGGTTGATATGCCATAAAATCCAACTAAATTAATCCTCTTAAGAAACAACTTCACAAGATGTAAATATGAATGTACAATGAGTGAAATTCTCTAAAATCTAGGCATAAAATAACCCTAAAAGGCTTTACTTACCATTAAAATCAATCAGTCAATCAATTAACAAATGAATGAAACTCTTAAAAAATATTTTAGTTGATATTTTTTCATGAAAATAATTGCCCTTTTAGTAACTTGGTGTACTTTATTGTTAAACTGTAGCAGGAATTAGATTTATTTCCCACTGGTAGATGAGTTCTCGCACAGAAGTAAATTGGTTGAACTGAACCATCAAATCAGCCGGCAGAAGACTACCAAAAGCCGAGCCTTCTGTGAGGGAGAGAAAAAAGTGAATTCGGTTTCTTTTACCAGGAACCACTGTGTAGTTAACATGACAAAAACTGTTACTCGCCAACTAGGCTAATGGTTCAATAAACACACACACATGTACACATATATACTTTCTTTACCAACGAGGCAATACAAACTTTTGTACTCACTAAAGGGACACCTCATGGAATAACCAGAAACTCATCCAAACATAACTACGTTGTGTAAAAGGATTAAGTTGTCGTTGTCAACTTTCCAACTTTCCAACGACCTTAATCCCTATTTACAAAACAGCACAACTTTTTCCCTTGATTGTTGTAGAGAATTGCCCCACCCCCACTGAAATTTATCTAAAATGTATATATAAGGGTAATACTTAAATTCACAGTCCAAATAAAACAAATTTTCAGTCATTTTGTTTCTTTTTTTATTGAATCATTACAGATGAATCCCAAAATGCCAGAACTTGCTAGCCCAGTTGTTTAAGGCTTGTAGAATACACTGATTGCATCTCTGCAGAGGGATACAACCATCCCAATGAGTGTGCTGGATATAGCACGAAACAATCTGATAGTGAGGCTCCAGTAATATTGGAGCTTTGGGGTATGGGAATACCTTTTCATTGCCATCGCACATTGGTTCACTCTGGCCAAGGGTGGTAGCACCTGATAGGGTCCTATCTATGGGTCAAATAGAACTATTTGACACTTAAACTGTGCGCCAACAAATGACTTATGCAAAATTGAATTGGTAGAATTAGAACTGTTTGATCATTTGACTGTGTGTATCTACACAATGCGTTTACAAATCATACATTTTATATATATATATGAAAAAACAGGATTTGGTATTAATTAACCAACAAAGGTTGATATGCCATAAAACCAAACCAAATCAAACCAGAACTTGCAGATAGATAGGGTATAGGTGAGAAACTGACAGTCACAAAGCACCATAGACTCTGTTTAGGTTTGTATGGCTTTATTGTTTTAATGGGATATCAAACTTTGTGGATTATTTAATGCCAAAGGCATTTTGTAAAAGAACAGAATTAGTACTATTTAACTCATAGCAAGGGGCCTAGATGGGTTCATGCCTTTCCCTTGGATATTTGTTCAAAAGTGAATGTAATCACACAGCTGGAGTTAAAATTGAATTACTATGATATCTCAATTCAACACATTAGCCACCACACCATGGAGACTCCTTCTATTGACTGTATTTCTATGTAATCCTAACTTATACATATATATATATATATATACAAAAATTAACTTAAATCGTGAGTCGGAATTCTCCTACTAAAGTTTCGCCTCAACGGATCATCAGGGAGTTTAGCTAAACTCCCTGATGATCTGTTGAGGTGAAACTTTAGTAGGAGAATTCTGACTCACGATTTAAGTTAATTTTTGTAATTGGCTCTACCTCGTATTGAGCACTCTTGTTATTGTAGCATTGCAGCATTTTATGGTGGGTTTTATTTTTCTTTTGACCAACTGACTGCATATCTCTTGATTTTTTTTCAACTGGTGTGACGAAGTTGGCCTTTTCCTTTTTTTTTTTTTTTCGTCCTATGATATTTTTTCCCCCCGGGCGGTGATTCGAGATATTCTTATCTCTTGTTCCTGGCGGGTTTTTTTTTTCTTTTTTCCTGGTAACCGTGAATGCTGGTAGATAGTAAGTTAGTATATATATATATATATATATATATATGATAGTGAATCAGCGAGTCTATAGCTTGACACATTGTTATAAGGTGAATTTTAAACAGAAATTTTCACTGTAAAATGTTTAATTTATGGGATTTGACTGTTGTTCATTATTGAATTAAGTACATTGAAAAGGGAGGAGATTTTGCCAAAAATAAACTTTTATTGTGTAAAACGAGTGTTTGTTTATTTATCATAAAGCTACAGATTTCATGATATAAGTATATCTGTCTAGCAAGCTAACTAGCTAGCAACATAGATAGATAGATAGATAGATAGATAGATAGATAGATAGATTGGAAAAGACTGAGATAGATAGATAGATAGATAGATAGATAGATCAGCAAATAAGAAAAGTTTTTGCATGAAAAGAGTACAGGATGATATTATAGCAAAGCAGGTATAAACCTATAAATATTAGAATTGTGGACGCAATAAATCTGTACAAACAAATGACTGATGTTAAATTATGATTGTTATATAGCAATACTTGAAACCATTTAATTGTGTGTAAAAAAGAGCTCAGACTCGATTAAAATGTTATTAACAAAACAAGTTTATACATATATATTTTTTATATATATGTATAAACAGGATAAACTAAGTTTCATGTATTTTCCGCAATGGGCATGTGGCCACTTTTACCACATGCTTGTCTGAAGATTGTGGAAAACACATGAAATTTAAGCAACAGACTAATTGTGTCCTCAATTCCAATACTTATAGGTTTATACATATATATATATATAGATATATACCCATGTATGCGTGTGAACGTGTGCATGTGTGTGTATGTATTTGTACAGACAGACAGATAAATAGATAAATAGATAAATACTAGCTGCATAAAATCTTTGCATTCTTAAGAAAGAACGCAGTTGAAAGGGAAATAATGCTAGTAAATAATACAGTGCTTAAGGTTTAATATACTGTTATCAGAAGAGGTTGACTGTTTTTATGTATCCAGCTGAAATAAATCTATAATAGCAAAGTGATGATCTGTTGAGTCTTCTTCAACTATATTGTGTGTGTGTGTGTGTGTGTGTGTGTGTGTGTGTGTGTGTGTGTGTGTGTGTGTGTGTGTGTGTGTGTATTAGAGAAAAATTGAAATAAATCTGACTATTTAAATATGAAAATGTGAAAAAGCAAAATATTCAAAGGATATTTAATAACATGCTAATATTTAATGTTTCAGTTTTTTGTTAAACCATCTTCAGGGCAATATTAGAATGCAATGTATCATCCAAAAATTATTTCTAAATAAAAAAAAAATTTTCATTTGAAAATGATTATTTTCAGTAATCTTCATTTTTCTTTTTTCTTTTTTTTCTTTTTTTTTTTTTTTTTTTTTGAATAATCACAGCAAACATCCTTAACTCCAGAACATAGAAGTAACCATGTCTTTGACAATGACCAATGATAGTCAAAAACCGTCGTCGGTATATGTACTCAGATTATAACATCAGAGACTTCGGACAAACTATCTTCATCCACCATTACAAAATCTTCCATACCAACATGAAAAGGCCAATAAAAAACTGAGCACCAAATACTTGTCTATATATACATATATATATATATGTACATATACATATCTATATATATATATGTATATAATATATTTTCTTTGCAATGCACGAACACAGTACTTCTCAATCAACCTTGAAGAGTAAAGGTTATAAATGTGTGTGGGATGTTCTGCTCAACAGTATTTTCATCCTTTTACAATGCATTAAAAGTTTTAAGCTTGATTAACAATCACATGATTTGGTTTGGTTTCTTTGTTCAATGGCATATCAACCTTTGTTGGTTATTTAATGCCAAAGCCATCCTTCTAGAAGAACAGTAGTGATACTATTTAACCCATACCTGGAAGGATAAGGGGGTTCATACCTTTCCCAAGGGTATTTGCCGGAAAGTGAATGTAATTGAGCGACCAGAGTTTGAACTTGCTTACTACAATTTTGCAGTCCGTCGCTTTAACCATTACTCCACGAGGACACTCCCACAGTGATATGAATACTAAAGTGTGATTTTTTTTTATTGTATTGCTTACTTGAAGAAGGCTTGAGGACATATTGGCCAAAACATTGTGAACATAACTATTAAGATGTAAACAATAATCCAAAAACCCTGAATACTAAAAATCATCAAGCTTAATCTCAGAAATTCAGACAACTAAGTGTGTGTGTGTGTGTGTTTGTGTGTGGAATTAGATAGAGTTGAAAAGTTCTCAGCCTGACCAAGAAGGGAATGACCTCAGGCCATGGAGTGTCCATTTAATTCCACTTATTTATTTTTTGGGTTAAATTTATTTGGCCCATTGTTCCTTAAGTTTCTTTAACCCATTACTCACCCCAGAATACTTAACTGATTCCGCCCAGAAATTTCATTAAAATTCACAAACAATATTCTCTTTAGGTTAGGCAAACAGGTGTGTGTGTGTGTGTGTGTGTGTGTGTGTGTGTGTGTGTGTGTGTGTACGTGTGCAGAAAATACCCACATATATGCTTGTGTCCACATACACACGCACATGTACATGTACACTCTAAATGAAAAAACTCTATTGTCAGTGTAATGAGATGATATCAGAACTACACGCACACCATCTATACAGAAATTGCCTTATACATCCTACTGGCACCACTGGGTACATGTGTCCTTTAAATAAAACAATACTTTCATTCACTGGCCCTTTACAGTTTCCAACATTAAAATGCCTTCCTCATGCCAGCCCATCAATATTTGATGATGATAGTTGCAGATACGAGAATCTGTAGTTTTTTAAGGCCATAGTATAACTGGCTTTATAGTTGAAATTCACAAAATTTGAAATATATTTTTTCTTTTCTTAATCTGAATCAATGAAAACCCCATTGACCAATTGGTCAGTCTGGAATTTGTACATTATATAATATTGATGCTTTAAAGGCCAATTTTGGGGGCCATTAAGTTCAGTGTTGATTCACATCAAGGCTGAAGAATCCAGTGTGTCCTACTATTTACCCAGCTATCGATGATGATATTGATGCTTCTATTCAGGAAGGAGTGATAGATTCTAATTAGCATTCTACAGTTAACAGCTATCCATGATGATATTGATGCTTCTATTCAGGAAGGAGTGAAAGATTCTAATTAGCATTCTGTTGTTAATAGCTATCCATGATGATATTGATGCTTCTATTCAGGAAGGAGTGACAGATTCTAATTAGCATTCTACAGTTAACAGCTATCCATGATGATATTGATGCTTCTATTCAGGAAGGAGTGACAGATTCTAATTAGCATTTCATAGTTATTTCCATTAAATTTAGAATTAACATTATAATTAAATGCAAATGAATAAATCTAATTAGAGCCTAATTGTTATTTTCCTTGAAAAATTATAATGATTGGTATGAGTTTGAACAGAGACAAAACACAACTATTAATAAGCAGTAAATTGATCTGGAAATTGCTTTATTCACTTGAAGCATTTTACCACTGTGGTATGAATAAGAATCTTGCTATACTGTGTCACTTTTTCTTTGGTGTATTGTGCATTGTACCATTTTTTATGAGCTATTCATTGTGATACTGCATGCTCTAGGACACAATAAAAAATCATATCATTATGCGAGTGTCATTCGATAGAGAGAATTTATCTCTCTATCTATCTATCTATCTATCTATCTATGAGGATCATTCAATAAATAAAGGATTTTAAAAAAAATAAAAAACAAGCAAAATACTTCTTTTTTTCAGAATTTTTTCCATAAATCAATATCTACATTGTTTAATCCCAAAATTTATTTTAATCTCGCAAAAGTATTTTTTGAGACTTTTCAAAATGTTGGCAAATCAAGTAGAGTGCTCTAAGCTTAAAAAGAGGTCTGTCATGAAATTTTTGCTGGTTAAGAAGTGCAAATCATGTAAAATTTACAGAAGAATATGTGATGTGTATGGAGAAGCATGTTTAAGTCAAAAAATGTTTACTAATGGCCTAAACATGGAATGGCAATATTTCACCTTATTCATTGAAAACCCTCATAAAATATGAGTAAATATGGATATAGAAATGCAATTAATAAAGAAATCTAAATATTTATATAATCAACAGTGTGACTTTTTCTGTTTCTTTGTTTAACTATATTCATAACTTCAACAAAGATTTATGCCCCGCTTCAGACCTAAATGCCATTCTCAGGAACTTCTGCTTCGGATCAGACTGAAATATAATAGATAAGTGATAATAATAATAATAATGATTTATTATAATACTAATAAAGATGCAACAAAACAGCAGATGTTGGTGATGTGATAATAGAGACAAAACAATCAATCGCATAATAAGCGAATGCAGCAAATTAGCACAGAAAGAGTAGAAGACAAGACATGACTGGGTGGGCAAGGTGACCCACAAGGAATTGTGCAAGAAATTTAAATTTGACCATACAAACAAATGGTATATGCACAACCCAGTATCTGTCCTGGAGAATGATATGCACAAACTTCTCTGGGATTTTAAGATACCGACAGATCACTTGATCTCTGCCAGACAACCAGACCTTATAATAATCAACAAAAAAAGAGAATTTGCAGAATTGTGGACTTTGCTTTCCTGGCTGGCCACAGTTTAAAATTGAAAGAAAGTGAAAAGAAGGATAAGTACATTGACCTGACTAGGGAATTGAAAAAACTGTGGAACATGAAAGTGGCATTCATACCATTTGTAATTGGTGTTCTTGGTACAGTCACAAAAGGATTGGTAAAAGGACTAGAGGACTTGGAAATAACAGAATGGCTGGAGACTATCCAAACTACATTAATTGTTAAGATTGGCCAGAATATTGCAAAGAGTCCGGGAGAGTTGAGGAAATTTGCTGTCACTCAAACTTCAGTGAAAGACCATCAGCGTTAGCTGATGTGAAAAACTCTCAAAGAGCAAAGAAAGACAAATTACAACAGCCAATAATAGCAATATCAATCTAAGAACAAACAGTAAAACAACAAAGTCTAGAAAACAAAAATGGTAAGAAAAATAAGTGTACTTCAAGTTACAAATTAAGGAAATAACATATGAGATGACCCGGACACGGCTACAAAGACAAAACCTTAAGAGAGAAACTGATTCTCTTCTAATAGCAGCTCAAAACGATGCTATAAGGAGCCATTATACCCAAGCAAAAATTGATAATATGTAACAGAATAGCAGACGTAGATTATGCGGAGATAGAGATAAAATAGTCAATTACATAATAAGTAACTGTGCCATTTGCCTAATGAGAAGAGTGTTCACTAATAGTCCAGGTGACCAGGGTTCAATCCCAGGTTGAGTCATACCAAAGACTCAAAAAATGGTGCTTGATGCCGCCTTGCTTAACACTCAGTATTATAAGGTACGGATCAAGGGTAAAGTGGAGCAATCCAGGGAAATGAGCAGTACCCTCCCCTACACCTCTGTGTTGTAGCAACTGAAAAGGGAGCCTTCAGGTCACCTTTGACTAAAGGTCGCTTACTTTACTTACTTATATAATAAGTTGGTTGGTTGGTTGGTTGGTTGGTTGAGTTTTAAGGCATATCAACCTTTGTAGGTTATTTAATGCCAAATCCATTTTTATACATATAATCAGTTCTATTTCAAACAATTCAATTTAGCATGAATACACAGTTTAATTGTCAAAAACATTTCTATTTCAAGCTATTCAGTTTTGTCAAACAGTTCTAATTCAAACAATTCAGTTTAGTATAAGTATAGATTTTGTTTAAACACAGTTAAATGTCAAAACAGTTCTATTTCAAGCAGTTCAGTTTAATATAAGTACACAATTTAAAAAATAAAACAGTTCTATTTCAAGTAATTCAGTTTAGCATAAGCATGCAGTGTAGTTCTATTTGACCCATAGTTAAAATCCTATTCGGTACTATCACTCTGGGCCAGAATAGACCGGGGAGCAAAAGCAATGAAGGGGTGCTCCTCACTTCCCAAAGCTCCAGCATTACTTGAACCTCACCAGATTGTTTAGTGTCATAGCCAGGACACTCATGGGGGTTGGGGTCTTACCCCTTTGCCGAGGTGCAGTCAGTATATTCTACAGCCTCAGCCAATTGGGCAATACACAGAGTTAAATGTCAAAACAGTTCTATTTTGAACAATTTAGTTTAGCATAAGTACACAGTTTAAATGCAAAAACAGTAAACTCTTGAAACCATAGTTTAACCCATAGATAGGACCCTATCAGGGGCTACCACTCCAGGCCTGAGTGGATCTGGGAGCCATGGCATTCCCCAAAGCTCCTGGACTACTGGAACCTCACCATCAGATTGTTTAGTGTCATGTCTAGGTTGGTTGGTTGGTTGGATTTTATGGTATATCAACCTTTGTTGGTTATTTAACGCCAAATCCATTTTTATTATATATATTATATATTTTGCCGACTGGGCAATGCACAGAGTTAATGTCAAAACAGTTTTATTTCGAGCCATTCAGTTTAGCATAAATACGCAGTTTAAATGCAAAAAACAGTAAACTCAAACTACGGTTTAGTTCTATTCAACCCATTGATAGGACCCTCGTTAGGTGCTACCACTCCAGGCCAGAGTAGACCAGGGAGCGATGGCAATAAAGAGGTACTCCGCATTCCTCAAAGCTCCAGCATTACTGGAACATTACCATCAGATTGTTTAGTGTCATAATCAGGACATTCGTGGGAGGGGTCTTACCCCTCTGCAGAGAAGCAGTCGGTGTATTCTACAGTCCCAGCTGACTGAGAACTCATATCTAGAACACTTGTTGGGTGGGGGGTTACCCCTCTGTAGAGGTGCAGTCAGTGTATTCTACCGCCCTAGCCAACTTGGCAATACATAATAAGTGAATCCAGTAAATTAGCTGAAAAGGAGTAGAGTACAAATAAGTGGGAAAGGTGATTCACTGGTAATAGTGCAAGGGATTGAAATCTGACCATACTACCAATGGATATATGCACAAACCAGAATCTGTCATAGAAAATATTATGCATAAAATTCTCTGAGACTTTGTGATACAAACAGATCACTCAATCCCAACTAGAAAGCAAGACTTTGAACTAATTAACAAGAAAAAAGAACTTGTCATTTGGTGAATTTTGCTGTTCCAGTCGACCACAGAGTGAAAATGAAAGAAAGATGATCAACAAATACTTAGATTTTACCAGAAAATGAAATAAAAAAGTTGTGGAACATGAAAGTGAAGGTGATACTAATAATAGTTGGTGTACTAGGAACAGTCCCTAGCACTTCTTGGAGAATATCATACAATAAAGACAATCAGGTTTGCTTTCTTTGTTAAATGGCATATCAAACTTCATGGATTATTTAATGCAGCAGCCATCTTTGTATAAGAACAGTCGTGATACTAATCAACCAATAGCTAAGAGGATAAGAGGGGGTTCGTACTTTTCCCATGGGCATTGGTCCAAAAGTGAATGTAATAGTGCAACTGGAGTTTAAACCCCATTATTTCAAGGCTGCAGTCCAACACTTTAGTCACAACACCAGGAGGTCTCACCATAATGAAAACGATTATTATTAGTTGCTATCTATTACCAAACTCTACAGTACTAAAGCTTTGTAACAAAAAATAAAATTGCATAAATATGAACATTATTTTTGGTTTGTTTTATTTGTTTAACAGCATATCATCTCCTTGTGGGTTATTCAATGCTGAAATTTGATAAAATTAAAATATGGTCAATTACATGATTTCATCTTACGATTCCAATTTTATAATAATAATCATTTGTTTGCACACAGTTATATGATATCAAGTATTCCTATCTAATACAAATAATAATAATAATAATCATGCTAGCACAGATCTCCCTGGCCCACTTCCGCCATCCTTTTCTATCATCCATTGCTCCCGGGAGATCTTCAAGGCTATATCCTGTATCGGCACAAAGCTATTGTATATAGGTTCTAGCTGGTCGTCCTGCCTTTGCTCATCCATGTGAAGGGGTCCACAAAAGCTGCTACTACTTCAGGGCAGAGTAGACCTGAAAGTAAAGGCACTGGTGGTGTACTCCATAGATCTCCAGAACTAGAGTCTTGCCACCTTATACAGTTTTGTGTCAAACGCAGGACCTCATTTTTGGGAAGTGGGGGCTGCTTGTTATGGTCATCGTATAGAGTCCCCCATTTATCCTCTACACTCCCCAGATCTCTAGAACTGAAGTCTCACCACCATATGCAGTTAACAGTCTTACTCATTACCCCCTTTTTAGGGGGAGGGTCAGCTGCTATAAATTGTCTTAGTATAAAGTCACCCATTTATCTTCCACACTCCTCAGATCTTCAAAACTGAAGTCTCACTACCATATGCAGTTTACAGTCTTACTCAGGACCCTCCTTTTTAGTGAGGAGATCTGCTGCTATATATTGTCATAGTGTTGAGTCACTCATTTGTTGTCACTGATCTCAGATCACTCTGATCTGTTAGGACTTTATCTATATGTCAAAGAGATCTGTTTAAGATAATGTTCAAAATGATTGCGAACAACATTAATACATTGACTCTTATAAGATTGACTTGTGACAAAGTAGGAAATATTTGACAGCATTAAATGAGTGAAGATAAATTTTTGTACCATTTTTTAATTAGAGACATTAATTTTTGGAATTATTTCTGCCATTAAATAACCGAACGAAGGTTGAGATGCTGTAAAACCAACCAGCTGTCCTTTTTATTTCAGATGTAATAAAATAAATATAAGATTTGATATTCTGGTAATTTTGAAGCATTCTTTCCGTCTCAATGCTGCTGAAGTTTCTTGCAGAATATAAGAAGTGAAAAGAAATAAACCAATTCCACTACGGAACATAGAATTTGGTGTTTGAGATATCAGACCTTTTGTTTTGGTAAATTTTTGGTTACTGATTCTAAATACCCCCTCCGTTTTACTCCGTCATCTGTGGTTATTAAAATCTGATATACCTCTAACTCTGATGGATACAACCTGTCAGGCACTAGGATTGATTAACATTGGTCAACAAAAAAAAAATGAAATGGTATCGAGGCACCAAACATCTTTTTAGCTAATTTGAAGGCGCTGAATCTAAAAATGACCTCACTTTTTTTTTTTTTTTAGTTAGCAACCGTTTTTGCTGTGCAGAAATGCCTCATTTTTCGAAAAAAAAAGCATTTTTTTTCATTTGCTTTCTGTATATATGATATTGACCAATAGCAATATTTCTCAAAGGAAAATCGTAGAAAGCTTTCAATTCGTATTTAAAAGAACAAATATTTGCTTGCTTATTGAGAAATACTATTTTTGCTATAACAATTAGACGCTAAGTTTTTTTAGATATTACGATTGAATATACCAAGACCAACAAGTATTTTCATGAAATCATTTAATAAACTAACAGCAGAAATAAAACCCTCGTTAACATAAGAACAATGGTAAAATTTTTCTCTTTCTTGATTGTGAGTCATGTTCCAAGTTATTTAAGTCTCTTTTGATACTCCAGCAGCAGTCAGCCATCATTCGTTTATCCCACCGTCCCTGGTAGCGCTCTTTCATTGTTTTGACATCCTGATGGAAACGTTCTCCAAGCTAATCACTCACATCGCCGCAATTATACGGAAATTTTTATGGCTATGTAAATAATGAACCTTGATACTCATATTAGTGCCTATATAGATTTTGGAGAACAGGAGAATTTGTTGGTGTTATTCGTTTCTGTTTGTTTGATAATAGTCTGGTATTTGGGCATCTGAGTTCATTTGATTTTCCTTTCTACCCCATTTAACTCTAGGCTTCTTCTGTGTCTGTAGAAGGCTGCAAAATAATTACTGAAAGAAGGAAGAAAAAGAGACGAAGATACCTTTGAATTTTAACTTTATTTCTGGATTCAACAACCATTCTGTGGGTTGGAAATTCTTCCTGAAACCAATAGAAATGGTCGCGTCTCCTAGACAAAGTGTTAAAATGCACTTGTCGTTTTCGGGGTTGATACGTCCAAATTCGATATTTTTAGTAGAGAGGGATGAGTCCACTTGGTGCTTTTGATATAGGTTGCTGTTAGCAGAGACGACTGCTACTGGTAGAAGAGTGAGCCAGCGTGTCACTAAGTGGACACGTGGTTTTCCCACACCAGCTGGAGAGAAGTAGGTATTTCCAATTCAAATGGTCACTGCTGACTGACTGAGAACGAGTTTCTTCCTTGTGCCAGTATGTCTCTTTCAGGCATGCGCAGTTCCAGCTTCCTGCCAGGGACCTCTAGGCACTTCTACACTTCCTGAATTTACTTTATTTTATTTTCATTTTTTTCTATCCCCTACAAGACTTTTCAACAGCTTTTCTATTAACTCCATGTAGTTTTCGACCCGGCGATTGCCTAAGAAATTTTTCACCATGTCAACAGTGTCTAAGCAGGTTCATTGAATTAACAAAATCATCATTTTTAATGTTCGTCATGTACAATTGAATAGATTCATTCCATTGGGATGTTTTCAATTTGCTTGGTTTCCTTCCGTTGTGAAGGGACAAAAGGGATGAAATAAATTCATGAATATCAAACAGAAGATTTCAGGGTTTCATTTTTTTAATGTCACCTTAATTATCAGGTTTATTAAAGTGTATTACTGATAAATTTTATCAGTTAATTTGAATTTTAGCGATAAATTAGGAAAATTCAGTACTTCTGTTTCAAATTTTTTGACTCAAAAACACTTTTTTCTAATAAAATAGTTTATTTCAGGTACCTGACATAAATTGCTCGGCCTAGCTGAAAATTGATGGATTTCTACAACCTTTCTTTACTAAATTTTACGATCAGCCAAGATCGTAAATTGATCTTTGTTCTAAAAATAAGCCATTACAGTACAGCAAAAACAAAAGCTAACCGTAAAAAAACTAAGGTCATTTTCGGAATCAGCACCATCAAATTAGCTAAAAATCGTGTTTTGTTCTTTGGCACCAAAAATTATGTTAAATACTGTTATCATTGCCGTTTTCATAAATAAAATGGTATCATACATGTAGAATTTACTTATGATTAAATTACATCATAGAATCAGATAATAGTAAAAAAAAAAGCATTGAATATTATCATTGATACACTGTCCATTTACTCAGACATTTCACAAAAGTGGTGTTTCAAAGACATCTTGCGGAGAGCTGCCCTAAGATAATCAAATTGAATGGACCAGCTGTAACCTGCCATCATGTGGATATCCAAGTGTCCGTGGTATATTTCTTAAATCTTGGTGGAATTGTTTATCCTATTCTTGACTTAGGTCTCCAAAGTTTTCTAAGAAATAATCCAAGTGGCTGTGAAGATAATGCACTTTGATGCTCATTTTATAGCTAAGTTGACAGAAAAAAGATTACGCGCTCTCGACTTGCTCAGTATAATTATCTGTTTTTTACAGGGTGTCTCAAAATAGATACAACCCATTAATATGATAATGATTTTTTACTGAGACAAGTGCAATGGCGGTCATTTGGAACACGTCTTATAAAAAAATGCATCCTTTGAACTAAAGACATCAAATCAATTTTTTTTTTTCTATCAGCTCAGCTTCCAGGACGCGCAATCTTTTCTTAGTTTCTTGTCTCAGTCATAAATCATTATCATATTAATGGGTTGCATCTATTTTGGGAGAGTTTTGAATGGTTTTGTCTCCAAATGACGTAAAATATTTTTCCTCTCTTGTCCAAGGCATTGTAATCAAGGATTAATAGTTGTTATTGTATACTATTTCTAAATCTGAAACAAAAAAAGAACACAGCATTATTATTAGTAGAGTTATTAGCAGTCACATGGGTCTCATTTATATTGAGACACCTTTAATTCCCAAGAACATTTCTTACTAGCAAAGTGAACAAAGACCATGCATCTTCCTCAGCTTTCTTCATTGAATCTTGGAAATGTGGATCTTTCATGAGTTCCCTGATTTACAAGCCGTCAAAAATACCTTTCTTTAGCTTCTCCTTGCTCAACACGGTAAAATTCATGGATATGTTATCAAAGTAGCCCCCAACTTTGTTCGGCGCCTTTACAAACTTTGATTAAACTTAGTTTGATGTTATAGGACTTTACACTCCTATAATTTAATATGGGCGGTATGCCACTTGTTCCCACAACAAAGATGGCGGATGCACACAAATATTCAGTCTCGGGAAACCATTGGCCTGGAGAACCACGTGACCTGCTTAAAACTACGTCCGCGTTTAAATTTCGTCCCGCGTTTTTTGGAACCGATTCCAAGACACGTATTTTCTATAAATACGTCGTCTTCAAAGACTCTTCCTCTTTTTCACAATTTCTATTGCAGCACTGACACGCTCTCTCCAGTGTGACACCCTTATTCACGAACAGAAGTAAAAAGCCAAAAAAAAAATGGATAAGCCTCGCAGACATTCATTTCTTCAAAAAGCTTTGACTGGGAGACTTTTCACAGCCAAGGAAAAACCGACTGTTTCGAACCACAAGAAGAAATAGACATTTTAAATATGTAATCAACCTTAATAGGACGCTTTCATTATTAACCTTTTCTGTAGTTTAGTGGTGTTAGTTACACACACACACACACACATATACACACAGGACTATTTTACTAACAATGTAGAATTAGCAATATTTTTGTATCAATGCAGGTTTTGTTAGAAATATAAATTTGTTTTGTTTGTCGCCTTGTTTTGAATGTTCCTTTTGTCCGCGCCGTCCCATATCTTCATTCATTTGCTTCATTCATTCACGTACCTTTTTCCATGTGCCTATATTATGCCTTTTTCCAAACATACCATAACACTATATAAAACTTCAACATTAAATTTTAGGGGACTAAGCATAACTACCAAATAACATGTCCTCCTACAATGTGCAATAGTGGAAAAAATGATCTTATCTCTGCCAACCAAATACTTCTGCAATTAAATTCTTTTCTCCTGCCACCATATTTTTTTTCTCCCAGGCCCCCGGTTGAGTAGCCCAGGAGAACGGGAAAGAAAGGCTGTGATAGCCAGAAGAGTTGTGGGGTCAATATGTTGCAGTCTTTGTTCGGTCTCCAACTCCCTCTCACACACAACCCTTTCAATAAAGTGAGGGGTATATTTTTCTAAAGAACTGTGTCCGCTCGTCTTTATTGTGTCGTTGTTATGTTCTGCATGCATCTGCATATGAGTATACAACAGCCCCCTTATAAAGCTATTTAGCTCCAGTTGACTAAAAACTTGTGCAACTGGTGAGGTTCCTTCAAAATCACTGCCACCTTGCCTATAAGAACTATCAACGGTTGAACTAGAGGATTCATCTTCTTGCTGATGTTCGTCAAGATGAATGAATTATGGGTCAGGTATTTCAACTGAACGTACAACAGGTCATTTTGCCAAGTCTTCGTCAGGATACGTCCATTTACTCCGATTGTGTCCATTAATATCGTTTTATGTTAACTAAACAAATAATAGTCTTCACTGTGCTTTCTTTGTCCCCTGAAGACTATAGCTTTACCAAACTTCAAACATGTCCTCTTTACGGTTAGTCCACTGCTCATGGTGTTTAACACAAGTTTTACAGACAATGTGTGAAGCCTATATGTTATCTTAGTCCCCAAGTTTTATTTTGAAATAACTTAAATATGCCCCTTTCACAAAATCAGATATAAATTTTCTCTCTTCCACGAAAGTGTACTCTCCACAAATATAGCAAAAAGAATCTAGATGATTCAAATACTTTCTTTGCAGAGAAGCCATGATATCACTGGCAAATGGGAAATACAGTATTCAGTGAACATTTATTGATAAGTGCATTATCTCAAAAACTAGATCTGCCAGAAAGAAATGAAGGTCATATTCTTATTCAATAGATTGAATATACTTAGAATCCGGTTTAAAATCGGCCGGCATAGCTCAGTCGATAGAATCAGGTCTAAAAATCAAAACCACAAAAACTTCTTTTTTGGTTTGTTTCCCAGTGTTATTTAACTATACTGCCTATAACTGATTTAAAATCTTAATGGGTAGGAACTTGACCCTTCAAATAAAACCCTGATGTGGAAAACTATGAGTTTTTTTTTATTATAACATTTAAAATGCATGATTAAAAAGAACCCAACCACAAACACTTCAAATCCTTTAGAAACATGAATGATACCTTACTTAATGCATTGCGTAAACAGCAAAAAGCATACAGTCAATTAATGATTGATTTTTAATGGCATATCAACCCGTCTAGGGTTATTTTATGCCAAGAGCTTATAGAATTATATTCATTGTACATTTTTATTTACATTTTTGTGTAGTTGTTTCTTAAGAGGGTTTTTGCACATTTTGTATGATATCAAGTATTCCAATCTAATACAAATAATTTTCTCGCAATTTTATGGCTTCAAGTTTTCTTATCTAATACTCATAATTATATGCCATAAAACCAACCAACCAAACAAACTATGATCTCTGATTGATCGATTCAGTGATTCTAATCGCATGTCAACTCTTCTAGCGTTATTTTATGCCTAGAAGTTAGGGAATCGTGTTCTTTCTTTGTTCATATGTACATTTTTGTGTAATTGCTTTTTTAAAGTTTTTTTTTTTGCACATGGCACTATCAAATATGAATAAGTTTTAGATAGGTCTATTTGACCCATAGATGGGACCCTAACAGGAGCTAACTCTTCAAGTCAGAGTTGACAAGGGAGTAATGGTAATGAAGGGGCATTATACACTCACCTGATTTTCAAAACTGGAACCGTTAAGATGTGGTTTAATGTCCTACTCAGGACATACTATTTTGTGGGGTGTTAGGGTTCTTACCCCCCTGCTGAGCATACAATCACCACTTTCTAAGCTCTGTTGACAGGATTAAGAATACTTCTAATACCCATTATTACAGTGGTTTCCAAACTTTTCTTGTTCAGGATCCACTTTAGAAGCAACCAGAAAATTATGTCACCCTTTATGCATAAATTCTAAAATATATTTAAAAGAAATATCTATACATTTTCGGTTGGGTGATTGTGTTATATAGTCACATATGTAGATTCACATCTACATACATGCACATATATATGTAGAATAATTCACAGCGACACAATGATAAAGACGCAAGAAGGACTTCTTTAACAACATATTTATATTTTACCTCTCACTTTATTGCAAGGGTTCGAAAGGGTTGTTCAAGGTTTGCATGTGAGAGGGTGCTGGAGACCGAACATAAACTTCATATTTTGACCCCACTGTTATGACCGTCACGTTGTGTCTTTCTTGTTCTCTTGATGTTGGGGTCTACTCCATCGGGGCTTTCCCTACCACATCTGGTCTCTAGCTGTCTGGAACTCTCCTGGCAACTGCTTCGGCACCCAACTCAACTCAATTATATAATAATTCAGCGCCCACACGATCGCCCACTGGATCTTTGAAATCGAATGTTTAATCGTCATCAAGCGGAAATAACTGTCATGCAGTTCAGAGGTTACTCTCTTCCGGTGCATGACTGTAGTGGCACAATGGGACCTTCACCTTGTCCCATATCATAAGCCTTAATCCGCCCACGCGATCTCTTTGGATTACTGGCCATTGGAATGTGTCACTTCCTTCCGGTGTATCACCTTAGAATAGTATTTTGGGGCTGGGTCGAAGGTCAAAATATAACAGTTGGTTGGTTGGTTGGGTTTTATGGAACTGTAGGTTGTTTGATGCCAAATCCATTTTTATACACATAAACAGTTTTATTTCAAATTAGTACACGGTTTTTTGTTTACACACAGTTAAATGTAAAAACAGTTTTATTTCAAGCAATTCAGTCTAGCATACGTTTGCAGTTTAAAATGTCAAAAACAGTTCTATTTCAAACTATTCAGTTTGGCATAAGTACACTGTTTAGTTCTATTTGACCCATAGATAGGACCCTATCAGGTGCTACCACTCTGGGCCAGAGTAGACCTGGGAGCAATGGAAATAAAGGGGTACTCCGCATTTTCTAAAGTTCCAGCATTACTGAAGTCTCACCATCAGATTATTTAGTGTCATATCCAGGACACTCTTTGGAGCAGTCTTAAACCACTACGTCAATGCAGTCAGTGTATTCTACTGTCCCCGACGACTGGGCCAAAATGCAACTGGAACAACCAAAAATATTTGTTGTGTGAAAGATGAAGGCGTAGTTGATCACTGTTTAGTAAACAAATGGTTGAAGAAATTTCACTCAGGTTATAAGATAAAAAAAATACACAGATTCATTTCTAAATTAACACAGAAATCTCTTTATATAAATGTGAAATGAAAAATTGGATCAAAATAGTTTATTTTTAAACTATTGGAAGTTACCCTTCTCTTATAAAAATCCCAAATATATCAAGATGTAATTCTTCATGATTGATTTTAAGTCTACAATCATTGAATTATGGAAAGTAATTATTTCTCTTTTCATAATTTCAAATGAATATTTGATTAATTTTTTACAAAAGTGTTTCAAATCAAATCGTAATGTTTAATGACAGACAATAAAAGTTTAATTTACCATTGTGATTACAAATTTTAATAGGTATCTTTTTTCCTCTTAACTGTAATGATTAATGCAGCTAGTGATTTTTACGGCATGACAAACTGTATTGGGTAATTTTAATCCTAGAGGTTAGAGAATCACATACGTAGTACATTCATATTTATATTTTTTGTGTAGTTGTTTCTTAAGAGTTGTTTTTTTGATCATCAAATTCAAGGTGTTTCGGTGCACGCAGTTATGTGATATCAAGTAAAATTTTTTGTGTTATTGTTTCTCTTGAGGTGTTTTTTATACATCAATTACTAGTTTTGTGCACGCTGTTATGTGATATCGAGTAACATGTTTTTGTATAATTTCCAAAGAGTTTTTACATGGTTATCTGATATCAAGTATTCCTATCCAATAAAAATATTTTGCAAAACAGATCTTTTTGACCCATAGATGGGACACTAACTGATACTATTATTTCAAGTAAGAGGAGACCTGGGAGTTATGGCAATAAAGGAGTACTCTACACTCTCCAGAGCTACAAAACTAGAGCCTCCCCACCTGATTTAGGCAAAAGTTGCATTCAGAACACCATTTTTTCAGTGTGATTGGCGGGGGGGCTTTCTTTTCTGCAGGAAATACAGTCTTAATTTGAAAAAAAATATCAAGACATTAACTAAATGGAGCTACTATTACTACTTGACTAATTGTGATTATGACTGATCATATTCTCAAACAATACCAAGGCATTAAGTAAATGGAGCTACCATTTCCACTTGACTAATTGTGATTATTACTGATCATAATCTGAAAAAAATACCAAGAAATTAACTAGATGGAGCTACCATTACCACTTGACTAATTGTGATTATAACTGATCATATTCTCAAAAAATACCAAGGCATTAAGTAAATGAAGCTACCATTATCACATGACTAATTGTGAACATGACTGATCATAATCTGAAAAAATACCAAGAAATTAACTAGATGGAGCTACCATTACCACTTGACTAATTGTGATCATGACTGATCATAATCTAAAAAAATACCAAGAAATTAACTACATGGAGCAACCATTACCATTTACCTAAGTTCACTTGCACAAAAAAGGTGACTGTTTAAAATGTGGGAACTATTTCTGCTGCATTCTCACAACTAACTAGTATGCTGTGGCACACTGTTTGGGAACAACAGTCCTAAAATCTTTTGCCTATAGACTAGGATATATCCTAATCACAGCCTTGGGCTATTTTATAGTTCTAACTGAAGAATAAAAGGAAGAAAACCAAATAAACTTCCTCCTTGCAAAATTATTCATACCTTAATAAGCACTGACACTTGCATGCTCAATTGAATGCATACAATGCACTTATAAATATTCACAAAGTAAAATATATTAATACATAATTCATTGGCTTTTTTTTCCCATACATTTACTACGTATAAAAAAACCCAGAAAAACTGACTAAGATGATAAAAGTAATTTTCACTGTACTCGATGATAATTGAATTTTCTTTTACAAATGAGAGAAGATTTGGTAGCTTGTTCAATATCTATACACACCCTCAGAACATCTCCCTTTTCATCTTTAATGCATCTTTGATATACATACATACACAATGGTAGCAGTGTACTTATTCATTATATATATATATATATATATATATATATATATAATCTGCGGTAAGATATCAGACTGGGATTAAGACACCTGGGTTTGATCCCAGCTTGAAGCATCTTGCATGTCTAGCCGCATTGATTGCTATACAATGAAACAGTCTGTCTGTGAATGACTATATATATATATACATACACATATATATATATATATATACTTGGTCCAATGATTGCATACACAAGAAACTGACAATCTCCAAGCAGCATTGACCCTGTATCTATGCAATCCTAACTTAGATATACATGCTCTATCACCAATATTGAGCACTCATTATTAATGAATATCACAAAGTATATATATATATATATATATATATATATATATATATATGGGGTGTCTCAAAATAGTTGCTACCCATTAATATAATAATGATTAATTACTGAGGCAAGCACAATGGCGGTCATTTAGTACACGTTCTGTAAAAAATGCATCCTTTGAGCTAGAGACATCAAATACATTTTTTTTATTGTTATTATATCAACTTCCAGGACATGCAGTCTTGTTTTGAACTTTTAGTCTCAGTCATAAATCATTATCATATTAATGGGTTGGATCTTTTTTGAGACAGTTTTGGATGATGTTGTCTCCAAATAAGTAAAAAAGTAAAGTTAGCGACCATAGTCGAGGGTGACCTGACGACTTCCTTTTCAATAGTAGGTGTAGGGGAGGGTGCTACTCCCCTCATGGATTGCTCCACTTTACCCTTGATCCATACCTTATAAAGCTGAATGTTAAATAAGGGGGCATCAAGTACCATTTTTTGAGTCTTTGGTATGACTCGACCTGGGATTGAACCCCAGTCTCCCAGACCATTGGTGAACACTCTACTCAATAGACAAATGGCCTGGTTCCAAATAAGTAGTGACACAAAATATGAGGAGAGTGGACCTGGAAGTAATGGTAATGAAAGGGTGACTCAATATTCCCCTAAGCTGCAGAAAGGGAGCCTCATCATTGGATACACTTTAGAATCATACTTTTTTTCAAGGGTTATTAGCTCTCTGCTAGAGATGCAGTCAGCATATTCAAATCCCACCCACAGAGCAGTATACTCATGGAAATCCGATAGTTATTTTTAAAATTGTAAAATATACAGAAGTAAAAAGTGATCATTTCAAAAATTATTTAAATTGATTGGTTTGGTTTCTTTGTTTTAGTGGCATATCAACCTTTGTAAGTTATTTAATGCCAAAGCCATGTTATATAACCAAAAATAGGACCTGCAAAATAATGACTTACTAAAAGCTGAAATAATTAAAAACTGTTTCAATCTTTAACACCAAAACAAACTACAAACTCCAACACTAAAACAAGCAGCCAACCAACTGTTTAACAACCCGGACATTACCATCCGTACTGGTGACAAGACCAATTGGCATAACGGTTAGAGTGTTCGCCTGGGTTCAATCCCAGGTCGAGTCATACCAAAGAATACACAAAAAATGGTACTTGATGCCGCCTTGCTTAACACTCAGCATTATAAGGTACGCCTCAAGGGTAAAGTGGAGCAATCCAGGGAATGGAGTTGCACTCTCCCGTACACCTTGGTGTAGTAGCTATTGAAAGGGGAGCCTTCAGGTCGCCCTCGACTATGGTCGCCAACTTTGCTTTTACTTATATGACCGAAAGAGATCTCTTTCTAATTTATCGGATACACAAAATAATGATTGCAACTAGCGCCCACAAGAGCATTCACCGGATGTTATCGACGCTGAGACTTTCTTCAAAATGGAAAAAGAGGGTTTCTGCGCATAGGATCAGCACATAGTTTGGTTTGGTCGGTTTTATGGCATATCAACCTTTGTAGGTTATTTAACGCCAAATCCATTTTTATGTAAATAATCAGTTCTATTTCAAAGAATTCAGTTTGGTTGGTTGAGTTTTATGGCATATCAACCTTTGTAGGTTATTTAACACCAAATCCATTTTTACGTAAATAATCAGTTCTATTTCAAAGAATTCAGTTTGGTTGGTTGGGTTTTATGGCATATCAACCTTTGTAGGTTATTTAACGCCAAATCCATTTTTATGTAAATAATCTGTTCTATTTAAAACAATTCAGTTTAGCATAAGTACACTGTTTAATTGTCAAAAACATTTATTTCAAACTATTCAAAAAGTTATATGTAATAATTCAGTTAAGTGTAAATACAATTTTAATGTCGAAAAACAGTTCTATTTCAAATAATTCAGTTAAGCATAAGCACGCAGTTTAAATGTAAGTACGGTTTAATTGTCAAAAACATTTCTATTTCAAGCTATTCAGTTTACTCAAACAATTCAGTTTAGCATAAGTATGCTGTTAGTTCTATTTAACCCATAGATAGGGCCCTATCAGGTGCTACCACTTCGGGCCAGAGTGGACCTGGGAGCGATAGCAATGAAGGGGTACTCTGCATTCCCCAAAGCTCCAGCATTGCTGGAACCTCACCATCAGATTGTTTAGTGTCATATACAGGACACTCGTTGGGGGGGGGTCTTACCCCTCTGCAGAGAAGCAGTCAGTGTATTCTACATCCCCAGCCGACTGGGCAATCAGCACATAGTGAAATGTCGATGAAATTTGTCAAAAATAAAAAAAATTAAAAGTAATTTTTCGGCCAATCCGTGATCTTCGCGGTAAAAAATAAAGAAAACCCATCTGATCCGATCAGAAGGGAAAAACGATATAAAATACAAATTTCTTAACAGCGGGGTATGATCAGAAGAAGATAGACGACAATCCGCAAACCAGAACTCCAACTGAGAGAGAGAGAGAGAGAGAGACGGAGGCGAAACTCGAAACTCGAAACCACGCATCACCCATATTGACTTTCCTCTTCTCCGCTTTGAAGGAAGCGACTAACCCGTAAATCACCGAACACCCCTCTCCTCTCCGTACACATAACATCTGATTGACCGTGTACGTGTAAGTCAAACAATCCTACCATTATTAAGCATAGGACATATTTTCTACTTTTTAATTCCATATCAACAGGTTTTTACAAACCCAATTATTTGAACTTTTTATTCATTTGTTTCTAATACAATTGTTAAAATTTTTACGTGCCTTCGAGTTCTTTGTTTTTGCAACTTTGCTTATTTCTTTTTTTGCAACCATACGCTGATATAATAATTATATTAAATAAAATTGACTACAACAAAAAAAAATTGAAAATATCCTCAATGACAAAACAAAATTTTTAAAACTCACCAAAATCCCCACCGAATAACTTAAAAATACATTAACAAAATTATCACAGTCAATAATGAAGAAATTGGATCCATTAAATTAACAAAAATAACTGGAGATTACAAACCCGGAAGAATATATAGTAAAATAAAAACCCACAACCAAGATAATCCAATTCGACCAATTATTTCACAGATTCCTACTTCCGTATACCACATATCAAATATCCTCAACAATATAATAATACCATATATCCCAAATAAATCAAATCAACACATGAATTCATACAAATTATAAACTCTAACCCCCTCCCCGCCGAACAAATGCATAATGGCATCACTCTATGTCGAAATCTTTTTTACTAACGTTCCAGTTCACACAACCATAAAAACAATAATAGAAAACGTCAATTCTTCCTTTAGCTATACAACCAAAAATTCTTGAAAAACTCTTCCTTACCTGTACCACAAAAGTCATATTCTATGATCCCTTCGACAACATATATATACAAATTGACGGCATTTCGATGGGGTTGCCTCTTGGTCCTACCATCTCCGAATTCTACTTGTCCCACTTTGAAAACAAAATATTTTAAACAATAATAACTTATAACAGGAAAGCAGAATAAGTTACCTCATGTTATATTTAAAAAAAAAAAGAAAAGAAAATGATGGAGGCGAGAATATTGATAAGTTTCAACAATGCTTTAATGGCAGCCTGAATTAAAGAACCCTTGTGCTGTAAGTCGCAGGAGGTGAGAAACAGTTGTAGCTGAATGTCAGAGCGAGAATCAAGTCGCTGTTGTCAAGGCAAAAGACGAGTTGCTGAAAACAGAGCAGGAATTGAAATGTTGATGTTAGAGGCGGAATAAAACATCCTATTTAAGGCTTCTGGGGGCTATTGGTCTAGGAGGGTTGATATAGAATGAATTCTTATGAAACAGAAGTCCATAAATTAGATGTGCTCTCCCCATGGTGATGTGGTCTGCTGCTGAATTTAACGAGAAAGAGAGGACAGGTCTGTCCTACTCGAAAAGTATGTGAGGGAGAGAAGAGAGAGAATGTGCTCTTTCATGTTGACTTGTCTATCCTGCTGCTAGCAAGTGGGGAAGCGAAGAGAGGGCGAGAATGGTTAGCGTGGCCTTTTATGTTGCCCGGGGAGGTTACCTGGGCAGAATGGCATCAGTCATTCTCATTGGATGAAATACATAAATTCGAAATTCCTACGGCCAAAACAATTCCCGTACTAAATAATGATTTGAAATTCTTTCTGCTACAAACTAAACCCAAGATATACGTCCGCTATGTAGACGACATTTTCATCGCTACACATTTCTAGGATGAAATTAACGAACTTTAGAAAAAAAAGCTCCGTACTAAACTTTACCACCTAACAAAACATATAATAACAGATTCATTACATCTCCATACAAAAAGCCTACCAATAACAATTCCATCCTACTTAACTACCACAGTGAATATCCGCAAAAGTATAAAACAGCAATTTTAATTCATAAAGCATTTTACATCTCATCTAAGATTATTTTATAAAGAACTTAACAACATAAAACAAACCCTTGTTAATAACAATTTCCTTAATAAACAAGTCGATTAATAAATAAAACTATATCTTCACAACATTCGCAAAAATAATAACACTAACACTGGCCGTGGTGTAATGGTTATCGTCGCAGGATATGGACACGGCGACACGAGTTCAAATCCTGGACCCGACTGATTGCATTTCACATAGCACTAATACCCTTGGGAAAGGTATGAATCCAATTATTCTCCCTCCAGTTATGGGTAAATAGTAGGGCAGATTAGGTTCTTCAGCCTTGTTTAGGCAACTAGTCTAGGAGAAGGAAAACTCTGAATTCAAACCTGTTAAACTCCGCTTAAAAATTGACCTTGTGTTATATCCTGCCCGAGCGGAGGGGTTGGTAAATATGATAACACTAACACATTAACAACACAAACAGAATTAATCTATATTACAGAAATCAAATTAGACGAACAAGCAATAACTAACATTATAAAAAGACACATTAAACCTAGAGAAAACAAAAACAAATAAAACTTATCATCTACTACACTAAATTTAAAACATCAAACTTTATCGTTAAGAATAACACCAACTCCGCTAAAATACACCAAAACTAAACCACTGTCGTTTACAAATTTATATGTCTATTTCGAAAGTGTCTCCCGAAAAACAAAAATAATTCTTACATTGGCTATACAACTACAACATTATCTCGCCGTCTTACTTATCACCTTTCTGAATATAGCGCCATAAAACAACTTTAATTATAATACACAACAATAACACTAACTGTAGCAGAAAGAATTTCGCATTTTTCTTTGGCGCGTAATTTAATTCGACCGTTAGGATCGACGCATAATTTCACCCCAATCAGGATGACTTATCCTATTCAATTCGGACTATCTTTCCGGGCTGCACAAACTGGGGAAATCTGCCAAACACTTGCTTTCGCAGAACTTCTTCGTTCAGTACAGACGTCTTACTGTCTGCTCTTCAGTAGCAGCATCAGTATCACTCCACCATGAGGGAAGCTATCTAATTTATGGACCCCTGGCGTCTATTTCTCTTAGACCAAGGGTTCCCAGTTGAATATGAATTAGATAAATTCAATACGCCACACACAGGAACAACTTTACATCACCCCCAAAATTGGCTATGTCGACTGCGATGCAATATTTCGCTCCAACACCTAGCTACTTCTTCACTGGGCAACATTTTCTGGAGACATTCACGCTTCTCCCCGAAACAACCAGAACCACAAACTCACGGTGACTTCAACGTTTCTCTCCTCAAATAGCAAACACGACTTTTGCTACACTATGGCGAACATATCTCCCTCACACATCCAACAATGCCTTTACTTAACGATGCACTTTTCGTTCAGGCATTTAGCTGCTAAAATGCTTTCTCAACTCTATCATAACTTCATTTTGTTTCCTTACTTCTTTCCTTCCTACGAGACTCGCAGCATAAACGTAAACCCTTTATTCCATGCTACCATTAAAAACCTTCATATAAAACCTAACGACATCTTCGTCTTCTTACTTCTTCATCCTCCTTTATTTTCAAGCAACAACAATTAGCGAGGGAATAACAACGTAGCCAACACGCACAAGAATACATTTCTTCGCTAAAAATGGTAACAAACAATATTATCGCTAAACTAACCAACTTCCGATGTAAGGAAGATTTTCACGGATAATACAATAATTATACATAAAAACAATAATAAAAAACGATTACGAATCCTAGAAGCAATAATAAAATTGAAAAAAAAAACATAGATAAAATAACATTTAACTCAGGCACCAACATATTAAATATTTTTAATAATTATAAATCACTAACTCTATTAGTAAACATTTTTTCTAACCTAACATATTAAGACAAAACGCTGAAAACGTTTCAACCGACAACTTCAAAACAAAACGCTACAAATTATTAAAACAGTAAAAACTCAAGTCAACTCAAAACTACACAACCCCAGATGACGACCAAAAGTATGGTCGAAAGCGCCGGGGCAGAAGATAAAGGACAATTCCTTTACCATCTAGATGCCGATATTAGAAAAATAACTAGGAGTCTTGAAAAAATAGAATTAAAAACAAAGTGTTCCATCGTCTTTAACAAAACTAACTTGAATATATATATATATATATATATATATATATATATATATATAATTATGCATAAATAATACATTCCTGCTTGCCAATATATCTATATAGATAGATAGATATCACACATAAGTACAATCCTACAAATTTTTTATAAAAAATATAATTTTCTCTTAAACCAAAGATATGAAAACTTTATTATTTCTTGTAGAACAAAATGAAATTACATAAATATATGCAATTGGTATACTTATTTAAGTACTGGTATTTATTCAGATTTTGAGCCTATATGTATATACATATATATATATGAAAGTGCTCTAGGTGTAATGGTTACCATCTTTGAAAATGGACATGGTAGACTGTGTTCAAACCATGGATGAGGCTGTTTACATTTTACATAGCTCTAATAGCCTTGGGAAAGGTATGAATTCACCTATCCTCCCTCCAGCTATAAGTAAATAGTAGGACACACTAAAGTTTAGAAAAAGGAAAACTCTGGATTTAAACCTATGAATTGCAATTTTTTTAAAAATTGACCTTGTGTTGCATTATGCTTGTACAGAGGGATTAAGCAGACATATATATATATATATATATAAGTAAGTAAAGTTGGCGACCATAGTTGAAGGTGACCCGAAGGCTCTCTTTTTGATAGCTACTACACCAAGGTCTAGAAGAAGGCGCAACTCCTTTCCCTGGAATGCTCCACTTTACCCTTGATCCTTACCTTATAATGCTGAGTGTTAAGCAAGGTAGCATCAAGTACCATTTTTTGAGTCTTTGGTATGACTCAACCTGGGATTGAACCCATTGGCGAACACTCTAACCATTATGCCAATGTGGAATAAAACTATAATTTTTGCTTTATTATATACAAATAACTTTTACTCACACGCACACATACAGGCACACACTCACACTCCTACACGCACACACACACATACATGCACACTCTCATACACACACACACACAAGAGAAGATAGAGGAAAGAAAATTGCACGAATATTTGTAATAAGTATACATTATTTTGAGGGCTGCATATTTTTGGTTGTAGTGTTTCATTGTTGTAGAGTTTGGTAATTAATTGCAACTAATAATACCAGTTTTGATAATATAATGTTTTTCTAGAAATTTATTTTCCTCAATGATATCTTTAGTATAGAAGAAAATTGATATTTTAGAAGAAATTGATATGGATTCATTTATTTATTTTTTATATAGATGATACTGTGTGAGTATACATATGTAAATAATATATAAAAAATCATCATCTAAATACCTTGTTTTTAAATATATATATATATATATATATATATACCACATAAATAATACATGCCAACCAAATAATACATACCAAATGGGCCATTGGCCTAATGAGTAGAGTGTTCGCCAATGGTCCTGGAGACCGGGGCTCAATCCCAGGTCGAGTCATACCAAAGACTCAAAAAATGGTACTTGATGCTACCTTGCTTAACACTCAGCATTATAAAGTAAGGATCAATGGTAAAGTGGAGCAATCCAGGGAATGGGGTAGCGCCCTCCCGTACACCTTGGTGTAGTAGCTATTGAAAAGGAATCCTTCCAGTCACCCTTGACAATGGTCGCCAACTTTACGAATTTGTTATCAGAAAACTCATTTTCTTCTAAACCAAAGAGATAAAAACTTTATTATTTCTTGTAGAACATTATACAATCAAAACGGATATAATTAGACATTATTTATTGCCAAACATTGCAGGCTTATAACTCTGTAATAAAAATGAAATTGCTCCTCCTCATTTTCCAAAAATAAAATTAGATGAATATTAATGATGTGTGTACTTATTTTTGGATTACGATAGATTCATATTTTGGGGGCAGAGAAATTCAATGCTATAAAGTTTGGTAATAAAGAATAACGAATGATATCTGTTTCAATTATGTAATATTACATGAGAAATCATATTTTTTCAATTGCAACTCTTTGTCTAGAAAAAATGTATAGCTAACACTATATATATATATATATATATATATATATAATACATTCCAATCTAATATATATATATATATATATATATATATATATATATACATATATGTATATAATATCTATATCTATCTATCTATATATATATATATATATATATATATTACATTCCAATATATATATATATATATATATATATATATATATATATATATATATATATATATATATAATACATTCCAATCAATTTTTTATAAAAAAAAATTTTTTCTTCTAAATCAAAGATAGAAAAAAATAGATATCTTTAGAAGAAAATTTATTTTTTCATAAAAATTTGGTTGGACTGTTACATGTAATAATTACCTCATTTACAGATAATACTCTGTATATATATATATATATATATATATATATATATATATATATATATATATATATATTGATAATGTATTTTGGTATATCTATAAATAAACAGCTCTCAATATCATTTATAGAACATATGTATCTATATTTATAGCTAACTTTTTCTCTATATCTATATCTATCTATCTTTCTCTCTCTCTCTCTCTCTATATATATATATATATATATATATATATATAAATATATATAAATTAAACTTTAATTTCTATTTAATTGTATACTACACACACACACACACACACACACACACACACACACACACACACACACACACACATGCAGAGATATTGACAAAAGATAGAAAGAAGATACGAAAAGCTATTGACCTCGCTCACACATCTCAGTAGTAGACCCGCCCACAGATATGGACAGAGCTCTTTTTCTCAGTTGTGCATGCTCATTCTCATCCACCCACACACACTGACAGACGCACACCCATGTGCAACGAAGCCATGAGTTAGCCTTGTGTTATCATATAATAAATTCCTGACTCGTTACACCTCCTCCAAGGAATGTTGAAGTGTAGGAGTGGCAGCGACATGAACTGCTGACATCCCTCAACAGAAGAAGAAGAGGATATTATCAATTACCATGGCAGCATCAGTTGAAGAGGAAGGTGTTCATCCTTTAAAAAAATGCTAGCAAATATACATTGTGTAGAAAGCAATGTAAAAAGAAACAAGAGAATAATAACAAGTGAAGAATAATTTGGAGGATTTTGACCTGGTAATAAAAAAGACTTAATGATAATGTGTGTTTAAATGCAACCACAAACAAATCTAGCTTACATTCATTTTCTAATTTTGAATGCATAGACTTCATTTTGTTCTCTAATAGTCCAGTACAAAGTAAAACAAAACAAAAAGAAACAATTACACAAAAAAGTAAATATGAACATACAATGAATGTGATTTCCTAACCCCAAGGCATAAATTACCTCTAGACATGTTGACATGCCATCAGGATCAAGCATTTAATCATATGAATGGGTTGGTCATTTCAGTATATTGTTCTATACCCTTTTCTCTGACTCAGGCTAACCTAGTTGGCAGGGGCTGTCGAATATGCCACTGCATCTCTTCAGAGGGGTAAGACCTCCACCAAACGTGTCCTGGATATGATACTAAACCATTTGATGGTGAGGCTCTAATCATGGAACTTAAGGAATATGGAGTACCCTTTTATTGCCATTACTCCTTGGTCCACTCCGACTTGGAGTCGTAGTTTCTGTTAGAGTTTCCAACTATTGGTCAAATAGAACTGTTTAATCATTTACTATTCTGGTAACTGTGGCAAGTAGAACTATTAGAGCTAGCTAGCAATATTTGAAACCATTTAACTGTGGCAAATAGAACTATTAGAGTTTGATATCAATATTTGAAACCATTTAACTGTGGCAAATAGAACTCTTAGAGTGAGCTAGCAATATATGAAACCATTTAACTGTGGCAAATAGAACTCTTAGGTGGCAATATTTGAAACCATTTAACTGTGGCAAATAGAACTATTAGAGTTTGATAGCAATATTTGAAACCATTTAACTGTGGCAAATAGAACTATTAGAGTTTGATAGCAATATATGAAACCATTTAACTGTGGCAAATAGAACTCTTAGAGCAAGCTAGCAATATATGAAACCATTTAACTGTGGCAAATAGAACTCTTAGGTGGCAATATTTGAAACCATTTAACTGTGGCAAATAGAACTATTAGTGTTAGATAGCAATATTTGAAACCATTTAACTGTGGCAAATAGAACTATTACAGTTAGATAGCAATATATGAAACCATTTAACTGAGTGTAAACAAATGAATCCTGGCTTCTGCAAAAATTGTTACCTACAAACTGTTCATTAATGAACCATATATATTCAACATATGTGTATAACCAGGATTTGGCATTAAACAACCCACAAAGGGTTGATATGCTGTAAAATGCAACCAACCATCTTACTCGGGCTTACTTAGACTTATATCTTCTTAGTCAGCATCATCATCTTTCATTTATCACCTTGTGCATTATCTCTCATCAGCCACCATTTTTGTTATTTTTGTCACCTCGTGCTGAATCTCAGTGTCTTCTTTCATTGTCTTGTCTGTTGCTGTAAGTCCAACTAAGTTCTTCTTTGCTGGGATAACAACCTGGGCACCATCCTTATGTATACATACTTTATTTCTCACACATCCATTTTACCCACACAGCCTTTACAGGGAGGTACAAGCATGGTGGAAATCAACTGTTCACTTTGAACAGTCCTTGGCTACAGATAAACTATTCAAACAATTTTCTTCACTTAGAACCCTTAGCTCACCTGACAGAGATTCTCCAATCACAGCCAAGTTTTCAATTTGATCTCAAGAGCATCATCTGTCAATTAAACTGAGTTGATTCACTGTATCTTTCCATCTGCTTAATGGTTACAACTACCTATCAATAGTAGATTTCATTAATCTATCATGTGACAATATTTGTTACCATTTCTTTTCTCTTTGCTACCGTTTTCTGGTTAGCACTACCAAAAAAAAGATGCTGTCTCATGCATACTTTCCATACACATTGTTCATTTAAAGAAGTATATAGAGTGGATCAGTCAAAATGTTATGGTAGTAACAACAGCAGTAAAAAGAATGTCAATAATTCAAATAAGTCTTTTTTTCTTTTTCCTATTTTCTTATACTATTAATGATAGCCACACAGTTATAAGATTCTAACAATATGCTTGTTTCTTTAAAAATATGGTATGGCTTCTTTTGTTTAATGGCATATCAACCCTTGTAGATTATATAATGCCGAAGCCATCCTTCTAGAAGAACAATAGTGGTATTATTTAACCCATAGCTGGGGGATTAGGGGGTTCATACTTTTCCCTAATGTATTTGACCGAAAGTGAATGTAATAGTGCGACTGGAGTTTGAACTTGCTTACTACAATCCCGCAGCCCATCGCTTTAACCATTATACCACAAGGACACCGCTCTTTAAAAAGCGTACAATAACTTTTTTTTCATTTTCTTTAATTTGAATGTCAAGTACATTTGTAGTAATTATCAACTTAATCATAATTCATGATTTCATTTACACTTTTTCCCATGTGTTTTGTCGTGAAAAAGAATAGGCTCATATTTAAAAGCATTGTTTTCCAATATCTTTCACCTTATTAAGAGACAAACATGAATATATATATATATATATATATGTGTGTGTGTATGTGTGTGTGTGTGTGTGTGTGTGTGTGTGTGTGTGTTTTAATAACCCATCATCTTCATCATGTAATGCTGATATCATAATTTCCTTTGACTCTCTATTACTATCTGTCCCTATTACTCTTTGTAGGTCCTCTAAACGACATCCCGTATCCACACTGAGCTGATGAATGTAAGTCTTTGCTGGTTTTTCAGAATTGGTGTATCCATATGTAGGAGTCCATATAGCTCTTGAGTTTGTCCATGCTTCTCCAGCGGTGCCCAGCATGTCTTCTTCATTTCATTTTGATTGTTTGTGAGATGGGAGGCAGGTGGCTGTACAGCTACTGAGATACCACGTTCAGGATTTGTTCAAAACAGCCTGCAGCATTCCTGTATAGTTTCCATCAAGCTTTTTTCCCAAAGTATTTTGTTAGAGTACGAGGAGTGCAACCATACAGTAGTACTGACATTGCTATTGCTTGTAAGAATTCCTGTTTTATTTTATCAGAGGGATCAAATTTTTATATGATCAATAACTTGTCAATAGCAGTCCATGGCTTTCATATACATATGTTAACATCACCTTTAGTAGATGAGATATTGCTACTGAGGTATGTGAACTAGTCTATCTTATATATTTTATTGGTTTAGTTTGGCTTCTTAGTTTAATGGCATATCAACTTTCATAGATTATTTAATGCCATAGTCATCCTCGTAAAACAGCAGAGATACTATTTAACCTATAGCTGAGGAGGATAAGGGGTTCATACCTTTTCAAATGACCAGCCCATTGGCCAAGTGGGCAGAATGTTTGCTAATGGCCCGGGAGACCGAGGTTCAATCCCACGTCATGTCATACCAAAGACTCAAAAAATGGTACTTGACGCCACCTTGCTTAACACTCAGCATTATAAGGTATGGACCTAGGGTAAAGTGGAGCAATCCAGGGAAAGGTGTAGTGCCCTCCCCTATACCTTGGTGTTATAGCTATTGGAGATGTCCGTGGTGTAATGGTTATCATCATAGGAAACGGACATGGCGACACAAGTTCAAATCCTGGACGAGACTGATGACATTTCCCATAGCACTAATACCCTTGGGAAAGGTATGAATCCAATTATTCTCCCTCCAGCTATGAGTAAATAGTAGAGCAGATTGGGTTCTTCAACCTTTGTGAGGCAACTAGTCTAATAGAAGGAAAACTCTGAATTCAAACCTGTTAAACTCCATTTAAAAATTGACCTTATGTCATATCCTGCCCAAGCAGAGGGGTTGGTAAATATAGATATATATATAGCTATTGAAAAGGGAGCCTTAAAATCACCCTCAACTATGGTCAACATTTTTTTTACCTTTTCCAAGGGTATTAGTTCAAAAGTGAAAATAATAGTGCAAATAGAGATTGAACTCATGACTACGATGTTACAGTCCAGCACATTAGCCTCTACACCAAGGGGATTTTCCTGCCGTATTTCATGTCTTTATTTACTTTATTAATCAATACTGATAAGCTAAAATGGAACAAAAAGAAATGAAATCTAATACAAGTCCTTGCAAATAAAATCTGTTGTTTACTGTTGTGTCAAACTAAATGACTTTTTCCATAACCTGGTTTGGTCATAAAAATACAACTCACGTAACATGTCTTGGGTAGGAATAGCCCAATGGAGCCCATCCTTTTTCAAGTCTGGTCTGAATTCAGTTTTCCTTCTCCTAGATTGGTTGCCATACTAAAGTTAAGAGCTCAGTCTGCCCTACTATTTACCCATAGCTGCAGGGAGAATAGTTGAATTTGTACCTTTCCCAGAGATACTAGTTCTCTATGAAATGCAAACAGCCTTGTTCAGATTTTGAACTCAGATAGCAACTAAGTTCACTTCTTAAGACAGTAAACATTACACCATAACCACTTACTTCAATGTCAGACTTATATAATAACATGAAAAAAGACAATTTATGCTCACTCTTATACTGGGCCTGACAGATCGTAGTCCCTTTGGTGTATGCAGAGGTTAAACAGTCATCTGAAGACCAGTATCAGATTACTGACATGCCTTAATTAAATTAATCTCACCCCAGCACAGGGCCACCATCCTTGCCCTTAACACAAAAGATTTTTGGTGCCTCCCTTCTCTAAAAAAAGGCACACAAACTTGATCTTTCAACAAAAGAAATATTTTTATTTTACTAATTTAGTAAATTCTATAAATTTCAAAGAAAAATAAGTAAAATTGGTAAAGTTGGCGACCAAAGTGGAGAGTGACCCAAAGGCTCCCTTTTCAATAGCTACTACACCAAGGGAAGGGCGCTACTCCTTTCCCAGGATTGACCCACTTTACCTTTGATCCGTACCTTATAATACTGAGTGTTAAGCAATCGGAATCAAGTACCATTTTTTGAGTCTTTAGTATGACTCGACCTAGGATTGAACCTAGGTTTCTTGGGCCATTGGCAAACACTCTAACCATAATGCCAATAGAAATGTTGTTGTGAGACTGAAACTTACCTACATCATAGACTCTTCCAGCACTATATTACTATGTGAGATAACACTCTCAGGGAGCAGTATCGTAGAATTAGCAGGAGTACTAGTAGTATGCAGCTGTGTACAATTACCAATATTGGACACCACCGGATAGTAAGCTCCGCTTACCTTTACACTATCCTTTGTAACCTTTTGTTAATATATCTTTCTTACCTCTAATCCGTGTTTCGTGTTTTCCTTCCGTGGTCCCAACCTTGGGTCCACATCAAATGTATAGATATAAATAAATAAATGCGAATGAAAATAAACATAAAATTTAGCAACACAAAGTAAAGGGGCAGTGTGAGGGTGGTAAGAGAGACAGAGATATTAATTAATTAATTAATATGTAGTAATAAAATATTTCTGCAAAAATGTACTTTTCTATCTTTCTGAAAAAAAATGCATAAAACTCAAAAGAGTCATGTTTCTTCACTTGTCATTGAAAATCAGTAAATTATGCCCAAAATTATTTATTCCCAACAGAACTTGTGATTTAAAAAAAAATTTTTGTTTACGAATCTTTTTTCCTAGTCCAAATTAAAATGTAAAAAAAGAATTGTCAAAGAAACAATATATAAAATGTACTGAGAAAATCTGTATTTCATAGAAGCATTAGTTACAATTTGATCACAAAGAAATGTTCAAATTTATTCATTACTTTATAATAAAAATCAATTACACTCGAACCAATATTTTATAAAAAAGGCCACATTGACATTCTAAATCATTGACTGTAGCCTTCCATATCATTGTCAATATATCAATTAAAATTTTGAATCTCCTCAATAGAAACTGATATCTAAATCTCTGACCTGTTAGGATCCCATCTATGGGTCAAATAGATCTCTTTGAAAATTATTTATATTCTATACAAATATTTGATATCATATAGCTGTAATTTATTTAAAGGTGTTACTTGTAGTTACAATTGCTTACAAAGGATCATTACTATTAGTAATTTGAAACCATATAACTGGATGCAAACAAAGGATTATTATGAAATAGAAATAATGACTTAAAACCACATAACTGAGTTGAAATTATTAGTATTAGATAAGAATACTTGAAACCATACAGCTGTATGCAAATTATTAGTATTAGATAGGAATACTTGATATCATATATGGTCCAGTCAGCTGGGGCTGTAGAATACAGAGGAATAAAACTCCTCCAATGAGTGTCCTAGAAATGACACTAAACAATCTGATAATGAGACTCCAGTGATGCCAGAGCTTTGGGGAATGGGAGTACCTCTTCATTGCTATTGTTCCCAAGTCCACTATGGCCTGGAGTGGTAGCATCAGATAGGGTCCTATCGATAGGTCAAAAAGAAGTGTTTGACATTTAAACGGTGTACTTTGACAATTAAACTGAGTGCAAACAAATGACTTTGCTAAACTGAATTACTTGAAATAGAACTGTTTTATCATTTAACTGTGTGTAAACAAATGACTGATGTTTAATTGTATTCTTAGTGATACATAGCAATACTTGGAATTATTTACCTTGTTGACATGCTGGACTAAATTGTTTAAAATAGAACTGTTTAATCATTTATCAGCGTGTAAACAAATGACTGATGTTTAATTGAATTGTTAGTGTTAAATAGAAATACTTGAAAGCATTTAACTCTGTGGAAACAAATCACTAATGGTAAATAAAATTATTCGGATTAGAAAGAAATAAATGAAACCATTTAACTGTGTGCAAAAAAGTGAGCTCAGTCTTGTTTTAAAAATGTTATCTACGAAATGTGTTTAGAAATTATATATTTTATATATATGTATCAAAGGGATTTGTATTAAATAACATACAATGGTTGATATGCCATAAAACCAAACCGAACCAAATCCTATGTATTTAATATATATGTATGAAGAGTATTTGGCATTAAAAAAGCTATAATGGTTGATATGTCATAAAATCCAATCAAATCATGTATATTTAATATATGTGTAAAAAAGGGAATTGGCTTCAAATAACCTGCAATGTTGATAAGCCATAAAACCAATCCAAACCAAATCATATATATTTAATATATATGTAAAAAAAGGATTTGGCATTAAATAAGCTACAATGGTTAGTATGCTATAAAGCCAACCAAACCAAATCTTATAGATTTGATATATATGTATAAAGAGGATTTGGCATTAAATAACAAACAATGGTTTATAGGCCATAAAACCAAACTAACCCAAATCATATATTTTTAATATATATGTATTAAGAGGATAGGACCCCAACAGGTACTACCACTCCAGCTAGGAGTAGACCTGGGAGTAATAGGTATAAAGAAGTACTCCACACTCCCCAGATCTCTAGAATTTGGTTGGATTTTATGGCATATCAGCCATCGTAGGTAATTCAATACCTAATCCTGTTTATGCATATATATTAAATATATATAATTGATTTGTAAACACATTTTGTAGATAACATTCTTAAACAAACCTGTGCTCTTTTTTTTCACACAGTTAAATGGTTTCAAATATTGCTTTATGACAGTCACAATATAACATCAGTCTTGTTTTTGCACACATAGCTTGTTCTATGTGACCAATAGATAGGACCTTATCAGGTGCTACCACTCTGGGGCAGAGTGGACTTGGGAGCAATGGTAATGAAGAAATACACTGCACTCCCCAAACCTCCAAACCTTGAGCCACACCATCAGATGGTTTAATGTCATATCCAGGACACTCATTGGGGTTGCAGTTTTATTGTTCAGCAGAGATGCAGTCAGTGTATTCTACAGCCCCAGCCAAATAGGCTTGATCTCTAAAACTCAAGCCTCACCATCAAATGCTGTTTAGTGTCATACCCAAGATAACCCATTTTTTTAAGTGAGTGGGTGTCTTTCTATTCTGCAGGGGATACAGTCAGCATATTCTAAACCTTGACACCAGAGCTTTTGGGGCACACTTGAGAAGTAATAAAAATATTTTGTTGCACTCTCTACATAAATTCAAAAATGTATTTTGAGAAAGGTATTGGAACATTTTAACTCACAAAAAAATTATTTAAAGTACAAAACATTATAACTGATTACTTTTTTTATCAATGAGAAATATGGGCTTGACATTTTCTATGTTAGGATATACTTAAGACAAAAAGATTCTCATTTTTTCATTAATACACAGAAATCTTTTCTTTTCTTTTTTTGCATTTCATGTCAGTAAGAGAAGAAAATTTCAGTTCACATAAATATGAAGTGGAAAACAGGATCAAAAAGTTCAAAGGATTTTTTTTTAAATTCAGCAGTGAACTCTTCTATAAGAGAAATGCAGAATGTATCAATAGGTGATTCTCCAAGTCTGAGTTTTAATTCAATGATTACTGGATATAGGAAGACAATTTTTCTTTTTCCAATAATTTTAAACAGATATCAGATGAAATTTTTATGAAATAGTTTTGAACCCAATAATCTTCTGTGCTTAACAATGGAAAATAGAAGTTTAATCAATATTTCAATATTGTCAAATGCTCTGCAACCAAAGAAGTCATTTCTATTTATCTTAAATTGTAGATTAACAATGTCTCTTATTTGAGTGGTAGTGTAGATCATTTTAGAAGATTTAAATAGTTGTCTTAAGTGGAAATCGTTCATGTTTAATTGACAAGTGAGGACCACAAAATTATTTGTGAACTTAGCTGTGATTGGATAATCTCATTTAGGTGACCAAAGAGTTCGAAAAGTTAGAAGATAGGTTTTATATAGATTTAATTAGGCCAGAACAAATGAATCATGACAAACTAACTTCCATCTATGGTCTAAGGTAACTAATTCCCTGGATTTGTGAGCTAAGTAAAATGTGAAAAGATGTCTATGTTAATAAATTTATGTGTACACAAAATGATGTTATTGTTCATCCCAGCTAAGAAGATCGAATTACACATGGCCATGATAAAAAGTCTGTATTGTGAGACAGAATGATCAATGACCAACAATTCAAAGGATTGGTTTGATTTGGTTTTATGGCATATCAAATATAGTAGGTTATTTAATGCCAAATCCAGTTTATACATTAGATATATATTATTTGTAAACATAAGTCAACAAATATAATAGTTCCCAGTAATGCTATGTATCACTAACAATTCAATTAAATATCAGTCATTTGTTTACACACAATTAAATGATGAAACATTTCAATTTCTAACAATTCAATTTAGCATAAGTCAACAAAGGTAAATGGTTCCAAGTATTGCTATGTATCACTAAGTATTCAATTAAACATCAGTCATTTCTTTACACACAGCTAAATGATCAAACGGTTCTATTCCAAACAATTCAATTTAGAATAAATCATTTGTTTGCACTCAGTTTAAATGATCAAATAGTTCTATTTGACCCATAAATTGGACTCTGTCAGGTGCTATCAGTCTGGGCCAGAGTGGACCTGGGAGCGATGACAATGACGGGTTACTCCACATTCCTCAAAGCTCTAACATTACTAGAGCCTCACCATCAGATTATTTAATGTCATATCCAGAATACTCATTGTGGGGTGGAGTTACCCGTCTTCAGAGATCCATTCTGTGTATTCTACATCCCCAGTCAACTGGGTTGTATTCAAAGGAGTAATCTCTGGTTTGCATATGTATTTTCAATGTTGCATATATTTACATCCCACAGTGCATGTTAACCCTGTTGGTAGAGCTTAGAATATGCTAACTCTATCCCCTGCAGAGGGGTAAGACCACCCAAAAAAGAGGAGTCCTGGGTATGACATTAAATTGTACCCTGTGGTGAACAGAGTAGCATACTGACCAGGAGTGGTAGTACTTTTTATGATAGATTGATTTAATGGCATGTCAATCTCTCTCAGGTTATTTCATGCTAAAAGGTTGGAGAATTACATTCCTTGTATATTCATAATTATATATGTATACCATCCAATTGAATACAAATAATTTTTAAACAAATCTATTTGACCAGTGGTAGAAGAACTAAGAAGTACTACCACTCTGAGTCACAGTGGACCTGGGAGTTATAGCAATGAAAGAGCACTCTGCATACCTCAGATTTCCAGAACTGGAGCATCACCATCAAATGCAGTTCAGTATAGTACCCAGGACACCACAGTTTTTTAGGGATAATGTCTTCACCTCTGCAGGGGATACAGCCCTGTCACAAAGGCACTGTTCCTGTTAAGGTCCTATCTATAAGTCAAATAGATCTATCAGAAAATTAGATATTAGATAGAAATACTTGATATCATATACATCATGCAACAAATAGTTATTATCAAATAGTGTTGCATATAGACCTTTGACAGACCAATCATTTAGGGATTTCTAAACAGGATGATCCAGCTGTGTAAACAATAGAACAGTGGAAGCTGATAACGGGGTTGAGAATCGGAAGGAGAACTAGAAGGAACGCATAGGCGTTATGAGCAATAGATATACACAGATACCCACTGACAGAATGGTCAATCGGTCAGTCAGAAGGGTAGTCAACTCAGTCAGATTTGAAGGGCGGCCAGAGGCTTAGAACCTCACGTCAAAGAAGCAAAGACGTAAGGCCCAACATCGTTAAGAAAAACGTCTACAGATCAGCCTTCCGTCAGCCTTTGTCAGAGTTCTTCGTCTCTCTCTCTCTCTCTCTCTCTCTCTCTCTCTCTCTCTCTCTCTCTCTCTCTCTCTCTCTCTCTCTCTCTCTCACTCACTTACAGCCAATTTCGACCCTTTCGAATTATAAAAAAGAGTTATATTTTTATAAACAAAAACGTTATTGCCTCTTCATTATGTCGCTATATGATAATAAGCGTAGTTACTTTAAACATAATTGTACTTAGATTATTTGTATTTGATAGGAATACTATATACCATATACACCAGGGTTCGGCATTCCCGACCCTCGAGTGATTTCTGTCCGGTCCGCCATCTTACACTGGATAGACATTACATTACTTACAGGGCGACGTATTTTTTAAATCGAAATTTCTATTCGAATCCATTACTGACTTCTGCAAGAAATATATATGGCCGAGCGGAAAATATAAAAACATCTTGACTAATGCAAAACGGGTGATATTATTATTTGGAAGTACATATGCTTGTGAACAACTTTTTTCAAAAATGAAATATACTAAAAGTCATTTAAGAACAAGTTCGCATGACGATCACTGGGATGATGTTTTGTTTCTGTCATCGACAAATATTTTACCTGATGTAAAGAAGTTATCGCATAATAAGCAAAAAACGAGTGTCTCATTAAGTCATTTACCAATTCTAACTAACCATTTACCGTTTCGTTTGTATCAAGGAATTTACTTTTTATTTTTAATGTTAGAGTATTTGTTTTTCTGTTATTCCTGCAATAAAATAAGGAATTTCCTTTTATTAATTTATTTATTTTTTTGTTGAATGGAAGGTACCTGCCATAGTGGGTAGTATCCTGGTAGTTGGTGTGCTGACATGTTGTGCATTGTTTCACTCTATATATGATTTGAAAGCTACACAAATAAACGTGCATGTTATGTAGGAAGAAGTGTCAGTACCGACCCATGTGGTTGAACACAGATCTCCAGGCAACAAACAGAAAATTTATTTACATGTTTAATAACATGGGCTTCCTCCATGACACTGCATAGCACTTTGGCCCTCCCTCCCCAAAAAGGTGCCGACCACTGATATACACCATGCAAATAAATGACTATTATCAAATAGGAATTGTTATTTTAAACCATAATTGTATATAAATTATTAATATTAGATGGGAATACTTGATATGATATAACTGTGCAAACAATCGTTTATTATAGTCAAATAAAAATGGAATTAATACATTGAATACAATGAAACATTGAAAATATTGTCATTTTTTAATCCAATTTACAAATGAATCAAATTTTGGCATTAAAAAGCCCATAAAGGGTTGATACCATTAAATTGATTAAACCAAGACAAACCAGTGAGTCATGGTACATAATTTGGGAAATCCCGGCTTTATTTAACTTGATAAAAAGTGAAATTGTGTACAAAATGTATTTAGGTGTGGCAATTAAAAAAAATTGTGAATAGCTGATTAAAAAAAATGAACTATAACTTTTATTCTTAACTTACTCCTTTTCTGAAAGAGAAAATGTTGCTAAACGCTCTCCACTTTATTCAAGAAATTACTTTTAAACCAAAAATAATACATTTTTTCAAAAACTATGTTATGGGGACATATCCTACTCGTCCAACCTAAACATATTCGCCGAGCTTAGCTCGCTCGGAGAAGACAACCTCTCGTTTCTTACGAGACATTTAACAGACAGACTGCAAGCCGAGAATGGCTAGTACTTCTTTTGTATGACTTCCTTTTTTTCTGCTAATACAATAACGTTCACCTATCACCCGTTGTTTGAGTTGTCCTTCCACCGGTCTTATCTGAAGACCACAACAAACTACAAAGTAATAAAGTTATAATATTCATCAATCTTGCAAAACTACGCCCAGATCTTGGCACTGGTTACCCATGCAGCTGGTGTTCCCTTTTCACAATATCAACACTGTCCAAGGGAAATACAAGATTCTACACAACTTGGTATTAGTGTTGCTCCAGGAGTCGCTTGAATGAGGTTGAACAAACCTTGGACTGTCTTGGTGACTACAGCTTCTCATTCTGAATCCAGAGTTTTTTCTTTTATTCCCTCGGGCTGTAGCTCTACCCAGGCTATAGAGAGTTCAGTCTACTCTACTATTTAACCATAGCTTCAATATATATATATATATGTGTGTGTGTGTGTGTGTGTGGGTGTGTGTCTGTGTGTGTGTGTGGCCAACAAAAGACTGATACATTTTGAAAAGTCATTACTTTCTTTTTTAATTAGATTTTTATATCATTTGCCAGATAGTGTAAATAATCTTAAGTACTGGAAAAAATCAAGTCACAGTTTGAAAGAATAAACTAAAATAATAGAATTTTACTATTAAACAATTCCAGCAGAAAGAAAATATCGTATCACCCATTTTAATGTGAAAAATCATCTGAGTACAAACATGATAAAAAGCTTAGTATACAGATATAAAACTCATGTCACTGTGACAGACCACCCTCAAAGCGATCATTGAAAAAGTGTTTATACACACACACACACACACACACACACACACACATATATATATATATATATGTTAGGATAACATGGATAAAGAGCCAAGAGCACTTGGTGATAGCCAGTTTCTCACTTAACCAATCATTAGACTAAGCGATTCCCATTTGGTGTGTATCCGTGTATATAATGTTATGTGGGACATGATGGGAAGGATGATCTAGTTTGTAGAGCATGATGAAAAGGCTGATCTAGTTTGTAGGGTATGATGGGTAGGGTGATCTAGTTTGTAGGGTATGATAGTTTATATAGCATGATAATTTACATGTCTGAAGTAATTTTATGATTTTTTAATTAATTTACTCAGTTGCATTTAGTCTTTTTATTTATTCATTTATTTATTCTATTTCATTTTCACTTTATGAAAGTTTTTCACACCAGTACAGGGTAGTTTGTGGTGTGTATCATGTAACAGAAATGTAATAGTCGTTATCGTCGTAGGAAATGGACACGGCGACACGAGTTCAAATTCTGGACGAGACTGGGTGCATTTCACATAGCACTAATACACTTGGGAAAGGTATGAATCTAATTATTCTCCCTCCAGCTATGGGTAAATAGTAGGACAGACTAGGTTCTTCGGCCTTGGTGAGGCAACTAGTCTAGGAGAAGGAAAACTCTGAATTCAAACCTGTTAAACTCCGCTTAAAAATTGACCTTGTGTCATATCCTGCCCAAGCGGAGGGGTTGGTAAATAGTATCATGTAACAGAAGCAGTTCAAGTCATGGAAGGTACCTGCCATAGTTTGTAGTATCGTGGTAGTTGGTGTGCTGACATGTTTTGCATTGTTTCACTCTATATGTGATTTGAAAGCTACACAGATAAACGTGCACGTTATTTAGGAAGAAGTGACAGTACCGATCCATGTGGTTGAACACGGATCTCCAGGCAGCAAACACAACCACGAATATTTAATATATAAAATATTCAGACAGAAGTCTGAGTGTGCTTAATATTCGGTATTCGATTCAGTATTCAATTCTGGTTCTGGATTCGGGATATGTCAGTATTCGATGCTGTACGTCAGTGAAGAGATTGTTTCTAACTAAATTACACGAGGGGGGTGACCTCGTGGTGTAATGGTTAAAGCGATGGACTGCGGGATCGTAGTAAGCGAGTTCGTATTCCAATCGCGCTATTACGTTCACTTTCGGGCAAATACCCTTGGGAAAGGTATGAACCCCCTTATCCTCCCAGCCATGGGTTAAATAGTACCACGACTGTTCTTCTATGGGAATGGCTTTGGCATTAAATAACCTACAACGGTTGATATGCCATTAAACAAAGAAACCAAACCAAACCAAACCTAAATTACACGAGAGAATTATTTCGAGAGCATTGTCGTGAATTATTCGAAGGATTCGACTAGTACATTGACTTTACGCGAAGCTACAGGAATACGATGACTCGTTATCAGTAACTAACAATGTTCCCTTCAGAATGACCTTATAAAAGGGACAACGAAGATTTCGTCTGAACTAACGTTACTAAAGTACACCCTCGTCTAATTCAAGAACTTATGCTTTACGGATTCAACATGCGTCATAACGCTGCAGACGCAACCAAAACATCTGTTGTGTGAAAGGGAAAGTCGCAGCTGATCGCAGTACTGTAACCAGATGGTTGAAGAAATTTCACTCAGGTCGGAAGAACCTCAATGATCAGGGAGGCCTAAAAGCATGATTTTCAAAGGTTGTGCGTCAAGCCGTTGAGGCAAATCCAGCGAATATCAGGTGAGCTTAGTATCTTACAGTCCAGTGTGTTTTGTCACCTTCACAACTTCGGCAAAAACATCCAGAATTGTGGAATTATTCTTTACGTTACCAAAATGTAACAAAACTTTTGACTCAACCAAATCATTTAGAAATGGAGAAAATCTTTGCAGATATTGGAAATATTCTAAAATCTAATTCAGTTGAACTGGATGATGCTTAATTAAATCAAGGCTGGTTCGTTAACAAATATATTTTTATTGTTGAAGATAATTTACTAAATTATTTCTGTTTGCGGTTGGTTTTACTGCACGCTCACCCTTGTTAGGTTTAACAATGCATAAGTCAGTTTTTTATTAGCAAAATGGTTTCAAATAACTAATGACAATTGTTTTTAAACAATCATTGCTTCAAGTCATCATCATCATCATGTCGTGCTGGTAGCACGGATATCCCTGACCCTCTCTCGCCACTTTTCCCTATCGTTCATCGCCTCCGGCATGTCTTCTGGACTACATCCCGTATCCTCATATAGTTGCTGAATGTATGTTCGTGCTGGTCGTCCTGCTTTTGCTCGGCTATATGTGGGGGTCCATAAGAGTACATCACTGCTTCTCCAGCAGTGTCCTGCATGTCTGGTTCGTCTAACTTGAATAGTTTTCGTGATAGGAGGCAGGTGGCCGTACAGTTGGTGTCTTGTGGGGTGTTGCCGCCAGGACTTGTTCAAGATTACTCGCAGCATTCTTGTGTAATTGCCGTCGAGCTTCTTCTCCAACCGTTTTGTTAGAGTCCATGTAGTGCATCCATATAGCAGTATCGATGCGACCGCTGCCTGGAAGAAACTGCGTTTCATTTTATCGGTTAGGTCTGATTTCCATATAATCGATAGCCTATTGATAGCTGTCCATGCCTTCGTTAACCTCGTGTCGATGTCCTTTTCGGTTGATGAGACGCTGCTTCCTAGGTAAGTGAATTTGCCTACTAGTTTAAGAGTGGTTCCGTCTAGAGTGGAGATGTCACCCGTTTGATTATAGCACATATATTCCGTTTTGTGTGCATTGACATAGAGGCCTATGCTTGCGGCTGCTCGTTCCAAACTATGCAGTAGTGTTTCGGCTTGGTTGGGTGTATTTGCCAGTATCGCTATGTCATCGGCGTCGTCGGCGTCGGTAATTGTTGTTGCGGGGTACCTTCTGCTTCTTTTCTTTGTCAGCTCGAAGCCGTTCTCTCTGATTTTATCAATCGATGCTTCAAGTAACTATTCTAAATACAAATAATTTGCAAACCTGATACAAGCTTCTCTGTGCTCTGACCTTAAACTTTCTGACCTTCCTTATCAATACCTCACTATGTGCTTTTACCTTAGACTGGCTGATCTTCCTCATTAATTCCTCACAATGTGCTTTTACCAAAGATATTCTTATCTTCTTCACTTTATACTTCCCGATATATTCTTACCTTAGATTTTCTTATCTTCCTCACTTTATACCTCGCTCTCTGTGCTCTTAACTTAGACTTTCTCACCTTTCTAACCTGATTCCCTACTCTCTGTGCCCTAACTTTAGACTTTCTGTTCTTCCTTACCAGACACCTCACCTCTGACCGTGTAAGTAATATAGCTTCAAATAACTATTCTTTATACAAATAATTTGTCTGGGGAATCATCGTAACTTCGTCGCTAACATGCTGAACTTCAACGTCATAGTAATTGTGTTCGAACTCCAATCACACTATTATATTCATTTTCAGAGGTGTAGCAGAATTTCAAACTATTATTTAGCGCGTTAATTATTTTGACCATTGTGGTCTCAACCTCATATTTTCACCCAATGAGGATGATTTATCCCATTCTGCCCGGATGACTTTCCCGGGCAATATAAAAGGCGGTGCAAATGCGCTTTCACTCTCTTCTTCACTAACTCTTCTTGCCGATTCCAGTTGCAGTAACAGACCATCACAATATGAGATGAGCACATTCAACTTTTGGGCCTGTGTTCCTTTAGGAGTTCATTCTTTCATCATTTATTCATTCCTACTAGACCCACTAGTCCTCGAAACTTCAAGGTTAGATATTCAATTCCGGCTCTATCATTTGCAACTGTTTTCTTCCATGTACGAACTTACAGTACAAGGGTTATCTTTCTGGCTGTCATTAAATTTCTTGAAACTCATCAATATTCTCGTCCTCATTCTTGTATTCCCTTTCTTCTTAATGTAACAGGGCAGACTACAATTTGTCCTTATTGCTAAAGAGATATGAGTCCGCTTATCTCCCAGTACTAGAATTGTTCTTCTTCAAAGATGACTTTGGTACTAAATAACCATGAAGGTTGATATGCCATTAAACAAAGAAACCGAAACAAAAATAATTTGCACTCTGTGGTAGTGTTTCCGTCAAGCAATTATATGATTTTAACTATTTCCTATTTGATAATGATAATCATTTGTTTCCAATCAGTTATAAATAAATTGACCTTGTGCAGTCTTAATTTCCACCTAGAAAACCTCGGAGATGTATTCAAACATTATTTTTCTTGCATAAACACAGCCGACATTTCAATGCGGTCAATAAGGAACCCATTTGTGTGCAAGATGGATGATGTTTCTGTTGACATCTAAATGATTTCCTAGAGCTGACGAAATGATTCGCCTGTCAAGGATAAAATCTATCTTCACGACCTTGAACGTTTTTAGATCAATAAACTTCCTAGTTATGCATGACTGAGTAGCAATACATTGAAAATCCTTATTTCATTTTCCTCGTATCTATTTCAATTCAGCTTACAATTATCTAAAACACAAAACCAGCTTTAGGTGGAGCCTAGCCTGCATTACTTTACTCTCTAGAATTTTTCCTGACTTTCATTAGCTCTCTCTCTCTCTATATATATATATATATATATAAATGTATATTTTTATTAATCACTAACTGATTCATGGACAGCGTGAGATCGAACCCACGACATTCGCGTTATTAGCACGACGCTCTAACCAGCTGAGATATATATGTACCTTAATGATTCTAGCTCCATCGCCCTATATCTTAAAGTCATTCTATTTCCAAATGTAAACTTCGAAAAATTCTAGTTGAAAACACTACTATAATACCACACAAAATTAAAAAGCTACGACTACAAATCCTTGAAGCCCAACATATAAAAAAAACCTAGTATCAATAGAATTAGCTTTGAAAATTGCGACAAAGTTTTTAAATGTCTCTAGTTTTGCTTCTTTTTTTTTTTTTTAATATACTATTTCCATTGATAGCGTTCTGTTTTAAATTCGTTCGATCTCATCAGCATCTCAGTTTAATCCAACTATACGTTTACGTATTTTTTGCAATCTTATAAAAAAAACTTAAAACTTAAAAAAAAAAAAAATCTTTACACTAGCAAACAACCCCTGATGATGGTCTATGAAAGATCCGAAAGCACTTGGGACAATTTCGGTAAATTCATCGACCAGCTCCAAGCTAAAACCAAAACATTTATTTTGTTGAAAATAATAAACAAGGATTTAGTGTATAGCTTTTTATTCATTTTTTCTGGTCGGCAAAGTCTTTATTGATGTTGCTCAAGTTAATTTTAACAAACTTTGGTTATTGTTGAGAACAATGTGTGCAAACAAAGGACTATTGTTAAATAGAAATAATTACTTGTAACCATATAATTATTAGTATTAGATAGGAATACTTGAAACCATACAACTGTGTGCAAATTATTTGTATTAGATTGGAATACTTTGAATATAACTGTAAATTATTTGTATGAAGAATAGTTACTTGAATCTATAATTGTTTACTAAGGATTATTATTAATTACTTAGAACCATATTACTATGTGCAAACAAAAGGCTATAATTAAATAGAAATAATCACTTGAAATGATATAGTTATCTTGTACTCCCTACATAATGGACTCGCTCTGCTCCATAAATACTCGTCAACGGAGCGTCAGAGGAGTTGGTCAAACCCCCCTGTTTGGTCCGCCTCTCCGGTGCACTTCTGACGGTCAGCGCGGCTCGGCCCAGTGTTGCCTCGGCACTGGAGATTTCCTCCGGCCTCAGGGGGGCATCTCCCCAAGCTTTTACTCCCTTATGGGGGATTGGGTTTATTGCTTGGCGCCTGAGGTGCTCCTAATAAAGGGAATGTGGACGGGGCCGAAGGTATTTTTAGCAATGCCGGACGCGTGTGGGCTTCGGCCCTGCGACTGGACCCACCTTAAAAACGGCCTTGAGCCAAATTCGCTCGTTCGGTGGGGCGCGTTATCATATTTACCAACCCCTCCGCTCGGGCAGGATATGACACAAGGTCAATTTTTTAAGCGGAGTTTAACAGGTTTGAATTCAGAGTTTTCCTTCTCCTAGACTAGTTGCCTCACCAAAGCTGAAGAACCTAGTCTGCCCTACTATTTACCCATAGCTGGGGGGAGAATATTTGGATTCATACCTTTCCCAAGGGTATTAGTGCAATGTGAAATGCAGTCAGTCTCACCCAGGATTTGAACTCGTGTCACCGTGTTCATTTCCTGCGACGATAACCATTACACCACGCGCACGGTGGGGCGCGTTATAAATAATTGACCAAACCCTCGTGACACAATCATGTGTGATACCACTTGCGTAGTGAACGGATAGTCGCTACCCCACTGGACTCTCAGCTTCCTATTTACTAACTACTGTTTAACCAGGTTCACTTGTATCTTGTTTCTGTTACTTGAATATATATGTTTTCTATCATCCTTTTTGTGTTCTTCGTGTCTTTCTTTTGCAAGCATCACAACAAGTTATAAGAAGTAGATAGGAATACTTGAAACCATACAACTATGTGCAGATTATTTGTATTAGATAGGAATACTTGATATCATAACTATGTGCCGAAAACTCTGGAAAAAAAACTAAACAAAAAATGTAAATATAAATGGACAATGAATGCAATTCCCTAACTTCTAAGCATAAAATAACCCCACATGGTTTGATAGGCTGTTAAAATCAATCAGTCGATCGATATAATTAAAATTTCTATGTTGATATTTTGATAAAAATATGTATCCGTTTATTTGTCGCTGCCTCCCACCAGACACGACTTGACACAAGGTCAAAAGCCCGAAGGCCGATTAAAGTGGGGATAAAGGGGAGGGGAGGTCGGGAACGAGCCGAGACTCGAACCCTGCTGGTCAGTGCTGCTCATCGGCTCACTTAGTGGAGCAACTTATATAATAAACTGATGCGGTCCAGACATCTAGACTGCTTTTTTTTTATGTGTGTGTGTCTAGCTAAGTAAAGGCCAATTATTTTTTATCAGCAGTTTAAAAAAACCACAGGTGTATATAAATGCAGACATAGCTTTGTCAAACTTTCTTATTTCTGAAACAACGATAAAATTTGAGGACAAAGTGCATCTACAGGTCATATCCGTGTTCTAAAGGTGTTTCAACCAATAAAGAACTTGTAGTGTGTTGCAGTTCTTTTCTTATTCAAAAAATGTTGTTGTGAACATGCAATGATAATCAGCTGAAAAGTCTTGCGGTAGACCAAGATTCTTACATGGAATGTAACCAGATGAGTTTTATTTTTAAATATAGCCCCCCTTTCAGTCTACACACTTCTTCCATCGGTGTTGCAGTGCTTGAATCCCGTTGGTCAAAAAATCATCGACAGCGGATATGACATTATCATATGAACTTTTAAACCAATGAACTTTACAGCCAAGGGGTGTAATGTCCTCGTGGTGTAATGGTTAAAGCGATGGACTGCGGAATCGTAGTACGCGAGTTCGTACTCCAGTCGCGCTATTACGTTCACTTTCGGGCAAATACCCTAGGGAAAGGTATGAACCCCTTTATCCTCCCAGCTATGGGTTAAATAGTACCACTACTGTTCTTCTAGGAGAATAGCTTTGGCATTTAACCTACAAAGGTTGATATGCCATTAAACAAAGAAACCTAAACCTTTATAGCCAATCCTTGTAAAATGCCTGATTAGTGTACTGTTTTTAAAGTTTTGTATCTTTTTAGATATACCCCATATATATATATATATATATATATATATATGTGTGTGTGTGTGTGTGTGTGTGTGTAATCCAAGAAGAAGGAGAGATTTATAGAGAAACAAAGTCGAAACAAGCACTTCGATTCTATTGAATATATATATATATATATATATATATATATATATATATATATATATATATATTAGTGATGTTAAATCAACGATAGATCTTTAAAAAGAAATATACAAAAAGGAAAACCTATATATTAGGAAAAGTTGGCCGTTTTAACAATACACCAGTGTTTCTTTTTAAAATTGTCTGGTGATTTTTGGAAAATATTATATAGAATTTATATGTTACATTTGTTCATCGAGAAAAATTTCGAATCAAAAGGAGGAAGGAAAAAGAGAAAGAAAAAGAAAGAGAAAGAAAAGAAGAAGGAAGAAAGAAGAGGAAAACAGAAGAAATAGGCGGTAAAAGGATAGAAGAAAGTCGGTGGGGGAAAGAGAAAGAAGGAGAGATACTTTCTCCCGATATATAGATTTTCCCTAAGTTTTTTGTATAACTTTTTAAACATCCATCGTTGATTTAACATCACTAATATATATCATCCCCCCCCCAGTCCTGATGATGATTCATTAGAACCGAAACGCTATAGTGTCGACTTTGTTTCTAAATAGATCTCTCCTTCAGCTTGGATCACCTTGTTATCAATTTTTTCTCTATATTGTCGGATTTTCTCCATTATTTAATTCCAAATATATATATATATATATATATATATATATATATATATATATATATATATATATATATATATTTGTGTGTGTGTGTGTGTGTGTTAAACTTGTTTGTTTTGGTCTCTCAAGTGTGAACTAAAATTTGAAAAAAAAGAGTGACATATTCCTAAAAATGTTTTTATAATTTCAAGTCACGCATTGCAAACAGCATTCATGATTTTAATTGCCAACAATTCCCTTGAAAAGAATCATGGGACACTCATAATAACAATTGAAGATCTTTTAACAAGTTTTTTTTCTTGTCATTTTTAACAGATTTTTTTTATTTGCATTCAAGTTATTCCTGATTGTAAACAACAAAAACGATTTCTAAAGTTTGACAACCACAAAATAAGCAAATATCAGTAAAAAAAATTATACCAGAAATCTTTTAAATGTATCAATTAAACTGCTTTAAAGTAAATCATCTTCAAAAATGTATGATTTATTTGATTTGGTTTGGTTTGGTTTGGTTTGGATTGGTTTTATGGCATATCAACCATTGTAAGTTATTTAATGCCAAATCAATTTTTATACATATAAACATTTATACTTTAAACAATTCAGTTTAGCATACAAAAACAGTTCGATTTCAACCAATTCAGTTTAATATAAGTACGCAGTTGAAATGTCATAACAGTTATATTTCAAGCAATTCAGTTTAGCGTAAGTACGCTGTTTGAATATCAAACAGTTCTATTTCAAACAATTCAGTTTGGCATTAGTACACATTTCAGTTCTATTTGACCCATATCAAGTGCTACCACTCCGGGCCAAAATCGACCTGTGAACGATGGCCATGAAAGGATACTCCGCATTCCCCAAAGCTCCAGCATTACTGGAACCTCACCATCAGTTTATTTAGAGCCATATCCAAGACATTTGTTGGGTGGAGGTCTTATCCCTCTGCAACGAAGCAGTTGGTGTATTCTAAAGCCCCAGCCGACAGGGGAAATGTCTGATTTGTGTACTTTCTATTCATCTTATATTAAAGGGGAAAGTCCTAATCGTGTATTGGCAAATATGTTGGACTGAGACATTATAATAAGTAAGTTCTTGCTCCAGTTGCACTTTTACATTCGCTTTCTGATTAATACTCTTAGAAAAGGCATGAACCCCCTTATCTCCCCTGCAATGGGTTAAATACTAAAACTACTGTTCTTCTACGAGGATGGTTTTGGTATCAAATAACCCACAAAGGATGATATACCATTAACAAAAAAAAAGAAACATAATAATAATCCAATTTGTTTTTTGTGTGGTTTGGTTTCTTTGTTTAATGGCATATTAACCTTTGTGGATTATTTAATGCAAATCCATCCTGGAAGAAGAACAGCAGTGATACTATTTAACCCATAGCTGGGAGATAACTTTCCCGAGGGTATTAGTTCAAAAGCCAATGTGACTGAAGTTTGAACTTGCATACCCCTATGTTTCAGTCAAGAACTTCAGCCACTATACTTCTGCGTGTTCTTCCATTTAATGTACTCAAATCCTATAATGTAAATGACACATTATAGTGGTAAATAGGATAGTGAGGTTGTTATTTTTAGCACTATACTATTAAAATGCTCAACCTAAGCCCTAAGAACACACCCATTGGCCACAATCTTACCTTACCCTACCCCCACCCCAAAAAACTGTCTTAGGTAAAAATACTAAACTGCATCTGGTAGTGAGATTCAAGTCCTGGAGCTCTGAGGAGTGTGCATCGCCCTTTCATGGCTATTACTCCTTGGTCCACTCTGGCCAAGGGTAGTTCTTGTTAGGTCCCATTTTAGGGGTCTAATAGATCGGTTTGCAAATTATTTGTATTCAATATAAATACTTAATATCATGTCTGTAAAAAGTTCTTAAAAAACTACTCAAAAAATGTAAATAAAAAAACATACAATATATGCAATTCCTTAACCTCCAGTTCATGAGATCTGGGGAGTGTGGAGTACCCCTTCACCGCTATTACTTCTAGGTACACTCTGACCCAAAATGGAAGAACCTATTGGACTCCTATCTATGAGTCAAATAGATCCATTTAAGAATTATTCAACGTTGCAGCCGATGCGCTTTTCGGCCTTCTTCAGGTGTTTTATATCAAATTTGGGAGCCCACACAGAACTTCGAGCCAAACCCTTTATTTGATCCACAGGGGTAGATTGTTCTAGTTCTGTTAAATATGACTGGATACAAGTGTTAAGTATTTCTTGTTATTTACCGGTAGTTGGAATTGAACCTTCAACACCCAGGTGATTTCAATTTGAAGCCCTTTTCACCCAAAAACCTATATCCAAAGTTCAACATGAAACACCAAAAGAAGGTCCAAGAGTTGGGAATATAACAATGAAGATGAAGACAATAGTCTGAATACCCTAAAAGATAAAAATGGTAATGTGTGAATTACTTTTTAGGTAGACACTAACTCAATTTGTTACTTAATAATAACGTGTTTACACTCCCACAGATTTTTAATTAATGTATTAACAGTGAAAGAATATACCATTGATTAGATTAGCTAAAATACTTAGAAAAGTCCAGGAGAGGTCGACGATGAAGAAGAAACTCAATTTATTTCATTTGGTAAATGCCAAAAGGCAAAAGAAATATGAAACCTAAGATTTTTCAGTTAGTGATGTTGTAACTAGGTTGAGTCAAAAGTTTTGCAGTGCATATATCATGTGAGCAAAGCAGTTCAACCTGTTGAGTGTGCTGCTGTAGTTGCTAGTGTTGTGGTAATAGGTGTGCTGACATGTTGTGTATTACTTTATTCCATGTGTAATTTGAATGCCACACCGATGAATGTGCAATGTAGTCTAATTCGGGAACGTGAATAGAGTGTTCGCCGAAGGTCCGGGAAACCAGGATTCAATCTCAGGTTGAGTCATACCAAAGACTCCAAAATGGTTCTTGATGCCGCCTTGCTTAACACTCAGCGTTATAAGGTAAGGACCAAGAGTAAAGTGGAGCAATCTAGGGAATGTAGTAGAGCCCTCCCTTACACCTCGGTGTTAGAAGCTATTGAAAAGGAAGCTTTCAGGTCACCCTCGACTAAGGTCACCAACTTTACTTTTTTACTTAGGCTTTATTAGTTTGAACTGGGCCACAGAAACAACCAAAAACATTTGTGCGATTGTGAAGGCGATGCTGAGTACACTACAGTAAGCGGATGGTCGAAGAAATTTTGCTCAGGTTGCTAGAACCTTGATGTTCAGGCAATGTCTTGTTAGCCATACTCGAAGCCATGGAAGCAAATCAGATGAGCAGCACTTGAAGATTATCAGCTCGATATCAGTTCGATATCTCACAGTCTATTGTGCTTTGTCAACGTTATAATATCAATAAAAGCATCCAGACCCGATAAATTGCGCCGTATGCTTCTAAAATATGGCAAAACCTTCGCGGCTCACTCATATTTTTATCGGCTCGACATCTCAGTCTATTAGCACAATAGACAGAGATGTCGAGCTGATAAAAATATGAGTGAGCCGCGAAGGTTTTGCCATATTTTAGTGCTTCTCAACATTACAACATCGATAAATGCATCCAGAGCCGCTAGATTGTGCATTATGCTTCTAAAATATTGTAAAATTTTTGACTCACTCTCATATTTTAACCCTTGACACGAATGTCGCGTACAAGTGTAACACCCCCCCCCGCCTCCACTTTCTCTTGTTTGCCGATGAGTTTCACCAATAAGAATAGAAAATTGTCAGCAATCAACCGTAAAAGTCTTCAGCAAAAAACAGGCTTTATTTTTCTTTAGAAAATCTAAATATCATAGGACAAGTCGTGTTAGTCATATAGAAAACTCGGTTTTTTTTGCGTGATTGACTGCGAAAGTGGTTTTACCCCATACTTTTATTGTGCAATGAACGACAATGACTGGACATGTATCAACCATTTATTGGACTTGGTATGCCTTATAGGGAGGGAGTCAGTTGACCTGAAAAGCTTTGACACTCGAATCACATAAGTATATATTTACCTAACCCTTTCACCGTGCGACACAAGATCAATTTTTAAGTAAAGTATAACTGGCTTGAATTTCTCTGCGTGTTTCAACACTCGCACTGACGTCAAAACAGGCTACATTATGTTAAATCCTTGATACACATGCTGATATGATCATCATATCAAGCAATATATATATATATATATATATATATATATATATATATATATATATATATATATATATATATATATATATATATATATATATATATATATATATATATATATATATATATATATATATATAAAAGGTTTATGGTTCTTACTAGCTCACTTAACCGGGCCATTGGCTTAACGAGTAGAGTGTTCGCCAATGGTTCGGGAGACCGGGGTTCAATCCAGAGTCGAGTCATACTAAAGACATAAAAAAATAGTAATTGATGCCGCCTTGCTTAGCACTCAGTATTATAAGGTACGGATAAGGGGTAAAGTGGAACAATCCAGGAAAAGGAGTGGCGCCCTCCCCTACACCTCGGTGTAGTAGCTGTTGAAAAGGGAGCCTTCGGGTCACCCTCGACTATGGTCGCCAACTTTACTTTCTAGCTCACTTAGCGAGTTAATGGAGGACCAAATGTTGCTGTATTGTTAAATAGTGGTCAATATCAATGTTAGAGCATTTATATATATATATATATATATATATATATATATATCAAAACATGTTTGGTTAAATTCCGCGAATTGTTTCTTTTTTAAATCTTCAAGTGAAGACGTTCAAGTCTTCTAACCAGTCTTCTTATGTCTATGTCAAATTGGTAAAAAAAAGTACCCTACACTAGCCCAAGTGCTTTCGACCATTTCACTAGTCATCTTCAGGGGTTGTGTTTGATCATTTGTTACAATGAGTTTTATTCATATCCTTTGGAGTGTTTTTTTTATACTTGAAGATTTTAAAAAAGAACCAATCTGTGGTATTCGACCAAACATGTTAAGATAATGACTTGTTGCCTAAGTATACAATATATATATATATATATATATATATATATATATATAGTAGTGCCTGTAACCCAGGGTTCCATGCATTTTGAATTCGTCAGATACTCTGTCTGACGAATGTAAAGTGTCTGATAAATGCACAATGCATGAAACCCTGGGTCACAGACACTACCATGTAATATATATATATATATATGTGTGTGTGTGTGTGTGTGTGTGTGAGAGAGAGAGAGAGAGAGAGAGAGATTATATATATGCAGTATTGGACAGAAAAAACAGACAGTGAAAAAACTGAGACATTTTCTAATTATTACCACAAATTTTAATGACACTTTACAAGCTAAGACATACAGAGGTAGCGATTATTTTTCTTAACTTATTGTTGTAAAAATTCCCTTAGTTGTAGTGAAAAGTCATGATTTTAATGGAACCTAATGGTTTTGATGCACATAGGAAGTGATTATTTTCCATGGTAATTTTTGTTAAAGTTCCTTTTGTTGTAACCAAAAGTCACAATTTTTTTTTAATCCCCAGAAATACTAAAAAGCAGGAAATGTCTAAGAATTTTCTTTTCTTTGATTTGATAACCTAATTTGGGATTATTTTTTTGCTAATGGCAAGTAAGCAATTATCTGAGTTTGAAAAGGGTTAAATTGTGGTATACAATGATTGTGATAAAGACATTGAAGTTTCATTCAAATTTCTGTCTATAATGAAAAGTCATTAAGTTTGTTCAGTCAGTTTGTTTTTTAAGGGAGAAAAGATTTCCAATATACCCAGCCCCACCACCAAAAAATATTTTGTTTCCTATGCTCAACTATAAATGAAAGTGTTAAGAACTCAGTAGGAAAGGGGGAGAGATTTTTTTGTAAGGAGGACAACTCATACTATCAAAACCCAAAAGTGTAGCACCGGAGATATATAACTCTGTGACAATAAATCTATGATCGGAATGGAAATAACGAAACATGCAGTCTCTATAATCACAGTTATCTTTCCCTGGCTAGTCATTGAATAACAGATCCTGAGAGAGGAGACTATTATACAAATCACACAAGCATATAGCATTGGAAACCATGGGATGCAGTACGGTGGATGTGAAGCAAGGCAGAGTAATCCAAAAGCATATCAATGGTATCCTTCACTTACTGAGCAAAGAAACCTCAAAAGTCAGAGGCTATGATCAAATAGTTCATTCAGGAAACGAGTGCTACTCATCTATAATTGTGATGTAAATGGGGATGCTCGTGGTGTAATGGTTATCGTCGTAGGAAATGGACACGGCGACATAAATTCAAATCCTGGACGAGACTGATTGCATTTCACATAGCACTAATACCCTTGGGAAAGGTATTAATCTAATTTTCGCTCCAGCTATGGGTAAATAGTGGGGCAGACTGGGTTCTTCAGCCTTGATGAGGCAACTAGTCTAGGAGAAGGAAAACTCCGAATTCAAACCTGTTAAACTTCGCTTAAAAATTAACCTTGTGTCATATCCTTCCCGAGAGGAGGGGTTAGTAAATATATATAATTGTGGCATCAATTGATGAAGAAAAACTGCAATCAAAAGATCACCATGACTATTTCAAACTATACATCCAAACTACTTTACCCTTTACACAGGTAAACAAGGGACACATTCTGCTAAAGTTGGAGCTGTGGCTACAATGTTTGAAAAATCAGCTACATAACCCAACCCAAACTTTCTTGGGTGCAAATCGACCCCTATACTTGGATGTGCCAGTGTTGGCCCTCAAGCCAAAACTTACAAAGACCAGCTATGTGTGGACACTGGATGCAGCCTAGAGGATCCATAGACAGACTGTTTCATAGTATCACAATTCTTCAGTGGGGCTAGACACGCAGAACGCTTCAAGCTGGAATCGATATCCGCATAACTTTACGCAAGACATGGTATCTAACTGGTCAGCCATTTCGACGATATACGTCAGCTCAGGATTTATAAGGCATATGTATTCATATTTACCTAATCCCTCCGGTCGGGCAGGATATGTCACAAGGTCAATTTTTAAGCGGAGTTTAACAGATTTGAATTCGGAGTTTTCCTTCTTCTAGACTAGTTGCCTCACCAAGGCTGAAGAACTCAGTCTACCCTGCTATTTATTTATTTGGAGGGAGAATAATTGGATTCATACCTTTCCCAAGGGTATTAGCGCAATGTGAAATGCAATCAGTCTCGTCCAGGATTTGAACTCGTGTCGCCGTGTCCATTTCCTACGACGATAACCATTACACCACGGGCACCTCCCTAAGGCATATGTATTAGCTTTCGTTTGTTTACATTTGGCGCTAATGGATATCAGAGTGCTCAATTCGTTTAACGATGTTTGCATTACGCGAATGGTAGCCGTTAATTCCTTCGCGAGAGTGCTCAACCCCTGGGAGAGGAGCGTTTATATTGTCATCCACAGATGGAGGAATGGTAGATTTTGGTAAATCTGACAAGATAAGAAAAATAAATGGAAAAGGGGATAAACCAAAACACTGACTATGGATTTGATTATCCACTTTTTCACTTATTTATCTCTTATATATATATATATATCATCATCATCATCATGTCGTGCCGCTATCACGGATATCCCTGACCCTCTCTTGTCACTTCTCCCTATCATCCATCGCCTCAGGCAGGTCTTCAGGGTTACATCCCGTATCCTCACATAGCGGTTGTATGTATGTTCTAGCTGGTCGTCCTACTTTTGTTCGGCCATATGTGGGGGTCCTTTGGAGTACATCACTTATGAGCTCGTCTCTGCTTCTCCAGCAGTGTCCTGCGTGTCTGGTTCGTCTAACTTGGATAGTTTTCGTGATGGAAGGCAGGTGGCCATATAATTGGTGCTTTGTGGGGCGTTGCCGCCAGGACTTATTCAATATTGCTTGCAACATTCTTGTGTAATTGCCGTCTAGCTTCTTCTCCAGCCGTTTTGTTAGCATCCAAGTAGTGCATCCATACAGCAGTATCGACACGACCGCTGCCTGGAAGAAACTGCGTTTCATTTTATCAGTCAGGTTTGATTTCCATATGATCGATAGTTTATCGATAGCAGTCCATGTCGATGTCTTTTTTGGTTGATGAGACACTACTTCCGATGTAGGTGAATTTGTCTACCAGTTTCAGAGAGGCTCCCGCTCTCTCTCTCTATATATATATAGTCATCCACAGACAGATCTGTTTCGTTCTATCAGAACTCATCAGTGTGGCTAGACATACTAGCTTCCCGGAGCTGGGATCGAAACCCGGTTGACTCAAACGCCGATCCAAGTCTCTGCCCCTCACGAAGGAACCAGTTGCAGCGAAGTAAATTTTAAACGGTTATGAATCACAATTACTATTGTTTACATACATCCGCTTAACGGCTGCCGAGAGCTCAATTCATATATGAAGAGCCTTGCATGAACGCTAATGGCAACACGATTACTTCATTCACTAGAGAGCTCAACCCTACGGGGGTAGGGGAACATATATATATAATGATAACTGCCACATCTTGACAGATGATAGGCATCTTTACCGCCAAATTGCAACTCAAATAACGTGATTAATAACTATTTAATTTTACAAGATGTGCAAGATGGAAGATAGTGAGACATCTGTATGTCGTTAGACTATCTTGACATACACTTGTATAACACTTTTTTTATCTCTCTGCGTCCACGTAGCTATAGCCTAGTGACAGGTATAACAAGATAACTAGTGGCTATGCGGACTACAGGTTTTATTTCAGAGTATTTTTAGATTTTTCTCCGTCAAAGGAGACCAACAAGGCAGCAAAGGTTTGATGCTGGAGCTTCCTTCTCCGGTTTTGATTTCAAATTTAACTTCCCCTAGACGGGTTATCATTTAACTGAAGCCCCTTCTGATATATATGAGAGAGAGAGAGAGAGAAAGAGAGAGAGAGAGAGAGAGAGAAAATATATATCGGATGTTTCAATAAATATAGGACCCTGCGAATAACTCTACTAATAATAATATTGAATTCTTTTTTGTTTCAGATTTGAAAATAGTATACTATAACAACTATTAATCCTCGATCACAAGAGAGAAAAAATATTTTGTGTCACGACTTATTTGGAGACAAAATCATTAAAAACTTTCTTTAATATCATAATGATTTATTACTGACACAAGAAATTCAAAAAAAATATTGCATGTCCTGGAAGCTGATATAATAACAATTTTAAAAAACATTGATTTGATGACTAGCTCAAAGGATGCATTTTTCATAGGATGTGTTTCAAATGACAGTCATTGTGCTTTTCTCAGTAATAAATCATTATCATATTAATGGGTTGCATCTATTTTGAGACGTCCTGTATAAGAGAGAGAGAGAGTGAAAAAGACAGATAAATAAGCAGATGGGTTGATATTGTAATCTATCCTTTTATTTGTTGATTTTAAGACATTTTTTCTTTTTTGTTGGTTGGTTGGTTGGCTTGATTTTTTTATAGCATATCAACCTTTGTCGGTTATTTAATGCCAGATCCATTTTTAAACAAATAATCAGTTCTATTTCAAACAATTCAGTTTAGCATGAGTACACAGTTTAGTTGTCAAAAACATTTCCATTTCAAGCTATTCAGTTTAACCAAACAATTTTAATTAAAACAATTCAATTTAGCGTAAACACACAGTTAAATGTCAAAACAGTTCTATGTTAAACAACTCAGTTTAGCATAAGTACGCAGTTCAGTTCTATTTGACCCATAGATAGGACCTTATCAGGTGCTACCACTCTGGGTCCAGAGTGGACCGGGGAGTGATGGCAATTAAGGGGTACTCCACATTTCCCAAAGCTCCAGCATGGCTGGAAGCTCACCATCAGATTTAGTGTCATATCTCTCTTCAGAAAAGTAGTCGTTGTATTCTACAGTCCCAACCGACAAGGGAAACCATTATTATGAATTTTGATGAGTAATTTCTTTTGTTTTTTTTTTAATCTGTTTACTTTTTTATTGAAACTCTCTCAGATTATCATCTCTCCTCCGTTAAAAAAAAGGTGTGTCTTGGTTATGACACAAAACTGCATCTGATGGCCCCGGTTCTGGAGATCTAGGGAGTGTGGAGTAGGAAGGTGCAGTTACCATGACACTTAATTTCCCTCTGAGCCAAAGTGATAGTATTTGTTAGGGTTTCGTCTAGGGGTCAAATAGAACTGTTCAAAAATCATTTGTATTCAGTCGGAATACTTCATATCATATAATTGTAAATTATTTGTATTAAGAATGGTTATTTGAAGTTATGATTGTCTAGATTTGATTTCGTTGCTTTATCTGATGGCATATCAATCTTCATGGATAATCAAATGCCAATGCCATCAATGTATTGATAAATCATATGTTCCTGAATTGGACTACATTGCACGCTCATCCGTGTGGCTTTCAAATTACATCCTGAGTAAAGAGTACCAACTACCACCATACTACCGATCACAGTGAGAACCTTCCATAACTTGAAATGCCATGTGTGTGTGTGTGTGTGTGTGTGTGTGTGTGTGTGTGTGTGTGTGTGTGTGTGTTATTATTGCGAGTTTTATTAAAGACGATGGAACAGTGTTTTTATATTATTTTTAATTGTAATTTTTCAAGTTTTCTTGTAATTTTTCTTGTGTCGTGTTCCGACCAACTACTTTAAAACAAAACGCGACAAATAATTAAAACAATAAAAACCCAAACTGTCAACTCTATATATGGATCAAATAGAACTAAACTGTGTACTTATGCTAAACTGAATCGCTTGAAATAGAATCGTTTTAACATTTAAACTGCGAACTTATACTAAACTAAAATGTTTTAAATAGAACCGTTTTTGCTTGTATGCTAAACTGAATTGTTTAAAATAGAACTGTTTTGACATTTAACTGTATGTAAACAAAAATTATACTTATACTAAACTGATTTTTTTTTAATTAGAACTGTTTTTCTAAGCTGAATAGCTTGAAATAGAACTGTTTAAATTAAACTGTGTACTTATGCAAAACTGAATTATTTGAAATAGAACAGTTTATTTGTATAAAAATGGATTTGGCATTAAATAACCTACAAAAGTTGATATGCCAGAAAACATAAACAAACAAACAGACAAACATGATAATGGTTGATACTCAGTATGTAATGAACTTACAATTCTATTAATCAAAATAGATAAATACTAGAGTGAGTCAAAAGTTTTGCAATATTTTAGTAAGTGTCAGTTTGCTGCATATATATCACATGACCAAAGCAGTTCGAGCCATGGAAGGAATGTGCTGTGGTTGGTAGTTGGTAGTATCGTAGTAGTTGGTGAGCTGAGACATTGTGCTTTGTTTCACTCCATATGTGATTTGAAAGTCATACAGATGATTGTGGAACTTAGTCTCATTTGGAAACTTCAAACTGAACCATAACACTTCAGAAGCAACCAAAAACATTTCTTGTGTAAACGATGAAGATGAAGTTGATCATTGTACAGTAACCAGTGGGTTTGAAGAAATTTTGCTTTGGTTGCAAGAACATTGTCTGGTAGGCCTAAAAGCATGGATTCCAAGGATGTGCTCCAAGCCAGAGAAGAAAATCTGGTGAGTTGTCCTTGCAGATTATCAGGCACGAGCTTGACATCTCACAGTCTAGTATAGATCAACACTTTCACAACATTGGCTGAAACATCCAAAACAGCAGAAATGTGCCTCATGTTACCACATTATTGCAAAACTTCGACTCACCCAAGCTGATTTAAACAATGAAAGAAAACATTCTGGAAATAATGATTATTAAACAAGATTTCATTTGCCCAATTGGCTGGTACTGTAGAATACACCAACTGCTTTTCTGCAGAGGGATAAGCCCCCCACCCCCACCCCCAGCTAGTGCCCTAGTTATGACACTAAACAATCTGATAGTGACGTTCCAGTAATACTGGAGATTTTGAGGAATGCGGAGTACCCATTCATTGCCATCGCTCCCAGGTCCACACTGACCTGAAGTGATAGCTTCTGATAGGGTCCTATCTATGGGTCAAATAGAACTAAACTAGAACTTATGCTCAACTATATTGTTTGAAATAGATCTGTTTTTGACATTGAAACTGCCAACTTATGCTAAACTGAACTTTTTGAAATAGAACTGTTTTTAAATAGAACTAAATTGAGTACTTATTCTAAACTGAATTGTTTGAAACAGAACTGTTTTGACATTGAATCTGTGTTCTTATGCTAAACTGAACTGTTTGAAATAGAACTGTTTTGACATTTACATGTGTGTAAAAAAAACTATATTCATACTAAACTGAAATGTTTGAAATAGAACTGTTTTTGACATTTAAACTGTGCACTTACGCTAAACTGAATTGTTTGAAATAGAACTGTTTTTAAATAGAACTAAACTGTACTTATTCTAAACTGAATTGTTTAAAACAGAACTGTTTTGACATTGAATCTGTGTACTAATGCTAAACTGAACTGTTCGAAATAGAACTGTTTTGACATTTACCTGTGTGTAAAAAAACTATACTTATACTAAACTGAAATGTTTGAAATAGAACTGTTTTTGACATTTAAACTGTGCACTTACGCTAAACTGAATTGTTTGAAATAGAACTGTTTTTAAATAGAACTAAATTGAGTACTTATTCTAAACTGAATTGTTTGAAACAGAACTGTTTTGACATTGAATCTGTGTACTAATGCTAAACTGAACTGTTTGAAATAGAACTGTTTTGACATTTACCTGTGTGTAAAAAAACTATACTTATACTAAACTGAAATGCTTGAAATAGAACTGTTTTTGACATTTAAACTGTGCACTTACGCTAAACTGAATTGTTTGAAATAGAACTGTTTTTAAATAGAACTAAACTGTACTTATTCTAAACTGAACTGTTTGAAACAGAACTGTTTTGACATTGAATCTATGTACTAATGCTAAACTGAACTGTTCGAAATAGAACTGTTTTGACATTTACCTGTATGTAAAAAAAACTATACTTATACTAAACTGAAATGTTTGAAATAGAACTGTTTTTTGACATTTAAACTGTGTACTTATGTTAAACTGAATAGTTTGAAACAGAACTGTTTCTATGTCTAAAAATGGATTTGGCAGCAATGACTTACAGTGTTTGATGTACCATAAAACCAAACCAAATCACACAAGATTTCATGTACTTACAGTTCTATCAATCAAGATTAATAAATATAATGACTTCAAGCTTTGAAAAAGGGCTAATTTCTGCCAATTTTGCACTTTTATGATATACGGTATTGTTTAATCGGTATAGCTTCTATAATGCACTACATGACCCTAATATTAAGATTTTTTTTAAATAGATTTTCCAGAACAAAGTAGAGAACAAAAGAATAGAAAAATAAAATAAGACAAAAGCTAATTTATTAGATTCAAAGAATCAAAGGATTTTATTTTTAGAAAAAACAAAAGGATGAAAAAATGTAGGTAGCAATTAATGAGTCTGTATTTAAATAGAAGCCAACATATCCAATGTGAACAAAACTGTCAAGTGTAGCCCAATGGTTAATGCCCTGGATTGGATGCTACAAATTCAAAGGTTCAGAACATTTGGATTATTTCATACATCCGATTATTACATAATATATATATATATATATATATATATATATATATATATATATATATATATCCAACCCCTCTGCTATGAGCAGGATGTGACACAAGGTCAATTTTGATTTTATCATTAAGGGTTTTCAGACTATTGTCTTTATCTTTATTGTTATTACCACATCGTTTCAGCCAAAATGTCCTCTGGCCTTCTTCAGGTCTTTGTTGAACTCTGAAACCTACTCGGAACTTCGAACTACGTCCTTTATTGAATCCACGGGGGTCGCCTGATCTGTGACCATTAGCCATAACCAGGTACAAATGTTAAGTATTCCTGTATTGTTACTCGCCTGCAGTCAGGATTGAACCTGCGACCTCCAGATGATTGTCTCCTTAGAAGCTTCGGGAACCAACACCTATAACTGTTACGCACCTCTTTAACAAAACACTGAGAGAAAAAGCTAAATGGTTACTACTCAAAGGTAGTGCATACTGTTTGGAATAAATCCTGGAAGCAGCACCCTACAAAACAGCAGTTGTACATAATTTGTACAGCCACTTCCTTTGTATCTCAAAATCTGCAGGAGAAGTAGGGATGAACTCATAAGCAAGGTTCTCTTTTGGACTACTACTCATATACACACCAGTATTAGCTGACCAGCAAAAGATTTCATTCATTGGTTCTATGTGGATACTGGATGCCACCTAGAGGTCTTACCAAGAACGATAGCTTGCAGGGACATATGGTTATAGAGCACCAAGGGAACTGTGTTGTTGAAATTCCTCAATGGTGATGATGTTGATAGCAGCTGGTTTGAATTCAGTTTTCCTTCTCCTAGTCTGGTTACTTAACCAAGGCCAAAGAACCCAGTCTGTACTAATATTTCCCCATAGCCGGGATTAGAAAGGATGGATGAATGCTTTTCAGATAAACATAAAGTGAAATGCAAATAAACTCATCCTGGATTTGAACTTTGGTTGCCAATTTTATTTCCTACGATAATAACCATTATGCTATGATATAACGTTTATCTTAAAATCAAACTTTTAAAAATTTCACAAATAAGATATTTTAGTTTGCTTGTCACCAAAGCAGTGACCCTGACTTTTTATTAAAAGTCATGACTCCCACATGACAATCATAGAGGTGCTCGAGCTTGACTTGACCAGCCAATAGGCTGGATCGGTCCTCTCAGACAGTCTGTCTAGCCCAAAAAGGGCTAAAATAGTCATGTGACCACTTTGGCTGCCAGGTCACAAACTCCAGAATCCCATCCTCAAGCATTATAGGTCACCACCCAAGGCCAACAAATGGCCTCATTTGTCTGCAGAGGTCCAGTTAGCATATATTAAGGCACCAGCTGACCGGACAGCAAAGTGATACGTAAAGTGATGAACAAATTTCTGAATTTTTTTTTATTTTAAATCGGCCCTCTTCACTACAGTACTTCAAAAATTATCATCTCTTAATTGATTTTGAGTGTTCAAATCTTATTTTATTACAAGGGTGAGTCAAAAGTGTTGCAATATTTTGATATGTGCTTGTTTGCGACACATATATCATGCGACCGAAGCAGTTCAAGTTTTGAAATGTACCCACAATGGTGGGTAGTATCATGGTTGTTAATGAGCCAGCACATTGTGTTTTGTTTCATTCTGTGCAGTGGTGTAATGATAAAAGCACTCGACTGCAAAATCATAGTACACAAGTTCTAACACCAGTCGCGCAATTACGTTCACTTTTGGACAAATACCCTTGGGAAACGTATGAACTCTCTTATCCTTCCATCTATGGGTTAAATAGTATCACTTCTACAAGGAAATAAGGTGCCCCTTTCATGTAAATGGTTAAAGCATTTGACTGCGGAATCGTAGTACACAGGTTCTAACACCAGTCGCGCAATTACGTTCACTTTTGGACAAATACCCTTGGGAAACGTATGAACTCTCTTATCCTTCAAGCTATGGGTTAAATAGTACTGTGGGGTTTGAAGGATTGAAGGTCAGGGGCTAAGGTCAAGGCTGTGTTGCCGTAAGATATCTGACTCCATATTTTGGTTATATTATTTTACCCCACGTTGACTGGCCGGCGCAATGCCTTACCCAAAGAAAGTCCCAAAAGAATTATACAAAAAGAAAAGATAGAAACAGATAAGAGACGAAGACGTTTCTTTTATACTTTCCTTTATTTACTGGGTTCAACAAACATTCCGTGGATGAGGGCATTTTTCCTGAATACATTGAAATGGTTGAATCCTCCAGTTAAGGTGTCAAAAATACGTTAATTCGTTTCATGTATGTATTTGTCCTCATTTGGTATTTCGGGCTTCCATCAGGTTTAGTTTTCTTTGGGAAGTTTGTCAAAGTCCGGTAAGAGTTAGTCTATAGTTTATTTGTGGGTCTTGTATATTTCAGCATAGTGCTGACCGATAGAGATAGAGCTGCAACGGGGTGAAGGGACTAACCGACGGTACGTCCAAAGACATATGCGTGGTACCCAAAACACCAGCACGAGGTTATCAATCCGCTGGTCACTGCCTGAAAGAGAAAGAATGACTCATCCCCTTTGTCAAGAGGAAATGTCTTTTTTCTTTTTACGCATGCGTCATCCCGTTTTCCTTTTGTGGACCTCTGGGAGTTTTCTGCAAATTTAATAGTTTTCTTTTTATTTATTTTTTTTTTGTTTTGCTTTATTTTTAAATTTTTTTTATTTATTTATTCTTTCCCTACAGTACTACAGTACCACTACTGTCCTTCTAAAAAAATAGATGGATTTAGCTTTAAATAACCCGAGAAGGTTGATATGCCATTAAATAACAAACACGGATGTGCCCGTGGTGTAATGGTTATCGTCCTAGGAAATGGACACGGTGACACGAGTTCAAATCCTGGACGAGACTAATTGCATTTCATATTGCACTAATACCCTTGGGAAAGGTATGAATCCAATTATTCTCCCTCCAGCTATGGGTAAATAGTAGGGCAGACTAGGTTCTTCAGCTTTGGTGAGGCAACTAGTCTAGCAGAAGGAAAACTCTGAATTCAAACCTGTTAAACTTCGCTTAAAAACTGACCTTGTGTCACATCCTACCCGAGCGGAGGGGTTGGGTAAATATGATTAAATAACAAACAAATAGACATTCTATGCATGATTTGAAAGTCACACAGATGAATTTGCAATGTAGTTTTATTTGGGAACTTAGACCTAATGAGCTCAAAGTGAGCTAAAATGTTGTAAATGCAACCAAAAAGATTTGTTGAGCAAAGGGTGAAAGCACTGTTGATTACAGTACGGATGATTAAAGAAATTTCTGTCAGAGAAGGTCAGGTTGGCTTGGAGGCCAATCTAGTGAATAGCACTTAGAGAGTATCCGGCAAGCTCGGTATCTTAGTCCAATGTGGTTCATCACATTTCATACCTTGTCACCGCCGAATTGTGCCTCATGTTAACAAAATATTGCAAAACTTTTGACTCACTTCAGTATTCAATATCTAAAGCATTAAGCTTCTTGGTTGTTTTGAATTCATTAAAAGAGTTTGAATAAAAATATATCATTCTTTCCTGTTGTAGCTGAAAAGACCAAACATTTTTCTAATCTTAACCAAGTTTTCTTTTCATTTTTCTTTCTCAATTGGAACAAAAAAATACACCAAAAGATTCATGGTGAAATGTTTTCAAGCAACAAGACACCATTTTGTTTATCTGCCTTAGGATAATCCACAGTAAAGTGAAAAAAAAACAAAAAAAAAACCAGAAATGTTGAAAATCACTAAATACATCCTAACTGTTATTTCTATTTTAAATTTATCTATTTATTATTTATTATTTATCTATCTTTATTTTTCTCATATTTATTCCCAGTTTTTAGATTTTCAAACCTGATTTTTTCAGATTCAAACTTGACTTATGATCATTTTTAGATGTTCTTTTTTCATATTTCAATCTGATTTTTTATATTTCAACCTGATTTTTTATATTTCAACCTGATTTTTTATATTTCAATCTGATTTTTTATATTTCAGTCTGATTTTTTATATTTCAGTCTGATTTTTCATATTTCAACCTGATTTTTTATATTTCAATCTGATTTTTTATATTTCAACCTGATTTTTTATATTTCAATCTGATTTTTTATATTTCAATCTGATTTTTCATATTTCAGTCTGATTTTTCATATTTCAATCTGATTTTTTATATTTCAACCTGATTTTTCATATTTCAATCTGATTTTTTATATTTCAACCTGATTTTTTATATTTCAACCTGATTTTTTATATTTCAATCTGATTTTTTATATTTCAATCTGATTTTCTGTATTTCAATCTGAATTTTTTATATTTAAATTGGCTTTTTTATTTCAAATCTAATTTTTGTCCATGCTTAAATCTTATATTTTTATTATTTATTTTTGAATTTCTTTTCTTTTTTTATAATTTGATGATTGTAAAATTTTATAAGATTTCCTTGTCTTTTTTGTCTCCTTTTTTCTTAGTTATTCAATATTTACTTTTGTTTTCAACTTGATTCATTTTTCTAATTCTTTTTTTATTGTTCTTTTTTCTTTATTTAATTCCTCTTTTTCCATATCATCAGTTGTTTTCATTTTTTTCCCTATAATGTATTATAAATTATTTTCTTCTTCTTCTTCTTCTTCTTCTTCTTCTTCTTCTTCTTCTTCTTCTTCTTCTTCTTCTTCTTCTTCTTCTTCTTCTTTAATTCCTCCATCTTCTACTTATTATTATTTTGCAATTTTTTTATACCAGTAACTCAGAGTGAATTCAGAGTGACAACAAGTCTCATCAGGTGTTCAGGACTTTACTAAGTATTCTAGCCGATTTTAACAGTGCTATGGTTTGGATATTCTTAATTCTTCCTCGGTTCTTCAATTCCACCAGTCTCTTTTCCAATCCCTCGGGGACAGTTCCAAGTGTATCAACTACAATTAACATCATCATCTCTATCATGTTCCCCAGCTTTTTCAGTTCTCTGGCAAGATCCAAGTATTTATCTCTCTTTTCATTTTCTTTTATTTTCACCCGGGAGTTCACTGGAATGGGTTGCAAGTTCTTTTTTTCATGTCATTTAATACAAAATTTGGTCATCTAGTCAGGGTTGGGTGATCTATTTGCATCTCAAAATCACAAAGAATTTTAAACATCTCACTTGTAGTAGTAGTAGTAGTAGTAGTCGTGGTTAGCAACCTTATTTATATCTGTCATAACCTAGTCTTACAAAAGAGTTATGCGGAATAGTGCTCTTAGAGTAACATGGGGCATTATATTGTGGACTCTTCTGTTGATGTAAAAAGAAATTTATTCCATATTAAACTTGAAAAATAAAATTCCATCATTAATCGATGGTATATTTGTCAATTTAGCTGAGTATATAGCAGGAGATCTGAGAAAGCAAAAGATATGTGCGTGTGTGCACGCGTGTGTGTGTGTCATAATAATTTATATATATACATATATATATATATATATATATATATATATATATATATATATATATATATACCAACCCCTCCGCCCGGGCAGGATATGACACAAGATCAATTTTTTAAGTGGAGTTTAACAGGTTTAAATTCAGAGTTTTCCTTCTCCTAGACTAGTTGCCTCACCAAAGCTGAAGAACCCAGTCTGCCCTACTATTTATCCATAGCTGGAGGGAGAATAATTGGATTCATACCTTTCCCAAAGGTATTAGTGCTATGTTAAATGCAATCAGTCTCGTCCAGGTTTTGAACTCGTGTCGCCGTGTCCATTTCCTACAACAATAACCATTACACCACAGGCACCTCCACAGACACCACAGGCACCTCCATTTCACCATGGGCACCTCCACAAATATATATATATATATATATATATATATATATATATATATATATATATATAATTCCTAAGTTGTCAAGAGCGAGTGTACCTAGGTTTTGCCAAGCGGCTCTTCAGGATTGCTCTGGTGAAGTAGGTTAGGATAAAATATATTTTATTGATTAAATGGACCCCTTGCCTATACAAAAATTAGCATAAGAAAAATCTTTCTTTCTTTTTTTTTTTGTCGATTACATATTTGTTCAGTTCATCTGAATCTGACAAATTTAAATATATTGAGTCCTACCTCACCTGACATCAACAATGTGAAACTCTCAGTCGTGAGTTTTTATCCTGTTTTATTACCTTATTTTATACTTGAAATATATATATATATATATATATATATATATATATATATATATATATATATATATATATATATATCCCTACATCCTAAAATCACTCCCTCTCCAAATCCAAATTTTAAAAAATTCTAGTTGAAAACCTGGCTAAGATAGTACATGAAATTAATAAGCAACAACTAGAAGCCCTATATATAAAAACAAAAAATCCTATAATTAGTCGAATTAATTTTGAGAATTGTGACAATGTTTTGAAATGTTTTTATTTTGTTTTTTTTTAATGAAATAAAAAAAGATAGAAAGTTTTAAAATATTCTATTTTTATTGATTGCATTCTGTTTTAAATTTGTTTGATGTAGTTAGAGTTCGAAAAATTTATCAAAATTAACTTTCTTCTTACTATCTCAGTTTAATCCAATTATATTTTTATATATCCAAATATAAAAATGTTTTAGCAGTTTCAAAAAACTATCTAAAAAAAAACAAAAAAAACATTCATTACATTTGTGAACCCACCCTCTGATACATACACACATATATATATAAGAAAAAACAAGGTATTCAAAAAATGAGTTTATTGATAGTTGAATTATCTGCCTATGTTAAAAGTTCTGGTTTTTATATTAAGCCATCATCAGGGCACTGTTAGTATGTAATATTGTATCATTTGAATTATATTCAATTTACATCACATTCTATGCATGCTCTGATGATGGTTTAATATAAAACCCAAAACATTTAACATTAGCAGTTTATTCAAGAATTAATAAACTCATCCTTTGAATACTTTGTTTTTTCATATTTATATATTTATATTCTGTCAGATTCATTTCCATTTTCTGTTATATATATATATATGTATATTAGCCCAACTACTTTCAACTATATATATATATATATATATATATATATATATATATATATATATATATATATATATATATATATATATGGTCGAAAGCACTTGGATTCTTTCTTTACCAACTTAACCCAGAAGTAAGAAGACTACTGAGAAGACTTGAACATCTTCACTTGAAGATTTTAAAAAAGAAACAATCTGCAGTATTCAACAAAACCTGTTTATGTATATATATATATATATATATATAATCTCATTCAGACATCCCAGATTGGCTTGTCTTACTATTGAAGACAATAATATTGAGTTTGGTTTGGTTTCTTTGTTTAATGGCATATCAACCTTTGTAGGTTATTTAATGCCAAAGCCATTCTCCTAGAAGAACAGTACTGGTAATATTTAGCCCATAGCTGGGAGGATAAGGGGGGTTCATACCTTTCCCAAGGGTATTTGCTCAAAAGTGAACGTAATAGTGCGACTTGAGTACGAACTCGCTTACTACGATTCCGCAGTCCGTCACTTTAACCATTAACCCCCAATATTGGCTTGTAGATAAAAGGAAGGTTATCTTTAAATATTATAAATTACTTTGATCGTTTTCATTTAAAACAAGAGGACAAAACTGAGAAACTATTATTTTTTCACTTTTAACTTTATTTTCATCTTCAGATATTACTACTTTGAAGAAATATGACTTGAAACCAAAATTCAATGGTTTTTTTTTTTTTTAATTCAACATTAAATTTTGTTTGTTTAAGAACTTTATTATATAATTATTGAAAGGGGGCAAAATCGCAAAGAGTACTAGTAAAAAAATCTACTGTTATTATTTGTGTATAAAAGGCACTTTTTTCCAGATTTTTCAGCACGAAAGTTAGGGGTGCGTGTTATACAAGAGAACATTAGAATTCACATTTTTCCGACCACGTGCCTCACCATATTTCAAGGAAATGTAGTAAAAAAATGTAAAGTTGGCGACCGTAGTCGAGGGCGACCAGAAGGCTCCCTTTTTAATAGCTACTACACAGAGGTGTTGGGGAGGGCGCTACTCCTTTCCTAGGATAGCGGCACTTTACCCTTGATACGTACCTTATATTGCTGGGTGTTAAACAAGGAGGTATCAAGTACCATTTTTAAAGTCTTTGGTATGACGCGATCTGAGACTGAACCCAAGTCTCCCGGACCAATGACGAACACTCTACCCACTAATGTAAACTATATTAATTCTTATTTTTTTTAAAAACGATAGTTAAACAAATGCTAGATTTTGATTAGATCTATCTTCGATAACTTTTTAAAAAATCAGTGTGTATTATACACGAGAATCTTTTTATTTCTTATTTTTATTTTATTAACTTATTTTTCCAAATTCCGTTGTCCAAAGTTAGGGGTACGTGTTAAACATGACCGCATGTTATACACAAATAAATACGGTAAACTGTCGAGGTGATTGTCATGGCAACGTATCAAGGAACGCCAAAATGATATTTAAAAATCTGAAAATGAAAGTTGTGTTTGATCCAATTCGTTTTTACTACAGTAATAGTAGAATCAGCTTGAAGCTGTATTTTTTGACGAGGCAGATAAAAACTAGTTTATATTCTTTATTCGTATTTCCTTCGTTTTTCTTAATCATTTTAGTTTTTAAGTCTCTTTACTTTCTAGTTTATTACTCTCTTTTCCTTTAAGCTATTAAATAATATCCTATCTTTCATTTTATCCTACGCTTTCTCTTACCTTACTATCGATGCCCTTCACCCTACCCTGGAGCCACCCACTTCTGACCCTTCTTCAAACCCTCTTCTCACTACCTATATTCCTACAACAAAGTATTTTCTGGATGCCTAAAAACCCCTTAAGCATGCAAGCCAGAGTTTCACAAGGGTTAGCAAAGAAACTAGGTCAGTGTTAGATTACAGGTCTGTTGCTACCACACACACACACACACATACACATAGAAACACGCACACACACACACACACACACACACACGTGTATAAGGCAACGCACTAGCTCACAAACACGCACGTATGAATATATACAAATACACGCTCGAACGCAGACGAGTGCGAATGAACTTAAACACACATACGCACACGCGAATAATTAAGATCACACAAACACACCTACACACACATATGAATATACACACATGGATAGAAACAAAAGCGAATCCATCGGAACGCGCGCATGCGCATGCGCATACACGACAGAATACACAAATACACGAACGTATACTCATAAATGCACAAAAAAACATACTCGCAAACACAGCCAAGTGCAAATCAACCAGAACACACACACACACACACACACACACATACACAGACACACAAGCACAAACATGAATACGCAGGAACATAGCAACACAAGAACTCACACACATGAGTACACACAAATACGTATATGTGTACACGCACACATGAATACGCAGGAACACAGCAACACAAGAATTCACACACATGAGTACACACAAATACGTATATGTGTACACGCACACATGAATACGCAGGGACACAGCAAAACAAAAATTCACATACATGAGTACACACAAATACGTATATGTGCATACACACACATGAATACGCAAGAACTCACCAACACACATAGACGATTACATACATGCAAACACAGTGCGAATCCATCTCAACACTCATGCACACACATATGCTTACACGTTTAAGCAAGAACACACAAATGCATGAATACACATACACACATACAATTACACACAAATACATACACTTGAAAACAGACAGATGCGAATCAGCCGGGTCACAAACACGCGCGCGCGCACACACACGCACACACAGATACACATGCAAGCATATCTCCACCCCTCCCAAACACAAGAACACACAAGGTGTAAAGAAGGAAAATATTACAGCCAACGTTGTAGAACATTGGGTGGAGGGTTAGATAACTACCCCCACAAATCTTTCCACATCCCTTTTACAACAATTTCTCCCTCTACCATCTCACTCAGACATCCCAGAATCTTTTTCTACCTTTTACGCCACCACCCCACGCCGACCCACCCACATAACTGTCCTGAAAAACCAATTCCTAAATATGGAGAGACGCCTGCAGGCTGAATTTTGCGATGCGATGACAATAAAACTAGGGAAACAAAAAAACAAAACAAAAAAAAACAGGATGTCTAAAAGATAAGGCTGGCGTAGATGATGAGATAAAACAAGAAAATATGAAGTACTTTTTTTTTTTTTTTTTTTTCGGGGAGGGGAGTTCTTTGTATTGGGACATTTCTTCTTTTTTTTTTTTTTTTTTTTTCAAAGTGGGGGGGGGTTCTTTGTATCAGGACATTTCTTTACACACCAAAAAGTGAAAGAAAAAGAAAAAGAACATTACCATTCTTTTCACTTTTTCTTTTTTTCTTTTTTACCGAAAATTCTTTATTCAGATATTTTTTTGCGATAATGTATTTACCTGACCTTTCTGTCACGGACAGGATGTGACACAAGGTCAATTTTTAAGCAGAGTACAGCTGATTTGAATTTAGAATTTTCCTTCTCCTTAATTGGTTGCCTAACCAAGGCTAAATAACCCAGTCTGTTCTATCATTCACCCATAACTGGGCGGAGGGGAGGGAGAATGTATGGATTTATGCACTTTCAAGGGATATTAACCCTAAGTGAAACACAAACAGCTTCTTCAGGATTTGAACTTGTGCTACCTACTTCCTACGCAGTCATTTTAAGTATACTAGTGAACAAAAGTTTTTCCCAATTTCTTCTAGGACAACTGTGCTTGTCTTTACTATTTCTTACAAGCAAACTTCACTATTTCATCTCTACATCTTCGGTCCAATTTTTCCTTACAACTCTTGTTATTTCTCAAGGTGAACATTTATCTTTTATGGTTAAGAAAAAATATAAACAGTTTAGTCAACCTGATGGAGGAAATAAAGTAAGGGTTCAGTTTAGTATCATACTTACATTGTAAATTGACCGCCTTGCTAAAATCTTTTGAAATTTTAGAATTTTTAATAACTAATAAATGTTTTTAAAACTAATAATCTATAATTTTAGAATTTTTAATAACTAATAAATGTTTTTAAAACTAATAATCTAAGAATATGCTCGAGATTTCCATCAAGATGATTGATTGATTGATTGATTTTAATGGTTGGCCAACCCTTCTAGGCTTATTTTCTGCCTTGAAGTTAGAGAATTACCCTCATTATACATTCATATTTACATTTTTGTGTAGGTGTTTCTTGAGAGTTTTTTTTTTATTCAAGGTCCTATCAAATGCAAATAATTTTTAAACAGATCTATTTGACCCATAAATGAGAACCTAATCGGTATTTCCTCTCTGGTTCAGAGTGGGCCTGCAAGTAATGGCAATGAAAGGGTGCTCCATACTTCCCATATCTCCAGAACTGGAGCCTCATCACTGGATACAGTTTAGTGTAATACCCAGGACACCCCTTCTTTTTGGAGGGGGGGTTAATCCTCTGTTGGGGATACATAGTAAATAAGTAAAGTTGGCGACCTTAGTCGAAGGTGACCTGAAGGCTTCCTTTTCAATAGCTACTACAACAAGGTGTAGGGGAGGGCGCTACTCCTTTCCCTGGATTGCTCCACCTTACCCTTGATCCTTACCTTATAATGCTATGTTTTAAGCAAGTAGGCATCAAGTACCATTTTTTGAGTCTTTGGTATGACTCAACCTGGGATTGAACCCTGGTCTCCCGGGCCATTGGTGAACACTATGGAAAATCTGGTGGATATACTTTTAGCTGCTCTTGAATTGTGCAATGGCAGATGAATGAAAACGTCATTGCAGTAAGGTTACTTTTAATTTTTGCCTAATCATTGAAATTGTATAATACAAGTAGTAACTTATTGTTGTGAAACATAAAAAGAAGACCTTTCAAAGAAGCAGCACATATGTTGGGCCATGTCGACCTCTTGAGTTGACCGAGTATAGAAATGAACACTATCTGGGAACTAATAATTGAAAAGGCCAAATCAAATTGTTTTTAAAGTAAATTATTTTTTTTTAAATATCAAGAATAACTGATGCCATTGGATTTTATGTTTCAAATTCATCTCATGACACTTTTCATGAAAATTCTTGTGATGTTTCTCAGATTGATGGGGTGAAACACAATGACGTCATTATTTGAATAAGATCTACATAGTTCTTGAATGCTGTGTTTGATCAACAGTCAAAAGGGATTTCCCGGGTTGAATTATTTCAATACCCAAATAAAAAAGGGACACCTGAAGAAGGCCAGAGGATACAGCATCCGAAACATTATGCTACAACTTACCACAATAAAGATGAAGACAGCAATCAAAAAAATCACGATTAAAATAATACACATTAAGCCTCGTCTCAAAAATTCTGATAGATAATAAAAATTGATGCAATCATTTGAAAAGTAAATGAAAGTCACACAGAACTCAATGAAAAGCTTAACACGAAGAAGAATTTATCATCATCATCATCATCATTAAGGCATGCAAACAACATGGATCCTCTTGGTTCTCTTTTACCATCTGTCCCTATTAGTAATCACACTTGATAAGTCAATTAGAAGGCATCCAGAGTCCACACAGAACTGATGAATGTAAATATTTTTCTGGTCAGCTAACACAGCTCCATGAGTAGGAGTCCATAGGACATCACTTATGAGTTTGATCTTACTTCACTAGCAGTGCTCAGCATGTCTGGCGCATCTTAGATGGATTATGAGATAGGAGGTGAGTGGCCATACAACTACTATTTTGTCGGTTGCTACTTTCAGAATTTATTCATCCTTGTGTAGTTTCCATCAAGCTTTTTCTTTAGAAGTTTCATTAAAGTCCAAGAGGTGCAACCATACATTAGTACAGACATGGCTATAACTAGGAAGAATTCTCATTTAATTTCATCAACAAGATGTTAATATCAGTCTATGCTTTACCAAAGCATACAATAAGGCCTTGACATGATTTTCCTATAAAAATGCAGTGGAGATCAATTTACTATAAAAATGCATTACAAATGATTTTACAATAAAATACATTGGAAATGATTTCACTGTAAAAATGCATTCCAAATGATTTTACCATAAAAATGCATTCCAAATGATTTTACTATAAAAATGCATTATAAATGATTTTACTATAGCAGTGGATCACAAATAATTAGCCATAAAAATATATTGGAAATGATTTTACTCTAAAAATGTAGTGGAAATCATCTTTCAATTAAAAAGAATGTATCACAAATGATTTTACAATAAAAATACATTGGAAATGATTTTACTCTTAAAAACAGAGCAAATGATTTTATTTTAAGAATGCATTGGAAATCATTTTACTATAAAAATGCATTTGGTATCTTTACATTAAACCATTTGGCCATCTTTACAGAAGAGACAAATTTTTTCCAATTATTAATATAGATATCTACGAGCACTCTGCCTGATAAGAATATCATAAAGATCCTTTTGAAATAATCTCTAAAGAATTTTGGTCAAAAGCCAAGATTCCAAAGAAACATTTGTAGAGGCTTTTCCTTCAGGTTCAAGAAAAAAACATCTGCTGGGAAATCAATACTTTTGCCAAAATTCTAATTGCCAACAACAAGTTTTTTTTTTGTTTGTTTTTTCAGTTTTTAGATTTTTTAGAAAAATATTGCAAACTTTTTGAAATTTTTAGCAAAAAAAAAATAGCCCTCAAAGATAAAAGAATGATTAAGTTTTTGAAAACATTATCAGTTTAAACTTTTTTGGGTTTTTTTGTATTTTTATTCTGAATTAGTAAAATTAACCTTGGAAAATAAAATACTGAACTTGCCAGTCAACTGGGGCTGTAGAATACACTGACTGCACCTCTGCAGAGGAGTAAGACCTCCCCCCACCAATGAGTATCCTGGATATGACACTAAACAATCTGATGGTGAGGTTCCAATGATGCTGGAGCTTTGGGGAATGCAGAGCACCCCTTCATTGCCATTACTCCCAGGTCTACTCTGGCCTGGTGTGGTAGCACCTGATAGGGCCCTATCTATGGGTTAAATGGAAGAAACTGCATACTTATGCTAAACTGAATTGTTCGATTAAACAGAATAGCTTGCAATAGAAATGTTTTTGACAATTAAACCATACTTATATTTAAACTGCCTGCTTATGCTAAACTGAATTGTTTGAGATGGAACTGTTTTTGACATGGAAAATGTACTTACACTAAACTGAATTGTTTAATATACAAGAACTGTTTTGTCATTCAACTCTGTGTAAACAAAATCTGTACTTATACTAAACTGAATTAGCTGAATTAGAACTGCTTGACTAAACTGAATTGCTTGAAATAGAAATATTTTTCACAATTAAACTGTACTTACATTTAAACAACCGGACATTGGCATAATGGTTAGAGTGTTCGCCAATGGCCCGAAAGGCCTGGGTCATGTCTTACCAAAGACTTTAAAAATGGTACTTGATCCCTCCTTGCTTAACACTCAGCATTATAAGGTACGGATCAAGGGTAAAGTGGAGAAATCCTGGGAAAGGAGTAGCGCCCTTCCCTACATCCCTGGTGTAGCAGCTATGGAAAAGGGAGCCTTCGGGTCACCCTCAACTATGGTTGCCAACTTTACCTTTTTACTTACATTTAAACTGCTTACTTATGCTAAACTGAATTGTTTGAAATAGAACTATTTTCATAAAATTGAATTTGGCGTTAAATAACCTACAAAGGTTGATATGTCATAAAACCCAAACAACCAACAAACCTAAAATATTGAACAATAAAAAAAAACGAACAGTGAAAAAAACTAAACCATTTTTTATTATTGCCACAGGAAACATCATTGCAAAGACACACATAGGAAGTGATTATTTTCCTGAATTATTGTGGTCAAAGTTTCCTTTGTTGTGGCAAAAAGTTATAATTTTCTAAAAAGAAAATTCTCAGAATATCAAAAATAGGAAATTTCTTAGAATTTTATTTTTCGAAAATTTTCACACGGTTATATGATACCAAGAATTCCAGTCAAACACAAATAATTTTAAACAGATCTATTTGATCTATAAATGAGACCCTAACAGGTACAACTATTCTACATAAGAGTGGACCACACTCCCCAGATTTCCAGAACTGGAGCCTCACCATTAGATGAAGTTTAGTATCATAACCAGGACTTCCCTTTTTGAGAGTTATTACTTCCCTAAAGAAGGATACAGTCTGTATATTCTAAGGCCCACTGTTTTTTGTTATCCTGTATTCAATATCAAGTCAAGAATGAAAGAAAAAAGAAAGAAGGAAAAAGAGAGAAAGAAAGATGAAACAGTTCACACATACACTCACATACACATGTACACATTCTAAAAGAAAACTCTATTGTCAGTGTAATGAGATGATATCAAAGCTACACGCACGCCATCTATCCAGAAATTGCCCTATACATCCTTCTGGCACCACTGAGTACATATGTCCTTTAAATAAAACAATACTTTCATTCACAGGCCCTTAATAGTTTCTAACATATGAACAGCCTTTCTTCTGCCAGCCCATCAATATTTGATGATGATAGTAGTAGATACAAGAGAATCGATTGTTTTTTAAAGCCATAGAAAAACTGGTTTTCTTGTCTAGTTTCAGAACAAATTAAGATTTTTTTTCTTTATTCTTAATTGGTCAGATTGACAACAGAAAGATTACCCAGCCATTCACTGGTTAATGATGACTCTGTGAATCTTTTGTGACTATTTTTAAAATCTATTTACCAAACTCCTCCACCCTGAGCAGGATGTGACACAAGTTCAATTTTTAAGTGTGTTCAAGCTGTCTTGAATTTAGAGTTTTCCTTCTCCTAGACTGGTAATCATTTTAAGGCTAAAGAGTACAGTCTGAATTTACCCAACCCCTCCACCTTGTGGAGGATATGACACAAGGTTAATTGTTAAGTGGAGTAAAGCTGTTTTGAATGTTTTCCTTCTCCTCGACTGGTTGCCTAACTAAAACAAAAGAATCCAGTCCACTCTACTATTTACTTATAGCTGGTGGTAGAACAGATGGTTTCATGCCTTTTGCAAGAGTATGAGCGAGAAGTGAAACACAAACAGCCTCATTCAGGTTGAACTCAGGTCACCATCCCATTTCCTATAGCAATAACCGTTTCTCTTCCTTCAAACAATGTATTTTGGGTTTGGGTTTTTTTTTTTCCAAAATTAGAGTTTTCCTTACTCTGGTTGCTAAACTAAGTATAAAGAGTCTGATTATTCCCTCCAACTGGTTCCATGCCTTCCCTATGATATTTGATATGTAAGTATTTACTCAACCCCTCTGCCACAGGCAGAATATGACTCAAGGTCAATATTTAAGGGGAGTAAGGCTGTTTTGAATTTAGAATTTGCCTTCTCCAACATTGGTTGCCTAACTAAGACTCAAGAATGCAGTCTGCACTACTATTTACTCATAGATGCAAGGAGATCAGATGGATTTATTTCTTTCTCAAGTGACCCAGTTGGCTTTGGTAGTAGAATACATCAACTGCATCTCTGCAGAGGGGTAAAACTCCCCCAACGAGTGTCCTGGATATGACATTAAACCATCAGATGGTGAGGCTCCAGTAATGCTGGAGCTTTGGAGAATGTAGAGTACCCCTTCATTGCCATCACTCCCAGGTCCACTCTGGTTCAGAGTGGTAGTATTGATAGGGTCCTATCTGTGGATCAAATAGAAGTGTTTGACATTTAAACTGAGTGCAAACAAATGACTTAGGCTAACCTGAATTGCTTTAAATAGAACTGTTTAATCATTTAACTGTGTGTAAACAAATGACTGATGTTTAATTGAATTGTTAGTGTTAAATAGCAATACTTGAAACCATTTAACTGTGTGCAAACAAATGAATAATAGTAAATAGAATTATTCATATTAGATAGAAATAGTTGAAACCATTTAACTGCGTGCAAAATAAATGAGCTCAGGCTCATTTAAAAATGTTATCAACAAAAGGTGTTTTGAAATCATATATTTAACATATATGTATAAAAAGGATTTGTCATTAAATAACCTACAATGGTTGATATGCCATAAAACCAAGCCAAACCAAACCAAATCCTATATATTTAGTATATATGCATAAAGAGGATTTAGCATTAAATAACCAACAATGGTTGATATGCCATAAAACCAAACTAAATCAAATTTTATATATTTGATATATATGTATAAAGAGGATTTGGCATTAAATAACCTACAATGGTTGATATGCCATAAAACTAAACCAAGCCAAATCCTATATATTTGATATATATGTATAAAGATGATTTGGCATTAAATAACCTACTATAGTTGATATGCCATAAAACCAAACCAAGCTAAATCCTATATATTTGATATATATGTATAAAGATAATTTAGCATTAAATAACCTACAATGGTTGATATGCCATAAAACAAAACCAAATCCTTTCTCAAGAGCATAAGCATAAAGAGAAACACAAACAACTTTATCCAGGAATTAAACTTGGGTTACCGATTCCATTTCATCTTTTTTGACTGTTTTATTCCTTTCTGTTTTTTATCATCCTTATATCAATAAATTGTTTAATAATAATAAAAAAATGCATTTTATTAACAGTTTCTACATATGAACAGCCTTTCTCATGCCAGCCAATCAATATTTGATGATGGGGTTGCAAGTTTTTTTAATATAATGCTTAGGCTCTGAATGATCTAGACTTGGTAACCAAATTAAGGAAACCTTAAGGGAAATGATAAATGAATAAAGTTTAAAATGAAAAATAAAACAAATGATAAAATACAAAAAACAGAAAAACAAGACCATTAATATAATACAAAAATAAAACAGATTTGAAAATAGGAAAATAAAATATCCCACAATTCCACTTCGACCCCAAAAATTAAATGTCAACTCAAAAAAAAGAAAACGGTCTCTTCTGACTTTGCCAACCCACTAGATAACACATGCATTTTTTAACCTCCCAAAAGGAACAGTCTATATTTTACAGCTTTCATAATAATAATTCATAGGCTTAATAAACAAAAAAACATGATACAAGAGAAGTCCATAAGCAACTATGAAATTAAGAGTCAGTTTGAAGAGGAGTGTCAGGTAAATTTATTATCAGTAAATTCATCGTATGGTAAATTTATCCCTGGTAATCTCTTCTTTTTATGGAATAGGATGATCTCCTTCATCCTCATCTACATTATTTATTCTTTTTTATTTTGTTTGAGAAAAAAGTTATTCCCAGATCCACTCTGACCTAGAGTGGTAGTACATGTTAGGGGTTTCATCTATTGGTTGAATAGATCTGTTTAAAAATGAAGTTAGGAAATAACTACACAAAAAAGGTAAATATGAACATCTGATTGACATGATTCCATTATCACTGAGCATGAATTAACCCTAGACAGGTTGACAAGCCATTGAAATCAACCAATCTGACTAAACCCAATTAAAGAATCAAACAAAATTGCTGTTTCTTTAAATCTCAAAAGAGAACCATTGATTTAATGGATGTATAAGATTTAACAAGTTGTTAATTTAAAGATAACACCCCGTTTCTTACAATGCATTAAGTTATCCAAAATATTCAGAAGGAAAAAGAACAGACAAGTTGATTAAGTATATATAACATTTAATACAACAATCAACAAGGAGTTCCATCCCCAAGCTACAAAAAAGTCACAATGCATTTAAGGTATATGAAAAGTCTATACACAAATAGGTGGAAGCCACTTACTCTTCTCAGGTTTGGAAAATTACAGAGGAAGGTGCCATGTCCTCGCTACTGAGAAGCAGACAACTATGTCTATCACTTCTGAAGTCTTGTTCATGAAAAAGGCAGATTTCTTGGTCCACCTTGTCACATGACTGAAAAAAACACTTGTGATGTAGGAGAGTCACCAAACACTGTGACAAAGAAGACCTCTCCATTTAGTTTCCAAACAGATGTAACCAAAATGAAAAGAAGAGTTTCTATAGGGTAGAGATCTCAGAGTAATTGAATTTGAACTCCGATCGAGCAATTAGTTTCACTTTAGGACTAATGCCCTTGGGAAAGGTATAAACCTCTTATTCTCGCAACTATGAGTTCAATAGTATCATTCCTATTCTTCTACAAGGACGGTTTTGGCATTAAATAATCCACATTAAACAAAGAAACCAAACCAAATTGAAATGACTTGGAGTAGTAGTACCTGTTATGTTGCCATCTATGGGTCAAATTGGTCTGTTTGTAAATTATTCATATTTAATAGAACCGTGTGCAAAATTATTCATATTTGATAGGACCATGTGCAAATTTATTCATATTCGATAGGACCATGTGCAAAATTATTCATATTTGATAAGATCATGTGCAAAATTATTCATATCATATAGGACCGTATGCAAAAAACAACTCTCAAAGATAAACGTATAGTGAATGTGATTCCCTAATCTCTAGGAATAAAATAACCCTATATGGGTTGACATGTTGAAATCAACCAACTAGAGAATCAAAGAAAATAGTAACCTTTTTTTAATCTCTTTGAGAACCATATATTTAAATGAAATCAAAATGTATTTTCTTATTCATTTATTTATTATTATTATCATTTTGAATCTTGCAAACAGGATCTTCACATTGTATTTGTGATGGAACTTGTGAACAATTGTAGCACAAAATCAGACAAACAACGTGTAAAAATTGGTGCGTCAATGAAATCTGTCTCTATGATATGCAGCTAGGAATTTAACCTTAGTTGCACAACAGCTTTAAGAATTTTGCCTATAATCAGCAGTGAAGGAGTTAATTAATCATATATGTAATATTTCTTTTGCTACAAGTTTCTGGCTAACCTTGTGCTTTTACTCTACCTAGCTTACTGGGGGTGGGATATTATAAATCCTGTTGCTATGGCAGGAACATCTTCCTATCGGATTTCTCATAATCTGTTCGACCATGAAGGCACCTCGGGAATATCCTCATTCTCTTTTAGATTTTCCGGGAAATAATTTTCCATTGCAATACAGTTTATAATTGTACATTTTTTAATTTGATTTTGCTTTTTACTAGCTTTTTGTTATTTTACTTTGTTTTTTAAAGGTATTGTTAATTCTTTATTCTAATTTCCGTCTCTTTTATGATAAGCTTATATGATGATGGAGGCATCAATTTCATAGGGGAGATAGGAACACAAGAGCATTGGTCTACTAAAATCACTCGTATAAACAGAAAGATAGAAAGAGGAAAAGAAAGAAAGTGAGAGATAAAGTAAGTGAAAGAAAAATCTAGTTGAATAACCTACTTAGTTTATTAACAGTTAAAAAAAGTACAATTCCAAAACTTCTGTGATCAAAAATGAAATGCAACACTTCTGTAATCAAAAATGAAATGCAACACTTCTGTAATCAAAAATTAAATGCAACACTTCTGTCATCAAAAATTAAATGCAAAACTTCTGTAACCAAAAATGAAATGCAACACTTCTGTAATCAAAAATTAAATGCAACACTTCTGTCATCAAAAATGTAATGCAACACTACTGTAACCAAAAAAAAAATTACAACATTTCTTTTATCAAAACTGAATTGTAACACTTCTGAAATTTAAAAAAAATGTAACAGTTCTGTTATCAGAAATGAAATTCAACTCTTCTGTATCAAAAAAATAAAATTATACCACTTCTGTAATCAAAATAGAATTACACCACTTCTGTAATCAAAAATAAACTTGCAACTTCTCTGAAATGAAAAAAAAAATGGTGACATCTCTGTAATCAAAAATAAAACTGTATATATATATATATATATAAACAAACACCCACATAAGGGTGTACTTATTTTGAACTTCTACACATTCATGTTTTTGGTAATAGAGTTTAAAAATTGATTGGTAATAAAAATTGCTTAATAATATCCATTTTGATCTTATAATTTTCCCTTAGAAATAATAAAATCCTGGTGTGTTTAGTTTAAAAGAAAATCAATTTTTTATAAAGAAAATTGGTAGAGATATATTAATTTAAGAGTAATATTGAATATATCTTTTTGTTTTGTTAAGTTTTATTCAAAAACCATTTCAACAATAAAGTTTCTGTCTCAAAATTATCATTTCCATATCAATAATAATTTGTGCACATTTATCTAATCTTGTTCGACTATCTAAAGGAGAAATTAGTATGTAATGATGTCATGTGAGAATAAAATGAGACACTGGTGATTGAATACTGATCGCCAGTGGCCAGAAGTGGCCGGCCTGCAGATAATATAAATAGAGGCACCGTGCTGTTTGGACGGGACATTAGTTCTGTGGACATCAGTCAGGCAGACTTCAGCGAGAAAAGACTTTCAGTAATAGCTTGGCCAGTAGTATAATGGAAAGTGACAATCTTTTGTTGGTCATATTTTCAGTTAATGCGTTGTTTCGGTTAAATGAAATAATTATGCTTTTTTTAAGTTGTTTCACGATTATTTTCTCTTCATTTTATCCACAAGTTAGCATTACAAAAAATGATTAATTGATTGATTTTTAATAGCATATCAAACCATCTGGGCTTATTTCTTACCTAGAAGTTTGGGAATTGCGTTCATTTTACTTCTATATATACATTTTTTTTTCATAGTTTCTTGAGAGCAATTTGCACATAGTTCTATGATATCATGTATTTTTATCAAATATAAGTAATTGGCAAACAGATCTATTTGTCCCACAGATGGGATCCAAACAGGTACTAACTCACCAGGTTAAAATAGACTTGGGAGTAATGGCTATGAAGGAGTACTCCATGTTCCCCAGATCTCCAGAAGCGGTATGTCACGATCAAATGCAGTTTAGTGTCATACTCTGAACTGAACCCAGTCAGCTGGGGCTGTAGAATACACCACCTGCATCTCTGCAGAGTGATAAGACTCTCCCAACAAATGTCCTGGATATGACACTAAACAATCTGATGGTGAGGCTCCAGTAATATTGAAGCTTTGGGGAATGTGGAGTTCCCCTTTATTGCTATCACTCCAAGATCTGGAGTGGTAGCACCTGAAAGGGTCCTATATATGGTTCAAATAGAACTGTTTGACATTTAAATTGAGTGTAAACAAATGACTTATGCTAAATTAGATTGTTTGAAATAAGAACTCTTTGATCATTTAACTGTGTATGGATAAATAACTGATGTTTAATAGGATTGTTAGAGATACATACCAATATTAGAACCATTTAACTTTGTTGACAAGTTAAACTGAATTGTTAGAAATGGAACTGTTTGATCATTTAACAGTGTGTATCAAAAAATTGGTTTACAAATCATATATTTGATATATATATATATATATATATATATATATATATATATAAACAGGATTTGGCATTAAATAACCAACAATGGTTTAGATGCCATAAAACCAAACCAAACCAAACTAAACCAAACCATACCCAAGACAGCCCATTCTTTGGAGGGAGGGGGTCTTACTTCTCAGCGGGGGTCTTACTTCGCAGCAGGGTGTCTTATTCCTTTGCTGGGGATACAATCAGTGTATTCTCTGAACAGGACAAGAGCACATTTTTAGGTTTTATTTACCACAGAATTTCATTATTTTTTTTGTAACCCACTTTGTTATACATGGTGAATTCAATAAGTTTCAATACTTTTTTGTACAGGCATTTAAAATTGTCATAGACTCTTGAAAATTCAGTATGTTATTGCTATACATCTTATGAGATGACTGACCAATTTTTATGATTTCAGATTCAAATGAACAGCTACTGCAGGAATTGGAATACACACTACTAAAGCCTGATTGTCACAGCTGGTCAATTTCAAAAGTACAATCTGGACATGAGGACACTTTAAAAGAACGATATGCAATAAAATTCTGTTTTAAACTTGGAAAAAATGCCACAGAAACATATGGAATGCTTCAGACTGCTTTTGGAGCATCTTGCATGAATCGAACATCAGTTTTTGTGTGGCATAAGAGATTCAAGGAAGGCAGGGAGTCTATGAGGGATGATGAGAGGTATGGGAGAAGGAAGTCAGAACACAAAAGTTGATTGGCCAAAGGGTTAGGGTTAGGGTTACTATGTTGAGGTTTTAAGGGAGTTCAGGAAGAGATTCCACCGGAAGAGGCCAGCACTCTTCAAATCGGGTCAGTGACATTTTCACCAGGACAATACACCAGTCCACAACTCCATCCTTGTCACTGACTATTTGACCAAGATGGGCATCAAGACAGTTCCTCAGACTCCCTATAGTCCAGACCTTGGTCCCTGTGACTTTTGGTTATTCCCTAAGCTCAGAGGCTGTCGTCGTTATGAGACAATTGAGGAGATGAAAGAGGCTGTGATGAAGGTCATTGACACACTCACACAAGAGGACTTCCATGGGGCCTTCCAGAAGTCGTTGGAACAGTACAACAAGTGCATTGTAGCCTGAGGAGATTACTTCAAAGGGGACTAGCGTTTCATGTGTGTACTATCAATAAAAGTGCCCATACAAAAAAAGTCTGGAAACTTATTTAATGATCTTCGTAGCAATGATACCATTAAATTACACATGCAGCAAGAAAACACAAAGGAGGATTCAGACTCTCCAAATTGTAAGAGAAGGATAATGCCAACATTTTTTACCAAAAACAAGCTATTAGGAACCCTTGTGCAAGTTTCCAGTTAAGACAAAAGAATGGAATCTGATATTGAAAAATGTGCCTTGCTAATAATGAATTAAGAGAAAAGAAAAACCAAAGAAGGAACTGAATTAGCCATTCAGAAAGCATCAGAAAGAAGACTACTAATACTTAGGAATCCTAGAAGCAAATACTATCATGAAAATTGAAAAAAGAAGATAATGTATTATTGATAATAACTTGCAGAACCCGAGGAAATTCCACTGAACAAAAAACAAGTCAAGAAGAGCTATTTATGCATGAGCGGTTGATTTGCAATCTTATTCCATATAAATCCTACTGTTGCCTTTGCAATAAATAATACAAAAATATACAATAATAATCTATGCAATATTTAATACTCATATCATTTGTTAGAATTTAATTCTATCAAACCAACAAGATCAATAAATAGTTGCATATTTTATTTTGTGGAAAATGGTATTGTTAGTACCAAGGAAACTTTGGAGCTCTTTTTCATTTTTAGCCTACATTGTTGGAACTTATCAGAACTTCAGAGCTCATCAGATCACCATCAAACTGATGTACACTAATTTATGTTTACTGTGCTACTAAGTGAGGATAGATGAAGTTAGCACAGGGCAATTCCATCAGAGTTGAACACAGTGTTTGATCTGAACAAGCAACATCTATGTAGAAGAATATTTCATGTGATTGAAGATGGAAGAATATCCCACTTTGATGCAGGGAGATGTAGAAGAATATTTCACTTGACTGAAAATGAAAGAATGATCCACTTGATTGTGTTACTTTGTGAGGATAGATAATGTTAGCACAGGGCAGTTCCATCAGAGTTGAACACAGTGTTTGATTTGAACAAGCATATCATATAGCTATTAAATATATAATATATAATAGAGTCATAGATAGTCTTGAGAAGTGTAAATGAAATAAGCTTTAGAGTAAAGGTCTGTGTTTGGGTCAACTGAGGTTGGTAGTATTAATTGTAGTCTAACTGGAGCATTTGTGGTGCATATGGCATGACATCTACTTTACAACTGGACTCTGAGGCATACAAGTACAACTGGCATACTGCTATTGGTCACTACTTTTGTATCTTCTATATGTGTGCTGTAAGGCCATATTTGCATAGCTATTCAAAATGGTGGCAAATCAAAGTGCACTAAACTTGAACAGTGGTTGAACAATATGTATTTAGTATTAAAAAGCCAAAACTCACAAAAATTTTCATACAAAAATAGATCTTAAATTTAATTGTATATATATATATATATATATATATATATTTGATATAATTTGTATTAGTTGAAGTTGGGAATTAGAACTCTCATTCTGAGAATTTCTAGTTCAAAACTAGCAACACCTCCTCTTGAAATAGTGATTTGGCTATGTTTGAAGAGGATATGTTTAACACTGCTGAAAAAATGCTTTTTCTATTCTCTCTTCCATCTTCTTTATTCTACTTCTATTTATCAGCAACTAAGTCATTTTTTATATCATACAAACAACATTAGTTTCCTTTTTTATCCTTTCTATTTGCAAAGTATCCCCTGATGATTGCATCTTTTTTTAAATAAATTAAACTGACAATGAGGCGTGAGTAAACATTCATTTATTTTAGGTTTGGTTTGGTGGCATATAAACCATTGTAGGTTATTTAATGCCAAACCAGTTCATACAAGTATATTAGATATATATGATTTGTAAACATTAGTCAACAAAGTTAAATTGTTCCAAGTATCACTACTAATTCAATTAAACATCAATCATTTGTTTACACACAGTTAAATGATCAAACTGTTCTAATTCAAACAATTAAATTTAGCATAAGTCATTTATTTGCATTCAGTTTAAATGTCAAACAGTTCTATTTGACACATAGACAGGACCCTATCAGTACTACCACTCCAGGTCAGAGTGGCTCTTGAAGCGATAGCAATAAAGGGATACTCCGAATTCCCCAAAGCTCCAGCATTACTGGAGCCTCATTATCAGATTGTTTAGTGTGATATCCAGGACATTCGTTGGGTGAGGGGAGGTTTTACCCCTTTGCAGAGATGCAGTCGGTGTATTCTACAGCCACAGCCGACTGGGCTATTTATTTTAGGTTTTAATATTTTATATATATATATATATATATGTTTAATCTATTGTTGTATTCACAAGTTTTCAGTAACAAAACATTAATTCAATAATGTAAGATTTGATTGGTTGGTTGGTTGGTTGGTTGGTTGGTTGGTTGGATTTTATGGTATATCAATCTTTGTAGGTTATTTAATGCCAAATCCATTTTTATACAAATAATCAGTTCTATTTCAAGCAATTTAGTTTAGCATGAGTGCAGTTTCAATGTTAAAAACTCTTCTATTTCAAACAATTTAGTTTAGCATAAAAAATCAGTTCCATTTCAAACAATTCAGTTTAGTTTGAGTACACACTTTAGCAGTTCTAATTCAGCTAATACAGAATATAAAAATTGATTTTGTTTACACAGAGTTAAATGTCAAAACAGTTCTATATCAAACTATTAAGTTTAGCGTAAGTACTGTTTCAATGTCAAAAAAATTTCCATTTTAAACAATTCAATTTAGCATATGTACACAGTTTAAATGTAAGTACACAGTTTAATTGTCAAAAACATTTCTATTTCAAGCTATTCAGTTTAGACAAACAGTTCTCATAATTCAAACAATTCAGTTTAGCATAATTATGCAGTTTTGTTCTATTTAACCCATAGATAGGGCCCTATCAGGTGCTACCATTCCGGGCCACAGTGGACCTGGGAGCAATGGCAGTGAAGGGGTACTCCGCATTCTCCAATGCTCCAGCATCACTGGAACCTCACCATCAGATTGTTTAGTATCATATCTAAGATACTCATTGGTAGGGGGACTTACCCCTCTGCAGTGGTGTAGTTGGTATACTTTGCAGCCCCAGCTGACTGGGCAATAGGTAACATGACATTATACTGAACATGAATAGAATTTTCATAAAATTCAAGCGTGAAGTCAAAATAAAAAAATTTTTTAAAAATTAATCATTAATTTAGTGATGTTAATTTGAATCTTATGACAAGATGACAACATTGTAGGAAAGTCAAGATTATATTCTATGTCGTTCAAGTTCAATCAACTAATTTTTTAAAGTAGTAACTTCTACTGATAAACAAAGGAATCTTGTGTACTGTGGTGAATTCTCAATTCTGGATCCCTGCAATCAATTTACAATCTGGATCTCTTCAATCAATTTACAATCTGAATCCCTGCAATCAATTTACAATCTGGATCTCTGCAATCAATTTACAATCTGGATCCCTGCAATCAATTTACAATCTGGATCTCTGCAATCAATTTACAATCTTGGTATTGTCATTGAAACAGGGGACTAATTTTATTGAGATGGAACAGCATTGTTTTCTGTTGTCATGATGTTATTCCAACTCCACCCACATTATGGATGAGTATCCTATTCTTTTCGTAATGTGATAGCAATTGCGTGGTCTTTCCCAATGGTTACTTGCCTTTTCTAGTGTCATCTGAACTTTGTCAGAAATGCTTTGTAAATAATATGTAGAAAAACTGCTGCAAAAAACAAATAACAACAGCAGCAACAACTTTAGAGCCAACAGAGCTGTCATCAGATAAGGTCAGACATGTGGTAATTTAATAAGTTTTTTTGCTTAGATGTGGCACAAGGCCTTATGAAAGGAGCATTCAATGAGACTCAAACTCACTTTTGGACTAATATAGGGTGCGGGGGCAAAATCAGGAATATTGTAGTATAATAATAAACAACTTATGAAACAAAATTAGTTTCAATCTTAAAAAATAAACAACAAGTAGGAAGATAGACACAAAACAGTAAATTTACTCAATATGGCCACCTTTTTTTTCAATTATTATATCAACACGCCATCAAAATGATTTGCATAGCTTCAAAATAAATTCTTCAGACATTTCATTCCATTCCTCCTCAATTGTAATCTTAAGCGAACTAATATTTGGACTGGAAGTTGCATTTGTTTTGTTTTCTAGAATGCTCCATATAGCATAGTCAGTGGGGTTAAGGTCTGAGCTTGATGGAGGCCATAAAGAAAATCCTATCATTTTGGAAATTTTGGGGGGCTTGGTTTTGGTATTAAGCAAATCATAGATTCTTTGTCATTTCTTTTCTGGCTCACTTATATTGGACTGAATTTTAATGAAAAAGTGCTTGAATAATAAATTCAGATTTATCACGTTTTTTTCAAAAACTGGACAGCTCAGACAAAAAAAGGGTTTTAAAAATTATTTCATATTTTCCTTCTACACCCTGTACATTTGGAAAAGGTATGAATCCCTTTATTCCCTCAACTATGGGTTAAATAGTAACACTGTTGTTCTTCTAAAAGGATGGCTTTGGCATCAAATACCCCACAAATGTTGATATGCCATCAAACAAAGGAACCTTAAATAGTACCACTGTTGTTCTAAAAGGATGGCTTTGGCATCAAATACCCCAAAAATGTTGATATGCCATCAAATAAAGAAACTTTAAATAGTACCACTGTTGTTCTTCTAAAAGGATGGCTTTGGCATCAAATACCCCATAAATGTTGATATGCCATTAAACAAAGAAATGAAACCACAACCAAATTAAATGTCTATATGCTTTACAAAAATTATCATGCCTCTTTCCTTTGCAAGGTAGACTTGGTTTTTGGCTATAAATTCATTTGCTTTTTAGTCATGTTTGATTGCTTTCAAAACATATCAATTTGATTTTCCCAATGATTTTTTCTTTCTCTAATATAGGGTGATTGAAAAAAAATCCCTATTCTAAAATATAAATTATTTAAGAAATAAATTATAAGAATTTTAAGAGTTCCTTTGGAAAAGGAACTCCTTTTTAAAAATATCTTTTAAAAATATGAATTGTTTTAAGAAAAAAAAAAAATGTTTTATTTTCCTTCACCTCCCACCCTTCCCCTCCCGTGTCTATTCTGATTTATTTTATCCATAAGATCTGAAGAGGTCCTGTTAAATTTTTCTTCGTGTTTTTGGTTTACATCAGAAACACATAACAGGATGGAAATAAATTTACAATCCTAAAGTGACCGTTTTTTTGGTTTTTCTTAAAGAAATATATATATATATATATATATATATATATATATATATATATATATATATAGTATTCTTTGTCCAGTTAAACCGGAGTTGGGAGTAATTCCATCAGGACAAGAAATTATTCATGAATGAATATTTAAAATTTTCCTGGTAAAAAGGTCAATGTACCAATAATACAGAGCAATAAATTCTTTAAGAAAAAACAACAAAACCGGTCACATAGGATTATAAATTTATTTCTATCCTGTTACGCATTTTTGAAATTTCCAAAAACACGAAAAAAATTAACAGGACTTCTTCAGATCTTTTCAAAAAGATCTGAAGAAGTCCTTGTATATATATATATATATATATACAAGTAAAGTTGGCCATCGTAGTCAAGGGTGACCTGAAGGCTCCCTTTTCAGTAGCTACTACACTGTGGTGTAGGGGAAGATGCTACTCCTTTTCCTGGATTGCTCCTCTTTACCCTTGATACATACCTTATAATGCTGAGTCTTAAGCAAGGAGGTTATCAAGTACCATTTTTTTAAGTCTTTGGTAAGATACAACCCAGGATCGAACCCCCAGTCTCCCAGGCCAATGACAAACACTCTACCCACTAGACCAATGGAGTCTGATATTGTGCTTAGATGCATTGATTAAATAAGATTTTCTGTACAGGTCTGAAAAAAATTAAGATATATTTTCTTTTCTCTTCTTACTCTTTTTTTCTCTTTTATCTTATATTTCTTGACTGCCTCTACCTTAAATTTCAGTCTTTTTTTTTTGTCTTTTTTATTTTCATTATATATATCTCTTTTTTTTCTTCATTTCTTTTTCTTCTCTTCTCTTCTTATCTTTCCTTCTTTTTTATTTTATCTCTTCCATTCTTTTTTTTTTTACTTTTCTCTATTTTTTTATTAATATTATTATCTTTCTATTTTTTTTTTTCATTTTCTATTTTCGCTATACATATCTCTGTTTTTTTTTTCATTTCTTTTCCTTATCTCCTCTTATTTTTCCTTCTTCTTCTTTTTTTATGCCTTTCGTTCATTTTTATCAATTACTTTTCTCCATTTTTTATGTAATTATAATTTTTCTGCACATACAAGAACATATCTAAGCCTTTACCTTAACAGATACAGGCTGAGATGTGTTCTTCTATATTAGTTTTTAAGCTTGATCTAACACTCAACTCACCCAGATGGGGGAAGTTATTGAATATGCTAACTGCACATTTGTAGAGGGATTAGACCCCGCCCCCGACAGGGAAAATATGGAGTACCCCTGCATTACCATTACTCTCAGGTCCACTCTGACCCAAAGCGGTAGTACTTGTTATGAACCTATCAATAGGTCAATAGAAATATTTAATCATTTACTATAGTTAAGTCCATTTAACTGTGTGTAAGCAAATGAGAGCTCTGGTTCATTTTAAAATGTTATAACAATCTCAAAGTAAGTTCAAACTCCAGTCACACTATTACATTCACTTTCAGAGGGTAGTCCTAGTGGTGTAAAGGTTTGCAAGCTAGACAAGCAAACCTTCACGAGTGAGTTCAAGTCTTATTGAGTGCCCCATTTATTCGGCCTTGAGCCAAATCAAAGCAAAAAGCTTCATCAATTACTACATTCACTTTCAGACTAATACACATAAAAAATTCATACAACTCTCTTGTCCCCCAGCTATGGGTCAAATAGTTTCACTGATGTTCTTCTACAAGAATGGCTTTAACCCCCAAAGGTTGATATGCCATCAAAACAAAGAAACCAAATCAGCAGTGCATACATCTTTATTCAAATGTTGATATACTATTAAAGTAACAAAACCAAGAAATAAACATGTGCAAATCATTTTTATTTGATAGGAATACAGATTGAATTCCTTAGCTTTGGTTTGGCAACCAATCTAGAAGAAAGAAAACTCTCTATCAGGGTTATTTTCAGTTACTTGAAACCACATATGTATGTGCAAATGATTATTATTAAATAAAAATATTTTCTTGAAACTATAAAATTATAAGTATTAGAGAGGAATACTTAAAACCTGTGAACAAATTATTGGGATTAGGAATACTTGATATCATATAACCGTGAGCAAATTATTTGTATTAGATCGGAAAATTTGATATCACATAACCTCTTAAGGAGCAAGTACACAAAAATATACATATAAATATACAATGAATGAGATTTCCTAACCTCTGGGCATGAAATAGCCCTAGATGGGTTGACTGGTTTGGTTTAGCTTGGTTTTATGGCATATCAACCATTGTAGGTTATTTAATGCCTAGTCTTGTTTATACATACATATATATATATATATATATATATATATATATATATATATATATGATTCATGAACACATTTTGTAGATAACATTCTTAAATGAGCCTGAGCTCTTTTTTCACACAGTTAAATAGTTTCAAGTATTGCTATATAACAGTTGCAATTTAACACCAGTCATTTGTTTGTACACAGTTTGTTCTATTTGACCCATAGATAGGACCCTATCAGGTGCTACCACTTCGGGCCAGATTAGACCTGAGAGCAATGGCAATGAAGGGGTAGTGTACATTCCCCACAGCTTCAGTATTACTGGAACCCCACCATCAGATTGTTTAATGTCATATCCAGGACACTTGGTGGGTAGGAGGGATCTTAACCCTTTGCAGAGATGCAGTCCATGTATTCTACAGCCCCAGATGACTGGGCTGTTGATTGGTTGACATCGATCTGTCACTCAATCAATCAATAAAATATCATATTTATTTTCTCAATCAGACTTGCCACTAAGTTTGCTTTTATTGCAATAAAACTAAAAAATTTAAAAAATAAAAGAAACCTGAAAATGAAAAATATCATTATTAGCATTAATAAAAAAAAACAAAAAAAAAAAAACAATAATAACATACAGTAAAATAGATCAGTATTTTATTTGAATTGTAAGAAATACAATTGTTTTTACATTTAACTGTGTGTAAACAAATGGCTGATGTTTAATTGAATTGTTAGTGATACATAGCAAAATGTGAAGTTATTTAACTTTGTTGACTGATGCTAAATTGAATTGTTAGAAATAGAACTGTTTGAACATTTAACTGTGTGTAAACAAATGACTGATGTTTAATCGAATTGTTAGTGATACATAGTAATACTTGGTAGGAACCTATTGATAGATCAAATAGAAATACTAAGACAAAATCATATAAATCTAATATATGTATAAAAATATGGCATTAAATGACCGACAATAATTGATATACCATAAAAGTAAAGTTGGCAACTATAGTCAAGGGTGACCCAAAGGCTCCCATTTCAATAGCTACTATACCAAGGTGTAAGGGAGGGTGCTACTCCTTTTCCTGGATTGCTCCACTTTACCCTTGTTCCGTACCTTATAATGCTAAGCAAGTAGGTATCAAGTACCATTTTTTGAGTCTTTAGGTATGATTCAACCGGGGATTGAACTCAGGTTGACCAGACCAATGGCAAACACTCTAACCATCATGCTAATGTCCAGTATTGTCAAGAAAGAGTTAAGGAAATCCATGTTATCAATATGACTTGATGAAGAGGTGACCAGTCTAAAAAGAAAACTAAATTCAAACTAGCTATATTCTGCCTAAAAATTTACCCTGTCAGTGGGGTTTACATATACTGACTGTAAGACCTCTAAAAAAAGAAGGAATGTCCTTGGTATGACACTAAACTGCATTTGATGGTGTGGTTGCAGTTCTGAAGATTTGGGAAGAATGGAATTCTCCTTCATTATCATAAGTCCCAGTTCCACTGTGCCCAGAAGTGGTAGTAATGGCTAGGGTCCCAATTTTTGGGTCAAATAGATCAGTTTAAAAATTATTCATATTTGATAGGACTTTGTGCCAAAAACAAACCCCTCTCAAGAAACAACTACACTAAAAATGTAATTATGAACATAGAAAGGTTTGGTTTGGTTTGGTTTTATGGCATATCAACCATTGTATGTTATTTAATGCTAAATCCTTTTTAAACACATATATTAAATATATATGATTTGATTTGATTTGGTTTCATGGCATATCAACCATTGTTGGTTATTTAATGCCAAATCCTCTTTATACATATATATTGAATATATGATTTCTAAACACATTTTTTCGATAACATTTTTAAATGAACCTGAGCTCATTTTTTTTATACAATTAAATGGTTTCACTTATTTCAATCTAATACAAATAATCCTATTTACTATTAATCATTTGTTTGTACACAGTTAAATGGATTCAAGTATTGCTATGTATTACTAAAAATTCAATTAAACATTAGTCATTACTTACACATAGTTAAATGATCTAGCAGTTCTATTTCAAGCAATCCAGTTTGGCATAAGTACACAGTTTAAATGTCAAACAGTTCTATTTGACCCATAAATATCAGGTGCCACTACTCCAGGTCAGAGTGGACCTGGGAGAAATAGCAATGAAAGGGTGCTCTATATTCCCCAAAGTGTTATTTAAGTCTCACCATCAGATTGTTTAGTGTCATATCCAGCACACTCATTGGAGGAGTCTTACCCCTCTGCTGAGATGCAGTCGGTGTATTCTGCAACCCCAGCTAACAGGGTCAGAACGTAGAATAAACTCAATTCCCTAACCTCTAGGCATACAAAAACACTATACATGTTGACATGCCATTAAAATCAGTCATTCAATCTCCTTAGAAATTGACCTTGTTTCACATCCAGCTTGTAGTAATTTACGAAGGTCTTTACTTCGATTTAGCACAAGGCCAAATGAATGGGGCACCCAATGAGACTCGAACTCACTCGTGTAGGTTTGCTAGTCTAACTTGCTAACCATTACACCACCAGAGGTGCCCTTTCACATCCAGCTTGTAATGGAGAGGTTGGGAGAATATATAGACTTAACGGACTATTGATGATGCATTTGATTCTCATTGGGTGCTCTATACTTGTGGCTTTGCGCTTAACTAAGCAAAGATTAGTGATTGCCGGTGTTGAAGATAATCCCTTTAAGAGACCCTCTACTCAGAAACTACTGATAATGATAGTGGACGAAAAGATTTAAGTCAAGCTGGTCTATTATCAAATCATTTTTTAAAGCCTAAATCAAAATATCAGAACTAGTGACTCTCTTTCTCCATTCCCCCTATCTCATCAGCCATATTGGTGAGGCACTCCTTTCAAATTACATCCTGCACTTAGGTGTACTTAAAGGAAGACCAGTCTACACACATACATTCACACACTCCTAAGTGCTTATAAAACCTGATGTTAAAAGAAGCTGTAACCTACATTTTAACTGGCTATCTTGAATAATTCTTGTTTTTATGTATTTTCTAATAGATGGAGAATTTATTTTCATTACTGAACAAAGATAATGTAAGGCTATCAAATGATCAGATCAATTGATAAATTTTAATGGCATGTCAACCTGTTTAGAGATATTTTATACTCAGAGGTTAAAGAATTGCCTTTATTGTACATTTATATTTATATGTTTAGTGTAATTGTGACTTAAGAGTTGTTTTGTTTTTTTTTTTGTACACAGTTATATAATATCAAGTATTCTTATCTAATACAATTTGTGCCCAGTCGGCTAGGGCTGTAGAATATACCGACTGCTTCTCTGCAGAGAGGTAAGACTCCCCCAATGAGTGTCCCAGATATGACACCAAACAACCTGATGGTGAGGTTCAAGTAATGCTGGAGCTTTGGGGAATGTGGAGCACCCCTTCATTGCCATCGCTCCCAGATCCATTCCAGCCTGGAGTGGCAGCACCTGATAGGGTCCTATCTATGGGTTAAATAGAACTAAACTGTGTACTTATACTAAACTGAACCGCTCTAAATAGAACTGTCTTGACATTTTAACTACATACTTAAGCTAAACTGAATTGTTTGAAATGGAACTGTTTTTGTATCCTAAACTGAATTGCTTGAAATAGAACTTTTTTTAACATTGGAACTGTACTTACACTAAACTGAATTGTTTAATATAGAACTGTTTTGACATTTAACTGTATGTAAACAAAAACTATACTTACACTAAACTGATTTGTTTGAATTAGAACTGTTTGACTAAACTGAATAGCTTGAAAGAGAAATATTTTTGACAATTAAACTGTGTACTCATGCTAAACTGAATTGTTTGAAATAGAACTGTTTATTTGGATAAAAATGGACTTGCCATTAAATAACCTACAAAGGTTGATATGCCATAAAACCCAAACACACAAACAATTTGCACACAGTTGTATCATATAATAGTCATTTGTTAGCATACAGTTATATGGCTTAAAGTAATTAATAATAATGAAAATCTTTGGTAAACAATTACAGCTTCAGATAATTTACCATTATATGGTATCAAGTATTTCTATCAAATACAAATAATCTGTAAATAGAATTATTTGACCCAAAGATGGCATCCTGACAGATGCTACCACTCTGGATCAGAGTGGACTTGGGGGTAATAGCAATTGTGACGCGAAATTGACTAAAATCACAAAACGGGACTTTTATTTTCGCACGTGTGAAGATGTGTAACGTTACACCCTCACCCCCACCATATTTTAGATCAGTCTTCTAACCATTCCACTTCTTAGCCGGCCGGTGATCAACTAGTGGTTGAGGGGGTAACGCACATTTCTTTACCTACACAAGAATACGATCGAGGGAACGGAGAAAATAGAAGGACAAACGAACAAACACGAACAAAGCTTGGGGTTAACCAAGAGCAGAAGGAGATTATGCAACACTACATGCATGTGCGGACTAGCGCTAGCGTGGGTTACTAGCGAAAATTCCACAAGCACTGGAATGCCGACATCTTGACTCACTCTCGCTGGACCCTATCCCATGCTGCCTCGCCTCTCTGCTCCGGTGTCCGGTGTTGACTGCCCCTGTCCGTTCTTCCACGCCAACTCTCTGCTGCTCGCTTCTCTGCTGTCCAGCCGCCAACTGCCCTCTGCCGGGTTGCGTCGTCAACTCCCCTCGTCCGGGTCCCCCGTCAACTGCCTCTGTCCGTGGTTCCACGCCAACTCTCTGCTGTCCAGTTGCCCTGCCATCCAGTCGCCAACTGCCTTCTGCCGGGTCGCGTCGTCAACTGCTCTCCTCCGGGTCGCGTCGTCAACTCCCATTCGCGTCCCCTTACCACTTCCAGATACGGCGAGATTTCAGGTCCAAGAATCCTTTGTCTGGTTTCGCGCCAAAACAGACAAAGGAATCATCTGCTTTGGCAGCCTACCCACATAGTGCTACAGACGGGGTGGGTTGGCACTTGATCCCCTATATAATAAGTCCTCGTTCAGAGTTTTTCTCTCAGGCATATAAGAACTGGCATATTATGTGAGGGACTAACTTAGGGCCAGACTGACCGCCGCTGGCAAGGGGTTCCAAATTTCACACTATCCACACACCCACCAGGCCGCTTAACTTCATCCCCTAGACAACAGAAGATATGAGCCTATAGGTTTTAGTCGTAATAATATTATATTGTAGTAGTCGGCAACTCCGGTTTCCCATGTGATATTTTAGAGGAATTAATTGGACAATTCTAAGCAAGATAACATAAGGCGAATAGAAGCTGAAAAGGAAACATGAAGTAACAACACGTGGTAACATAAAAATATATGATTCCTTTACTACAGTTATATACACTTTCAAAGTGTCAAAATATATAATAATTGGACAGTCCACGAATATAAATGTCTTTTCTTGCCTTTTGTTTTTCTTCAAATTGAGAGAGAGAGAGAGGGTGGTATATAAAGTTTGGGTATAAAGGAGAAATGGCCCAAAGTTACTTATCTTATTTTTCGACGGGGTTCCACTGGAGAATATTTCTTCTTTCACGGGCTAATAGACTTTATTCTATTTTTTTACACTGGCTTGAAGAACCTGGGGTCACTCGTGTCTCAGATATTCTTTTGTCTTCAACCGGGAATACTGGCTATGTTTCGTCTGCCCGCTACGAACCCTGCCAAAAAACTGCCTTTCTTACTATTTACTTCCGCTGAGGGGAGGAAGTCCCCACTTCCGTTTTGGGGTCCCAGCCAATCATTTGGCTTCTCTCTTCTTCCTCTTGGTGTCCGGCGACCTGAGGTTACTAAGTACCAACACCTGTTGATATCCCCTCTGTGACCCACATTCTCTCTTAACGGTCACTTTTTTGACGGGTTTCCACTGTTCATTCCAACGGGAGGATAGTATTAATCCTACCTCTATCGTCTCCGCGGGATATCACGTGACATCTCCCCGCCTTAAGAGAAGAAAGGGATAACAGAAATACCAAAAAAAAAAGGTAATTCATTTCACTGTTCTCTCTCCCTTTCTTTTCTCTTTTTTTTTTCACTTTACTTTTCTTCTATCCCCTTTCTTCTTCACGCTTTGACGAATTCTTTCCTTTTCCTTTTTTTTTCTTTTTTCGTCCTTCCTAATTTTCACCATAGAGGAAGACAATTCCTCTTCTCTTTCTTTCTCTCTCTCTCTCCTTTTCTTTTTCTTTAATCTTGTCTTCCTTTCTTTCTTTTTCTCTCCCGGCTTTTGGCTGTATCATGTTTCAACCTTAAGGAGGTAAATTCCTTTTTCTTTCCTTCTTCGTCATTTTTGACGACTTTATACTCTTAATTGTCAAGCTTTGGGGAGAAAATTTCCTTTTCTTTTCTCTCTTTCCCCTCTTCGTCACTTGTTGACGCACCTCTTTCTCGTCCCTCTCATATTTCAACATTGGGGACGAGAATTCCTCTCCCTTAGTTTCTCTCTCTCTTTCTTTCTCTCAACAACTATGAAAGAATATTCCGCTACTACATTTTCGTAGGGCGTTAGAGAAATAAACCTGGGTATTTTTTTATTAATTTCGCTAAGTCCTCTCTCTCTCTCTGAAACAGACAACTGGCTTAATTTTTCCTCGAATTTATTCGGCATTTCCGAGTTCTTAATTTTTCGAGGTGGGCCTTCTTGACGGACATATTTCTTTGACTTGTTAGCATGACACACTTGTGTCTTTTTCTTTCCCTCGTTGGTATCAATTCTATATGTCCTCTTGTCTATTCTCTGTGAGATTACGTAGGGACCTATATATCGTCCACCACAGTGTGGTCCTTTATTTGCGGATAGTAGCAGGACTTCGTCGCCCTTTTCAAATTCTTCATTCTTAGCCTCTTGTGAGGGTCCTCTCATCTTTCTCTTATCTTCTCGATGAGTATTAGGGAATTTATCCCCATTATTCGTTGGACCTTCATCCTTTCTCTGACGACTGGTCCTTTTATCTTTCTGTTTATTGAGGTGTGGAAGGTTCACTTCTTTTCTTTCCACTTTCTCACTCTGCGAGCGACTATGTCGTTTGTGCCGCCCACGTGGCTCAGCCGCCATCTTGTCTTCATGTTTGGCGTTCATTCTCGCCATCTTTCCTTCTTCATTTTTGGCGCTCATTTTCGCCAACTTGCTTTCTCCATTTTGGGCGTTCATCTTCGCCATCTTCTTTCCATGTTTGGCGTTCACTCTCGCCATCTTTCCTTCTTCATTTTCGGCGCTTATTTTCGCCATCTTACACGGGTGACACTTTTTAGTCTTTACTTCATTTCCCAGTATGAGGGAGATTCCTTTCATAGGTAGCTTGTCTACCACACCAACTTGAATTGGTCCATTTTTCCACTGGGACTTTAGGGTTATTTTACATAGCGGTATTTTTACCCTCTTTCCGCCAATACCCTCTATCATCACAGTCTCACGTGTTGCTTCTATTACCCCTTTAGGTAATTTCTCTCGTAGAAGTAACGACTGAGATGCTCCTGTGTCTCGCAAAATTGAGACTTCCACTGGTCCTCCATGTGGGCCTCTTATCACCCCTTTTTTCGTCCAGGGTCGATAAGACTGGTTCCCTCTAGTTGTTGTTACAGCTCCTTGAGGTTTTCTCAACTGGGTTTGGTTTCTTTCAGGACCTTTTCCAAGCTGACACCTTATGGCTATGTGTCCAGCCTTTCCACATTTGTAGCAGACCCCTGTTTTGCTGCTACTTTGGAAGGTCCTTCTATTTTCTTCCTTAGGTCTTCCTTCAGGGCTTAACTCAGCTTTAAACTTCACTCTATTTCCCGTGAACGTTTTTTCCTTCGTTTTTCGGTGTGTGAGGACGTACTCGTCTGCCAGTGCGGCCATTTCGTAATTCACGTCAGTTTTTCTTTCATTTAGGTGAATCCTGACTTCTTCTGGCACACAGTTTAAAAATTCTTCAGCTAATATTAGCTGCCGGAGTTTTTCAGCGTCTCCGTTTATCCTCTTAGAGTCACACCACTTATCCAGCGCGTTCTCCTTTTCTCGCAGAAATTCCACATAAGACTGGTTTTCCGTTTTTCTCTGTGTTCTGAATTTCTGTCTATAAGCTTCTGGAACCAACTCGAAGCTTTTAAGAACCGCTGCTTTCACCAAATCATAGTCGGCGCAATTTTCTGTGGGCAGAGTTGCATATGCCCTCTGTGCTTTTCCTGTCAGCACAGTTTGGAGTAGCATTGACCAATATTCCCTTGGCCACCCGAGATTTAGTGCAGTTCGCTCAAAATGTGCGAAGTATCCGTCCACGTTGGCTTCTTCAAATTTTGGGACTAGCCTCGCTTGCTTCGTTACTTCGAAACTGTCATGGCTTCCTTTGCATCCTCTTATTGCCAAGTCGACTTCTCGCAACCTTGTTTCTTGCTGAATTTTTGCTTTCTCCAGTTTCATCTTATTTCTCTGTAGTTCCATTTGGGCTTGTATTTTAATTTTCTCCAGTTCAATTCTTATTATTTCTGTTGGTAGCTCTTCCAATGCTGCTTCCTCGAACACATTTTCGTCCACCATGTGCTCAGCTATTTTTCTAACGAGTTCATGTTTCCTCATAGTTTTCTGAACATTTAACTCAAGCTTCTCGCCAATTTTCACTATCTCGCTTTTTCTCAGCCTCTCCAACTTTTCCATGGAGGGTTCTTTTAAAAAATTTTCTATTTTGTCCATTTTTCTTCAATTTTTTTTTTTCCAAACAGTTATATCAACGAGTAATTTGACTGTTTCGACAATATTCCTTTTTTTTCTTTCACGGTCTCCCAGGGTAGATTTAGACGACAGGAATTGTCATCCGACTACAAGAAATAAATATTATTAATATTTATAATAATATCTATTCCCGGACGTGAGCCCCCATTCAAAAGCGTATGAGGTCGGGAATAAAGGATTAAAATATCTCCGGACGAGACACCATTTCAAAAGCTTATGTGACGCGAAAGGTTTACTTTTATCCCAGAACGGGGTTTTATTTTCGCACGTGTGAAGACGGGGCAGGTTGACACTTGATCCCCTATAGAATAAGTCCTCGTTCAGAGTTTTTCTCTCAGGCATATAAGAACTGGCATATTTCGTAAGGGATTAATTTAGGGTCAGACTGACCGCCGCTGGCAAGGGGTTCAAAATTTCACACTATCACACACCCACCAGGCCGCTTTCCTTCCTTCCCCAAGATAATGGAAGAATATGAGCCTATTTCAAAGCTGACACCTTAGGCCATGGGTCTGTCTGCCACGAGCCCTGCTCAAAAACTAACTTTCTTACTATCTACCTCCGCTGAGGGGAGGAAGTCCCCACTTCCGTTTTGGGGCCCCAGCCAATCATTTGGCTTCTCTCTTCTTCCTCTTGGTGTCCGGCGACCTGAGGTTACTAAGTACCAACACCTGTTGATATCCCCTCTGTGACCCACATTCTCTCTTAACGGTCACTTTTTTGACGGGTTTCCACTGTTCATTCCAACGGGAGGATAGTATTAATCTTACCTCTATCGTCTCCGCGGGATATCACGTGACAGCAATGATGGTGCACTGCACACTTCCCTAATCTTCAGAACTGGAGTCTCACTGTCAAATACAGTTTTGTGTCACATCCACGACACCTTATTTTTTTGGGGGGGGAGGGTAAAAAAGTAGAAACTTAAACTTGAACGATGTCCCAGTGAATCAGTACCAATCCTCAATATTTGATCTGCTGTTTTTTCCAGAACAGGGTGTGTCAAAAGTTTTGCAATATTTGACCCAATTCAGAAGCTCTGGATGCTTCCGCTGAGGTCTTAAAAGCGACAAACCACAATTGATGGTGAGATACCTAGCTTGTCTGATATTCATTGAATTTGCTTCTTTGGCTTCAAGCATGGCTTCAGAATGCACAGTTTTAGACCTGACTATGCTTGATTGTCTATGATGTTTTGTCTTGACTTTTCAAAAATAGGGTTTTTTAAAGCTTCGCCAATTTAAGAAAAAAGAATTTCGTTCCTTGAAAGCATTTTATAGCCTTAGACCTAAAAAAAAAGAAAAAAAAAATGGGGGGTTCCTCGTGGTGTAATGGTTAAACCGATGGACTGCGGAATCGTAGTACGCGAGTTCGTACTCCAGTCGCGCTATTGCGTTCACTTTCTGGCAAATACCTTGGGAAAGGTATGAACCCCCTTATCCTCCCAGCTATGGGTTAAATAGTACCACTACTGTTCTTCTAGGAGAATGGCTTTGGCATTAAATAACCTACAAAGGTTGATATGCCATTAAAAAAAGAAACCAAATTGAACCAAAATTTCTGTTTTACAACAATTCATTCCCTACTCATGTTTTTAGCTTTCCTTGTTAGCGGGGCTTAGAATAAGCTGAATATATGTCCTGCAGAGGAGTAAGACCCCAACCAAAAGAAGAGGTGTCCTGGGTATATTTCTAAACTATACATCTGATGGTGATGCTTCAGTTCTGGAGATTTGAAGAGAGTGGAGTACCCCTTCATTGCCATTACTCCAAGGTCGACTCTGACTTGGAATGAAAATATCTGTTAGGGTCTCATCAATGGTTCAGATAGAACAAGTGTTCAGTGGATGACACTAAACTGCATCTGATGGTAAACCTTATAAAGGTGCCCGTGATGTGATGGTTATCGTCGTAGGAAATGGACACGGCGACACGAGTTCAAATCCTGGATGAGGCTGATTGCATTTCACATAGCACTAATACCCTTGGGAAAGGTATGAATCCAATTATTCTCCCTCTAGCTATGGGTAAATAGTAGAGCAGACTAGGTTCTTCAGCCTTGGTGAGGCAACTAGTCTAGGAGAAGGAAAACTCTGAATTCAAACCTGTTAAACTCCGCTTAAAAATTTGACCTTGTGTCATATTCTGCCCGAGCAGAGGGGTTGGTAAATAGGATCTGATGGTAAACCTTGCAACCCAAGCAAATTTTTTTTAACTATATAGTTAGTGTAATTTGATCAACTGTACTTTTATCTTTCACACAACAAATGATTTAAGTTTGAACTCATAACGCATAAGACCCCAAATTAGACTACATTGCACATTCATTTGTGCAGCTTTTAAATCCCACATGAAGAGAAGTAATGCACAATATTACCAACTACACCAGGTACCTACTATTGCTTGAACTGATTTCGTGATCTGATACATGCTGCAAACTAGCACTTACTAAAATATTACAAAACTTTTGACTCCCCATAGTATTAACGGTAGGTATTAATGGAATTACCAGACATTTGCATAATGGTTAGAGTGCTACCAATGGCCTGGGAGACCTGGGTTAAATCCCAGGTCGAGTCATACCAAACACTCAAAAAATGGCACTTGATGCCTCCTTGCTTAACACTTAGCATTATAAGGTATGGATCAAGGGTGAGTGGAGCAATCCACAGAAAGGAGTAATGCCCTCCCCTACACCATGGTGTAGTAGCTATCAAAAAGGGAGCCTTCGGGTCACCTTCGACTACGATAGCCAACTTAACTTTTATTAATGGAATATTAATGTTTGAAATCTGGGTCTTCCCATAAATTCTACCAGTATTTATTGGTTTTATATTGACAATTCCCAATCAATTGATAGATAATATTGAAACACAAAATAGATTTCAAATTTAACACTCGAAATATTTTATAGAAGCTTACCAGACAAGAAGAGAATGGGGTATAGTAGTGCTGGGATATGGTAAAGTACAATAAGTGAAGGTTATAAGTACTCAATAAGTGAGTACAAGTGAAAAGGAGAATTCAAAACTATTAGACTAATACTAACTAACTTAGGAGTAAAGGATTGTACTCAGGTCATATGAGTTGACGGGGAAGGGTCATTTATATACCGGCCTCAGGGCCAGGAGAGGCAAGAAACCTCTGAAGAACTGTTATATTTTGACATTCGACCCGGCCCCAAAATACTATTCCAAGGTGATAGACAGTTGTGTTGAGAAGATAAAAAATGCATCCGTATGGTACCTTGATGCACACGTGTCAAGATGGCCAACCACGCAAAGATAGTAAGAGAAATTTAGATAATAATTAGCCGGGCAAGTGTTACATAGAGAGAAGGTCGCCTTCTAAGTAAGATTTTGTTGCTGTAGTTCAAGTGATTCTTTTTGTGTTTTCAGCCATCATTGTCCTTGTAAATTATTCTATAAAATATGTGTGAGGTTGATGGAGACGAACGTGAAGAAAATTCCACATGTGGAATTTTGAAAAATAATTTACAGATGAATGTTATATTTTGACCTTCGACCCGGCCCAAAAATACTATTCCAAGGTGATACACCAGAAGGAAGTGACACATTCCAACGGCCAGTAATCGAAAGAGATCGCGTGGGCGGATTAAGGCTTATGATATGGGAAAAGGTGAAGGTCCCATTGTGCCATTACAGTCATGCACCGGAAGAGAGTAACCTCTGAACTGCATGACAGTTATTTCCGCTTGATGACGATTAAACATTCGATTTCAAAGATCCAGTAGGCGATCGTGTGGGCGTTGAGTTATTATTTAACTCAGTTGAGTTCGGGGTGCCAAAGGAGTTGCTAGTAGAATTCTAGACAGTAGAGACTAGATGTGGTAAGGAAGGCCACACCCGACCGAGGGGGCACTCGGAAAACCCCCGATGCAGTTGCCAGCAGACTTCCAGACAGCTAGAGACCAGATGTGGTAGGGAAGGCCACACCCGACCGAGTGGGCCCTCGGAAAAGCCCCGATGGAGTGGACCCCAAGACCTCTGGTTGAGCATCTAAGAGAACAAGAAAGACACAACGTGACGGTCATAACAGTGGGGTCAAAATATGAAGTTTATGTTCGGTCTCCAGCATCCTCTCACATGCAAACCTTCAACAACCCTTCCGAACCCTTGCAATAAAGTGAGAGGTGAATATTTTTCTAAAGAAGTCTTCTTGCGTCCTTTCTTCATGCGTCGTTTATTACTGTGTCTGTTCTCATTGCATCGGTATGTATCCAGTATATGTATGTATGCAACAGAACCACCATAGCTATTGACATTTTATTTTTTATTTATTTTTACTTTTACTTTTAAGGCATATGAACTGTTTTCTATTTAGAAAATAATTATTTAGTTTGGTTTGGTCTAGTTTTATGGCATATCAACCACTGTAGGTTATTTAATGCCAAATCCTTTTTATACATATATATTAAATATATATGATTTGGTTTGGTAGGGTTTTATGGCATATCAACCATTGTAGGTTATTTAATGCCAAATCCTTTTTATACATATATATTAAATAGATATGATTTGGTTTGATTGGGTTTTATGGCATATCAACCATTGTAGGTTATTTAATGCCAAATCCTTTTTATACATATATATTAAATATATATGATTTGGTTTGGTTGGGTTTTATGGCATATCAACCATTGTAGGTTATTTAATGCCAAATCCTTTTTATACATATATATTAAATAGATAACATAGATATATTAAGTAGATAACATTTATAAATGAGTCTGAGCTCATTTTTTTGCACACTGTTAAATAATTTCCCTTTTTTTATCTAATAAAAATAATTCTATTAACTATTAATCATTTGTTTGCACAAAGTTTAATGTTTTCAAGTATTGCTATTTAATAATAACAATTCAATTAAACATTAGTCATTTGTTTACACAGTTAAATGTTCAAACAGTTCTATTTCAAACAATTCAGTTTAGCATAAGTCATTTGTTCATACTCAGTTAAAAAGTCAAACAGTTCTATCTGACCCATAGATAGGACTCTATCAGCTGCTAATCCTCCACACCAAAGTGGACCTGGGAGCAATGGCAATGAAGGGGCACTGCGCATTCTCCAAAGCTCCAGCATTACTGGAGCCTTACCATCAAATTGTTTAGTGTCATATCTAGGACACTTGTTGGCCAGGGTGGTCTGGGCTGGTCTGGTCTTACTTCCCTGCAGAGATGCAGACAGTGTATTCTATAGCCACCCCAGCCGACTGGGCAAAAAATAATATTTCCATAGCTTGAACTCTTTCAGTCACATGATATATGTGCAACAAACTAGTATGAACCAAAATATAACAAAACTTTGGGCTCATTCAAGTACAAGTGAAAACCATCAAGACCTAACACTTTGTAACCTTTTTTCTTTCTAAACTGAAGCAATATCTCAGCATTAAGATTTTAAAAAGTACTGTGCATTAAAATACAATGACAGACCAGTTGGCTGGGGTTGCAGAATACACCAACTGCATCTCTGCAGAGTGGTTAGGACCCAAACGAGTGTCTTGCATATGACTGTAAACAATCTGATAGTGAGGCTCCAGTAATGCTGGAAATTTGGGGAATGTAGAGTACCCCTTCATTGCAATTGCTCCCAGGTCGACTCTGGCCTGGGTCCTATCCATGGATCAAAAAGAACAAACTATGTGTGCAAACAAATGACTGATATTAAATTGTGACTATTATATAGCAATACTTGAAACTATTTAACTGTGTAATAAAAAGAGCTCAGGCTCGTTTAAGGATGTTATCTGCAGAACTTATTTACAAATCAAATACATATGTTTAATATATATGTATAAACAGGATTTGTCATTAAATACCCTACAATGGTTGATATGCCATAAAACCAAATCAAACCAAATAATATTGGCCTAATGAGTCGAGTATTCACCAATGGTCCAGGAGACTAGGGTTCAATTCCAGGTCAAGTCATACCAAAGACTCAAAAAAATGGTTCTTGATGCCTCCTTGCTTAACACTCAGTATTATAAGGTATGGATCAAGGGTAAAGTGGAGCACGCTCCCCTATACCATGGTGTAGCAGCTAATGAAAAGAGTGCCTTTGGTCACCCTCGATTATGGTCTCCAACTTTACTAATACATATATAAAGAGGATTTGGTATTAAATAACCTACAGTGGTTGATATGCTATAAAACCAATCCAAACCAAACCAAATTATATATACTTAATATCTAATATTTGTATAAACAGGATTGGGTATTAAATAACCTACAATGGTTGATATGCCATAAAACCGAACCAAACTAAACCAAAATACAGTGAATTCACTTCTTATCATAACAAAATTCTTTGATCAATGGAAAATTTTCTGAAAAGTGTGTTGAAAGTCAAAAATTCAAGATAATATTACATCTAATGGCTATAAAGGTGCCTTGTGTTATATAATGGTTATCAAGCTAAACTAACAGACTATTACTCCTAAGTTTGATACTCACTAGGTGGCACATACTTCTGACCTTGTGCCAAACTAAACTAAACTTAATGGCCATAGAATGACAGTCAGAGAAGTGATGAAAAGCAATTAATATTAGGATGAAAGAAATATCAAAAATTAATAGTTTCCTTAATTTTGTACTTACAGATGGTTATTCTTGAACAGTAGAAAACCACCATAGCATAATGGTTATCATCATAGAAAATGAACTTGATGAGTCAAGTTCAAATCTTGGATGAGGTTGTTTGCATTTCAATTTGTGCTAATGACCTTAGGAAAGGCAGACTGGGTTCTTTAGCCTTGGTCAGGCAACTGGTCTAGAAGGAAAACTGAATTTAAAGCAGTTTTACTCACTTTAAAAATTGACCTAGTGTCACACCCTGGCAGAGGAGTTGCTCTGGTTTCTTAATGTTCTTAACAATTTATTGTTTTGAACCCTTTGCTCTCGCCTGAGAATTTAGAATTTATATAGGTTCCCCCCCCCCCCATACGCATATAGACTCTAATCCATATTTGCTGTTTTTCAACCTCAAGTTAAATATGTATGGTCATTTGATGAAACAGAGAGTATAATGATATTCTCTGGTGAAATAAATTCATAATGACAATTTAACCAGGTTGATTTTCCTCCTAATTGCACTAGATGTATGTATATATATATATATACTTACAAAAATATTTCGTTGCCAAGTCGGCTGGGGCTGTAGAATACACCGACTGCTTCTCTGCAGAGGGGTAAGAACCCCCCAACGAGTGTCCTGGATATGACACTAAACAATCTGATGGTGAGGTTCCAGCAATGCTGGAGCTTTGGGGAATGCGGAGTACCCCTTCATTGCCATCGCTCCCTGGTCAACTTGACCCGAAGTGGTAGCACCTGATAAGGGTCCTATCTATGGGTTAAATAGAACTAAATTGTGCTTCTTTCACTATACTGATTTTTGCATTTAAACTGCGTAATTATACTAAACTGAATTGTTTAAAATAGAACTATTTTGACATTGGAACTGCTTACTTATGCTGAACTGAAATGCTCAGAATAGAACTGTTTTTGACGTCTAAACTGTGTACTTATGCTGAACTGAATTATCTCAAAAATACTGTTTGACATTTAACTCTGTGTATTGCCCAGTCGGCTGGGGCTGTAGAATACACCGACTGCACCTCTGCAGTAGGGTAACCCCCCCCCTAACGAGTGTCCTGGATATGACACTAAACAATCTGATGGTGAGGTTCCAGCAGTGCTGGAGCTTTGGGGAATGTGGAGTACCCCTTCATTGCCATTGCTCCCAGGTCCACTCTGGCCCAGAGTGGTAGCACCTGATAGGGCCCTATCTATGGGTTAAATAGAACTAACGGCATACTTATGCTAAACTGAATTGTTTGAATAAACTGAATAGCTTAAAATAGAAATGTTTTTGACAATTAAACCGTACTTACATTTGAACTGCATGCTTATGCTTAACTGAATTGTTTGAAAAAGAACTGTTTTTTTATACATTAAAACTGTATTTACACTTAACTGAATTGTTACCAATAACTGCAACTGTTTTTTGACATTGAAACTGTATTTACACTAAACTAAATTGTTTAACATAGAACTGTTCTGACATTTAACTGTGTGTAAACAAAATCTGTACTTTTACAAAACTGAAATAGCTGAAGTAGAATTGCTTGACTAAACTGAATAGCTCGAAATAAAAATGTTTTTTTACAATTAAACTGTACTTACATTTAAACTGTGTGCTTTTGCTAAACTGAATTGTTTTAAATTGAACTATTTTTGACACTGAAACTGTACTTACACAAAAATGAATTGTTATATATAACTGAATAGTTTGAAATAGAAATGTTTTTGACAATTAAACTGTGTATTCATGCTAAACCAAATTGTTTTAAATAGAACTGATTATTTACATAAAAATGGATTTGGTGTTAAATAACCTACAAAGGTTGATATGCCATAAAACCAAACCAAACCAAACCAAAAATATTTTGTGTGTCAGAAACTAACCTACTACAGTTTCACCTACTTAGTATTGAGCACTTTTTGTACTTGTAGCTTAGCAGCAATTCACGGTGTTTTTTTCTTTTGACCAATTGATTGCATATCTGTTGATTTTTTTCAATTGGTGTGACAAGATTGACTTTTTCTTTTTTTTTCCAATATATATTTTTTTCCCCTAGACAGTGATTCGTTGTATATTTTTATCTTCAAATTACTAGCGTTTTTTTTTTTCCCCTTACCATAAGTGCTATTATTCAGTAAGTTATTTAATATATATATATATATATATATATATATATATATATATCGTCATTATATCACAACTCTTCAGTGTGGCTAGACACATAAGATTACCAGCTGTAGATTCTACCACACACCCAAGAAGAAACTCAGCATACACAAAGAGATTTAAATGCGTATGTATCACACTTTTTTTGTTTACATCTATATGCTTAACAGCTACTGAGAGCTCAATTCATTCGAAGAGCTTTGCATTACACGAGTAGCAACTGTTAATTCCCTCGCTAGTGAGCTCAAACCCCCACCCCCCGGTACACAAAAACAATTTGCATTTGTACAAAAAAAAAAATCAATTGAAAAAATTCAGTGCTAAAATCAAGTGGCATTTTAAAATTCTAAGATTCAGTTCATGTCGATACTGCTATATGGATGCACTACTTGGACGCTAACAAAATGGCTGGAGAAAAAGCTAGACGGCTATTACATAAGAATGCTGCGAGCAATATTGAACAAGTCCTGGAAGCAATACCCCACAAAACACCAACTATACGGCCACCTACCTCCTATCACAAAAACTATTAAAGTTAGATGAACCAGACACACAGGACACTGCTAGAGAAGCTGGGACAAGCTCGTAAGTGATGTACTCCTATGGACCCCCACGTATGGCCGAGCAAAAGTAGGACGACCAGCCCGAACATACATACAGCAGCTATGTGAGGATACGGGATGTAGCCGTGAAGACCTGCCAGAGGCGATGAACAATAGGGAGAAGTTGCGAGAGAGGGTCAGGGATATCCATGCTGGCGGCACGACATGATGATGCTGATGAAGATTGAGTTAATGGAATTTGATGAAACTTTCAGTATTTAATCATCTTTTTCTTGACTTTGTCTCTGCCATCTTTCTTTGAAACACTGAAATGTAACATTTTTAAAAAAAACTTACCTACTACTTTCTTTGGGTATTTTTAGAGAAGATAAATACTGGCAGCAGAATTTTTGGTTGATTTAATGGTTCGTGGCACAGAGAATGGAATCTGCAATCTGTATGCAAATGACAGCCAGTCACTTCTAACGAATGTCCTTAGGAATGGCATGAATCCACTTTTCCCGTACTAACTATGGGTTAATAGCAGGAGCGTTTTAGCCTTGTAAAAAATGCAATCTACAAAAGTTATTTGAAAAATAAGGTAAATTTTGCCAAATGAGTTAGGAATAGGAAATACTGTTTATAGTTGCACTTTTTTCAAAGAAATCAATAGTAATGGGGTCCTTTCATGTCCAAGACTGTCAACATGATCTTCTTTACTGACTGCTGTATTCAGAATTTATTTTTAATGGAGAATCAGAATATTTCCCCTTCATAAACTGTCTTTTGGATTCATGCATGTAGTGGCAGACCCCTATTTAGAACATCTGTAAAAATTTCTTTTTACTAAAACAAACTTCTTTGTACACATCACACATTTTTTTGTAAATTTCACATGGTTTGCCCTTCTCAACCACCAAAAATTTCATGACAGACCTCAATTGAACCAATGAAGGTTGTTATGCTCTTAAACAAAGAAACCAACCCTATTTGATTTGCCACCATTTTGAATACCCTCAAAAGAAATATTTTAGCAAAATTGAAATTATTGGGGGGTTTTTTTCAAAATAATTTCCCTTATTAATGAGATGACAGGGAAGGGTCATTTATATACCGGCCTCAGGGCCCAGAGAGGCAAGAAACCTCTGAAGAACCACCACAGCTATAGACTTATTATTTTTTTATTTATTTTTACTTTTACTTTTTAGGCATTTGAACTGTTTTCTATTTAGAAAAGAATTATTTAGTTTGGTTTGGTTTAGTTTTATGGCATATCAACCATTATAGGTTATTTAATGCCAAATCCTTTTTATACATATATATTGAATAGATAACATAGATGTATTAAGTAGATAACATTTATAAACGAGCCTGAGCTCATTTTTTTTGCACACAGTTAAATGGTTTCCTTTTTTTTATCTAATACGAATAATTCTATTAACTATTAATCATTTGCTTGCACAAATATCTTGGACATTCAATAATAGGTTGTCAGGGATTATCCATTGCTAATGGTACCTTGTAACCTAGCATAAGGTGTTTCAATATACATGGGTCCCATGTGACAGCTAAGTAACTCGACTAATAATAATGTTGTGTTCTTTTTTGTTTTAGATTTGAAAATAATAATATAACTATTAATCCTTAATCCCAATGCCTTGGATGAGAGAGAAAAAAATATTTTGCATCATTACTTATTTGGAGACAAAAATCATTCAAAACTGTCTCAAAATAGATGCAACCCATTGATATGATAATGATTTATTACTGAGACAAGAAACTCAAAAAAAGATTGCATGTCCTGGAAGCTGATATAATAAAAATTTTAAAAAAAATTGATTCTATGTATTTTTTACAGGATGTGTTCCAAATGACTGTCATTGTGTTTGTCTCAGTAATAAAGCATTATCATATTAATGGGTTGCATCTATTTTGAGACACCATATATAACCTGTCATATGTTAATTGAATATAAATAAGTATTAAGTAACTAACATTGCCTTTGTTATGTTTTGATCCGGCCAAAAATGCCATTCAAGGTGATGCACCAGAAGGAGGTGACACATTCTCGTGGCAGTTATGAGAGGAAATCGCGTGGGTGGAAATTGGCTGATGAAATGGGACGAGCAAGAAAAATTCCCATGGTACACTACAGAGTGATGCACCAGAAGAGAGTGACCTCTGAACTACATGACAGTTATTTCCGCTTGATGACGATTAAACATTCGATTTCAAAGATCGAGTGGGCGTCGAACGATTATATAATTGAGTTGAGTTCGACGAGCCAGAGCAGTTGCCAGTAGAGTTCCAGACAGCTAGAGACCAGATGTGGTAGGGAAAGCCACACCCGACCGAGGGGGCCCTGGGGAACCCCGATGGAGTGGACCCCAGCATAAGGAGAACAAGAAAGACACAACGTGATGGTCATAACAGTGGGGTCAAAATATTGCAGTTATGTTCGATCTCCAGCTCCCTCTCACATGCAAACCTTGAACAACCCTTTCGAACCCTTGCAATAAAGTGAGAGGTAAAAATATTGTTAAAGAAGTCTTCCTGCGTGCGTCTTTATCATTGCATCTGTCTTTATTATTGTGTCGTTATGATGCTGTAGATGAGCATATAATACCTTGAAAGATGCCATGAAGGCATAAAACTCTAATGGCCAACAGAAAATATACAAGGATGGGCTGAAAAGTTCATAGGCTGAAACTTTCATATGAAGACATCATATCTGCTGTTGATGATTTTTTGATCATTACGATTCAAACACCGCCACATCAATGGAAGAAATGTATGGACTGCAAAGGGGATTATGCTAAAAAATAAACCTTATTTGGTCATATTCCAGGTCAACTTATGAACTTTTCTGCCGATCTTTATATACAGTAAAAAGCATTTTGTTTTTTTTTTAAAAGGCACCAGTGGTTCATCACAGAATATTGTTTTTTGTTGTTGTTGTTGTTTTCTTAAAAACATTTGCAAAACATAAAAAGGATGTTTTGCAATTTTTTCTTTTATTTTACAAAGACAACATAAATATTTAATTAACTTGTGAATAATTTATATCATAAATTTCAAATCTAAACAAATATATGGTAACCTAAAATGTAAATAATTCATGCTGTTGCAAATTGTGGTTTATCACCATCATCTGATGATTTAACTTCAACATTTTCATCTGTTTCTTCAGGTTCATCTTCAATTGGTTCAAATTCTGGAAGCCGGTATGTTCTGAGGATGGGATCTCTGGGTGGCATCCAATCTGGTATGATTTTACAATGAATTCTCCACTGTCCGTAAAGGTTGCTGATGTGATTCTCAAATACAACGTATTCCAAGATGTCTTTTACCAAATTTTCACTGCCATACATGAGACGACCAAATCTGTCATAAATGGCAAGACACTGAAAGAAGAAGAAAAATAAATATGTCTTTTACAACGCAAAAATGGTGTATATATTTGAGTAATCACCCCTAATTTTTAGCCAGAAAAAAAATGTTTTTATCATATATTGCAAGTAATGAATAACCCCAACTTTTGGCTGTGGTAACCTACAAAAAATATTTCTTCAAAATCCAATGACATAAAGAGAAAACATTCAAATACTTATTTATACTTTCAAAATCAATGCATTGCCCAGTTGGCAGGGGCTGTAGAATACACCAACTGCACCTCTGCAGAGGGGTAGGACCCCCACCCAAACGAGTGTCCTGATAATGACACTAAACAGTCTGATGGTGAGCTTCCAGTGATGCTGGAGCTTTGGGGAATGCAGGGTACCCCTTCATTGTGATTGCTCCAAGATCCACTCTGTCCCGGAGTGGTAGCACCTGACTGGGCCCTATCAATGGGTTAAATAGAACTAATCTACATACTTCTGCTAAACTGAATTGTTTGAAATGAACTGTTTTTAACATTGAAACTGTACATACGCTAAACTGAATTGTTTAATATGGAACTGTTTTAACATTTAACTGTGTGTAAACAAAAGCTATACTTATACTAAACTGAATTGTTTGAATTAGAACTGTTTGACTAAACTGAATAGCTTGAAATAGAAATATTTTTGACTATTAAACTGGTTACTCACGCTAAACTAAATTGTTTGAAATATAAAAATGGATTTGGCATTAAATAACCTACAAGGGTTGATGTGCCATAAAACCCAAAAACCAAAATACCATAAATAAACAACATAGTCTAGAACTTGATTAAGATAAAGTTTTTACATAACTTTATTTACTATTTATAATATTTGTACATATTGTATGCACAAGTGTTATAAATAGAAAACAATGTTAATTAAAAACTTCATCATTTTAACTAATAGGCATTGTTTAGTTATAGTCAATGAAGAGACACTTTGGATTGAAGGTTAAGCCTAGTAACAAGGTAAACTTAGATGTTTCTAGAACATAATTTTATAATGAACAGCCCCTTGGTTTTTAGGTGTAAAATTGGTCTTTAAAAATTTATACAAGGACAAAATATGTAATTCCAGTTCAAAGTTATTTCATTTATTTTCAAATACACACAGACCATATTCCCTGCAGAGGGGTAAGAACTCTCCAAAAGGAGTGTCCTGTGTGGAGTCATTCCTTCATTTCCATCATTCCTAGATCCACTCTACCTAATGTATGGCTCAAAGAAATCTGTTTGCAAATTATTTGTACTAAAGAGAAATACTTGATATCATAAAACCATGTTTATGGAGGCACTCATAGTATAATGGTTGTGGTCCCATGCTAGTCACAGTCCTTGATTGTGGCCTTAGTTCTATGACTACCACATGTATTTCCTGCTAATTAGTTCATCAACTCCTTCTGTGCCCACGTTGTGTCTGAAAGATCCAAAGATGGAGAAAGACACAATTTAACCCAACAGATGGGTAAGAGATGACATGAGTTAAAATGAATCAATGCAAGACAAAAGCCCAAGCCTGCTTACATTTTGTTTTGACAATTTGAAAGTTCAGTTTGTACAGACCTTTTAAATTGACTTTTGAATTTCTTTCAGAATCAACAAGTCTTTTTTATGTTATAAAAGGAAAATTATATTTTCCTAAATAAAAAAATGCATCATACTCCCCATAAGTTTTTAGTAACAGGGAATACCTCATATTGTCATAGGTTGCTGTACATAGAGACCCAATGTATATATAAACATATGCAAAAATCTCTTAAGAAATAATACAAAAAATGTATACAAACTATAAAAAAGATATGCAATTCCCTAACCTCTATACATAAAATAACCCCTGATGACATGCCATTAAAATCAACAAACCAATCAATCTTCCTTATATAAGTGCATATATAAGGACAATTTTTGTTTATTCTGAAGTTAACTGTATGAAAGTGCAGATTCCTGTGTATTCAAAAGTTAAAAATTTTAATTGATTGATTTTAATACCATGTCAAACTGTCTGGGGTCATTTTATTCCTCAATGTTAGGGAGTCTTATACATTGTATATTTACATTTACATTTTTGTGTTGTTGTTTAAGAGTTTTTGTTATTTTTGCATAGTTATATATCAAGTATAAATAATTTGCATAGAATTGTATGGTTTCAAGTACTCCTATCTAATACTAATTATAATAATATGGTTTCAAGTAATTAATTCTATTTGATAAGAATCATTTATTTGTACACCGTTACATTATTTCACTTAACTATTCCTAGCATAAATAATTTACATTTATATAGTATCAAGTATTCCTATCTAAAGTTAATAATTTTCAAACAGTTCCATTTGATCCATAGATGGGATCCTGACAGTTACAACCAGTCTCAGTCAAAGTGGATCTGGCAGTAATGACAATGGAGGGGTACACCACACTCTTCAAATCCCCAGAACTGGAGCCTTACCATCAGATGCAAGACACTCCTTTTTTTTGGAGGAAGGTCTTATCTGTCTGCAGGGATACAGTCAGTTTATTCTCAGTTCCACAGACAAGGCAGAAAATGTCAAGAAAAGTATCTTTTTTTTATATTATGAAGAGGATTCAAGTAAATTAGTATCATGAAATCTTTCTTTTATATCTTAAATTGAGTCTATATTTACATTTTTCATTCATTGTGTACATTATAAATTTGTACACTTACATACACTAAACATACTTTATTTGTTGATATCCTAGGTATGATACTAAACTGCATCTCATGGTAAGGCTCCATCATTACCATTATTCTCAGGCCCACTCTGATCTGAAGTGGTATTACCTATAGCTCAAATAGAACTGTTCAATGATTTAATAAGGATTATTATTAGTTATTTAAAACCATATAGCCGTGCTCAAATTGTTTGTATTGGATAGGAATATTTGATAAATAAGATTATTAGTGTTAACTAGCAATAACTGAAACCATTTAACGGTGTGCAAACAAATGATTAATATTAAATAGAATTATTAGTGTTAGATAGGAATACTTGAAATCACTGAGTGCAAACAAATGATTAATATTAAATAGAATTTTTAGTGTTAGATAGTAATACTTAAAATCATTTAACTGTGTGCAAATAAAGGAATTTAACAATTTAAAAATAAAGTTACTGACAACCTATTCACTTACAAATCAAATATATAAATATATATGTGTATATATAAAATAGGATTTGGCATTAAATAACCCACAAGGGTTGTTGATATGCTACAAAACACCAACCAACCAACATCTCTTTGTTAATTGTAATTGAATATATTTTTATTAACAGAATATCTGTTTTTATTTGTTTCTTCTTTGTATGTTTTTGCATAATACATCTTTTAACTTACATAAGTAACTCTAACCAAGAACAATATAAATTACTACAATGTTGAAAACTGGAGGTATTTAATCTAAACATCTTCGTCATTATGAAAATCAAATATCAACGTAGTTATCTCCCTTATGAATTTTTTCCATAAGTATTTTTCTTTCATTTAATTTTTAGTTTCTAAAAATAGATAAAATTAAAGTTGTCTCCCTTGTTAATAAATTTCCTCCATTGTAATTGATACATTCGGATATCAATTTACTTACATCAGAAACAATTCATCTTGTTATTTAATGGTTACGTTCACAAAGTTTGATTGACTTTAGCAGCTTGTCAACTCGTCTAATGATATTTTATGCCTAGTGGTTAGGGAACTGTGTACATTGTTTATATCTACATTTTTTGTGTAGTTGTTTCATACGGATTTTTGATTCCTATCTACTACTAGTTGTACATTGTATCCAATGATGACATCTTGCTGATTTTTTTCTTCTAGCTTTTTTGTTTTTTGGACATGAATTGCCAATTGTATAAAGGGATGTTCATAAACCCCAGGTTTCTTTTGATTATGTCTTTATGTGTGAGTTTTGGTCTCCCTGTTTTATGCAGCCCTTCTCTAAGTTGAGGGTACAGGACCTGTTTTAGCTGTCTGCTGTCCTCAAGTCAATTCAAGTTGCCAGCCCATCTTAGGTTGCATTGGGCGAGTATATAGTACATGCTTGGGAGTTTAGATTTCTCCAGGATGAATTTATTTGGGATATGCTACCACTACTCGACATTTAGTATTTTGCACAAGTGACACATATAGACATGAAGTCTTTGAGCATTAGTTTTGTATACCATTTCTATGTTGTACAGAAGGTTGATAGAACTATGGTGCAGTACACTGTATATTAAGTTTTTATGGAGAGGTATTTGTTGAGCCAGACTTGAAAGCTTTTGACATTTGTGTATCTAGTTCTGCATCTAGTCTGTTGGTGGTGAGTGGAGTCTAGATATTTGAATTAGTTTACTAGGCCCGCTATCTGTATGTCTGGCCAAGGTCATGGGATCCTGAATGGGATTGGTACATAACCTCAGTTTTATTGAACTTAATTTTCAGTCCAATTGCCTTTGCAGATTTCGAGGAATGTGTGATTTTTTCCTGTGCATCTTGGTGGTTGTCATCAGCAAACATGAGCTCACGTACCAAAACATTTCTGGTCTTTCTTGCAGACCTAAATTGACTGGAATTGAACAGGTTTGCCCCTAGTCTACAATGTATCCATACTTATTGGATGGAATCAGTGAAAGCATCAGACAAGACAATAGAAAGAAAAATCGAGAACACTGTGGGGGCAAGAAAACAACCCTATTTCATGCAATTCCTAACCTCAAATGATTTCAAAAGATCTCCTAAGATGATTGATGCCTTCATTCCTGTAAGCAAGGCAGATACAAGCTTGACAAAGAGGTCAGGTCACTCTAGTTTCTATAGGATGTTCCATAGCACTTCCCTATTCATAGAGTCCAAGGCTTTTGTGAAGTTGACAAATATCATGTAGAGGGGCATATTCGGTTCAATGCATTTCTCCAGTATTTGTCGCAAAGAAATCATGTCCATGGTTCCTTAGTTTGTGCAGAACCAACATTCTGCCTCAGGTAGGAAATCCTTCACTAGGGTCAAGAGTCTATTGAACAGTATGTGAGTGAACCCTTTTCCTGGTATGGAGTGAAACAAGATCCCAAGATCTGCTATCTCATCTGTCTCCCTGCTTTAAGATGGTGACTAGTTGGGCATCCTTCCAGTTTGCAGGGACGTCCAAGTTTTCCAAGCCTCAATTATGATGGTGTAGAGTACCTTGACAAGCCTCCTACTTCCTCTCTTAATTTGGAATGCTTTCCATTGCAGAGCATAGAGATAATCTTACTTTATTAAGGTCTGAGCATTTACACATCCAGTGTTGGGTTGGCCTATGTTCAATGTTGTCAACCACATGTTGTTCTGCTGTTAGCAGTTCACTGAGCAGTGTGGCAAAATGGTCCTTCCACTTAAGGTGAAATATTGACAGCTGATGTAAACAGACATCTTTTCACTACTCAAAAAAAAGCGAGATGTGTGTGTATATATATGTATGTATGTATGTATGTATGTATGTATGTATGTATTTTTTTTACAGTAAACAAGGAAAGGGATTATAACTTATTTACTCTTCTATCTTATTTACTTATTTTTGTATTGTATTCTCAGTAATTTAATCAAATTATATACAGGATACATGTTTGAATTTAAATACAGGTTACACATATTTTAATTATATACAGGTTAAAACCTGTATATAATTAAAATATGTCTTTGCAATTTGTTTATTTATGATTTTGTTAGAAACTGCTTGTTCAAAAGTCTACCTTGGATATTTACCTTATTCATAGATTTGGATATTCATATTGGATATTTACCTTATTCACAGATTTAGATATTCATATTGGTTATTTACTTTATTCATAGATTTGGCTTGGGAAATAGAGCTTTATTGATTTATTTTAGAGATGGGCAATTTAACTGAAAAACTGACTTTTTTGGTTTCATCTTCACACTGTGAAACCACATCAAAATTTTTTATTAAAAACAAAATTGTTTGGTTTAGTGCTATCACAATTGATTTACTATATCCAAGAAAACACTGTTGAAAAAGATTTTCAGACTTTAATAAAATCACATTTTATCAAAATTTATACCATTGTAAAAGGAAAAGATAGAACAAAAATATGATAAAACATTTAATTGACTAGTTTTAAGAAATAAATGTGAAATCTATTTATTTACAAAACAAATGAAGTAAAAAAAAGAAAAAAAAAAGGAAATACATGATATCATATCTATTTTCTTTCCAGCCATATAAATATATTTAAGATTGAACCAAAAATACATGAGAAATTGCAAGTTGCAACTTTGTCAATCTCAAACAAAATCAGATATCATTACGCAAGAAAATGAATGGCTTCCTAAAAAAACAAAAATGCGAAATTAAAAACCGTAAAACTGCATTGAAAACCATGGTATCAAGGAAAAAGAAACCAAAATAGACACTGAAAGACAAATTGCCAAACTGCCCAACTAATTTATCTATTCATTCTTCACTTTATTTATCTATCTATTTATTTCATTTTGTTTATTTTTTAAGATTATATATACAGAGATACTTAGCATTTGTACATCTCTATCTTCATCTTTCTTTGTTTTTCTTTCAAAATGTTGCAGAAGTAAATTTTGAAACAATTACAGTATACATTTTATAGTACATTAAAATATTAAACTAAGAAATGTAAAAACTTGTTAAGATAAATAAACTACCTGAGATTTTATATATGCATGTATTTATCTAGTTTTTCCTTTATTCACTGTTAACATAAATTTACAAGTTATTTCAATACATTTGAAGGAGTGGCGTCTCAAATTCAAACATATCTTTACTGTTTAATTCCGTTTATTCATTATAGAGGATTACTTTATCCTCATTCATTTAAACAGTTTTAAAATAATTTAGCATGGTTAATGTTGTATCATTGGTTCAATAAAGGTATTCCACAGGTACAAGCCGAAGAGTTGGCAAGTCTATCAGAGAGCACTTAACGCTTTTTCCCCTGAAGTAGTCAGACACCGTCCATTTATATCTTTACCAGTGTCATACTAAAAAGAGTCACTGAGTGTCTAGTTCCGGTATAACAGTTAACAACAACAACAACAATTATAATAATAATAAGGTGGGGCACATGATCCACTGGGAATTGGGCAAGAAATTGAAATTTGACCAAACTACCAAATGGTATATGCCCAAGCCAGAATCTTTCCAGTTGAATGAGATGCATAAAATTCTCTGGGATTTTGAAATACAAACATACCAGCTAGAAGACCAGACCTAGTGATTATTAACAAAAAAGAGAACTAGCTGTATAGTGGATTTTACCATCCCAGCAGACCACAGAGTGAAAATCAAAGAAAGTAAGAAACAAGTACTTAGACCTTGCCAAAGAGCTAAGAAAGTTGTGGAACATGAGGGTGATGGTAATACCAATTGTTATTAGGACACTTGGAACAGTCCTCATAAGCTTGAAAAAGAGACTGAAAGAGTTAGAAATAGGAGGAAGAATCAAAACCATTCAGACTATTGCACTGTTGAGGTCAGCCAGAATACCGAGAAAAGTCCTGGAGAACTGAGGAGACATGCTATCACTTAGACTCCAGTGAAAGACCATCACCTAATGCTGGTGTGAAAAATTCACAAGGAGTATGATAAAAATGATCTGTTTGCTTAGGTGGCTAATGTTGAGATATATATATATACCTTCCCGATGAGACTATGACAAAATAGGGCTGCTAGAACCCTAGGGAAATGATCAAAAGGGTGAATGAACCTTCTTCTGGGTCAATAGAAATCTAGCTGTAATATTTAAGGAAGAACAAACCCTTGACAAAAAGTTAGACAGGTGACAACCTATGAGGGCAGATTTACACACCTTCATGTACTTTTCATCAGTCATTGTAATCAGTGAGATGCTGATCTCATCTTGGACTATCCTTTTTTGCTCAATTTTTTTGCAAAGGAGGAGAGGGGTGTACAAATAACTGGCAATTGCTATCTAATACAAATACTTTGCAACTCCTACCTAATATTAATAATAATTTGCAACACTTATTATCTAAAGTTAATAATTTGCAACTCCTATCTAATAATAATAATTAGCAACCCTTATTATCTAAAGTTGATAATTTGCAAAACCAATCTAATACTAATGATTAGCAACTCTGATCTAATAATAATAATTTGCAACTCTTATTATCTAAAGTTAATAATTTGCAAAACTGATCTAATACTAACAATTTGCAACTCTTATTATCTAAGGTTAATAATTTGTAAAACCGATCTAATATTAATAATTAGCAACTCTGATCTAATAATAATAATAATAATTTGCAACTCTTATTATCTTAAATTAATAATTTTAAAAACCGATCTAATACTATTAATCAGCAACTCTGATCCAATACTAATAATTTGCAACACTTATTATCTAAAGTTAATAATTTGCAACTCCTATCTAATACTAATAATTAGCAACTCTTATTATCTAAAGTTAATAGTTTGCAACACAAATCTAATACTAATGATTAACAACTCTGATCTAATAATAATAATAATAATAATAATTTGCAACTCTTATTATCTAAAGTTAATAATTTGCAAAACCAATCTAATACTAATGATTAGCGACTCTGATCTAATAATAATAATAATAATTTGCAACTCTTATTATTTAAAGCTAATAATTTGCAAAACCAATCTAATACTATTAATTAGCAATTCTGATCTAATACTAATAATTAGCAACTCATATTATCTAAAGTTGATAATTTGCAAAACCAATCTAATACTAATGATTAACAACTCTGATCTAATATCAATAATAATAATAATTAGCAACTCTTATTATCTAAAGTTAATAATTTGCAAAACCGATCTAATACTATTAATTAGCAACTCTGATCTAATAATAATAATTACCAACTCTTATCTAAAGCTAATAATTTACAAATTTGATCTAATACAAATAAATTATACACAATTATATGGTTTCAAGTAACCACTTTTATTAAATAATCATTTATTTACTCATATCTATATGATTTCACATAAATAATAATATAAATGTTTGATAACAATCATAAATATCTTTTCATTGTTCATAACATTTTTTTACATTGCACTTTGTCTAATCATGTGCTTGCACACATCTTGATATTATAAGATATCAAGTATTCCTATATAACACTAAAGATTTATAATCATTTACTTGCACACAGTTATATGGCTTTAAGTAACTAATAGTAATCCTTAGTAAACAATAAACTATTCATAATACAAAAACTTTGCAAACAGTTATATAATATCAATTATTATTATTATCTAATATGAATAATATTTGTGTTCTGGATATGACATTAAACTATCTGATGGCAAGGCTCCAGCCTTGGATATTTAGGAAATGTGGAGTACCCCTCATCTTCATTGCCTCCAGGTCCACCCTGACCCAGAGTGGTAGCACCTAATAGAGTCCTATTTATGGGCCAAATAGAACAAAATGTGTGCAAACAAATGACTGGTGTTAAATTGTGACTGTTTTACAGCAGTACTTGAAACTATTTAACTGTGTACAAAAAAGAGATCAGGCTCTTTTAGAAATGTTATCTACAAAATGTATTTACAAATTATATATATATTCAATATATATGTATTAACGGAATTTGGCATTAAATAACCTACAATGGTTTGGTTTGGTTTCTTTGTGTAATGGCATATCAACCTTTGTAGGTTATTTAATGCCAAAGCCATTCTCCTAGAACAGTAGTGGTACTATCTAACCCATAGCTGGGAGAATAAGGGGTTCATACCTTTCCCAAGAGTATTTGCCTGAAAGTGAACTTAATAGGGCGACTGGAGTACGAACTCGCTTACTATGATACCACAGTCCATTGCTTTAACCATTACACCACGAGGACACCCCCACCTACAATGGTTGATATGCAATAAAACCTAACCAAACCAAACCAAACCAAATAATTTTTTAAATAGATCTATTTGATCCATAGTTGGAACCTAAACAGGTACTACCACTCTGGGGCAAAGTGGAACTGGGAGTAATGGCAATGAAGGGGTACTCCACACTCCCCAGAGCTCCAGAACTGGAGCCTCACAATCAAACGCAATTCCCAAAACACAGTTTTTTGGAAGGGTCTTACCCTTCTACAGGGGATTTTGTCAGTGTATTCTAATCCCTGCTGATAGGATGGACAACTAAAATAAGGATATTAGTCTGAGTACATCAGTGTGTAATAGTGATAATTTCTCATCTCAGAAATTCAGACAAAAATTTGATGTTTGTATTTATCTAAGAACATTAATTGAATAATAAAACAAAAAACAAAAATAACACCTACATTATTGGCCAAAAAATCAGTGAAAAAACTGAACCATTTTTTATTATTGCCACAAATTGTAATGAAACTTCAATGGTTTAGATATACATAGGAAGTGATTATTTTCATTGATTATAGTTGTTGAAGTTCCCTTAATTGTAGAGAAAAGTCAAAGGACTAATCATAAGTTAGAATATCAAATCAAGGAAAAAAAAATTCAAAGTTTTTTTTTCTATTTTTTGGTATTTCTGAGAATTTTCTTTTGAGGAAATTATGACTTTTCACTACAACTAAGGGAATTTTGACAATACTAATCAAGAAAAATAATCACTGTCCATGTTTGTCTAAGCCATTGAAATTTCATTAAAATTTGTGACAATAACAAAAATGGTTGAGTTTTTTTTACTGTCCAATACTGTAAGTTGGACCATCTAATAAAAATAATTTCAATAAATTAAATCATTATCAGTCTTTGCTTCCTCAATAATTCTCAATGCAAAATACACTTGTCTAAAATGATTTAGTTGGTAAGGATTTATAGCATATCAACCCTTGTAATGTTATTTAATGCCAAATCCTTATTTACGTATTAAATATACATATAGTTTGTTAAGAAATAGTTTGTATATAACACCTTTAAACAAGCCAGAACTCATTTGTTTGCACACAGGTCAGAGTGGACCTGGGAGTAATTGCAATGAAAGGGTAGTGCAATCCTGAACAAGTCCTGGCAGCAACACCCCACAAGACACCAACTGTACGGCCACCTGCCCCCTATCACGAAAACTATTCAAGTTAGACGAACCAGACATGCAGGACACTGCTGGAGAAGCAGAGATGAACTCATAAGAGATGTACTCTTATGGATCCCCACACATGGCCGCGCAAAAGCAGGGCGACCAGCTCGAACATACATTCAGCAGCTGAAGACCTACCTAGGGCGATGAACGATAGGGAGGAGTGGCGAGAGAGGGTCAGGGATATCCGTGCTACCAGCACGATATGATGATGATGATGATTCCACATTCCCCAGCGCTCCAGGACTGTGTCACATCTAGGATACATGTTAGTGCGGGGAGTCTTACTCCTCTGTAGAGATGTAGTCAGTATATGCTACAGTCCCATCCAACTCAGTTGTGTCTAATATAAGTAAAGTAAAAGTAAAGTTGGCAACCATAGCTGACGGTGACCAAAAGGCTCCCTTTTCGATAGCTACTACACTGATGTGTAGGGGAAGACACTACTCCTTTCCTTGGATTGCTCCACTTTACCCTTGATACATACCTTATATTGCTGAGTGTTAAGCAAGGAGGTATCAAGTACCATTTTTAAAGTCTTTGGTATGATGTGACCTGGGAGTGAACCCAGGTCTCCCGGACCATTGGCGAATGTCTAATATAAGTGAACCAATTTATAACATATTCAAGGAAACATGAAAATCTATTTCAAATAGACTTTTTTTTGTTAACCTTTTTCAGTAGACACATTTGCAAACTTGTATTCAGTTTACAAAAGACAAATTTTTATTTTTCTTATATAAATAAAAGGAATTATATTTTGCAATACATTAAATTATAAAAAAAAAAAATATAGTTGAAGCACCCGTCTACAATAGGTAAGAAATCAAGAACTTGGACTGAAGAAAGAAATGAGACTAACAAACATCAAAGATCCCTTCTACTTCATTTTTCTAAACAATGTCTAGTTTACAATTTAAAAATTTACACCAAAATAAATTTTTAAAAAACCACCTACAATGCATGTATGAAAGAAAATACACAATAATTGACTAACCTGCTGGGTAAATATACGCACTGTTACCTGTGCATATTGATTTTCTTTGCTCATCATATCTGTGACTCTGACATGGACAACACGAGGAGGTTCTATAGAACCAACAAATTTCCATCTCAATGTTTTCAACTCAAGTCCATGAGTAAGTTCCTGCAATGAAGAGTTTGGTCAGGTTAATAGTAAAAGTAAAGTTAGCGACCATAGTCGAGGGTGACCCGAAGGCTCCCTTTTCGATAGCTACTACACCAAGGTGTAGGGGAGGGCGCTACTCCATTCCCTGGATTGCTCCACTTTACCCTTGAACCGTACCTTATAATGCTGAGTGTTAAGCAAGGTGGTATCAAGTTCCATTTTTAAAGTCTTTGGTATGACTCGATCTGGGATTGAACCCAGGTCTCCCGGGCCATTGGCGAACACTCTAACCGCTGGGCCAGGTTAGAGTGTTCGCCAATGGCCCGGGAGACCTGGGTTCAATCCCAGGTCGAGTCATACCAAAGACTCAAAAAATGGTACTTGATGCCTCCTTGCTTAACACTCAGCATTATAAGGTACGGATCAAGGGTAAAGTGGAGCAATCCAGGGAAAGGAGTAGCGCCCTCCCCTACACCTTGGTGTAGTAAGCTATCGAAAAGGGAGCCTTCGGGTCACCCTCGACTATGGTCGCCAACTTTACTTACAGGTTAATAGAATCAATCGTAAAAATCTACAAAATAAAAACAAACAACACTTAGAGATAGGAGGCACATTTAGTGCAACGGTTATCATATTAGAAAATGGAATCAAGGACCTGAGTTCAAATCTAGGATGATGCAATTTGTTTCACTTAATAGTCCTTGAGAAAGGCATGAATCCACTTGTTCTCATCCCACCAGCTCTCAATAAATAGGAGGACAAACTGGGTTCTTTAGCCTTGGTTAGGCAACCTGTCTTGAAGGAAAACACTGAAATTAAACAGGCTGTATTCTTAAAAATTGATGGAGATTTTGTTTTCAGTTTCTTTGTTTAAAAGGCATCTCAACCTTCATGGGATATTTAATGCCAAAGCCTTTTTTGTAGAAGAACAGTAGTAGCATTATTTAACCCATAACTGGAGGTGAATAAAAGGCATCATAACTTTCCGAAGAGACAGAGAACATAATAGCACAACTAGTTTAAACTCACCCACTACGAAATTGCAGTCCAGTACTTTAGCCACTACACATGGTAGAGAGGTTGAGTAAATACAGACAACACATTGAAATGAACAAATATTCTTTTTGTTATTAGACAATTAAAAATCAGTTACTGATCACAAAAGCTGAAAAAAAAAATGAATGAATTTTATCATCAGTTTATTTAATATTTAATATGCTTTTTTTTTTTTTCATGAAATAGGATTAGCAGCAGATTTATGGCAAAAAAAAGTGTGCAGAGTCACATGCCTGACAAACATAAAATAAAAATTAGTCTGCAAAATCACTCATTGCAAATTTGTTGATGCTAGGAAATTGAAAACATAAATATGTCTCTGATGATGAATGATGTCAATCAGAAAATCTGATTGGAGTTTGAAGTCTGTTTGAACTAGGAAGTGTCGAGGGAGAGGGTAGAATTGAAGAAAAATGACTCAGGTCGTCATTCTGTGACGGTAAAGAACAAGCTCTCAAACTGAGTGATTGATTTTAATGGCATATCAACTTGTCTAGGGTTATTTTATGCCTAGAGGTTGTTAAGTAGCTTTTGATTTATACTGATACAGGTTGTCCAGGCCAGTAAAATGTTAGTATGTATCTGACTTCCCACCAAGCTAGAGTGTGATATAAGGTAGTGGTAGCGGATAGCAATACATGAATCTAGAGTCATACGTGGCAGTTCCCAAAAAATGCTTGGGCCCATCAGCATTTCCCTATTGAGGCACCTCAGATGCCAAGCAATAAACCCAACCCTGCAAAGCAGGTAAAGCCTTGGGGGACATCCCCCTATGACCAAGCGTTCAATAAACATCTAACCACAGCACGAACGCCAGACGGACTGTCCAGAGATAAGTGAAATGTCGGTATTTAACTGACTTCCTACCAAGCCAGAATGAGGCACAAGAACATTTTATAGTTGGAGAGTTACACACAAATTGAGTCTTATGCGTGGCTAGTCCAAAAAATAGTTGACCCTGTCAGCATTCCTCTTTCAGGGCACCTCAGACGCTGAGCAAGCAACTTAACCCTATAAAGCAGGTAAAGCTAGAGCGCACAGTCCCCTGAAACCAAGTGCGCAACAAACAATCAACCACAACCAGGTGGCCTGCTCAAAGGTGATATTTATCTGTGCCTCCCATTAAATAGGATTTGACACAAGTTTATTTTAATGTGGGTGCCATGCGCAAATTGAGACCCATGTGCGGCAGGTGTAAAAAATGCTTGGTTCTATCAGCATTCCACTATTGGGGCGCCTCAGGCACCAAGCAATAAATGTAGTCCCACAAAGTGGATATTGTCTGGGGAGATGGCCCCCTCGGACCAAGTGCTCACCAGACCAGATAGAAGAGAATCATCAATTCAACAGGCCAAAAGCATGGTGCAATATGAATCTATGCTTGTCAATAATTCCAGCCACCTAACATAAATGATAGGTAGCCTCTCTGAAAATAAGTGGACTGCCTCCCACCAATGGAGAAAGAGAGAGTTTATACTGAGCTGAGAGGTCAAGTTCATTCATATTTTTAGGTGAGATAAATATGCTGCAGCTAACAGGAACCTACCAAGTTGTGAGGGAAAAACTAATATCAAAAAGAACAGTTATAACAGAGATTAGGAATATATATATATATTGTATGTTTATATTTACATTTTTGTGCAGTTGTTTTAAATAGGTTTTTTGCACACAGTCCAATCAAATACATATAATTTTTAAACAGATCTATTTGACTCATAGATGAGACAGGTACTACCACTCTGGGTCAGAGTGGACCAGGAAGTAATGGCAATTAAGGGCTATTTCACATTTCTCAGATCTACATAATTTCAGCCTCATCATCAGATGCAGTGTAGTGCCATAACCACGACACCTCATTTTTTTTTTGGTGGGGGGGGGGGTCATACCCTTCTGCAGAGGATAGTATACTCTAAGCCCTGCCAACAGGGCATGATAAGCTCTCAGTGAGAGTCAAAATCACCCTTAAATAAATTATTTAATGTAAAATTATAGCAAGCATGAGAAATGAATAAAAATCTTTTTAAGAAAAGAATTCTTGAATTACTATTGGGGGTGACATCGTGGTGTAATGGTTAAAGCACTGGACTGCGGAATCGTAATAAGCGAGTTTGAACTCCAGTCATGCCATTTTGTCCACTTTTGGACAAATACCCTTGGAAAAGGTATGAACCCCCTTATCCTCACAGCTATGGATTAAATAAAACCACTACTGGTTGGTTGGTTGGTTGTTTGGGTTTTTTGGCATATCAACCTTTGTAGATTATTGAACACCAAATCCATTTTTATGCAAATAGTTCTATTTCAAACAATTCAGTTTAGCATGAGTACACATTTGATTGTCAAAAACATTTCTATTTCAAACTATTCAGTTTATTCAAATAATTCTAATTCAGCTAATTTTGTTTACACACAGTTAAATGACAAAACAGTTTTATTTCAGATAATTCAGTTTAGCATAAGTACACAGTTTAGAGGTCAAAACAGTTCTATTTTGAGCAATTCTGTTTAGCATAAGTATGCAGTTTAAATGTCAAAACTGTTCTATTTTAAACAATTCAGTTTAGCATAAATATACAGTTTAAATGCAAAAAACAGTCAAGTCAAGAAACCATGGTTTAGTTCTATTTAACCCACAGATAGGACCCTTATCAGGTGCTACCACTACGAGCCAGAGTGGACCTGGGAGCGATGGCAATGAAGGGGTACTCCGCATTTCCCAAAGCTTCAGCATCACTGGAACTTCACCATCAGATTGTTTAGTGTCATATCCATGACACCCATTGGGGGGGGGTCTTACCCCTCTGCAGAGAAGCAGTCAGTGTATTCTACAGCCCCAGCTGACTGGGCAAGAACCACAACTGTTCTTCTTGAAGGATGGATTTGGCATCAAATAACCCCAGAAAGTTGATATGCGATTAAACAAAGAAACAGAAACCAAAACCAAATTACTCTTGCAGATAGGACAATTAAGTCAAATAACAATTCTTATTTGCATTAGGGGGCGGTCCTCATGGTGGAATGGTTAAAGCAATGGACTGCGGAATCATAGTATGCGAATTCATACTCCAGTCGTGCTATTATGTTCACTTTCAGGCAAATACCCTTGGGAAAGGTATGAACCCCCTTATCCTCCCAGCTATGAGTGAAATAGTACCACTACTGTTCTTCTAGGAGAATGGCTTTGGCATTAAATAACCTACAAAGGTTGATATGCCATTAAACAAAGAAACCAAACCAAACCTTATTTGCATTATTCGGAATAAATTTGTTTCAACTGATAAAAATTTTAGTTTTCTGCTTTGATAATCAAAATTTTTTTGAATGATTAGTGATCTGTTTTTTTCTGCAACATAAAAAAGTCAACCATTTTAGGTTTCAAGACAGTAATTTTGGAAATACACAACTCATTAAAAACTAATCAAAAATACTGCCATGAAAAATAAAATTTCTTCTATTGGAAAATAAGGCTTATGATATTAAATAAGGATTAATGTACTTACAGGATAAGCTTTCTCAGTAACCAACTCATGTAAACGGTCTTCATTTTTCTCCACACTATAAAATAAACAAAAAATATCTGAGTAAATACATAAGTCAAGAAGCTTGGCCAAACAGTTGAGGGCAATCTGAAGGCTCCCTTTTCATTAGCTACGATACCAAGTTATAGGGAAGAGCGCTACTCCTTTCTTTGGATTGCTTCACTTACCCTTGATCTGTACATTATAATACTGAGTGTTAAACAAGGAGGCATCAAGTACCTTTTTCGAGTCTTTGGTATGACTTGATGTGGGATTGAACCCCAGTCTCCTGGAGCATTGGTGAACACTCTAACTACTATGAAATGGGCCAAATAAATAATTCTAGTAAATAAAAATTGATAAAAGCAAATTTTGAGATGTAACCAAGTGTAAAAAATATTTAATAGAAAAGATGTGATTTTCATTATTACTCGGGTGAGTCAAAAGTTTTGCAATATTTTGGTAATGAGGCACAATATGGCAGTTATGGATGCTTTTGCTAAAGTTGTGAACATGACAAACTACAGTGGACTGGGAGATACCAAGTTTATCTGATGCTCTCCAAGTGTTACTCACTTGATTTACCTCTATGGCTAGAAGAAGCACACCTTGTCTAATTATCAAGGTTCTTGCAACCCAAGCAAAATTTCTTCAACCATCTGGCTACTGTACAGTGACTAAACTTTTATACAACAAATGCTTTTGGTTGCTTCCATGGTTTTAAGGCACATTTCAAACTTGTAAAGCATAAGTTCGCAAATTAGACTACATTACAAATTCAACCGGTGCGGCTTTCAAATCACACATGTTCACCTCAATGGCTTTCAAATCACACACAGAGTGAAACATGTTCACCTCAACAGCTTTTAAATTACACACAGAGTGAAGCCCGTTCTACTGTGCGACTTTCAGATCACATACATGTTTGATCTGAAGCACATTCACATGCATGGCCTTCAAATCACACAGAGTGAAGCACGTTCATCTGCACGGCTTTCAGATCACGCACAGAGTGAAGCACAGTCACATGTGCAGCTTTCAGATCACACACAGTGTGAAGCACATTTACCTGTGCGGCTTTCAGATCACACACAGAGTGAAGCACATTCACATGCGCGGCTTTCATATCACACAGAGCGAAGCACATTCACCTGTGCGGCTTTCAGATCACACACAGTGAAGCACATTCACGTGCCCGGCTTTCAGATCATACACAGAGTGAAGCACGTTCACCAGCATGCCTTTCAAATCACACACAGTGTGAAGCACATTCACATGCACGCCTTTCAAACCACACACAAAGTGAAGCACTTTAATTACCATGACTTGAACTTCTTCAGTCAAGTAATATACATACCACAAACTAGCATATATATTTTTCCTGCATGCTCCTTTCTTTAGTTGTTTACAGGCTTTTTGGTCCCACACAGACCATGAAAAAAATTAGAAGGAACATTGCATTCAAAGACAAGTTTATTAAATGCCAAAAAAGAAAAAAAATATCTGCTTACTCTTCAAGTAGCTTCTGAGCTTCCACGATAATGTCTTGAGCTTCTTGGGCAAACTCTTTTGTGTCAAAATCTGGCAAAAATTTCTTTATTTTACGAACAGACATCAGAGATGTTCCTTTTTTCTCCAGTCCTGTCAACCTTTGTTTAGCACCCTGAATAGTATTTGATAAATAAAATAAAAATTAAAGAATAGAAACATTTCAATTATCTACAATTGAAAATATTAAACAGCTTACAATCTTTGCCGTCAATCAAAAATTTACACTAAACACTTACAAACACTTACTATTGTAATTGTTACTATAAAAAGATAAATCCAGATAACAAAAAAAAAAAAAAAAAAAAAAGATTTATAAATGACAAATAAATCTAATTATTTGATTATACTGGTACTCATTGAAGTACTCCTTTGTTGAGATGATGAGAGATTTATCAATTTAAACATTTTTGTTTTTGTTCAGGTTATCAGTACTCATTATTTTACATTTGAGCAAAAAAAACTACCAATAAGCTTAATTAGTGGTGTTTAGTAAATTGTGAATAATTATTTTAATAAGGCAATTCTAATCTTTTCTTGGACAATATAAACATGATATGATTAGATAAGTCTTGCAGCAACATGGCTTCATTCTCTTTCCTGTCAGAAACAAAATACCTCTAAGACCAATAAGTATGTACACCAGATTTGGTAGCTCTATATGAAACCATTTGACCATCTATAAAGATCAAACAAATTTTTTATATCATTTATATATACACCATGAATTGTTGCCCTCATCTTGGTTGACAATAATCTGAGATATATAAATAATGTAAATAATAATTTCTCATCTCAGAAATCTCAACAGATTAAACAAAATCTTCCAAATCATCAATACAGATATCTTTATCTTGACTTTTATCATATCAAATCCCTCAAGTTCAACCAAGCATTAAATTCACAACACAAAGAAAGATTAATTAGTAATATTTTCAGTTTACTTACCAGTGTTGAAATAAGAGAAGATTTGCCATCCCCTTCAGGTGGAACATATGCTTCAAAAACACCACCTAAGAAATAAACAGGACATTTTTTATAATCTTTAAGAAAATAATTTTTTTAATTTTGTATCATAGAATATCAACATAGCAAAAAAACAACAAAGATTTTTGTTAGTGTAATATTGTTAAAGAGAATAAAGAAATTTCCAATTCAATTTGCAATTTAATACTTAAATCAATTTGGAATAAATTTCACAAGATTCTTTAGTCATGCTTCATACTTCAATTTAAAACTTCTCAATTTCTTAGACTCCTCTAGGCATTAGCATGTCAGTTACATTGCCAAGGAAACAGGCCTATCTTATTCATGAAATCAGACATCGTTTTAGAAGACAATATCAAAAGATTTTACCTGTTTTTTGTCATGGACAAAATAATTCATTTTAGCAAGTCATCAGTTTAGTTCCATCAATGAGATAACTCATTTCACAATAGTGTTTGATTCTTTCTCAAGATGGCAGTATTACCTTGTGTAAAAAAGTGAAATCTATTTCCCTTGTTGATACAACACTTAGTAATTGAATTCACAATTTTGTGCCTAATGTGTTAATCCACGTTTTAAGATATTTCATAATTGGTTAAACTATCAAAATATTTCAACACATTTATGCATATATCATATTTATCAGATATTTTGTTTGAAATATTAGTTGGTCTGTAAGAAAATAAAAAGGTTTTAAACAGGCATTGAAAATTTTCTATTTTCATCAATCTTATGAGAAAAACCCAACTGCAATGATAACATTATAAAAACATTTGTCATCAAAAATTTGGAAAATATTTATAATTATTATGTGGAATGTTTTAATATTTGTCATCATTTTCTTGCACCTCCCCAAAAACCCCTGAAAAATAACATAATATAAAAATAGACACTGTTCTGGCTTTCTATACATCAGCAGTCATTTCATTTATGTAGGTAGAATCAATCTATAAACCCATGACGGTTGATATACCATTAAACAAAGGTCGATATACCATTAAACAAAGGTCGATATACCATTAAACAAAGAAACCAAACGAATCTATATCAGTCTGTTAATATGTTATATTGTCATGTGCCGTATCATAATGACACAATAATAAGACAGACGCACGCAATGATAAAGACGCAGGAAGACTTCTTTAAACAAATATGTACCTCTCTCTTTATTGCAAGGGTTCGAAAAGGGTTACTCAGGGTTTGCGTGTGAGAGGGAGCTGGAGACCAAACAGAAACTGCAATATTTTGACCCCTACTCTTATGGCCGTCAATGTTGTGTCTTTCTCGTTCTCCTGATGCTCAACCGGAAGTCCAGAGGCTCACTCTGCTGGGTGATGGCTTCCTTTACTGCATCTTATCAGCATCTTCTCTGAACCCCAACTCATCAGGGCTTCTCGAGGGCCCCTTAGGCCGGGTGTGGCTTTCCTTACCACATCTCGTCTATAATTCTCCAACTCTACTGCCACTGGCCGTCAAACTCAACTGAGTTATATAATAGTTCCACGCCCACTTGATCGCCCACTCGATCTTTGAAATCGCATGTTTGATCGTCATCAAGCAGAAATAACTATCATGCAGTTCAGAGGTCACTCTCTTCTGGTGCATCAGTCTATGAGTGTATCATGGGCTTTACCTTGTCCCATTTCATCAGCCAATTTCCGCCCACGTGATTTCCTCTCATAACTGCCATTAGAATGTGTCACTTCCTTCCGGTGCATCACCTTGGAATGGCATTTTTGCTCGGGCCGAAGGTCAAACTATAACAAATATATATCAATCTAAATCTGTTTATATCTACTTAAACATGTATTGAAATTTTTCTATTTTCATCAATTTTATATGAGAAAAACCTGACAGTAGTTATAATGATAAAAATATCTGTAGTAGGGACAAGTTAAAATTTCAAAAATTTGAATCATAATTTGAAATGCTCTACTATTCATTCACTATTTACTTAAAGTAAAAAAAGAAGAAAGCGCCAATACTTTCTGATTATACCTCATATTTTAACAGATTTATTTTTATGCATACATAACATTCATTTGATATTCTGCTGTAAATGCTAGTAAATCTGGATGAAAATGAATTGATTCAATAGAACGAAGAAGAACCTGCCACAGGAGTTAAACATTGAAGGACCTGGTGAAACTCCTTCTTTGATAGAGTATGAAGCTGCAACATCATATTTCTTTTAAACTCCTGGATGTCCTCAAATTTTACTCTGGAGATGAATTTTCAAGTTCGTAAACAACAAGAAGTCAAATTACATCTTGTGAGTATAGAGGGTGTTGCACTTGCACAATTCCATTTTTCACCAGGAACATTTTATTCAAAAAGTATTGAGACAACCTTCATAATTGGAGGTGCCCGTGGTGTAATGGTAATCCTCACAAGAAATGGACATGGCAATATGAGCTCAAATCCTCGAATAGGCTGATTGCACTTTACATAGCACTGACTAGTTGATTGATTTTAATAGCATGTCAACCTGGCTGGGGCTATTTTATGCCTAGAGGTTAGGGAATCATGTACGTTATATGATTATATTTACATTTTTGTATAGTCTCTTAATTTTTTTGCACACAGTTATATATCAAGTACTCCAACTTTTAAACAGATCTATTTGACTGTTTGCCCAGTCAGCTGGGGCTGTAGAATACACTGACTGCTTCTCTGCAGAGGGGTAAGACCCCCCCTAACGAGTGTCCTGAATATGACACTAAACAATCTGATGGTGAGGTTCCAGCAATGCTGGAGCTTTGGGGAATGCGGAGTACACCTCCATTACCATTGCTCCCAGGTCCACTCTGGCCCAGAGTGGTAGCACCTGATAAGGGTCCTATCTATGGGTTAAATAGAATTAACAGCATACTTATGCTAAAATGAATTGTTTGAGTAAAACTGAATAGCTTGAAATAGAAATGACTTTTACAATTAAACCGTACTTGCATTTAAACTGTGTGCTTATGCTTAACTGAATTATTTCAAATAGAACTGTTTTTCGACATTAAAACTGTATTTACACTTAACCGAATTGTTACATACAACTGTTTGAATAGTTAGAAATGGAAATGTTTTTGACCATTAAACTGTGTACTTATGCTAAACTGAATTGTTTTCAATAGAACAGATTATTTACATAAAAATGGATTTGGTGTTAAATAACCTACAAAGGTTGATATGCCATAAAACGCAACAAACCAAACCAAACCTATTTGACCGTGGTGTAATGGTAATTGTTACAAGAAATGGACATGGCAATATGAGCCCAAATCCTCGAATAGGCTGATTGCACTTCATATAGCACTAATACCCTTCAGAAAAGTATGAATTCAATTATTCTCCCTCCATTTATGGATAAATAAGGGCACCCAGGTAGTGTAATGGTTAGCAAGCTAGACTAGCAAACCTTCATGAGTAAGTTCGCATCTCATTGGGTATCCAATTCATGTGGCCTTGTGCTACATTTAAGTAGAAAGCTTAGTCAATTACAGCTATGAGTGAATAGAAAGGCAGACAGGGTTCTTCAACCTTGGTTAGGCAACCAATCTAGGAGAAGAAAAACTCTGAATTTAAACCTGTTAAACTCCACTTAAAAATTGACCTTGTGTCACATCCTGCTAGTGCAGAGGGGTTGGTAAATACATACTTTCATAACTGGCACTGACTTGTTGATTGATTTTAATAGCATGTCAACCTGGCTAGGGCTATTTTATGCCTAGAGGTTAAGGAATCATGTACGTTATATGATTATATTTACATTTTTGTATAGTCTCTTAATTTTTTTGCACACAGTTATATATCAAGTACTCCAACACAAATAACTTTTAAACAGATCTATTTGACCCATAGATATGACCCAAACAAGTGCTACCACTCTGAGTGGACCTGGGAGTAATAGCAATCAAGTGCTACTCCATATTCCCCCAGACCTCCAGTACTGAAACCTCACCATAACATTTAGTCAAGTGTCATATTCAGGATACCCCTTTTTGAGGAGTCTTACCCCTCTGTAAGGCGGGGAGTACAGTCAGCACTGGTACAGAGCATCTGACTTGTTGATTTAGTTTCTTTGTTTAATGGCATATCAACCTTTGTGGGTTATGAAATGCCAAAGCCATCTTTTAGTAGGGAAATCATACCTTTTCCAAGAGTATAAGTCCAAAAGAGAACATAATAACATGACTGGAATTTGAACTCACTTACTTCAAAACCGCAGTCCAACATTTTAGCTATTCTACCACAGGGACTCTCACTGACTGACTGAGATTTCCTTGAGATACTATCAATTTATCATATAAGATGCTCAACTGCACACATATCTTCATTTAAATTTTGAATTAGTAAGGGAGGGGTTCAAAGGAGAAGAAGGCCCCTGCTTGTCCTGGTAACAAGCCTGACCCCAGCTAAAGAGCTTAGTTTTCCCTATTGTTTTACCCATAGCTAAAGAGGTGCCCGTGGTGTAATGTTTATCCTTGCAGGAAATGGACACGGCGACACGAGTTCAAATTTCACATAGCACTAATACCCTTGGGAAAGGTAGGAATCCAATTATTCTCCCTCAAGCTATGTGTAAATAGTAGGACGGACTAGGTTCTTCAGTCTTGGTGAGGCAACTAGTCTAGGAAAAGGAAAATTCTGAATTCAAACCTGTTAAACTCCGCTTAAAAAATTGACCTTGTGTCATATCATGCCCGAGTGGAGGGAATGGTATATATGATAGCTAAAGAGAAGATGAAATAGAATCCTGCTTTTCCCAAGAGCATAAAGCTAAAATGAATGGCTTGGTCAGAATTTGAACCCCACATGCTGATTCCATTTTCCAAACCCATAACTATTTACAACCCATGCATCCTCAAGAACTTTAACCCTTTTGCAGGCAGAGTGACATTTTTGTTTTTGAGGTAGCTCAATATAAGGCATTTCTCTATTGGCTGCTCATTAACCAATTCAATGTTACTGTAAATGAGGGAGCTATCCCCCTTGTTTGGTACGGGCACCTTAGAGTTGGGTACACATTACCATTGTACACCGACCAGTCACACACGTGATACTGTTAGAAGGGTTGACATTTTTATTACCATTTCTCTGAGTAGATCACACGTGTTGCCTGACAGCTGCGATTTTAGACTTTGCGAAGGGGGCATTCTTTGAGGCGAACAGAGGTAAGAATCACACACTGTATCTGTATTTGCCTGAATTATTGATCTGTGTGAAAGGGATTACAGAAGTTGTTTTCTATTTTGTTTTTAGTTTCACGGTGAAAGAAGGGTGAAAGAAGGGTTTAAAGAAGGAACGAAGACCCATTTCGAATAGACAACTTCTTTACCAGTCGAGCCTTTTACCTCATGGTGCTACCGTTACAGTATAGAAACGTCGTTAGGAAGCTCCACTGTAGTGTAGGATTGAGTAAAGATTGTTTTGCAAAATATCATAATTTAGAATAAGTACTTTATTGTTTTTAATGCTGTTGTACTATGATACATAACTGCTGATCAAATTAGCATATTTGGTTGTTTTTTTTTATATATATGATTAATTGACTTGTTTGAACATACCCTCTATTTAGGAAATTTTCTGAAAATAATTCACTGACTCTACAAAGATTAAAAAATCATCTGCTTGTGAAAGGGTTTCAATTTGAATATTTAAATACCAAATCTACTTATTGACAAATACAAACCAGTACAACTGATGTTTATTGGTCTTTCTTTATGTGTTCGGGGTGGTTGTTTCCCTTCTTTTTTCAATTTTAATCGTATTTCATCAGGTGATAAATTCTGTTCCCTCCTATGTTTGTCAAAATCTGGCAAGTCAATCTGTAAGGAAAAACAGAGTCAAAACAAAGCAATTTTATTAGAAAAACAGAGACAAAACTAAGCAATTTTACAAGAAAGTGTTCATCTTTACAAAAAAATTCCGAAGATGATTGATTGATTTTAATGTCATGTCAATCAATGTTATGCGTATAGGTTAGGGAATTGCATTCATTGTACATTTTTAAGATTTCAAGTACTCCTATCTAATACTAATAATTATATGGTTTTATTAATATTTACATTTTTGTGTAGTTGTTTTATAAGAGTTTCTTGTACACAGTTATATATCAAATATTCCTATCTAATGCAAATACCTTGCACAGAACTGTATGGTTTCAAGTATTTCTATCTAATATTAATAATTATATGGTCTCAAGTATTTACATCTAATAATTGTACTTTATTTGCACAGTTAAATGGTTTCAAGTAACTAAGAATAATCTTTAGTAAACAATTATAGCTTCAAGTAACTATTCTTAATACAAATAATTTATAGCATGGTATTGAGTAATCTATAGCAAATAATTCATTGGATGGTATTGAATAATCTATAGCAAATAATTCATTGGATGGTATTGAATAATCTATAGCAAATAATTCATTGGATGGTATCGAATAATCCAATTGAATGCAAATAATTTTTAAACATATGTATTTAACTGATAGATGGGGCTCCAAATGGACTTGGAGAAGGGTTAATCTACACTCCAAAGACCTCTAGAACAGGAGCCTCACCATCAGATGCAGTTTAGTATCATACCCAGGACACCCATTTTTAGGGAGAGGGAGGGGGTCTTACTCCTCTGCAGGAGGATACAGTCAGAATATTCTAAGCATTGTAGACAAGGCAATCCTAAGAGGAGAAAGGTATCGGTTTTAGTCTCAGTTTCTTTGTTTAATGGCATATCAACCTTCATGGGATATTTAATGAGTGTCCTGGATATGACACTAAACAATCTGATGGTGAGGTTCCAATGATGCTGGAGCACCCTTTCATTGCCTTTGCTCCCAGGTCAACTCAGGCCCAGAATGATAGCACCTGATAGGGTCCTATCTATTGGTTAAATAGAACTAAACTGCTTACTTATGCTAAACTGAATTGTTTAAATTAGAACTGTTTGACTATACTGAATAGCTTGAAATAGAAATATTTTTGACAATTAAACTGTACTTACATTTAAACAGAGGGCTTATGCTAAACTGAATTGTTTGAAATGGAACTTTTTTTGAGATTTAAACTGTACTTACACTAAACTAAATTGTTTAATATAGAACTGTTTTGACATTTACCTATGTGTAAACAAAATCTGTACTTATACTCAGCTGAATTAGAACTGTTGGAATAAACTGAATAGTTTGAAATAGAAATGTTTTTGACTATTAAACTGTGTACTCATGCTAAACTGAATTGTTTAAAATAGAACTGATCATTTGCATAAAAATGGATTTGGCGTCAAATAACCTACGAAGGTCGATATGCCATAAAACCCAACCAACCAACTGAAAAAATAGTGTCTCTAATACAAAAATAACTATGGTAAAAGAAGAAAACCTCAATTCACATAAATATGATTGGTTTGGTCTGGTTTGGTTTTATGGCATATCAAACATTGTAGGTTATTTAATACAAAATACATTTTTATACATAACAGTTCTATTTCAAACAATTCAGTTTAGCATAAATACAGTTTTTGTTAAACACACAGTTAAATATAAAAACAGTTCTATTTCAAGTAATTCAGTTTAACATAAGTACCCAATTTAAATGTCAAAAACAGTTCTATTTCAAAGTTAAATGTTTTCTATTTGATCTATAGATAGGACCCTATCTGGTGCTACCACTCCGGATCAGAATGGACCTGGGAGCGATGGCAATAAAAGGGCACTTGGCATTCCCCAAAGCTCCAGCATTACTGAAGTCTCACCATCAGATTTTTTAGTGTCAAATTCAGGACACTCATTAGTGAAGTCTTACCCCTCTACAGAGATGCAGTCAGTGTATTCTGCAGCCCAAACCAACTGGGCCATCGGTCATTTTTAAATGTAAAAACAGTTCTATTTCAAACAATTCAGTTTAGCATAAGTACAGTTTTTTATTTAGAAATAAACAGTACTACTTCAAGCAATTCAGTTTAAGATAAGTACACAGTTTAGTTCTATTTGACCCATAGATAGGACCCTATCAGGTGCTACCACTCCAGGCCAGAGTGGACCTGGGAGAAATGGTAATAAGCATAAATATGAAGTGGAAAACTGGATCATGATAGTTAAAGCTTTTTTTAGCTAATGTAAGACAGTCTTCTTTAGTAAAAATTCAAAAGTTTTAATAGGCAAAACTTCTTATTCAAATAAATATTAGATAAAATCTTTATGAAAATGGCTTTAAACCCAGTCATGTTTAATGAAGAAAAATTAAAATAAAAATTTATATTTTAAAATTGTCAAAAAAAGATTATCCATTCCTGCTCTAAATAATTAGTTTGAAACATAACTAAAATAAATAATAAAAAAATAAAAAAATCATAAATTATTTAAAAGCTAATTCTTCTTAAAAAATGTGATTACCTTAATGAATTTCTTAGCTCTTTCCTTTCGAAATTTTGGATTGTAATGCTTTGATGTTGGGTAAAACATGACTTGCTGCTTCATCATCTGGGGTGTCTGAAGATTTCGTTCAAGTAAACCAGTCTGTGGGGGAGAGAAAAAAAACCAAGATGGTAATTGTTTGCAAAAAGAAAAAAAAAAGCATCAAACATTTTCAAGATGTATAATAAGTAGAAATTGAATAAGTTTGAAAAATTTTATAGAAATATTAACATATGATTGATTGATTTTAATGGTATGACAACTTATCTTGGGTTATTTTATGCCTAGAAGTTAGGAAATCACATTTATGGTATGTTCATAATTATATTTTTTGTGTAGTCATTTTTTTTCTTTTTTTTGCATACAGTCCTATTAAATATGAATGATTTTCAAACAGATTTATTTGACCCATAGATGAAAACCTAACGGGCACTACTGCTCCTGGCCGTTATGGCACAATGTCATAGGTTTCAAGTAATTATTTCTATCTAATAATCAAGTAATTATTTCTATCTAATAATAGTCATTTGTCTACTCAGAGTCATCTGGTTGCCATACCGAACTCAGTCTGTTCAACCATTTACCCCAAGGTAGGGGAGAATAATTGGATACATGAATTTCCTGAGGACCCTAGGATGAAGTGAAACACTAATAATCCTGTCCAGGATTTGAAGTCGGGTAACCAATTTAATTTCTTCCAAAGATAGTCGTTACATTAAGTATTCCTCCTTTACACTAAACGACAAAAAATAGCAAAAATGAAATTGGTTGGTATTTCAAATAGGTTAGTGCTTTGAAGTAATTAATGATAATCTATAATAAACAAATATAGCTTCAAGTAACTATTTTTAATACAAACAATTTACAGCTATATGGTATCAAGTATTTCTATCAAATACAAATAATTTTGTAACATATCCATTTATAAATAAATGGGACCCTAACATATGATAGATTGATTTTAATGGCATGTCAACCTATCTAGGGTTATTTTATGCCTAGAGGTTAGGGAATCACATTTATGAGATGTTCATAATTACAATTTTTTGTGTAGTCATTTTTTTTAAGAGTTCTTCTTTTGCATACAGTTCTATCAAATAGGAATAATTTTCAAACAGATCTATTTGACCCATAGATGAAAACCTAATGGGCACTACTGTTCCTGGACAGAAGGCGTCATGACACAATGGTTATTGTCATAGGTTTCAAGTAATTATTTCTATTCAATAATAATCATTAGTTTGCTAAGAGTTATCTGGTTTTAAGTAACTAATAATAATCCTTAGCAAATGATTATAACTTCAAGTGTTGCATATTGACCCTTGACCAAGCTGTCAATCAGAGATTCTCTAAACAGAACGCACCTGTGAAAATAAGCGGAAGCAGTCACATGGTTGATCGGAAATCAGGGTGTGATGAAATGATATATGCAGATGTCTATGTGAGGGTCACAGTCAATGTGAGTCTTGTAGTCTCGGAGAGCACCCCGCTGGGGTAATGAACCCCAACAGCCTCCAGTTGGGTTTCCACTGGGCAGAGAAGCAAAAGAAGTGCTAAGCGGGGTCTAGAAGATAAACACAGCAGGGTATGGTCAAGAGAAGAAGTTATGGGTTAATATTGCAGTCTGTCTCCCTATCTACATCTGTCTCTCTCACACCACAAAAGCTTTGACTCCAAGAATAAAGAGTTATATTTTTATAACAAAGTGTTATTGTCATTCTTCCTCCATACAATGCTGAGGGCTAAGCAAGGCGGCATCAAGTACCAATTTTTCAGTCAATGGCATGATATAACGAATAGAGAGTTCACCAATGGTCCTGAAGACCATGGTTCAATCTTAGCACTCAGCATTATAAGGTAAAGATCAAAGGTAAAGTGGAACATTCAGAGGGAATGGTGTAGCACCCTCCCTTACACCTCAGTGTAGTAGCTATTGAAATGGGAGCCTTTGGGTCACCCTCGACTAAGGTGGCCAACTTTACTTATTTTGGGGTAAGTCTTTAAAAATTTGTGCAAATTTGTGAAAAAGCTGGGCTTTTTTGGCAATGGGTTAAGGAATAAGGGCTGCATTGTATTTTTATTCAGGTTTAGACTTAAAAAAATTTCATTTTGGTTTGGACTGTTGTAAGCTTTCATGTGAACTAGATATAAAAGTCATAATAATCAGGTTTCATTTCATTTCTTATGCTCTGTACTTTTTGTATCATCAATCAAAAATATTATTGTTTTGGACTTTGATGACATGAAAATTTGCCTTTATTCCACACAAGCTAAAAAATTTTATTCTCTTCTTTTCAAAAGCCTTCCTAGTTGAACTGATGTTTCATTGTTTCTTAAACAAAAAATAAAAAAACATGGAGACTACAATTTCAAGACTAAATAAACCAAAATAAATATTTATTTCCTAAAATTTTTATTATGATACTAACAACTATAGACAATAACAAAATAAAAAAAGATTTTGATTTTGGGACAGTTTAAAATTTTTTGGGGACAGTTAAAATTGTTTTTTTTTAGGACAGTGGTGAAAAAAATTAGTCAGGAGCCTTGTGCAAAAATTGCATTATTATAATATAGATATAAATAATCAATGGAGGATTTTAATGGAAAAAAAAATGTAAAAGGTGAACTAAAAAGTTGTACATCATCATCTCCTTTTTTATGCTATGATATAAAGATAAGTCAAAAGTTTTACAATAATTTAATACATGCTAGCATCTGGCACATAGATCACATAGCTGAAGCAGTTCAAGCAGTAGAGGGGAACCACTGTGGTATTAGTATCATGGTAGTTGGTGTGCTGACATGTTATGCATTGCTTCACTCCATGTGTAACTTGAAAGCCGCACAGATGAACGTTCAATGTAGTCTTATCCAGGAACTTATGCTTTATGAATTAAAACGGGGCCACAATGCTATAGAAGCAAACAAAAATATTTGTTGTGCAAAAGGTGAAAACACAGTTATTCACAGTATAATAAGTTGAAATGGTAGATTGCGATGAATCTGACAAGATGATGAAAATCAGTGGAAAGATGGATAAATCAGACACTTACAAAGAAGGGGGGTTGGGAGGGAAACCAACCTGATTTATGTTCTGTTTACTCTGGGGCTTTTTCCCAATCCCTCATCATCTTTCATCCGTTGTATATATGTTATTTCATTTCATCGGGTTTTAAGTAGGGCACTCATGGAGCGAATGAGGTTTTTTGGTGATTGTGGTGTGGTTGGTGGGTGAATGAATTTATTGTATAGAATGATTGAATAAAAATGACTGAATGATGATTGTCGGCGACGAGTGTGACTAGCTAGGGCTCCATAGGAAAACATAGTTCTCGCCCCCTTCCCTTCCCCCCCAAACTCCTGGGCCTTGTGCCCACTGAAAAACAAGATTCTTTTTGTATTTTCGGAAATAAAGACACTTACAAAGAATTTAGTAGTGATATTTCATTCTTTATTCAAAGAATTTCTTCAGACAAAACATTTTTTAGTTTTTCTACATTTAAGCAATTGAGGAAATAGATAAAATAATGGAGAAAATAAAAATGTAAAAGGGGAAAGGAGAGGGTCTAAAGACAAGAGGCAGGTAAGGGAAGAAATAGAGGGAAGTAAACGTGGGTTTTAGGTGATGGTGGTAGGGGTTATTGGTTTTGACTGGGTGTATGGTGGAGCATGATGGAGTCAATTGTATCAAGTTTCATCAGAGATTTTGCTATGGTTGCAAGAACCTTAAAAATTGGACGAGGTGAGGTAGGCCTAAGCCATAGATTATGAGGCCATGCTTGAAGCCAAAGAGGCAAATCCAGTAACACTTGGAGAGTATCAGGCAAGCTCAGCATCCTCCAGTCACTTTTACAACTTAGACAAAAGCATCTGGACCTGCCAAACTTTTGACTCACCCAAGTAGCTTTTGTTAAATTCATACACAATTTTTTGTCAAAAATATACTATGCACATTTATTTGTATAGATATTTACTAAGTTTAGCTTAGATGTGGCACAAGGCCAGAATTATGGGGTGCCTTGTGAGAATCAAACTCACTAACAATGTTTGGGAGGGTTTAGATGATTACAGGCCCATAACTCTGCTTAACACAGAGTTTAAGATTTTGGCCTGGGTTTTAGCGAATTGTTTACAGGTTGTCATTAGCAATCTGATCAGCCCCGAGAAGACCTTCGCTGTGAAGGGAAGATCGATCAAGGACAATCTGTACTTGATTTGCGAGGTCCTAGAGAGGATAAAATATGGCACAGAAGCTGCACTGATCAGTTTAGATTAGTCCAAGGCCTTCGATAGGGATGACCATTGGTTTTTGGCATCTGTTTTGGAGACTGCCAGATTCCAACCAGAGTCCCGCAGATGGATTAGCATGATGTACCACAACCAGTGGTGCAGGTGAACAGAGGGCATTCAAGATCGAGTGTTCGGTCTGGCAAGGCTGCACCCTGTCTCCTCTTCTCTATGTCCTCACATTGGAGCCCCTACTCTGTAGGCTTAGGGATGAGGGGGCAAATCCAGCCCTGCGCAGTGTCCCTTTTGCTGGCCCTCTTACGGCAAGGGTTTCTGTGTTTGCTGATAATATCAGTCTTTGTATCCTGCCGCCAGGATATAGAGGCTGTGATGAAGGTGGTTGACAAAAACAAAGGTTTGCAGCTTGGTGCTTGGAGGGGTAGCGATACCCTTCCACTGGAGTGATTGACCCGTCCGCATCCATGAGCCCGACCTCCAACAGGAGCAAAATTGGTTGGAAGTACAAGCTAAGGTAAATGCTCAGGTGGGAACCTTTGCTTTCAAGAAGGTTGTCCTTAAAGGACAGGGCAGAGGCGTGCGCCATGTATGTATTCCCCTTGATCCTTTGCTGATTGGCTGTACTTCCCCTGCCTAAGGCACGTCGGCTGGTGCTACAACGATCCCTCTCCAGATTGTTCTGGGGAGGCCGAAGGCCGATGGTCAGTAAACAGGTCTGCATCCAACATACGCACAACAGGGGTCTGGGTATGCCTGATCTGGAGAGCCACTGGCTTGCTGAAAGACTTGCATACTTGGGCCAATCCTTGACGGGGGATGCAGTGTGGAGACGAAAGGCGAGTCGGACTTTTCCTCACCTCTAGTCAGACCCAAAGGCTGAAGGTTAACGTAAGCCGATGGGCGAAACACTGTTTGTCCACGAATGCCGAGCGGCCCTTCATAACCTTCCTGGGTCCAGTGACCTTTCACAGCCTCAGAAAGAGCTATATTAAGAGCTAGTGGTGGGTTTCGCTTCGGACCCTCTTAGTGAGCAACGCGGCTGGACGGTGGAGGACATCCGCTTCCACTGGAATTGGGCGCCAGGATCGAGCTTCTTGAACAACTCCGAGTTCTCGCTCACCTGGCAACTTTTATGGAATGCGTTACCCCTTCTCAGCTTGAATTTCAGAGCGGGCCTGGCAGACATGCTCGCTGCGGCAGTGGTTTAGAAGAAACGGCTGAGCACTCCTTCTACTACTGCGAGCAAGTTCACCTGTCCTGGGATCACATCGGGGAGTGGATGGCTCGCATTGAACCCAAGCAGCACATGCTGCTTGATGTTGGTTACATTGTGGACAATATTCTACCTCCATTTCAGGACAAGAAGCGTATGGTGTTTCTCGCGATCCTAGCTGTAGTGATTTGGATGACGTGAAAGAAGGGATTGTCAGACAATGCAAGCTTTTCTCATTGTGATCTGGTTTTGTATTTTAGGCATCAGCTTAGGGTCAAAATCACATGCAATAGAAAATGCTTGGACTGCATAACATTCGACAAAAGGTGTGTGAATGCAGCAAGCCTGGTCGTAAGAAAGGGGGCAAGTTGGAGTCATCCTTCCCTCCTCTTCCAAAGTTTTTTCCCCCCTTGAAGCCTAGTTAGCATTATGTTGTGAGTCATCATCCCCATCATCTAGTTGTTAGCCTCCAAGATCTTCCTCATCCCCATTATTTTTTAACCTCAACCCTTACTCCAGCCCACTTTTGTTGATGATCTTGGAATTTCACGTGTATAAAATTCCTATTATCTGCTTTCAACTGCCCTTACCACGCCCAACCCTGTCTTTTTTGCCCCATTAGATTAGGATCCCTCTCCCACTTAGGGTAGGTCCGGCTTGTTTTTGGTGTTTTTCGGACACCAGAAAACAGCCTCCATTTCGTAGACTTAACCAAAGGGGAATTTTTTCCTTGTTTTTCGGGGTTTTTCTCCCATCCCCATCATATATAACATTCTTGTAAACAAATCATCAATTGTAAATAAAATCATATATTGCACTCGGTGTTTTAAGTAGGTCTCTTCACAGAGCAAATGTGGTATTTTGGTGGTTGCAGTGTGCATGGTGATAGATGAATGGTTATATATTGTACTGTTGAATGGGTCGGCGAATAAGGCTAGCTAGGTTTCCTTAGAATATATAGAAATGCATAACCGCTTCCTTCCCCTCCCCCACAAAACTTCAAGGTCTTGTACCTTCCATTTGTATCAAATAGAAATTAAATCTGCTAATCCAGCTTACTAACCATTATACCACCAATATTTTTAAAAATCTAAATGTGTAATACTAACATTATGACATCACAAAGCGCCAAGCTAATTTTCTTATAAAAGGATTAATTTGAAAGCTTTTTGGTTTCTTATTTCTAAAACAAAACAGAAACCAGTTCAGGTATGGACTTAGTATTGATAAGCATTTTTTAAAACTATTATCCTTATCTGTATTGTTTGTTTCCATCTTTTCATGATTTTCTAGTTTACTGCAACCATTATAGACCATAAAATGCTAAAAATAAAAGTTAAGTTGACGACCTGAAGGCTCCCTTTTCAATAGCTACTACACCAAGGCATAGGGGAGGGCACAACTCTTTTCCCTGGATTGTTCCACTTTACCCTTGATATGTGCCTTAGAATGGTGAGTGTTAAGCAAAGAGGCATCAAGTACCATTTTTGAGTCTTTGATATGACTTGACCTGGGATTGAACCCTGGTCTCCTGGGCCATTGATGAACACTAATGCTAAGTATAGTCTAATTTTCTTTTTTTTTAATAAATAATCTTCTTATCCTTCATTCTGCAATTATTTAGTCTTTTGCAATATTATAAACTCAAGGTCAACTCAAGATACCAGTGACACAGGCATTTGCCTAGAGTACTTAGTACTGAGGGGCACCTATCACATGTAAGAGGCAGTTAAGATTTTCCAAACACAAATTGAAAAATTAATTAAACAGAATGAAAAACAGTCAAAATAAGAAAATTCTCTCATGTGAAATCAGAGTGATCACAATAGTTGGAACCTGGTGACATTTTCATGTGTGCATATTACATACTCTACAATCAGCCAACACCCATCTCTTCACATCACTTCATTCTTCAGTCACCCTATCAGTCACCATTTTTGTTCTTGTTTATTGTCTTCTAACATCATTTCCTGTTGTTCTAAGTTCAATAGCTTTCAATCATACTGATTGACTCATATTTCTCCATGCATTTAATGGCTCAGGACTTGAATTGATGCGATACATTCCAATAATAGCTCTTTCCAATCTATTATGTTACACTAGATCATAGAAGTTAAGAGCTTGCTCAGTATGATGGGTGACAAAAACAATTAAGAATATAATCAATAATAAGAATAATCATACCCACATTAAATCTGATGCTGGTGTTTACGCTATCCAATGTGTGGAGTGTAGTAAAATATATGTGGATGAAAAATCCCAAAATTTTCAAAAACAAATTTATGAATGCAAAAAGGGTTTGATAAAAAGAAATGTAAATAATACTATGGTCAGACATAATTTAGAAACTAATCCTAACTTTAATTTCAAAGATTTCAAAATGTTAGTTTATATACATAACAGAAAAATTAAAAAAAAACCTGGAAGATTGTTGAACCTAGCATCATTTCTAACTACAACATTGAATTCCTGAGATAAAGAATGATCATTATTTTACAGGATTTTTAAAGAAATTTGATATCACTTTAGTTTGGTTTGTTTGGTTTTATGGCATATCAACCTTTGTAGGTTATTTAATGCCAAATCCATTTTTATGTAAATAATCTGTTCTATTGAAAACAGTTCAGTTTAGCATAAGTACACAGTTTAATTGTCAAAAACATTTCTATTTCAAACTATTTAAGCAGTTATATGTAATAATTCAGTTAAGTGTAAATACAGTTTTAATATCGAAAAACAGTTCTATTTGAAATAATTCAGTTAAGCATAAGCACGCAGTTTAAGTGTAAGTACGGTTTAATTGTTAAAAACGTTTCTATTTCAAGCTATTCAGTTTATTCAATTCAGTTTAGCATAAGTATGCTGTTAGTTCTATTTAACCCATAGATAGGACCCTTATCAGGTGCTACCACTCCGGGCCAGAGTGGACCTGGGAGCGATGGCAATGAAGGGGTACTCCGCATTCCCCAAAGCTCCAGCACTGCTGAAACCTCACCATCAGATTGTTTAGTGTCATATCCAGGACACTCGTTGGGGGGGGTTACCCCTCTGCAGAGAAGCAGTCGGCGTATTCTACAGCCCCAGCCAACTGGGCAAGATATCACTTTAAATGTACGAATTATTTCAGAAAACTTGATATCATTTCATGATCTAAGAACTTAACCAATTTTCATTCAAAATGATCTCAAATTATTACAGCATGTGTAGAAACAACTTAAAATTCTATGTTTATAGTTTAAACACCTTTTCTTTTTCAGTGAATGTTATTTCTATAATTGAAAAGAAAAAAACAATAACACAAAATATCAAACCTAGAATTTTTCTAAAACACTCTGTACATTCATCTATTCAAACATGTATCCTCATCTTTGATATATTCACATCATTTTGGCCATTCTTCTCTATGGTTGTCTGTTAGATTTAGTAATCACCTTTTTAATTATATGGTTGGCTGTAATGGTAAAAAAATTAACCTCAACATTAGAGCCAGCTTATCTCCAGCATATTGCTCTTACCAGCCAGAACACGACATTTGTCAATGAAGAAAACAACCTTTTTTTAAATTTTTAAACTTTATCAATTCATTAATTCCCACATCACATCCCCCATCACAATTAGCAGAACTACCTGAGTAATATGTATGCCTGAATGTATTTTAAGATAGGATATATTGTGTGTGTGTGTGTGTGTGTGTGTGTGTGTGTGTGTGTGTGTGTGTGTGTGTGTGTGTGTGTGTGTGTGTGTGTGTATTAGTACTAAGTGAACTAGTGATAGTAGTTATTTAATTTACTAATCATATTAGACTACCAGAATGTGTGACTGTTGTTGATTTATTTCTGGTGTAGGTATTTATTAATCCTCACCCCCAAGGTGGTATTTAGCATGAGGGCAAGATGTAACAAGTTAAAATTTAATATGAGGTTCTTCATGTGTACAGGGATGAAAATTGTTCAGCTCTCTCTGCATTCCCTTTTTAAGGGTGTTTCAGACATTAGAGACTGACCTTTTAAGTGCAATGGAGGGTCATTCCTAAAGGGATCGCGTTCTGAAACTGAGCAACACATTCCTAACTACAGATGACCAGATTACAGTAATACCAAAAGCACCAGTTTCAACTAGATCACCAAAGTAAAATTACAAGGAGCCTTTTCTGTTTTGAGATGGTTGACCACATAGGAATGGTAACATAGGTCGGTGTGCCAGACTAAGCAAATATTATATACTACACGTATACATATGCAAACCACACAATACAAATACACAAGCAACTCCATTGTTCAGGTACGAACCATTTATTAACTTCTGACTTCGGTTCTTCGACACGAGGAGAGAGACAATTCTTTTGTATCATACTATGCTAACTACATCTTTCAATGGCCGAAATCCAACTCTATGCCCCAATGGCAAGAACTCAACTATCGTCTTTCATGGTCCAACCTCAAAATCCCAACTGCCTGGTCGGACTCCAACTTTTCAACACTATGGTTGGAACTCAACTTCTCACTATCATGGTCAGACCCCAACTTCAACTGTCTGCCATTGAGGCAGACAACCCAACTGTTTGTCTACATGGCCCTAAGTCAACTTCCAACTGTCATGTTTTTTAAAATCCTCAAATTCTCTGGACCATCGCTTCCGCACATGACGTCATTCACACTCCAGCCTCATTTCCTATCTGAGGTTTATTATGACGATCGTGATTGTCATATCCTTTGCACGTGAGCATAAACTGTACCCAATACTATGCACCTGAACTAAGAGCCGAATAGTTCAAAGCCCAACCAAACTGAATGATAAAATATAATTAACGAAAAATGATTAATATAAAAAAATCATTCCGTAATTATATAACACAAAGTTTAATAAATAACAACTATTGATGACTAGCACATGAGGAAAATAGTTGTATATGCATTTACCCAACCCTTCCTCAATAAACAGGGTATGACACAAGGTCAATTTTCAAATGGAGTTATACAAGTTGGAATTGAAAGTTTTCCTTCTAGATCAGTTGCCATACCAAAGTTAAAGAGCCCAATCAGTTTGACTACTTATACATACCAAGAGGAAGAATAATTAGATGCATGCCTTTCCTAGAAGCATTAACATTAGGAAAATATGGCCCAGTCAGCTGGGCCGGTAGAATACACTGACTGTATCACTGTAGAGGAGTAAAATTCCCCCAACAAGTGTGTTGGATATGACACTAAACAATCTGATGGTGAGGCTGCAGTAATGCTTGGGGGGATGTGGAGTACCCCTTTATTACCATCACTCCCAGGTCCACTCTGGCCTGGAGTGGCAGCAACTGATAGGGTCCTATCTATGGGTCAAATAGAACTAAACAGCGTATTTATGCTAAACTGAATTGTTTGAAATACAACTGTTTTGACATTTAAACTGCATGTAAACAAATGACTGATGTTAATTGAATTGTTTGTGATACACAGCAATACTTGGAACCATTTAACTTTGTTGACTAAACTGAATAATTTGAAATAGAACTGTTTTTGACATTTAAACTGTGTACTTATGCTAAACTGAATTGTTTGAAATAGAACAGTTTATATGTATAAAAATGAATTTGGCATTAAATAACTTATAATAGTTGATATACCATAAAACCAAATCATATATATTTAAATATATGTATAAACAGGATTTGGCATTAAATAACCTACAATAGTTGATATGCCATAAAACCAAACCAAACCAAATTATATATATTTAAATATATGTATAAACAGGGTTTGGTATTAAATAACCTACAATGCTTGATATGCCATAAAACCAAATCAAACCAAATCATATATATTTAATATATATATATATATATATATATATAAAGAGGATTTTGTAATAAATAACCTACAATGGTTGATATGCCATCAAACCAAACTAGGAAAATAGTTATATAGTTATAAGTGTCACAAACAATTTGTTCAATAAGATAACTGTAATAAATTTGACACAACTCCAGTCAGATGTTAGCTCCAAAGAGAATCTTATTACCTTTTATTGACAGATAATGATGACAGAACTGGTACTTACATTTTCTTTACCCAATAGCAGAATAGGTACTTCTGATTTCTTAAAACTCAAAAACCAAATTATAAAAGAAAAAATATTTTTACTTTTGCTGCAATGAAACTTCAATGCGGTTTCATTTTGTGCTGATGCTTTTATCTACTTTAAAAGCAAATTGGACTCTCTAACATTAATAGGGCAACTGGTCGAGAAAAAGAAAAGATCCTGAATTAAACAGCCAAGTTGGTGGAAGCTGTAGAATATACCGAACGAATCTCTGCAGAGGAGTAAGATACCCTCAACGAGTATTTTAAATATGACACTAAACTGCATCTGATGGTGAGGCTCCAATCCTGGAGATTTAGAGAATGTTGAGTACCTCTTCATTGCCATTACTCCCAAATTCACTCTGACCTGGAATTGTAGTACTGTTAGGGTCCCATTTATGGATCAATTGTTTGTTTATTTGGGTTTATGGCATGTCAATCCTTGTAGGTTATTAAATGCCAAATCCATTTTTATACAAATAATCAGTTCTATTTCAAACAATTCAGTTTAGCACGAGTACACTGTTTAACTGTCAAAAACATTTCTATTTCAAGCTACTCAGTTTAGTCAAACAATTCAGTTTTGCATAAGTACAGTTTCAATGTCAAAAACTATTCTATTTCAAACAATTCAGTATAGCATACAAAATCAGTTCCATTTCAAACAATTCAGTTTAGCATAAGTACGCAGTTTAAATGTCAAAACAGTTCTATTTCAAACAATTTAGTTTAGCATAAATAGGCAGTTTGGTTCTATTTGACTCATAGATAGGATCCTATCAAGTGCTTCCACTCCGGGGCCAGTGTGGACCTGAGAGCAATAACAATAGAGGGGTACTCCACATTCCCCAAAGCTCCAGCATTATTGGAACTTCACCATAAGATTGTTTCGTGTTGTTTGTTTGGGTTTTAGGGCATATCAACCTTTCTGGGTTATTTAATGCCAAATCTATTTTCATAGAAATAAACAGATCTATTTCAAACAATTCAGTTTAGCATAAGTACACAGTTTAATTGTCAAAAACATTTCTATTTCAAGCAATTCAGTTTAGTCAAACAGTTCAGTTTAGCATACAAAAATAGTTCCATTTCAAACAATTTGGTTTAGTATAAGTATGCAATTTAAATGTCAAAACAATTCTATTTCAAACAATTCAGTTTAGCATAAGAACACAGTTTCACCTATAAGGTGCTACCACGCCGGGGCCAGAGTGGACCTAGGAGTGATGGCAATGAAGAGGTACTCTGCAAAGCTCCAGCATTACCAGAAGTTCACCATCAGATTGTTTAGTGTCATATTCAGGACACTTATTGGTGGTGGTGGGGTTCTTGCCTCTCTGCAGAGAAGCTGTCAGTGTATTCTTCAGCTCCAGCCAACTGGGCAATTTATGGGTCAAATAAAACTATTTAATCATTTACTATACTTGTGTTGAAACGAATGAATAATGTTGAACAAAATTATTGGTGTTAGATAGCAATACTTTAAACCATTTAACTGTGCGTAAACAAATAAGCTCTGGCTTGTTTAAAAATGTCATCTAAAAACTATTTGTTTACAAATCATATATAATATATATATATATGTATAAACAGGATTTGGCATTGAATAACTTAGAATGGTTGATATGTCATAAAACACAACCAACCAATTTCAATTCAAAATCACCTCTGTAGTACATACACTAAGCTGAAGCTTAGTTAACAGTCTTTATATATATATATATATATATATATATATATTCACTCAAGGTGGAATGATTACTGTCGTAGGAAATGGACATGACAAATCCTAGCTGAAGCTGTTTACATTTCACATAGTCCAAATTCCTTGGGAAAGGTATGAATCCAATTATTCTCTCCCCAGCTATGAGTAAATAGTAGGGTAGATTGGGTTATTTAGCCTTGGTTAGACAACCAATCTAGAAGGAAAACTGTCAAACTCCACTTAAAAATTTGACCTTATGTCACATCCTGCCCATGCAAAAGGGTTGGGTATATAATATATATATACTCTTCTCTAAACTTTTAAAGATCTTACCAGTGTAGTAGTGTTTTGTTACGACCTGTTCTTTCTTGCCTACTAAATGACTCAACTTCATACTGTGCAGATTCTTTCAAGACAAGATTAGTTGGCTGCAGGTTTTGGCCAAAATTGTATAAGCCATGGGTCAGCTCTATAAAAAAACAAAAGAAGCAAAAACAAATTCTGAGAATACCTTTGCAATTTCTTTATTTACTCTTTGAGTTTACCCTGATGGGTGGAGGTATGTGAGACAGTGCAAATCAGACTTGAGCCCTGATCCCTCACTATCATGATACAGATGGCAGACAGAGATTTGGTTGGGTTTCTGTCTTGTTCTATGCTAAAAAAACTGGCTTGTAATTTTGCTATGTTCTTGCTGTGACCAATTATGGTGGACAGTGAAGAGGGGACCCCAGTTCAACCATCACTACCTTGCACTGTCACTTATCTGCCAATCTCCTGATTACTTCCTTGAATATATGAGGCCATGTCTTCCAGAAAAGAACCTCTAAACTTATCACTGCCAGAACTAAAGAACTTTGGAAAATGATACCCTTGTCTATTCACTTCTCACTGTACTAGCACCAAAGACTTTTGTTTATTATGGACATTAAAAAGTTTTCATCTGCATTAAAAAAATCCTTCTCTTTCCATTTTATTATCCATTAAAATCTGTCATCCTCCGACTTGTTTGGTTACCCTTCAGATACTACTATACACACACATCCATGGAGATACATATATATATGCTACCTATGCCCACACATATTCATACAGATACACTTATCCTCACTGCATATACATATGTATTTATCCAACCCCTTAAGTAGGATTTGACACCAGGTCAATTTTTAACAATTTTAATTCAGAGTTTTCCTTCTCCTAGATTGGTTGCTATACCAGCATTTGCTTTCCCCCCTGCCTTTCTTCTATCCTCTTTTCTCCTATTTCTTCCATTTTCCTCTTCTCTCTTCCTTCCTTCTTCCTTTTTTTACGCTTTCTTTCTCCTTTTCATTCTAAACTTTTCTAAATAAACAAATGGAACATATAAATTCCACATAATATTTCCGAAAAATCTCATGACAATTTTAAAACAAACATTGGTTTACTGATTAAACAACCAAATTTTCCTAATATATAGGGTTTCCCTAGGTTTTTTTGTATGATTTTTTAAACACCCACTGTTGATTTAACATCACTAATATAATCCCTCCCAGTCCTGATGATGGGTCATTAGAACCAAAATGCTATAGTGTCAACTTTGTTTCTCAATAAATCTTTCCTTCTGCTTGAATTACCTTGTTATCAATTTTTTCTTGATATCATATTTTACTCCATTATTTACTTCCATATATATATACACAAAGCCTATATAGATACCGATATAGACATATTTGCAGCTACATGCATGTGCATTATTGCACCAAAATATGTGCACCCAAGTACTATTTCATTAAACCACAAAAGACCATATCCTTTTTGTCTGTATTAGTCTCCAATTCTTTTTCATATTTGCAAACAGTATGATGTTGTCCATATACATTAGGTTATTGATCTTTTATAGCAATTTAGTAAATTTGTAGCCCTGTTGTGTATTTCTTAGTATATAATTGATATGACAGTTCACAAAAATGCCCTATTAAATTCTTTTTCTTATCATTTTTCTGAAATCATCTAATGTTATCTTAAAATGTTCAACATTATTGCTATTCTTGATCTAATTAGGCAATTTGTTCCAAAAATATATTACCCTATAAGTAAAAAAAATCCAATTGGTTACTAGACCTAATTTTTGAAATCTGCCCTGACAGTAAATTTCCAATTCAAGAAATATTGAAAAAATGCCTATCATAATTAAAAATTCCATGAATTATCTTGAAAGTGTCAATTAGATCACTTCTCATTCTTCTTTATATTAAAGTAAAGTTAAAATTAAAGTTGGCAACCATAGTCGAGGGTGACCCAAAGGCTACACTACTCCTTTCCTGGATTGCTCCACTTTACCCTTGATCCATACCTTATAATGCTGAGTCTTAAGCAAGGAGGCATCAAGTACTATTTTTTGAGTCTCTGGGATTGAACCCTGGTCTCCCAGGCCATTGGCGAATACTCTAACCGCTAGACCAATGGACCGCTTCTCTAATCTCTCCCTGTAACTGTGATCTCTTACTCTTTTTATTATTTTTGTCACTCAATTTTAATATTACACTCAAATTTCCAGGTCTTAACACTGGAGCCCAGGCCTGAGTAAAATATTCTATAGGAGTTCTTATTAAGGTTTTATGTATTTCTACATTGCCTCAATTGAAATAACAATAATAACCATCAAGCCAATCATTCTATTTGCCCTCAACACAATAGACAAAATATGATTGTCAGTTTTGAATGTATCATCAAAGCCAACCCTAAGATAACATTCATCATGTACTTTTTTGATTACCCAATTGCTGAATTTATGTTCAACTTAAATGTTTTTGGATCTAATATGAAGTACTTCACATTTTTCTAGATTAAATTTTAATTTCCAAATATATCCCCAATATGACAATTTAGATCCATCCATGTTATTTCCTTTGATAATTGTCCTACAAGTAGTTCAACATTAACAGAAAGTAATTTTATTTTTGATTTTACATCACTATGCAAATCATTCATGAATATCAAAAACAACAAAAACAATTTTCAACTAGATCTATTTGACCCCTAGATGGAACTCTAACAGGTACAACCACTCCAGGTCAGAGTGGACCTCGGAGTAATGGCAATGAAGGGATATTTCACATCCCACAGATCTCCAGAACTGGAACCTCACCATCAGATGTAGTTTAGTGTCATACCCAGGACACACCATTTTTTTTGTGCACGTAGGAGAGGGGTCTTACTCTTTTGTAGAGGATAAAATTGGTGTATTCTGACCCCTTCAGACAGGTTAGTATAAGGGTTAAGAAATAAACATAGTCTAACAGTATTTACAGTAAACTCTCTCATAGCACTGTTTAATGATATATGCATTCTAATTGGTTGGAGAAAATTCCCATAGCGTAATGACTGAAGTGCTCAATTGTGGCCTCAACGTGAGTTTGCACTGGGGGTGTCTTTGTGGTGTAATAGTTAAAGTGCTGGACTGTGGAATCATACTAAACAAGTTCGAACTCCAGTCGTGCTATTACATTGACTTACAGACAAGTACCCTTGGGAAAGGTATGAACCCCTTTATCCTCCCAGCTATAGGTTAAATAGTACCATTACTGTTCTTCTAGAATGAGGGATTTGGCATTAAATAACCCAAGAAGGTTGATATGCCATTAAACAACAAAACAAACAAACAAACCAGTTGCACTATAAGATTTACTTTTGGACTAATATCCTTGGGAAAAGTACGAACTCTTATCTCCCTAGCAGCTATGGGTTAAATACTATCACTACTGTTCTTCTACAAGGATGGCTTTGGCATTAAATAACCTATGAAGGTTAACCTACCATTAAACAGAGAAACCAAATCAAACCTAATTGGTTAGGGTCCCATACATAGTGTTCTTTATTAGTATAGAAGACAATGTATTAACAGCGGTATTAACAGTTGTGTACTGTAATGGAATTCTGGTCTGAAATTTTCACTGTATAATTTTTGATCTCTTGAACTAAGAGAGGTATGTATCTCTCATTGCCTGAGTGCTAAATATATAGAGTTATTTAAATTTTTTATTGAACATAAATGTCTGTCAGCTTCAGTCTGCTATACCACAAGTTATGCTTGTGTTTAGGTAGGAGTTTCAGATTCCTTTGTTGTTGAATGCCTAGTTAGATGTGCAGTTTTTCTGGGTGAGCGTTTCTGCTACCTGTCTGGCTCACTGAGTTGCAAGTTGAGATTCTCTTTGTTGCAGATGCTCTTTGTCTCTCTTCTCATTTTCATCTGACATGTGCATTTTGCATATGCAGAATATTACCTCTTCTTAGGCCTTGGGGGGTCTTTTTAGATCAGGGGGGTTTTCCTTTTAGTCATTCAATCGGGTATATTTGCTTCTTCTAAGCATCTATTCATTTTAAGAGACAGTCTTTCATGGATAAACATGAATTTTTTGGAGGTGCACATGGTGTAATGGTTATCGTCGTTGGAAATGGACACGGCGACACGAGTTCAAATCATGGACGAGACTCATTGCATTTCACATAGCACTAATACCCTTAGGAAAGGTATGAATCCAATTATTCTCCCTCCAGCTATGGGTAAATAATAGGACAGACTAGGTTCTTCAGCCTTGGTGAGGCAACTAGTCTAGGAGAAGGAAAACTCTGAATTCAAACCTGTTAAACTTCACTTAAAAATTGACCTTGTGTCATATCCTGCCTGAGCGGAGGGGTTGTTAAATATGATAAACATGAATTTTTTAAAATCAGAATTGATCTATAGCCAGGCGTTTTCCAATTTGGTACTTTTTTGAATGTTCCTCTGAGCAATTCCTAGAGCACACACAGAAGTTTAACTCTTCTTAGGCCCCATTTACAAAATCTCACTTCAAATGAAGACAGAATTTTTTTTGACAATTTTACAAAATATTTTGTAAAATAGATAAATATGAAAATAAAACAATTCAAATTTTAAAAAATATTAAAATTATATTTCTTTATCATCAAAACAGATTCTTTTGACTCTCACCATCTGTCCCAATTGGTCATTGTTCTTGAAAAGTCCACTAGACGGCATCCAGTGCCTGCACAGAGCTAATAAATCTAAGTTTTCATTGGTCAGCCAACACAGGAGGTGTGTCCATGCGTAGGAGTCCATAGGAGAACATTGCTTATGAGTTCATCCTTACTTCACTAGCATTGACCATCATGTCTTACTCATCTTACTTGGATGGTTTGTGAAATGGGAGATAAGTGGCCACGCAACTATTGTTTTGTGGGGTACTGTTTCCAGGATTTGTTCAAAACAGCACAAAGCATCCTTGTATAGTTCTTAATTTATCTTTTCTCCAAACATTTCATTTATACAGTAAATACAGAAATATAAATAGTAAAAATGGTTGGTTGCGTTTTACAGCATATCAACCCTTATAAGTTATTTAAGGCCAAATCCTGTTTATACATATATATTAAATATACATGATTTGTAAACAAATAGTTTATAGGTAACAATTTTTAAATGAACCAGAGCTCATTTGTTTGGACACAGTTAAATGGTTTCAAGTATGGCTATATAATACTAATAATTCAATTTAATATCAATCAAGTATAGTAAATGATTAAATAGCTCTATTTGACTCATAGATGGACCCTAACAGGTATTGCCACTAGTGGTCAGTGGACCTGGAAGTAGTGGCAATGAAGGGGTACTCCATATTCCCCAGAACTCCAGGACTGGAACCTTACCATCACATTTAGTATCACACGAGGATCATTAAATAAATTTCCAGACTTTTTTGTGTGGGCACTTTTATTGATAGTACACACATGAAACTCTAGTCCCTTTCGAAGTAATCTCCTCCGGCTGCAATGCACTTGTTGTACCGTTCCAACAACTTCTGCTAGGTCCCATGGAAGTCCTCTTGTGTGAGCATGTCAATGACCTTCATCACAGCCTCTTTCAATCTCCTCAATTATCTCATAACGACAGCCTCTGAGCTTAGAGAATAACCAAAAGTCACAGGGAGCAAGGTCTGGACTATAGAGAGGCTGAGGAACTGTCTTGATGCCCATCTTGATCAAATAGTCTGTGACAAGGATGGAGTTTTGGACTGGTGCATTGTCCTGGTCGAAATGCCACTGACCCGATTTGAAGAGTGCTGGCCTCTTCCGATGGAATCACTTCCTGAACTCCCTTAAAACCTCAACATAGTAAGCCTAACCCTAACCCTTTGGCCAATCAACTCTGGTGTATTGACTTCCTTACTCCTCCCACACCTCTCATCATCCCTCACAGACTCCCTGCCTTCCTTGAATCTCTTATGCCACTCAAAAACTGATGCTCAATTCATGCAAGATGGTCGAAAAGCAGTCTGAAGCATTCCATACGTTTCTGTGGCATTTTTTCCAAGTTTAAAACAGAATTTTATTACATATCGTTCTTCTAAAGTGTCAGATTGCATTTTTGAAATTCACCAGCTGTGACAATCAAGCTTTAGTAGGGTGTATTCCAATTGTTGCTGTAGCAGTTCATTTGAAGTTCAAATCATAAAAATTGGTCAGTCATCTCATAAGATGTATAGCAATAACATACTGAATTTTCAAGAGTCTATGACAATTTTAAATGCCTGTACAAAAAAGTCTGGAAACTTATTGAATGCACCATGTATCTAGGACACACATTGGGGAAGCATGTCTTACTGCTTTGTAGACATCAGTTGGCATATTCTACAGTTCCAGGTGACTAGGCTAAAAAAGTAACAAATATTTTTGATAGCATATACTGAATGGTTAGAGTGTTTCCCAATGGCCCAGGAGACCTGGATTCAATTCCAGGTCGAGTCATACCAAAGACTCAAAAAATGGTACTTGATGCCTCCTTGCTTAACACTCAGTATTATAAGATATGGATCAAGGGTAAAGTGGGGCAATCTAGGGAAAGGAATAGTGCCCTCCCCTACACCTTGATATAGTAGCTATTGAAAAGGAAGCCTTTGGGTCACCCTAAATTATGGTTGCTATGCAGGGGAAGTCCCTATAACATAATGGCTAAAGTGCTGAACTTTGGCCTCGAAGTAAACGAGTTCAAACTATAGTTATACAGTTATGTTCACTCTCAGACTAATACCCTTGGGAAAGGCCTGAACCTTCTTATCCCTCCAGCTATGGGTTAAATAGCACCACTACTGTTCTTCTACAAGGATGGCTTTAGCATTAAATAACCCCACAAAAGTAGATATGGCATTAAACAAAGAAATAAGTTATGCAATTACATTTAACAGATTTGGTTTGGTTGTATTTTATGGTGTATCAACCCTTGTGGGTTATTTAATGTCAAATCCTGTTATATATATACATATATGTGTGATTTCTAAGTAAATAGTTTGTAGGTGACATTATTTTCAAATGAGTAAGAGTTCATTTTTTTGCATACAGTTAAATGGCTTAAAGTATAATTTATTGTTTGCACACAGTTAAATGATTTCAAGTATTGATATTTATTGTTTGCACATAGTTGAATAGTTTAAAGTACTGCTACCTCATAATAGTTATATTTTACCTATAGATTATAACAGATACAACCACTCTGAGTCAGACTGGACCTGAGAGAAATGGCAATGAAGGGGTACTCAGCATTACCCAAAGCTCCAGCCTCATCATCAGATGGTTTAGTGTCATCTCCAGGACAATTGCTAAAGGCGTCTTTTCCCTCTACCAAAATGCAGTCAGCATATTCTATAACCCCAGCTGATTAGGCCTCATTTGATAAAAAATAATGATTTGGTTGAGTTTTATGGCATACCAACTATTGTAGGTTATTTAATGCCAAATCCTCTTTATACATATATATTAAATATATATGATTTAGTTTGATTGAGCTTTATGACATATCAACCATTGTAGGTTATTTAATGCCAAATCCTCTTTATACATATATATTAAATATATATGATTTGTGAACACATTTTGTAGATAAAATTCTTAAACAAATCTGAGCTCTTTTTTGCACACAGCAAATAGTTTCAAGTATTGCTATATGGCAGTCACAATTTAACATCAGTCCTTTGTTTGCACACATAGATAGGACCCTATCAGATGCTACCACTCCTAGTCAGAGTGAACCTGGGAGCAATGGCAATAGAGAGGTATTCGACATTCCCCAAATCTCCTAGGCTGGAGCCTTGCCATCAGATGGTTTAATGTCATATCCAGGACACTCATTGGAGGGTAAGATGCAGAGATGCATTCGGTGTATTCTACAGCTCCATCCAATTGTGTGTACTGGGGTAGATATAATTTCTATTTTGTTCACCTGAGGTGTTAGATAATTTATTGATTTTAACATGTCAATTTTTCTAAGGTTATTTTATGGCTAGAAGTTAGGGAATTGCATTCATTGTACATTTATATCTACATTGTGCAGTTCGTGTTTTAAGAGTTTTTTTGCATACAGTTATTATATCAGTTAGTTCTATCTAATACAAATAATTTGCATACAGTTATAGGATATAAAGTATTCCTATCTGATACAAATAATTTGCATACAGTTACATGATATCAAGTATTCCTACCTAATACTAATAATCATAAGTTGGTAACCATTATCGAGGGCAATCCAAAAGTTCCCTTTTCAATAGCTACTACACCAATGTGTAGAAGAGGATGCTACTCCTTTCCCTGGATTTCTCCACTTACCCTTGATCTGTACCTTATCATGCTGAGTGTAAAGCAAGGAGGCATCAAGTACCATTTTTTGAATCTCTGGCATGACACGACCTGGGATTGAACCCCAGTCTCTCAGAACATTGGTGAACACTCTACCTACTAGCCAATGGAATTATTTCAATTTAATAATAGTTATTTGTTTGCATGCAGTTACATGGTTTGGTTTAGTAGTGTTTTATAGCATATCAACCATTGTGGATTACTTAATGGCAAGTCCTGTATACATATAGAAATTAGATATATATACATATATACATATGATTTGTAAGTAAATAGTTTGTTGGTAAGTTTATTTCCAAATGAGTTGTTAGAGCTCATTTGTCTGCACACAGTTAAATGGTTTCAAGCATTCTTTTCTAACACTAACAATTCAAATTATAATCAAGTATTTGTTTGCACACAGTTTAAATAATTTAAAGTGTTATCTCAACGCAATTGACCTGAGCACCTTTAACATAAAGTAGGGTTGGGTACATATTTGCCACAAGAGAAATTTGAAGAATATAGTCAGGAGAATCCTTAAAGTGCTAGGGCTTGACATGGCCAGTCGATTAATCAGATTGACCCTCTCCAACTGTCTGTCTAGCCCAATAATGTCCAAAGTGGAGTGTTGCAGGTCATGTGTCAACTCCGATTGCTGGGTCAAGGACTGCTCAGACACCAGGATCCCATCCTCAAGCATTGCAGGTCACCACTCAAGACCAACAGGTGGCCTCATTGGGGAGTCTTACCCCTCTGCATATTCTACAGCACCAGGTAACATTTAAACAAGCCAAAGCTCATTTATTTGTATACAGTTAGATGGTTTCAAACATTGGTATTTAACACAAATAATTCTGTTTAACATCAGTTATTTGTTTGCATACAGTTAAATGATTAAACAGTTCTATTAGACCCATACTTGGGACCCAAACAGGTACTACCACACCAAGTCAGAGTGGACCTGGGAGTAATGGCAATGAAGGCATACTCAACATTTCCTCACCATCAGATGTTTTTGTGTCATACCCAGGACACTTGTTAGGGAAGGGGTTTTATCCCTCTGCAGAGATACAGTCAGCATATCCTACTGTCTCGGGTGGCAGGGCACCAGTTATATGGTTTCAAGTATTCCAATCTAATACTAATAATTATATGATTTCAAGTATATCTATCAAATGATAATCATTTATTTGCAAGCAGTTATATGGTTTTATAATCATAATCCTTAGTAAACAATTATAGCTTCAAGTAATTAACCTGATATAAATAATTTAGCATTCTTATCTAATATGAACAATTTGCACACAGTTGTATGGTTGCAAGTATTCCTAACTAATACTAATATCTATATAATTTCAAGTAATGATTTCTATTCAATAATAGTCATTCATTCATTCATTTACACACAGTTATATGATTTAAAGTAACTAATTATAATAATCAATTATAAGTAAAGTAAAGTTGGCGACCATAGTCGAGGGTAACCCGAAGGCTCCCTTTTCGATAGCTACTACACCAAGGTGTAGGGGAAGGCGCTACTCCTTCCCTGGATTGCTCTACTTTACCCTTGATCCGTACCTTATAATGCTGAGTGTTAAGCAAGGAGGCATCAAGTACCATTTTTTGAGTCTTTGGTATGACTCGACCTGGGATTGAACCGAGGTCTCTCGGGCCATTGGCGAACATTCTAACCGCTAGGCCAATGTCCGGTTTTAATCAATTATAGTTTCAATTAACTATTCTTAATTGCATAAATTGTATTTACATTTTTGTGTATTTTCTTAATTTTTTGGCACAGGGTTATTTACATCAAAAATTCATACACTGTTTTATGGTTTCAAGTAATTATCTCTATATAATAATAATAATGTTTGTACACAGTTATTGGGTTTCAAGTAACTAATAATAATTATATGATTTCAAGTATATCTACCATTAGATAATCATTTATTTGCAAGCAGTTATATGGTTTTATAATCATATTCTTTAGTAAACAATTATAGCTTCAAGTAATTATCTTGATATAAATAATTTAGTATTCTTATCAAAAGCAATCAATTTGCATACAGTTGTATGGTGGCAAGTATCCCTATCTTATATTAATATGTATATGATTTCAAGTAATGATTTCTATTTAATAATAGTCAATAGTAAGCAATTACAGCTTCAAGTAACTATTCTTAATACAAATAATTCCGTTATATGATATCAAGTATTCCTATCTTATACTAATCATTTTCAAACAGATCTATTTGACCCATACATGGGACCCTAAAAGGTACTACCACACCAAGTCAGAGTGGACCTGGGAGTAATGGCAATGAAGGAGTACTCCATGCACCCCAGAGCTCCAGAACTGGAGCCTCACAATCAGATGCAGTTTAGTGTCATACGTAGGACAATTCCTTTTTGGGAGGGTCTTACCTCTCTGTGGGAGATAGTCAGCATATTCTAACCTCTGCCAACTAACCATAAGTCTGATTAGGGATTAAAATTAAAGGATGTTTGGAATACACTCTTCTATTTTATGTCACAATTCAATATCTTTGGTTGGCTAAAAACAATAAGCTGATAAGTATCTGTTCTTATCAACTTAATCCAATGTATCAGATGATACAGAAATAGGACTACAGGCTTTGACGCAGTTTGCCAATTTTGTGCATATAGCAAGTAAAATTTTAGTAGTAAGATTTCAGTAACCCAAAATATTAAAAAAAAATGGTAATTGATAACGTTTTCATTAATTTCAGTCTAGCCATGAAATTTATTAAAATATTCACAAAAAAAAAAAAAAAACACATAGAATATAAACACAAACATTTCAGTGATATTTTCAGGAACAGCAATTAAACTAAAACTTTATTTGCTATGCAGCATAAAGTCGACAAAAAGTGCTTGTCTGAAGAGATGCCTTCAAGTGGGATGTGGTGACATATGTGCTGACGTCACTCAGGAATGTAATGAAATTATATTTTATTTTAAAAGCAAAAATAAAATAAATCTTGATATCTATTTCACATTCACTACAGAACAGAAAATAAATAAGTTGATAAATTAAATAAATTCAAGGTTATTATATGTCTCCGTCACATTGAGACCAACAGCAATATGGTCGTACACAAATAGACGTTTTTGTGACTATATTGTGGCACATTTCATTTAGATAGTATGATATACCCTAAGCACAGTTTGTATCATTCATAGCAAAGAACTGAATTTGCATGATGCGTCAAATTCTGGTAAAATAAACTGCGTGTTAATTTTACGATAAAATAACTTTATTTTTCATTACGTCAGCACATACGTCAGCACATTCCATTTTCTTTGGGACTAAAAGTGTCTCACTTGTTTTGTCATACAAAAAACCTTGAAAGGTTAAGAATTAAATTCTGGTTAAGAATCAATAAAACTACTTCGTTTTCTTTAAAAAAATATTTTCCTTTGAAAAGTAAAAGTCTTTAAGTAAAAATAAGATTTTAAAGTCTTTTTAAAAAGTTACAATATGAGATTTGAAAAAAAAATGTTTTTCTATTTTCGTTTCTTCGGGTTTTCAAATAAAACTAAATATATTCTTTAATATTTTTAGATTATTTTATTTTAGAGAATAAAACCGCGTGTTTTAATCAAACAAAAATAACCTCATAAAAATCACGTGCTTTTGAACATAGAAGCATTTTTTTCCAGAACTAATATAAAATAATTTGTTAATTGGATATTGAATATCCAATTAACAAATCATTTTAATTAAAACCCTCACAAAAGTTACTTAATTGAAGTTAAACGTAAACTTTTGAAAGTGTCCTTTAAAAAGCCAAAAAAAGGGGAGTTAACTTGTTTCATGAATGGAAATAAATATCAATTTTTCTTAGAAAGGTACCTGTAACATTTTCTACATAAAATCCGGAACCATAAAGAAAAACATTTTTCTTGAAAATAAAAATGAATTACATCCTTAAATTCTAACCTGAAAATGTTGCAATCGGCATCGTAAAGCTCTCGCCCACACTGAGCAGTACCGTCCGGTCGCCATCTTTGTTCTCGTTTATAATTAATCTCCGAGAGTTTATAACGAGATTTGGCTCAGACAATTTCTATACGGAAAGGAGAAAGAATACCAGAAGGTAGGTGTAACTTTTTGTCTGAAAAATTCATTAACGGGTCTTTCTGTAGCGTCCGGTAACCTTCAAGTTGAATATTTCAACCTTTTTCTATCTAATGGAGTTCAGGAAGTTGATTGAAAGTTTGTTAGAATCATAACTTTGGAGTAAAAAAAAATATTCTGATTCGGCTAGTTGTCTCTCCTCAGCATGTGATATTAGTCTCTTCCAGATTTACTTTTTTTTTCCTCTTTGTTTTAATTTCTCTGCTGTTTTTCTTTATTTCGCCATTACTAAAATATACCTGATCCTATACTTAAATATTTTCTGTAGGTTTAAAAAGGTATTTAATTGTGGTTATTTTCAATGAATCTATGTTAGATAAAGGGGATAGAGTAAGATTTTAAAAATCTGGCATGGTCGGCTTCTTCACGAAGGGAGACAATTTGTAATCCTTTAATTTTCTACTGATTAATAATAATAATAAATTTTAGGCAAGAAAATACTAGTTTGTTTAATTACTTAGCATGTAACTAAACAAAAAATCTAATTTTTTATATTAATACTTTTACGGTCTTCATGCATCAAAATATTCCCGTAGCTTAAAAAAAATTGTTAAATCACTCAGCTCTTCTTAAACCTGATTTTCAGCTTGGTTAATTTTTTTCTTTTTTCTTTTTTCTTTAACTCTTTCTCGTCATAAAATCTGTTCATATTTAATTTCTTTATTTCCTTACCAAATTTGTTATTTAATTAACGTTTCTTTTTAAATATTTAAAAAAAATTTTAATCTAGAAAAATCTAAGTAAAAATATTTAAAACTTAGGAGGAAGCAACTTCCGTTTTAAGCTGAAATGATTCACAAAAAAGAGGATGGAATATAAATCCAATTTTTAACTTTTTTTTTTTTTTTTTTTTTTTATCTATTTCAATGTTTTGATCATAAACAACTGTTTTTAATTTTCAAAGCCTATAATTTTATTTATTTTTTCTTAAGAGGGTGCGGATTTATACTTCCGTGAGTGAAACTGGCTACTAAAAAAAAAAAAATAGGTCACAATTTTTTTTTTTCGTTAAACTTTATTTTTCATCTAAAGTTTAACGAAAATTTTATCCTTTTTTTAATAAAAGGATTTAAAAATGTCGCTGACTGCAATTTTTACACTTTTAATTCCAAAAAAATAATTGATAAAAAAAAAAACAAACTTCAAACTTAATTCCGTTTTCTTTTTTCCTGTCAACTTGGAGGGGAGCAAAGTGGGGGGAACCTGCTTCTTCAAACCTTAAATAATTTAAAAAAGAAAAAAAATTCCAAGTAAGGTTGTTTATTTTTATAAAGTAGGCGCTGTCCATTATTTTTATTTGCTGCTTCTCGATCTTTTAATTTTGCTTGTAAGTAAATTTTCGTTGGCAAATTAAAATATAATTTGTCTTTAAAATCATATTTTTAATGAATCTCAATGTAAATTTATTTAGCAAATTTGACTTTTTTTCTTTTTTTTAATAACCACTGCTGATTTTTAAAAAAAAATAATTGAAATGATCACTTAAAGTAGGGTTTTCCTCCTTTTTTTTTTTTTTTTTTTTTTAAAGCAGAAAATTTGCTACTTTAGTTTTTATGAAAACAAACTTTATCAGTTTAAAAGTTAGTCGTAAATTTTATCATTAACTATGTTTTTATTTTTTTTTATATTAATCAAAGGAAATGTTGCTGGTACACACAGATTACTACTACAATTCGAATAATCTTTTTTTTTTTTTTTTTTTTTTTTTTAATACGAAATAGTGAATGAGTGAGTCTTCCTTGAAGCGCTTGAGTATATTACACACCCACTTTAGTACTGCTATTAAACACTAACCAAGTCTTAAATAACTTTCTCTTCTGTTACAATGACTGACTACCCAACTACTACGTGTCACTCCAGTTTTAGTTTATCATTAATTTTGTTCCCCCACAAATGGCGACAATAATGAAATGTCTTATGGCTTTCTCCCCCCCCCCACTCCTATTAAAACTTAAACAGCCTTACAACAGTTTTCATATTGTTGGTAGCACTTGGGTGTTGTGGACTACACCCTTGTGTGTGTATTCTTTGTTCGTTTCGGTTCAAGCCGGTTGTTTAAGTGCTATTAAAAATCGTGAATGGTGATCGAGATATGTGTGTGTTTTATGGTTTATTTCATTTTTGAATGTTTTTTTATGTGCAGCTCACCTGCTGATTTTTGTTAGTCTTTCACCTTAGCGAAAAATAAGTGTCCCTCATCGCTTTTACCACTGAGGGCTACAAACAACTACTACTACCAATAGCAGTAGTAGTAAATAAATGCACCATTGTTGCTCTAATAATAATAATAATCGTGATCTGATCACTTTGGATTTTTTTCTATGTAATTACGAGGTCAGATTTTTGATTCAAAGCTTTTCCTTTTTTTTTTTTTCTTTTTTTCCGCAACCCGGAACGTGTTGAAGTATTGACTAGAGGTAATATTAGCCAATGAGACAATTCTTAATATCATATCTCGACGACTCATGAATCCTTTGGGTTTCCGTTGTAACGTTGATCAATGATATGAATGCTTCTATCGTTATCTACATTGTATTGAGAATTTAGGTGACCTTAGAAACGTTCAGTGCGAATGAAAACCTCCACAAATCCATTATTCAGCTAAAAATTGGACTGGAAATTGTTTTAATTTCTGAATCAAACCATTTTATTTGCGTGGTTTTTAAAAGAATAAAACAGAAAAAACGCAACTTTTTCTTCATGAAAACGTGCTTGAAGATATCAAAATAGATTAGGTATAAACCTAAAATATTCGAATTATGAACTCTTTTTGAAGTTTCCATCTATATGAAACTGACTTTAAGAGTTCATGATTTGTGTGCGTGTGAAATTTTATATATATATATATATATATATATATATATATATATATATATATATATATATATATATATATATATATAATCTCGTATTAGGGCCGCAATACTGAACTTGCATCGGTCTGATAATTAGAATCTGTTTTCTACAATCCCCCTCCCCCATGAAAGTCAGATTTTTTCTTTGTTTTAATGATCGCATAGGTCATAATAATTCAGTCTAATGATTTTTTTTTTCTTGTGTCTACCATGTTGATATTAATTGATATAATTATAGATTTATAATGGATGATACAATGATCTGAATAGCATTTCAGTCTTGAATGGGTGTTTAAACAACCATTCTCTCTCTCTCTCTCTCTCTCTCTCTCTCTCTCTCTCCAAACTGTTAAAATGTGGAATTGAAATTCGGCTTTTAGTTATAGGCAGGATGTGACACAAGGTCAATCTTCTAGCTGTGTAAAGCTGGTTTGAATTCAGTTGTCCTTCTTCTAGACTGGTTGCCTAACCAAAGCTAAAGAACCCAGTTTGTCCTATTTACCCATAGCTGAAAGGAGTGTTCATGCCTTCCCTAAGGACATTAATGAAAGGTGAAATGCAAACTACCTAGTGCAGGGTTTGAACTCTGCTTGACAATTCCATTTCCTATGATGATAATCTTAATGCTTCTGTTACCTGTGGTTGTCATGATAAACTATTAAAAAGAATCACTTTATCTTTACTTTTTACATTTCATCAGAAACTTTTATTTTATAACAAACTTCAATATTTTTCTTTTTTCTACAATATTTATTTCCCTAAAAAGTAAAAACCTGTGAAAAAATTAAAAACTTCAGTATTAGAATTAAACCAGAACCTAAATTTTCAACTATTTTTTAAAAATTAATCTGATAACCAAGTGTTTTTTGTTTTTATCATTATAATTATGCCAAATATTTATCGACCAAAATACAACTTTGATATTATTAATCTTCTGCTATGAAGTTTTTAGCTTTTGAAGAAGTTTGAATTGTGTATCAATTTTTTTTAACTTCAGTAGGCTTTATGAAGTAACAAATAAACAATATTGAAAATTAAGCTTAAAATGTCTCTCCTCAGCTTAATTGGTTTGATTATAGAATCAATAAGGACAAATGGCACAATGTTTTTTTTTTTCATTTGGAAATGACAGGATTTATGTAATGGCATTTCTGTTTAGGATCAGTGTAGTATCTGTGCACTCCAATAAGATGGAGATTTTTATGATTTCAGACATGAGTAAATTTAGATTAAAATTAATTTCCCTATCTGTTATTTAGACCAAATCAGTTGCAGTTTATAAGTATCTATATTGATTTTCACAAATAATTTGATGTTAGAACCTTTTTTAAATGCTTCTAACATATTTCCTAAAATGAGTTTTATTTGCCTTTTTATTTCAAAAATATTAGTACTTAACATGGTAAATTATTTATTGTGGCAATTCTTAGTTTTGTTTTTGTTTGTTTGTTTGGCTTTTTTTTTTCTTTTCTTTTCTTTTTTTCTTTTTTTTTTTTTTTTGTCCTTATTTTACTTGGTCATTTTAACACTCACTGGGACACAGGTGTCCCAGTCATATTTCATTGTAACCCTTAAAATATCATACACAAAGCATAGTTTTACATATCCAAAAGCACAAAGATTCTTTAAGTTAAGCTGTGATGAGCCTGTTCAGTTGTGTAATGAGTGACCACTTAGGAACAACAGGTGCTGTAAACTACCTAAGACTCATGTCTTAGGTGGTTTACTGCAAAGCTTAGTAAATAACAAAGGGTAATGAGTAACAAAAGTATATTACAAAGGGACAACAAAGCAGACACATCTAAAGTAAGAAGACACTTATTAACCCTGGACTTTTCAAGTTCAAGGTTGTAGCTGGGAGGAAAACATTAATTTGATCTATATTGTAAGTCTTCTTGAAAAGAAGCTGTTGAAATGCAATATAGCATATCATTTAGTTGCAAATATAGTTGAGGTTTATATTTATATAAACAAAGGAATACTAAACTTAATTTCTAAATCAACTTTTTATTTATTAACCTTAGTTTTCACCACCCAAAATTTAACCAATTGTTCCTTATAATTCTTAAATGCTCACACACATTAAATGTAGCTTAGTGTGAGGACAACACTTGGTCAATGGAGTGATTCTAAATTAGTAACTGAACCAAAAAGCAAGATATTGTCATCTATTCTAGATTTTTTTTCCTCACTTGAGTGAAAGCCTGATTTTGAAATTTCTCTGACATAGGTATATAATGGAAAATGATACAATGACTTAAGTGAAAGAATCATCTTTTATTTAAACAAATTTCAATCTGGTTCCAAACTCTAAGAAAAAAACAATCGCCATGTATAGAATTTTTACATGTGTGTAATGAAAGAATTTTTTTTCCCCCTCCCAAGTTTCATATACATTCTAAATATGAATTTTTATTATTATTAACAACACTGAACTTCTTGTTTCTATTTTTATGAATTAAGACTGTTACATTTTTCTACTTCCCTCACCCCACCCCCAATGAAAATAAACTTACAACAAAGTAAATGTAACTCCCCCTTTTTTTCTCTCTCTCTCTCTCTCTCTCTCTCTCTCTCTCTCTCTCTCTCTCTCTCTCTCTCTCTCTCTCTCTCTCTCTCTCTCTCTCTCTCTCTCTCTCTCTCAGTAGCTTTTGAAAACGAAATCTGGATGTATTTTCTACTGGCCAAAAAAAAAAACTCTTACAAATTAATACAGATAAAATCTATAAATAACTGATTATTTCTTGTTGTAACAGGTTTTTTGGTTCAAAATCTTGTATTCTGTAAAGATTTAAATGGATTTTTATGTTGGCTTAGAAATTTTTAAATCCTTTGAGTTCTGTTGTATAAGGAATGAGAATTGTGTATATTTTCTCTTGAACTTGTTTGAAAATTTAGGTATTAAAGTGTTTCTTAAATTCATCACGAGATATAGAATTTTGTTGGCTTTTGTGACATAACTTTAAAATATCTTCATATCCTTTGATGTTCATACAGCTTATTTGCTTTTCTGATTTTCTTTTCAGCATTTTTATGAGTCAGAAGGCCCAAAAACCCATATTGTCAGGCCAGCGGCTGAAGACTAGGAAGAGGGGTAAATGTTTTTGAATTTCCTATCCAAATACTCAAATAAAATCTACTTGTAAAACTTTTGATCTTACACTTATCTGTTAAACCTACAAAATATGAATTGCTGTTTTTACTTTACTCATCCAATCCAATCATGTTCTTGAATGTTTGCCTAAACAATAATCAAGACAAGATTAGCTGAATTTAAACTAATAATTAACTATGGAACTTCTTGTAGGATTTGCTTGTGGCCAAGGCAGTGAAAATGAAACTAATTGTTATACAATTTATAGATTATAAACAGTATGGCTATTTATGTTACTGTTTTTAAAATGTTATTGTAAATTTCTTTGCTGTGTGTGTGTTTTTGTTTTGTTTTTGTTGTTTTTTTGTTTTTTTAATATAACCTTTTAAGAAATGGGTTTTTAATTTACTAACATTATGAACTATAAAATTTGTTTCTATTTTACATATTAAGGCTCTGTTTTCAGTACCTATGGTGGAATAATTATCATCAAAGAAAGTGAACCAGTTAAAATTCTGAATGAGGCCATTAGTATTTCACATAGGACTAATACCCTCCTTGGGAATGATATGAATCCCCCACACTATTCTCTCTCTAGTTCTGGATAAATAGTAGGGGGCAGACCATGCTTTTTTTAACCTTGGCATAACAACCAGTCAAAGAAGGAAAACTGAATTCAAACCAGTTGTAGACCTGGAGATAGAAAGATGGGCTCTGCTAGGCTATTTCTGTCCAAGATGCTTGACGTGGGTAGTGTTCCTCTGACCAAACCAGGTTATGGGATAGGTCCCAAGGTTCTGTCATGCAATATTCTCCCCACCAAATAAAAATAAACTTCCCACAAAGTACTAAGGTAGGGAAAATTTAAGTTTTACTTAAATTCTTTTCCAGAACAGTTAACGAAGCCAAGCTTCTTTTTTTTTTTTTTTTTTTTTTTTTTTTTCTTTTTTTATGCAGGTATCATTAGGAAACAATTTTTGGTAAACTAAAATTTGATTCCTTGAAATGAATTTCTATTTTCTCATTCTCCAATGATACCTACCTCCTGGAAAAATAAAGTCTAAAAATGTTCAGCTTAAAGTTATTCTTACAACACTAAAAAGGGCTAAATAGAATAGTATTGATGCCTTTTGGATCTCTTTTTTTTTTTTTTTTTTTTTTAGAGCTTCTGATTTCTGATTTAACTTTTTTCTTCTCCAGATGAAAAAGAAAAATACGATCCTTCATCATTTCGAGACGCCATTATATTAGGCTTGAATGAATCAAGTAACGATTTGGAACAGGTGAGTTCACATAAATGTAAAAAGTCTTTTATTTCCTTGATAATTTGTAATCAGTATCACTATCCTGGAATTCTCAGAAAATTACCTGATTATGGGAATTGAAACTGAGTGTTTTTTAATACCAATGGTACAACTGTGTTTATTCAGAATAAAAATTCTGAATATTCTACCTTCCTTTTCAAGAAATAATAACGAGTGGGGGTTTAAAAAAAAATAAAGCAAAACTTGATTTGCTGAAGCAGAAAATGTTGAATCCATTGTTGTAGAACTATGATGATTGTCCATAAAATAGGTTGCATGAGAGGAACCCAACCTAAACTGAATTCTGGGAGTGTCATTTAAAGAATGGAGAAGGAAAAAATATACTTTGGGTGCAATGCTCAAACCTCTTCAGAAATTTGTTTATATACACCCATTCCTAAAATTTCTCTTATTTTGAAAAACACTTGATTTGGTATGAATAATTTTTTTTTTTTTTTTTCTTTTTTCACCCAGGTCAGCAAGTTTCTAGATTCGGGTGGATCCCGTTTCGATTATCGTCGTTATGCTGAGGTGTTATTTGACATCCTCTTTACTGGGGGTCAATTAGGTATGTATTTGTGTGTAGTGTAAAAAAAAAAATCTTATTTGTATGAAATTAAAAAAATTATTCAAATTTTGAGTAAATGACAATAAATTTGTTGTCTGATCATCCAAATGTCATGAAACAATTAAAATGAATGGCTTAAAACATGTATGGTTTCAAATGTGCATGCTAACATATGTATTGCCTTTTTAATGTGGGTTTATAATTATTTGAATGTCATATTTTACTCTCCCTCCCATAATTTTTTTGTTATATATAATTCTAGGAATTCTTAAACTTAATACTTAACTTTTGCTTTTAAGAAAAAAAAAAAAATCAACCAATGTAAGTTGAATTCTACATAATTCAAAATTTATTAAGGAGTTATATATAGAGAGAGGATAGATGGCTGAGAAATTGTCTATATAATAGACATGTATTCTTAAGGCAAATGTTACCATTTTAGAAATTAATATTTTTATAACTAGGATACATTATTTTCTCTATAACTATATACTTCAGTTTGTCACTGGGGAGTGTCTTCAAATAATTTGAATGGATTTCCATCAATCAGTGCACCTGTGTTATCAGCTCTCCAATGCAACTGATGCCACCATCTTGAACCTATAAACAGAAGTGCCAATTTTAGCATTAATTGGAAATGTTTAAATTTACCCTCTGCCATTTGAGTGTGATCCCTGTAGTAGTGGAGGAAGGGGTAAAGTACCACAGGTGTAAGAATGTCAAAGGGTTGAAATAACTCTGAATAGGTCTTTTTTTTTTCTTTTTTTTTTTTTTTTTTTGTATTAAAACTAAAAATACAGTTTCAAGAGTGTTCACTTAGTTAAACTGTGAAAATTCACTTGTGGTAATAGTGGATTCAGCAGTATCCTTATTGACCAACTGATAAGATTCTTTTTCTTTTGTCCTTGGTTGATAACGAGATAGTAAAAAGTATACCTGGTGGTCACATTAATTTTAGGCCAGATATATAATAAAACATTGCCGTTACTCCCAGGTCCACTCTGAACCAAAGAACATCATTGATGATGCATCCAACCACATCTTAGAGATGTATTTTGCAAAATTAGATAGGAATACTTGATCTTATAAATGTAGATTTTAAGGAGTTTCTTATTCCTTAAAATCTAGACAAAAATATAAATCTGCACAATTCCTTAACCTTCAAGGCATGCCATTAAAATGAATTTTAGGATTGGTATTTTATAGATCGTTTTAAAATTTTACTTTTTTTTTTTTTTTTTTTTTTTTTTTTTCCCCTCTTAAGCACCTGGAGGTGGTATTGTTCACGGCGACCAATCTCGTGCTGAAATCTGCGTTTTTAACGCAGAAGAGAATGTGGAAACATTAAAGGCATTTTATGAAGTGAGTTTTTTTTTTGTTTTGTTTGTTTGTTTGTTTTTTTTTTTTTTTTTTGTTTTTTTGGTTTTCCTACTTCAATTAATTTGTATTTTTGAAGTTTTTAAAGTCTTGATAAATTTTATTTATTCAACAGAATCTTAGCCATTTGCCTAGATTGATGCAGTCAATTTTGATATTTAACCTTTTTAAATGGATTTTATAAAGTATAAAAAGTTTAAATATTTAAAACAAAGATTTTAGTGATTTAGCCAAATGTGGATTAGACACTCAAATTCCTCTCTTTGCTCACTTTCAATAATTCTAATGTATTGCTCAATTTCCAGGTGTTTTACAAGCTAATCAGACGATACAAATATTTGGAGCGATCTTTTGAGGATGAGTTGCAAAAGGTATTTGAGTTTGCTTAATAACATTGTGTGTGATTATATATCATGCTTAGTACAACAAAACCATTTGATAAAAAAATTTGACAAGGTAACCAGTCTAGAAGGAAAACCTGAAATCAAACTAGTTTTATTCTGCTTAAAAATGGACCTTATGTCACCTCTTACCTATGGCAGAGGGGTTGGGTAAATACATACTATTCCAAATGCAACTTTACTAATCTTCATTTGCAGATTTTGTGGGCTGTGTTGGGGTTTTTTCTCTCTCTCTCTCAACTGATCTGATTAAACTTCTTACCTAAAACAGTGGTTCCCTTACATGGCTGAATCTTGCAAGTGAAAGAGTTTGCAGCACAAATCAGCCTTAAAGAAATTACTTTTTTTTTCTTTGCAGCAGAAATAACTTATTTTTTAATCTGAAAAGCTAATGACTTTTATAAAGACTTTTATAAAGACTGTATCATTTGTAATTCTCTCTATCCAATAATCATAGAGAGTTGTCACTTATAGATATATTTTGGATTTCTTTTTAAAGAGAATCTTTCAGTGGTTAAACAAAAGCTGCACTCATTTTGATCTGGTTTTTCCACCTAATATTTTTATGAATTGGAATGTTTTTAATACAAAAGATAAAGGCCTCCTGTGTGTTGAAGGGAGAAATTAGTTTCTTGTACATTCTAACATAAAATATGTAGCTAAGAAACTTTTTTTTTTTTTTTTTTTATCTCTCCTTGATTTACTGAATTAAAAAGTAATATTCTGCGATTTAACTTTTTAAAACTTTGTGTGCTTGTCCTTTTGTGTTCTATTTCAGAGAAAGTAAAGGAGTAGAAAAAGAATGGCTTTCATCAGTGGTCAATATTGAAGTTGCTGATGGCATTTGGTGGAATATGGAATCTTATAAAAGGAATAATAATGCCTGTATATAATAAATGGACTGATTTAAGTGATTATTTTAAGTTACCCAACCAGAATAAAATTCTCTTGGATCCAGTGTAGGAAGTGGAAAGAAAATGGTGTGTGATTGGATTATGGGCATGAGAAAAAGGTTTTATTTTGAAAATAAAGGAGAAAGGTGGAATAGAAAAATTAAAGAAATGAATGAAATGAAGAACTAGAAGGGTGGGGGATGAAAAAGCACTAAGAAAAATAAATGTACTGGGGGGAAAAATGCTTAGGATTTTTTTTTATAGTTACTGTTTTGTGATCATGAAATTCTAAATTTTTTTTCTCTTCTCTATTTCTGAATTTTTATTTTTTTTCTTCCAGATACTCATCTACCTCAAAGCTTATAGTGATGAAGAACGGCGCAAGTTGGCCATCATCACTGGACTATTTTTGGCCAATGGACTGTGTTCAGCAAAAATCCTCACAAGTCTCTTTGAACAACATGTGGCCAAGGAAGGCTTGTCTCTGGACTTTGCTACAATCATGTTTAGAACATGGCTGAATGAAAAAGATATCAATAGCGTTTGTGGGACAATGAAGCGGTCTCAGGTGGAGAACAGATTACTTGTAAGTTGTTTAAAGGCATTCAAATCCTCTTTTGATTTAGAGTTATCTTTTAAGGAATATTGTCAAGTTTGTTCTAGATTTTATGTGGAATATAGTGTAATGTCTTTTCAGGATTTTGATCATACCTCTTCATGGTAAATTGTTACCCCGTCGGCTGAGGGTGTAGAATACACCAACTGCTTCTCTGCTGAGGGGTAAGACAAACCAGGGTGGGGGGTCCTCATGGTGTAATGGTTAAAGCACTGGACTGCGGAATCATAGCAAGTTCAAACTCCAGTTGCGCTATTACGTTCACTTTCGGACAAATACCCTTAGGAAAGGTATGAACCCCCTTATCCTCCCAACTATGGGTTAAATAGCGTTATTGCTGCTCTTCTGGAAGGATGGCTTTGGCATTAAATAACCCACGAAGGTTGATATGCCATTAAACCAACCCCCCCACACACACACACACACACACAAAAACAATTGTCCTGGATATGACACTAAAAAGTGAGGAGAACCCCTTATTAGCATCGCTCCCAGGTCCACTCTGGCCTGGAGTGGTAGCACCAGATAGGGTCCTATTTATGGATCAAATAGAACTAAACTGTGAACTAAAATGCTGGACTTAGACATTTAGGACATCAAAGTTGCATTATACCCATTTTTCAGATTGATATGCTTGGGGAAAGATATAAACTGCTCCTTTTCCTCCCAGCTATTAGAGTACCACTACTCTCCTTCTACAAGGATGGCTTTTGCATTAAATAACGCACAAATGTTATGCAATTAAGGAAACCAAACCAATATATTTTAAGCTGCTTGTATTGCTAAGAATTTTTAATATATTCAGTTAGGGAGAAGGGGATGTGAGTGGTGTTTGCTATAACATTGGTGTTGAATGAATGAAAAAAAAAAAAAGTCCTATCTCTGATTCAAATCAATCTGTCACTTAATACCAATACTTTACAGTTATAATGGTATTAAGAATGGTTACTTTTGAAGCTTTAATTGAAATTGGGATTATCAAATAGGAATAGTTACTTGAAACCATGTATATAAATTATTAGTATTAGATAGGAATACTTTTATCATATAGCCAAAGTATTCCTATCTAAAAGAAGAAAATGCAACAGAACATTGACTGTAATCAGCTATTTTCAATCATTGACAAATGAATCAAATTTTGGCCTTTAAATAACCCTTGAGGAATTGACATGCCATGAAAAAAAGAATAAAGGAAATGTAATACCATGAACAGTTGCCTGTGAATTCTTAAATTTCTTTGTAGGAATTGTTTCCACTCAATAAACGAAGTCAAGAAGCTTTTCTAACTCATTTCCAAGGAGCTGGTCTAGCACCAGTCGCTGCCTTGCAGGTAAGGAACACACATGTATATATAATTCCCCACCACACACACACACACTCTATTAAGAGTCTGTATTAATTGATATCTGATGTGATCTTGAGCCTAAAATATTAGGCTTATGTAGTGTATAAATGAATGGTCAACAAGCTTATGTGGGTTCAAATGGTTTACTGGAAATATTTTTTGGCTATGTAGACAACAGTAAATGTTTTGAATTTGTTTCTATTTAACTTATTAGATGAAAAGTTTTTATTTTATTTTATTTATCTTTTTTTCATTAGCGTGTCCAACAGACAGCGGAAGTGAAGAAAGAGCTGCAAAAAGATTTGACTCTGATGATCAAGGATAATGAATGTATAAAAGAGGTGAGAATAAACCTGCATTTGTTTTAATAAGAATCTAATCTTGAAAATTGTTTGTCTGTTTTAAGTTTCTTAGATGTTTGTGGCTTAACAGTTCTTATATCCAACTAATTTCTAAATAGTTGGGCAGGCTGTACTCTTTAACCTTAGTATGGCAACCAGTCAAGGAGAACTTTGAAGTTTTAGACCTGGAAAGGGATGAGCTCCATTTGGTTATTCCTGTCTGAGACCTGCTACATGAAGCATCCCATGACCAAACCAGGTTACGGGTAGCCCAGTCAGCTGGGGCTGTAGAATACACGAGCTGAATCTCTGCTGATGGGGTAAAACCCCCCTCCCTTCAAACAAATGTCCTTGATATGACCCTAAACAATCTGATGGTAAGGTTCCAGTAATGTTGGGGCTTTGGAAAAATGTGGAGTACTCTTTCATTGCCATCACTCCGAGGTCCACTCTAGCCATGGGTCGAATAGAACTGTTTGACATTTAAACTGAATGCAAAAAATTACTTATGATGAATTGTTTGAAATAGAACTTTCTGATCATTTAACTGTAAACAAATGGCTGATGGTTCATTGAATTGTTAGTGATACATAGCAATATTTGGAAACATTAAACTTTGACTTATGCTAAACTGAATTAGAAATATAACTGATCATTTTACTGTGTATCTACAAAAAATGGTTGTCATCAAACCAAACCAGGTTGCAGAGATAAGTCTTTATATTTTTTAAGTTTAGACACTTTGTATCTATGCAGTTTTTGTTCATTGGCAATTTTTTGTGTGTTTGCCATTGGTATATTGTCAACCATAATTTCTTATTTTGAAAAAAAATTGTAGGATTATTTTAAGGATTTAAAACTTTGTCTAAACACTGAATTTATCAGCAATGACTTGTCTATAATATTTTTAAGTTCTACGCAAAATCTATACATTAATTTTCTCTTTTCAGATTGTTGCTCACTTAAAGGAATACACAACTAGACACAAACTGTCTGAACAAGAAATGGTTGTCTTGGTAAGCATCAGCATTTTTATCCATCACTTCTGATGTGATTTATACACTGATCCTTTCAACATGATGCAGATTCCACCAAAAATATGTACTTCTTTTTGGAATCAGAATTGGTAATTTTATCATGCATCTACAGCTTTAAAGAATGTGCTCGTAGAAAATAGACACTGGTTAGTTCAAATTCTAGATGAGGCTGTTAGCATTTCATATGGCACTAATACCCTTAGAAAAGTCTGGCAACTAGTCTAGAAGGGAAACTCTTGATTCAAACCTATTGAACTTCACTTAAGAATAAATCTTGTCTTACCCAACCCTTCTGCTATAGGCAAGATCCTATTTGCCCAACCCCTCCGCTCGGGCAGGATATGACACAAGGTCAATTTTTTAAGCAGAGTTTAACAGGTTTGAATTCAGAGGCAAGATGTAAGTGCATACACTTCAAATTGGTGAAATTTGACCTGATATTTTTGTGATATCATAAAAACAAAATTTCTCTGGTTGCTAATACATAGCAAAAAGCTTTGTGTAAGAAAGCTGACATGCAAACAGCTAATAATGCCTTGTGTTACCATAATTTCTCAGTAGTATAATGTTAGATTCTATTATACATGATAGAAATAAAAAAGCTTTTTTTTTTTCTTTTTAATTGCTGCTTATAGGCATTCAAGCATTTTGCATTTCTTTATATTTTTATTTCTTGTATTTTTAAGAACTCTGGGTGTTTATCTTATCTATTTTATTTCTTTCTTTCAGATCTGGAATACAGTGATGGGGACTGTTGAATGGAACAAAAAAGAGGAACTTGTAGCCGAACAAGCTTTCAAACACCTTCGTACATACAGTGTGTTGTTTGCTTCAACTGCCAAGTCTGAGAAGTCTGAGTTGTCTCTCATGCTCAGAATTCAAGAATACTGCTATGAAAACATGAATTTTATGAAGGCGTTTCCCAAGATCATTTTACTCTTCTATAAAGGTCAGTTGATTAAGGATAAAAAAATCAATCAAAATAACTGCTCCTTTGGGGCAAGGGTGTGTTTTAGTTTTATATATATATATATATATATATATATATATATATATACGATTCCCTTCCCCTCTCAGTTTGCCTATTGTATAACTTGAAGATGGATTGAGCTTTGGTTACAAAATTTTATGTCTGTCGGGTTAGTTAAACAAACTTTCTTTTTGTGTTAGTAGGCATCTAACCAAAAAATTTCCTTGCCACCTTAACAGAGCTTAGAATATGTCATCTGTATCTGCTGCATAGGGGTAACTAACACCTGCCTCCCACAAAAAGCGGGTGCCCTGGATATGACATTAAACTGCACCTGGTAATGAAGCTCCTGTTTTGGAGCTCTCTGAAGTTTCATTCACCCTCAGAGCTCCTTTCATTGCCATTACTCCTAGGTCCACTTTGACTTGGAATGGTAGAACCTGTTCATCTATGGGTTGGGTAGATTTGAAAATTATTGGATAGGAATATATGAAAGCATGTAACTGCGCAAACAAATTGTTGAGTAGAATTATTTATTTTAGGTAGGAGTACGTAAAGCCATTTAATTGTGTGCAAATTATCTATATTGAAAATATTTATTTGAAGCTATAATTGTTCACTAAAAAATTAGTTGCTTGCTACCATATAAGTTGGCAACCGTAGTTGGGGGTGACCCGAAGGCTCCCTTTTCGATAGCCACTACACCAAGGTGTAGGGGAGGGCACTACTCCTTTCCCTGAATTGCTCCACTTTACCCTTGATCCTTACCTTTATAATGCTGAGTGTTAAGCAAGGTAGCATCAAGTACTTTTTTTTTTTTTTTTTTTTAGTCTTTGGTATGACTGGACCTGTGATTGAACCCAGGTCTCCCAGGCCATTGGCGAACACTGAAATTATTTGCATTTGATAGGAATACTTTAAACAAATATTAAGGAATAGTTACTTTAAACCATATTGTGTATAAATTCTCTGGTACTGTGGTTGAGTTATGAAGTCCAGTTACCATTAAATATTTCACCATTTAACATGCATAATATTTCATATCTTTTAAACCTGTGGTTCTCAACTGGAGTTCATATAAGCAAAATAGTAAATTGGGGGTCCAATATTTTCTTTTCTTTTGTGTGTGTATAGGAGCTACTGTTTTAAACAAATGTATAATTATATAGATGATTCTCTTTAAATTTTACATGGGTAAAACTACTGCACTGATTCTAGGCAAGATGCACATTTACTGCTCTTATTGCAACTAAGTTATAGACAAGTGAACAAAATAAGGAACATTGTCCATTACAGCTTGGTGTAATGGTTGTCAAAATGGATTCTGTAACATGAATTCAAATCTTGGAGGAGATTGTTTGGATTTTACTTTGCACTAATATCCTTTGGGAAAGCAAAAATCACTTTATTTTTTTCTTTCATGGAAGGACAGACTGGGTTTTTTAGTCTTGGTTAGGCAACCAGTTTTGAAGGAAAACTTTAAATTGAAACCAGTTGTATGCCTCTTAAAAATTGACCTTGTGTCACTTTCCACCTGTAACAGCAAAAAATAGAATTGGATCAGTTTTAATACTAGTACCCAATATGTAAGATTAATTGTTAGAGGTTGGTCTTTTTAATCTTTTCAAACAAGACTGCAATTTGTGTTTTAACTGCCTTTTGGTAGACTGGGGTATCTATTCATTTTTCTTCCCTTTACAGCCGATGTTCTGTCTGAAGATGTTATCCTTAAATGGTACAAGGATAGCCATTCTGCAAAAGGGAAGAGCGTTTTCTTGAATCAAATGAAACAATTTGTGGAGTGGTTGAGGCATGCTGAAGAAGGTAAGCTCATCTTAAATTCTATTCATCTTTTAAAGTTTGTGCTAATACCTCTTGAGGAGGAACATAAATCTATCTATTTTCCCCTTCTTCCCAAGATACAAATAAATAGGACAAACACTTCTTTCAGACTTAGTAAGGCAACCAGTCTAGGAGAAGGAAAATGAATTCGGACCTTTACTCCACTTAAGTTGACCTTGTCATGTCCTGCCTGTGGTGAAGGGGTTGGGTTAACATGCTCTTTAAACTTCGGAAACTTACAAAATAAGTCGATGGTTGTTTGATGGTTTCTTCGTTTAATGGTATATCAACCTTTGTAGGTTGTTTTATGCCAAAGCTATTCTCCTAGAAGAACAGTAGTGGTACTATTTAACCCATAGCTGGGAGGATAAGGAGGTTCATACCTTTCCCAAGGGTATCAGCCCGAAAGTGAACGTAATAGCACGACTGGAGTACAAACTCGCTTACTATGATTCCGCAGTTCATCGCTTTAACCATTACACCACGAGGACACCCGCCAAAATAAGTCAAATGTTTATAATCAACTTTTTTTTTTTTTTTTTTTTTTTTTATGTATTCTACTAGTTAATTGTAATTTGGTTAAATTGGTCTGGATAATCTTGACTCCTTTAAGCATCATCACTCTATATATAAAATCCAGTGTGATTTTGTATGTCAGTCCTACCATCTAGTCTTTCTAGATAGTATTGAATAATTCCATTGTTTCACCACTAAAAGATCTTGGTAGTATAACAGAATTACTGAGACAAGGTTGTTTGTACAGTGCAAAAAAAAAAAATTAGCAATCTTCTATATTAAAAATCTGTTATAATTCTGATTGTGTTTTGTGTTTATTTACATGTTACTTGTTCATGTACTCTCCATGTAGCCAAGTGGGATGTTCTTCCACTCTTTCCTCTAATTGGGATATTCTTTTACATAGATGTTGCTGCTTCAGATCAAATACTGGGTTCATAGTAAACATGAATTATTATATATTGGTTTACTGAAGATCTGATTGGCTCCAATGTGCTGTTGAAGGCTGAAAAAGAAAGCTCCAAAGATTCCTTAGTACCAGCCTTAGTGTTATCTAAGAAAAAAAAATGCAACTATATATTGATCTTATATTGTGGAACTAAACACTAACAAATGATGTGTATTAAGTATTATATCTTGTATATTTTAGTATTATTTGCAAAGGCAACACTAGGATTTATATATGATAAAATTGTAAATCCTCTTTTCTTGCTTAAATAGCTCTTATTAATGTTTTGTTCTATAGAATTTCAACAGATCCTGCTAGTTTTAGACAAGTCAATCTAACATCAATGCAACAAGTTAATTGTAATGGCCATCTCTAACAACTAGCAATGGGGAGTCCCTGTCGTATAATGGCTGAAATCCAGTCATGCTATTACATTAACTTTTGTATTGATATCCTTGGGAAAAGTATTGAACCCTTTTATCTCCATAACTATAGGATAAATATTGTCCCTCTACATGGATGGCTTAGACGTTAAATAACCACAAAGGTTGATATGCTATTAAACAAAGAAACCAAACCAAATCTAATGACCAATCTTAAATACAACCTAACAGCACTAAAACTTGCTTTAATCTATAGTATAGCCTTTTCTGTTTTTCTTCATCTGCTCATAACTGTTAAATGAAGCATTATGTCTTGTCTAGTAAAGCTGAGTTAGGGCACCCAGTGCATCTCAAACTCCCTAGTAATAGTCTGCAAGTTTAGCTTACTAACCATTACATCAAACAAGGTGCCCAGAATCAGTATATCTTTACTCCTGGAAATCTAATATTATTATGCTGAGTACAACTGAAGAAGTAAAGACAAACTCATAAGTGATGTTCTCTTATGGGGAATATGAACAAACCATTATTGGCTGACCAACAAAAACTTAAGATTCATCAGCTCTTTGCAAGCACATGTTGCTTTTTTTTTTAGTCATAGGCATGTCTGAATTCAATAAAATCCATTCTTTAGCATGTCGATCAAATATCACTTAAGTCCTCTCTGAAAATTTAGGAAATTGATTTTCTTGTGTTTCTTGGCCTAATTTTGACTCTTAAAATATTTGCTTTAGTAAGAGATGTGGGGGGGGGTCCCCCGAGCGCGCCCCTTTTTTTTTTTTTTTTTTTTTTTTTTTTCTTTTTTTACACATATCCTAATTCAAAGTATTTTACAATTTTTTGTCTTTGACTCCCTCAATTCCAGCAGGGGGTATCCTCGTGGTGTAATGATTAAAGTGATGGACTGCGGAATTGTAGTAAGTGAGTTCTTATTTCAGTCGCTCTATTACGTTCATTTTCGGGCAAGTACCCTTGGGAAAGGTAGGAACCCACTTATCCTCTCAGCTAGGGGTTAAATAGTACCACTACTGTTCTTCTAGTAGAATGGCTTTGGCATTAAATAAGCTACAATGGTTGATATGCCATTAAACAAAGAAACCAAACCAATCAATTCCAGCCTTTTCAAAAATCTGACCTTGAGATAAGTGGTTATTTCATGATAACTCACTTTAGCTTACGTTCATGTCAAGGAAGCAAGTTCTTTAAGTCTTTTCCTTTGCTTCAAGTTCTCAACTTAGTTGTATTTTCAACAGCCTTTTGTTTGTTTTTGTTTTTTTGCTAAGCAGATGTTAGATCTTTCTTTTTACTCATGTTTCAACGTATATTATGGGTATAAAAAGTTTTTATTAGATTTCAAAGGTCTTAGTATTTAGATTGAACTAATATTAACTTAACTTCAGTCAGTCCATTTTTGTAATTTCCAAATCTTAGAAGCTAACCATTTAAGAATGGAAATGGATGAGTTAAAATATGATATTAGTTCAGAACTTTGAGTTATTGAGGTTTGATTTGCGTCATAACTTTTCATCTTATTTTCTGAGTTTTTACAGTAGAGGTGCAATTTCTATTGGTACAGGCTTTGAGCCGGTTCATAGATCATCTCATTAGAAGTGAGATTATTCTTATATGTATGTATATCTTATACATATTGGCTAATTTTCTTTTGAATTAGATTTTTTCTTGTAATCTATCTTATCTTTTTGTTTGTTGCTTATTTAAAAAAAAAAAATGTACTGCATTGGATTTTAACCATTTGAACCTGTTACACTGATACACTGGTTTACCAGTGCAGAGGCAAAGTTCCTACAGCAGAAGGTAAATTTAGGCTCCAAGGTTAATCTCATAAAATGATTTTTGTTTTTATTTATTGATATTAAATATTGAACCAAAATATTTTGTCAATGTTTAATTTTTTGTTTTTCATATATTTTAATTTTTTATTTTGTAGAATCTGAAGATGAAGAGGACTAAAGATATTTTCAGGCAGGATCTTCTGCTGCCTCCAGTTGTCCCCACTCTCCTTACTATGACTACTATAATTACTACTATTACTACTACTACTACTACTATTCAACAACACTGAAACTGCCAAAGATTTTTACCTACTATTTCTACAATAACATAATACTAAGGAGGGAGTATGACTATTTTGTACCGGACTATTCACAAATAGCTCTTGAAACAGCTGACAAGGGGCTCTGTGTGTGTGTGTGTGTATGTGTGTGTGTGTGAATGACAACAAGTGGCCCCTGCAATAAAAAATAAAAAATTCAACAACAAAAATTAAAAAATAAAGTTCCAAATTTGGAGAAATAAAGTCTTTTACTCACCATCATTTTTACTAACCTTCTCACCTTATTTGAATCATTGACAAACTTTCCACTTATTTCTCTTCATCCACCCAAAACTTAAATGATATTTGTTCAACGAAAGTCTTTGGTCACAAGGGGGAAAAAAAAATAGGCATTCATTAACATTTATCTTTTTTTTTTTTTCTCTCCAAGACAACATCTAAGTTATTTTTAATTGTTCATTTTGTGGGTGTTTTTTTTTTTTTTCTCCTCCCCTCCTCCCAAAAATAAACTTTGGAAATTTTGGCTCATTTGATTTTTAGTAAATGTAATTCTGGTTTTTATATATTATTGATGCCAGGAAAAAATCTTAAAGAAAATTCCCTCATTTTTGGGAGGAAACTGGTTTAGGTATTAATTTTGTAGATTAATTATGGGTGGAATAAGGGTTTGTTTTTTTTTTTTTTTTTTTTTTTTTTCCCTCTCTCTCTTAAAATTGTTATTTACATGAAAGGTTAATTTATTAAAAGTATTTTGCAGTTTCTCCTTTTCTTCCTATCTCTTCTCCTGGTATATTAGACTAAAAATAACTTTTTACATAACACTTCTAACATAATTGGTTGATTGCTTATTGATTTCGTAGACTTTGTATTTTTAAGCAACAGGTAGTGGTGAATGATATATATATATATATATATATATATATATATATATATATATATATATATACAACTTAGCACACATACACACAAAATGGCAGCAGCAGCAGCAGAATCTGTAAAAGGCAGTTTTTAAAAGAAATTGTGATTGTACATTCATGTCTCTTAAAATGAATTGTTTCTCCTGTTATGTTTTTTGCTCAATCATTCCCTCTTCCGATGCTTTTGTTTTTCTCTTCTCGTATATTAATAAATAAGGATTTTAAAGAGTAGCTTTTGATAAAGTGCAACACAATTCTCCTCCCCCCCTTTCCTCTTGTTGGTTATAAAATAATTATTGGGACTGCTTTCTATGTTATCCTCATTCAATATTTTAATGGAATTTCTTTTTACTTGTTGGTTGGTTTATTTGCGTCAGCTTCACAAGAAGTTATTGTCACTAAGCCTGTTTTGTTTTTAATTCTGTAGGAATTCACAAATCATTAACTTTGACTGAAATTCTTGAATTACAATATCACAATTTTTATTTTTATAAATAATGAAATGAATCTTATTCAATTATATGCTGCCTTTATATAAAAGACTTTTTCTCTCCATGTAAAAAAAAAAAAAAAAAAATTTAAAAGCCATGTTAGAAGTGTCTTATAATTGAGCAGTGACTAAATCAACCTTAATTCAATGATGTTAACTTGTATTCACCAACCCTCATACTCCTTTCAAACTTCCTCTATATTCTACATTTGTTAATGTTGTGTGGATATCTATAACATTAGTTTCAATCTTTAAAGTAGAGCCACAAGAATTCACATTAGTTTAACTGAAATTGTAAAAATTTGGCACCTAATTACAGAAATTTTTAATCTAAAAATAGATTCTGACACGACATCTGGAGATAACAGTTGTGAAGCCTGGGAAAAAAGATGTAATGGATTTTCTCATAGAAAAACTGAAAAGACAATCTTTTTTTTCTTCTCTCTTATTTTTCACTGTTCAGTCTTTATTTTTAGTTTTGATTTCCCCCGCCCCTCAAAAAAAAAAAAAACGGTGACTTTTTAAATTGGTTTGAATTTTTTCTTTTTCTTTTTTTTTTTTTTTTTTTTTTTTTTTTCTTACTCTGACCCATAGTTTAATAAAAAAAATAATTTTTTTTTTTTTTTTTTTTTTTTTCTCCTAGTTTCATTTTATGTTCCTTTGCCAGTCACTTAAAAGCTCAAATCATTTATTTCTTCTTGCTAAAAATAAAGCAAAAAAAAAAAATTGTAAAAGTAAATCTGAATATGTTTGGGTGTTTTTTGTTCTTTCAAGATTGCACATTAATAGTGTGTAAGCCAATTCTGTATGTGAAGGTTGGATCTAACTCCCACACTTTATTTATATATATATATATATATATATATATATATATATATATATATATATATATACACACACACACACACAATACCACTCATTCACTTAATATTGCAAAGAATCATAATTTGTTGTATAGTATTTCTTATGGTTTATTCATAAATTTGACAGATTGAATCTTAAGTTTTCTGCTTTAAGTCTTTTTCTAATTCCTAACAAACTGTACAGTTTTTTAAAAGTGTAAATTGTTTCTCATTAATAGTTTTTCTATCAGTTTTGTTATTAAAACTAAAACTGCCTTGAAGTCCAACTTAAAGTACATGTCAAATCACATAAAAATAGAATAATTTCAGATAAACTGTCGCTTATAGACACACGCACTGCTGGAAAATTTTGATTCACTTTATACTGATGTCTCTGGGAAAAGACAAATAAAATTGCCTTGGTGAGCAGCCAGTTGAGAAGGAATAAGTTCACAATGAAAAGGCCAATAATAAAAGAAATTCCCAGTAATATATTCTTTGAATAGTTGTTGAAATTGATTTTCATAAGTATTGACTAAAATTTCATAAAGTGAATTATATTTTACCATTAACTGAATTAGGAAGGTTATCTCCATGGAGTGGACTTGACAAAATTGCAAAATAAATATTCTTTTTCTTTTTACTCTAAAGGTCAATGCTGTCGCCCCCACCCTCTAGATCCATTATCACTCCAGATTCAAATTGGCTACTCAGTACTGGGTTTGCTTTTTAAATACCCAACTATGCTTTGTTTCAAGAGAGAAAAGGTTATATTTCCCTATAACTGTAAAAGACCTTATTTAATAGGGATTGGCAGGCTTTATGGATGTTTTAAAATGACTTAAGTTGTTGGGATGCCAGTTGACTAATTACAGTTTATCTCGCAGCGGTGTCTGATTGGTGAATCCTGCTGCAGCCCCCTTACCTCACTCCATTTCTTCAAGTAAGCTGTGACTGGTTGCTACTGGTACCATGCAACCCACTACAAAGAATGATCTCTAAATTAGACATCCAAAAAGTCTGGCAATGGGTTGCCATATAGAGAAATTCTCTTTACCTATGTCCATTTTTCTCTAAGTGATGGGTTGCACTTGAGTACATAGCACCAGCAGCTATCCTAGACATCAATCTAAAAGAAAAAAACCTCCCATAAATAGATTTATCTAGAGTGGAGGGTTCTTGGAAAACTCAATGCATAATTTGGACATCCTAAAAATGTTAGGCCATTTTGTTAATGGCATATTAATCCTTGATGGTAATTTAATGCCAAATCCTTTTTATGATTTTTTTTTTTTTTTTTTTTTTTTTTTTTTCCCTTCTCTCTATCTGGTTGTATGGTTTCAGGTATTCTTACTGAATACAAATAATTTCTCTACTGATCTATTTGGACCTGGGAGTAATAGCAATGAATGAGTACTCTACACTACAGAGTTGAAAATTCACAATCAAATGCAGTTTGGTGTCATACCTAGAACGTGTGGGGGGGGGTGCATCATATTTTAAGCTCCCCCCTGACGGGGCTGAAGATGAACAGAATACAATACCTTTTTTTTTTTTTTTTTTTTTTTTTTTTGCATCTCTGTTTAAAGTTTAACTTCATTATTCATTTAAAAGGGCAGCTGTAAATATTTGTTGGAAGACTTCATAGATTAAATGGTGACACAAAAGACTTAAAAAGGAGTTCAGTTCCAGTTTGCTCACAAATTATTGGCATCAAGTCCACAAAATTGTATAATCCAGTTGTTCTTTTCTTTGTGGGAGACATAAATTAAGGTTGGTTGTTGTGTTTCGTTATTTTTTTTTTTTTTTTTTCCCCCAGCATAATGAGATGCATTTCTCCCTCCCCCTTTCGAATACCATGTTCAGTCAGGAAGTGTTTGTGGGTTTTATATATCAACGGATTTAAGAAAGACTTTTTTTTAGTAGAGTACCCACTCACCAAAAACTAATTTGCATATCTGTTATATACTAACACTGAACACAATGGAAGAAAAGACAAGACACTTATTTACCCATACACAAACATTTAATACATACAATATACGCAGCAGTGATATTACAAGAAAGAATAGACAAATGTGATAAAAATTAGCAAAATGTTTAAGGTAAAAGATAACCATGAAGCCTTACTATTCTCTGGCAGTCGTCTCTATTGTTAAAAGAAAAGCAAAAAAAATGGTATGAAGTGTTTCTGGTCTGTCATGACCTTACGTGCACCTAATGGATTTGCAAGTTATCTAAGGGGGATAACTATTTCTCTCCCTCCAGTTATGAAATTCTATCTACTTTGGGTAGCTTACAATACCTGTTGTGCCGTCTTGTGGAAGAAGATAACTTGTCTTTTCGCCAGAATATCTCCAGCTTGTTCCTCTTTTATAAAAATGTTCAGATGAGTTATATTTATTGGTTCAAGTAAGAATTCATTTTGCTGCAGCCTGTCAGTTGGTGCATCTCTGCAGAGAGGTAAAACCACCACCACCACCCTCAACTGTAAACCAGCTGAGCCCATTTGGCTGGGGCTATAGAATACACCGACTGCATCTCTGCAGAGGGGTAAGACTAATGGTAAGGCTCTAGTACTGAAGCTGTGGGAAATATGTAAGTTGGTGACCTGAAAGCTCCCTTTTCAATAGCTACTACACCAAAGTGTAGGGGAGGATGCTACTCCATTCCCTAGATATGTTGTACCCACTCCTTGTTGCCATTACTCTCAGGTCCATCCTGACTTGGAGTGGTAGTACCTGTTAAGGTGTCATCTATTGGTCAAATAGAACTGTTTAACCATTAGTGTATGCAAGCAAATGATAATTCTAAATCGAATTGTGTAATGGTTACAGTGCTGAACTGGGGAAACATAGCGAGTTCAAACTCCAGTAGTGCTATTATGTTCACTTTTGTACAAATACCCTTAGGAAAGGTATGAACCCCCTTATCCTCCCAGCTATGGGTTAGATAGTGCAACAACTGTCCTTTTAGAAGGATGGATTCGGCATTAAATAACCCATGAAGGTTGATATGCCATGAAAATGCCAAAACTAAACGGCAAAAATTGAATTGTTGGTATTAACTGGAACTATTTAACTGTATAAATGAAAGTAGTGTTGAATAGCAATGCTTGAAACCATTTAACTGTGTGCAAATAAAGCTATTAGTTTGAATTAAACTTGAAATCCCTTTACTATACAAACAAATGATTAATATTAAACACGTAATAACATTAACGGCCGAAAGTAAACGCGTTTTTTTTTTTTTTTAAATCACAAACTGCACACTAAAAATGAAGATTAACGTCCAATGTAGTCTCTGCTCTTAATCGATCTGGTGTATATATATATATATATATATATATATATATATATATATATATATATATATACCAACCCCTCTGCTCGGGTAGGATATGACACAAGGTCAATTTTTAAGCGGAGTTTAACAGGTTTGAATTCAGAGTTTTCCTTCTAGCCTAGTTGCCTCACCAAGGCTGAAGAACCTAGTCTGCCCTACTATTTACCTATAGCTGGAGGGAGAATAATTGAATCCATACCTTTCCCAAGGGTATTAGTGCTATGTGAAATGCAATAAGTCTCGTCTAGGATTTGAATTCGTGTGGCTGTGTCCATTTCCTACGACGATAACCATTACACCACGGGCATATATATTATATATATATAATCCTCTTAATACCCTGTCCAGTGGCAAAGGCTGCTTGCTAGCGCCAGGAGTGGTTACCGAAACTGTGTTATCACCCCTGGTTGGCGGCTGGTGAGGGTGTAATGGTTATCGTCGTAGGAAATGGACACGGCCACACGAATTCAAATCCTAGACGAGACTTATCGCACGTGCTTTCACACGTTGTACGATGAAAATTAAATAGAATTATTGGTGTTATAAAACTACTTGAAACCATTTAACTATGCAAACAATAGTAATACTTGTATGCAAACAAATTAGTTCTAACTTATTCAAAAATAAGATTACCTATCAACTGTTCACTTCGGCTCATTGGCCTATAGGGTAGAGTGTTCGCCAATGGTCTGGGGGACCAGGGTTCAATCGCGTCATACCCAAGACTTAAAAAATGGTACTTGATACCTCCTTGCTTAACACTCAGCAATATAAGGTACGTATCAAGGGTAAAATGGAGCAATCCTAGGAAAGAAGTAGCGCCCTCCGCTACACCTAAGTGTAGTCGCTATTGTAAAGGAAGCCTTCTGGTCGCCCTCAACTACGGTTGCCAACGTTTTTTTTATCCATTAAATCTGAAGAAGTCCTGTTATTTTTTTTCGTGTTTTTTGATTTTATTAAAAACACATAACAGGATGGAAATAAATTTATAATCCTAATGTGACCGGTTTTTGTTTTTCCTATAGAAATTATTGCTCTGTAATGTCAGTTACATTGAACTCTTTACCAGGAAAATTTAAATGTTCACTGTTGAATGTTTTTTTTTGTCCTGATGGAATTCCTCCCAACTCCGGTTTAACTGGACCGAATAATACTATATATATATATATATATATATATATATATATATAACCATTTAACTGTGTGCAATTAAATGATAACAGTGTTGATAACATTTTAAGAATGTTATCTACAAACTATTCATTTACAAATCAAATTTAATATGTCTAAACAGGATTTGTAAGGGATGAAATGCTATGAAGCACAGCCAGCCAACCAACCCACCATCGTTTTGCAATCTAGCAATGTTGTAGGATAACCTCTTCTCTCTCTGGCTGTACATATTTAGGTTCAGTAATACATATGTATGAATGTAGGTGCAAACCTTTCTATATGAGTAAGGGGAAGCAAAGATAGCATACATATATATTTATACTCATACATGGATGTGGGTATATAGTAGTTGGTTGGTCATTTTGTTTAATGGTATATCAACATAATGCCATATATATATATATATATATATATATATATATGATGTTACATACCGATAATATACGGATGTGAAATGTACATAGAATGTTCATATCTCATATATAGATAACATAGGAATCCCGAAACACTAAAAACACTTACGACTTCTCAGTTCAGGTACGAAACTTTTTATTACCTTTGAGTTGAAGGTAATTCGACATAAGGAGAGTGATGCACAATCTTTCTATGCTGACTTTTCCATCTGCCCCCCCCCCACCACCACCACCACCACGCAGGCCCCCGCCGCAAACTACTGGTCTGATCTTGGCGAACCCCGAAAGTCAACCGTCTTCCTCGGACGCTAAAACTCAACTAACTGACTTTTCTCAAATCTCAAAATCCTCAGCCCACGCTTCCGGTGCATGGCGTCATTCACACCTCCTGGTTGCACCTAACTAACCCATGCGCTAAGCGAAAGGTTCTCAGCCTAACTCAACCGAAAGGCAAGATATATAAAACGAAATCCCTCGGCCATTATATTTCATATATAGTACAATTTGATGGAGACTCAAACTAGGTTAAGTCGTCATAATAAATTTATTTCGACGGAGAATATTACTATACTCTCCGTCTCGTCAGATGACTATTTACATACTCTGCGACTAGAGAGAAGCGTGTAAATAGTCATCTGACGAGACGGAGAGTACAGTAATATTCTCCGTCGAAATAAATTTATTATGACGACTTAACCTAGTCTGCGTCTCCATCAAATTGTACTATATATGTTCTGAATGTGAATTTTGTTATACTCCAGCGAATAAATAGGGAACTAACGATAGCCATGCATTGAGCACTCTCATAGATTTATATGATTTTCCTCGTATATTCTATGTAAAGAATAATCCACACCCACTGTCTTTGGACAGGGCGCCTCTGGTGGTGTAATGGTTAGCAAGCTAGACTAGCAAACCTACACGAGTGAGTTCGAGTCTCATTGGGTGCCCCTTTCATATGGCCTTATGCCACATCTAAGCAAAAAGCTTAGTAAATTTCCACCCACTGTCTTTGGACACTGACTGGATTTTTGAATATATATATATATATATATATATATATATGGTGTCCCAAAAAATGTATACACATTAAAAATAGTTGTAAACGTAGTGTTTAATTAGAATTTTATTATTTCAAAAGTGTAAAAACAGCGACTGTTGCAGGTTTTGTAGCGTAGACTTTGTCTTTCAGGTATCCCCATCAGAAAAAATCTAGTGATGTGAGGTCTGAGGAACGGGGAGAATATTTAACAAAACCTTTTCGTCCAATCCACTTGTCTGGCAAGACCTCATCAAGGAAGGACCTAACATCGTTATGGTAATGTAGGGGTGCCCCATCTTGCTGAAAATAAAACTCTTCATCTTCAAAGTCTTCTCTATGCTACAAAACCTGCAACGGTCGCTGAATTAAGAGAGCCCATTGAGCATGAATGCGCCCAAATACCAAGGGAATTGTTTCATGATGTGTTCGATTCCATTGCTTGGCGTTGTCAACAGTGTCTGGATCAAAATGGGCGTCAGTTTGAGAACAGGCAGTGAAAAAACAATAAAATGATACTTGTAAAATATTTTTACACATTTAAAATAATAAAATACTAATTAAACACTACGTTTACAATTATTTTTAATGTGTATAAATTTTTTTGGATACCCTGTGTATATATATATATATATATATAGGATTTCATATGCATTAATAACTGTTAGAAATAATTTTCATTAACTGTTTCTCTTGATGTGGCTGACTCTCAGTCACCACCTTGCACCAAAAAGATAAAAATAAAAAGGTTGGGTGTTTGTTTACCATAAAGACCAATTGGAAGAATACAGTTAGGACTTAATCATATAGGTGCTAGGGCTGATTGATTTGGACAAGTCTTTCCAATCACCTGTTTAGCCCAAGTAAGGGCGGAGGTAGTGTTGCAGGTCATTTGATCATTTAGTACCCTGGTAGTCTGGTGTTTGAGTAAACCACCAGAGTCCTGTCTTCAGGTATTATGAATCGCCAACAAGTGACCTTGTAGTATCACCTCCCTTACTAAGGTCAGTAAATGGGCAGTTAATACTACCTTAACAGAAATCTTGGTCCTTACTTCCACCTCGGCCAAGGAATGCTATCCCAGAATCCATCGCCTCTCACTCTTCTCTCTTCCCTTCTCTCTCTCGCTCTCCCTCCCCCTCTGGCCAATCAGCGGAGATTGTAGCAGTTGCCGAAGACGACCCAAGAGAGAAGAGGAGGCAGTTGCTGAAGAGATTCCAAACACTAAACACACGTGTTGACCGCCGGACATTTTCTAGCCAACACGTGGCGTTGTATACGAAGAATAAAATTCCTCTTTTAAAGTTAATATTTGTACTTCTCATTTATTATCTCAAATAACATAACCCAAGTACATATATTACAACCTCATGGAGAGGGAGTCCTGCCTACTTTGCAAAAGTGCAGTCAACATATTCTACAGCTCCTGCCAACAATGTGGTTTATAGTAGTATTAAAAGGATAGCTAAACAGGTTTGTAATACTTTACCTATCAATGGCCAACTGACATTGTTTACAATCACTGACTATGAATTTTTTAAACTGATACACGATATCCTCTAAATATGGATGGTAGAATAAGAACAATTTTAATGTTTAGGTCAATATGTGAAACATCCACAAACGGCTGGGTGTTGTTGTTGTTGTTGTTTTTTGTTGGTTTGGCAGTTAATCTAGTGGTATGAACCCCGTTAACTCTCACACGCGGATATGTGGGCATTTCACAGGCTGTACAAAAAAAAAAAAAATTTTAAACCAAACAACAAACAGAGGGTGGAAGGAAAAAACAGGAAAATTTGGATTTAGAACTGCAAAACTCAGGAAGGTGAAGTCTGTGGGGATTTAGGAATTAACAGTAAACTCCCAACCGGATATTGACTCGTCGGCTGCCAGATACAAAATGTATAAACGCGTCGCCACGCATAAGGCTCCACGCATCCATCCGCTTAAAAATCAGAAAAAAGAAAAATAATAAAAAGTAAAGTAGCCAATGGGAAGCGGTCGCGCCAAAATTAGAAGGATTTTGGAGTAGCGATTTTGGAGCCGGTGTAGAGAGATAAATACTCAGGTTTTCTGTGAACCGACCTCTTTTTCGGGTAGTGACGTCGAACCGACAACACCGATTTTACTGTCTGGTGTTTTGGGGCACCACGCTGCGTCTTGGGACGTAGCGTTGGTTAGTCCATTCACCAAGTAAATAAAGGAAAGTATGGAAGAAATGTTTTCGTCTCTTATCTGTTTCTATCTTTTCTTTTTGTATATTTCTTTTGGACTTTCTCTGGGCAAGGCACTGCGCCAGCCAGTCAACGTGGGGTAAAATAATATAACCAAAATATGGAGTCAGATATCTTACGGCAACACAGCCTTGCCCTTAGCCCCTGACCTCCTAAAAGCCTTTTAAACCCCACATTGGTGACCTCGACGCGAAAAACCTTTAAAACCCACAAGTCTGGCACTCTAAAACATTCTGAGTGTATTTGTTATAGCTAACGCGAGAACTCTGCAAAAGTCCTATACAGCTACCAAAAATGCCGACTCATCTGGTCATCGTCTCCATTGCTCTGTGTCTTGACTCCGCACTCCGAGGTCTCACTTCCAACTGACTGACCCTCTGCTCCAGAATGATCGCTTCGGAATCTCACTCGCTAAATGACTAACTCTCTTCATCCTTCTCTTCCAGTCTCGCAGGTTTTCGCGGGCACAGCTCTTTAGGTGGTCTTCGCGCCAGAGTAGACAAAGAAAGGTCTTCTGGACGCTTCAAAGATGCCGGAGATAAGATCCCCTCCTTGGCCACCCATCCACGAACCTACATATAACAGCTCTGTGTCGATACAGGATGTAGCCTTGAAGACCTACCAGAAGTGGTGGACGATAGAGAAGGGTGGCGGAAGGGTCAGGGAGGTCCGTGCTGATGGCGCGACATGATGATGATGATGATGATGATATATACACACACGAATGCTCATTATCGTGCCACATCCTCCATTCCTTACCCGTCATTTATTCATAATAAATAACACCACAATAAAAAGATAAAACATAGACATAACTGTTAACAGGCAATGTGTTACATTAACCAAGAGGAGCCCTCATCGCTCCTTCGACAAAAGGATATGCAGGGGAGGATGCTCCATGCAGTTACAAGACAAAATCAATCATAGGAAGGACTTTTGACCGCTCCCAACCGTCTCTCAAGTTGCCTTCCACTTCTCTCCTTGCGGTTCAGGAGCATTATGGTCTCTGCAATGAGCCAAATGCAACATCAGGACTTAGCACCTTCAGGGGTCTCAACATATATGACCCTCATCACCTTGTCTCTATATTTCATCCCAGTGGACTTTAAAACCCTCTTGTAATCTATCCCCATTTCAACCTGAAAAGACTTTGAACCGCATTCCTTTAACAATTAATCCAGAAGGACTTTAACCACCTTCCATGTTTCGTATAACAACCAATCCACGAGGACTTAATGGCTTCCTCTGCCAACTCCCTGCAACTGTGAGCATCAGAAATCTCAGCAGTTGTTTATGTGCTGCATCAGGAGATACCATATTAGGGGGTGTCTCAGCATATGTGGCCCCTGGTCCCTCATTCCAACCTGATAACAGTTAATCCCAGGAACTCTTTTCGCCCATCTCCAGCATCTTGCCGCCAATCTTCATGGATTTTCAAAAGAATACTATATACATCCTAGATCGGCCCACCACGACCAACCGGGGGGGGGGAGGAAACTGGGCCCTACATCCACGCTCAGGAATCGAGTTTCCAACCCAACATTGACCGTTTCTTCAAGCATATACATTTCTTCCTCCTTTAACAACATTTCATGGGCTTTCAGCCTTCCAATTGCATAATTCGCTAACCCTGTGATGCCCAAGGTCGAAGCGAGGGTGGGAGGTGCGGTGCAACCACCCACTAGGGGACATAATGAGAAGAACGAGAGAACAGTACATGTTTGCAATTAGATTTAAAAAGAAAGAAAAAAGAAAGAAAATCCATAAAGATAAAAATAAAACAAAGCAAATGGCAAGGCAATTACAATTCCAAAAGTGAAACAAAAACAAAGTAAAACAAGGAATTTAAAAAAAAACAATCCAAATATTAAATAAAAGAACAGTCAATATATGAAAAAAAAAGAGAATAAAATAACAACAAAAAATCAGATTCTCGGAATTCCTGTTACATTATCTCTGTCTCGTACCCTTCCTTCTGCTTTTTACTCAACAGACTCCTTGCTTCTTTTCTTTCTTTTTTTCTTTTTTTTTTTTTCTTTCTCTCTCCCACTGTCCACTTGGCTCTCTGCTTCCTTGGCCCCTTCCAGTTGCCTTTGCTCTGCTGAGATATTTGTCACTGCCTCCCACCAGACAGGACTTGGCACAAGGTCAATGACCTGCAGGTCGATTACAGTAAGGGTTTTAGAGCCCTGCTGGACTATGATGCACCTCACCCACCCCCGAAAGTGGCCCAGTCGAAACCGGGGGGGGGGGCTTACAGCTTCAAGTCTGCCTTTGTTGAACTATGGGGCGAACGAGCTCTCTCCTTCCCCCTCCTGCTCACTTGGCTCTCGGCCTCCTTAGCCCCTTTTATAGTGCCTTTTCCTCAACCGAACCTTGTCTCTCTCTTTCTCCCTCCGGTTCACTTGATTCTCAGCTTCCCTGGCCCCTTTCTGTTGCCTTTCCTCTACCACCCTTGTTTGTCTTTCTCTCCCTGTCCATTGAACTTTCTGCCTGACCCACCGATACTTTCTTTTACTCTTTATCCATAGAATTTTAACAGATTATTGTTTTTGTTCATCAACCAAAAACTCCAAAGGCATTTTTGCCATTTCGGGGGGTTAAGGCGTGGCCGTCGCTATTATATATCGCGGAGGCTACGGTTAAGGAATAAGGAGAAAGAGAAAAACAAGCCACATAGCAACAAGAGTGACGACCGCTGGTTGGGGGTGTTGTTGACTGGGCTTTACGCCCAGCTCCACCTAGTGATACTATCTATCTATCTATCTACTGTCTTCAATAAGTTTCCAGACTTTTTTGTACAGGCATATAAAATTATCGTAGACTCTTGAAAATTCACTAGGTTATTGCTATACATCTTATGAGATGACTGACCAATTTTTATGATTTCAGGTTCAAATGAACAGTTACAGCAGGAATTGGAATACACCCTACTAAAATGCCTGATTGTCACAGCTGGTGAATTTCAAAAATGCAATCTGGACGTGAAGACATTTTAGAAGAACGATATGCAATAAAATTCTGTTTTAAACCTAGAAAAAATGCCACAGAAACGTATGGAATGCTTCCGACTGCTTTTGAACCATCTTGCATGAATCGAGCATCAGTTTTTGAGTGGCATAAGAGATTCAAAGAAGGCAGGGCGTCTGTGAGGGATTATGAGAGGTGTGGGAGGATTAAGGAAGTCAATACACCAGAGTTGATTGGCCAAAGGGTTAGGGTTAGGCTTAGGGTTACTATGTTGAGGTTTTAAGGGAGTTCAGGAAGAGATTCCGTCGGAAGAGGCCAGCACTCTTCAAATCGGGTCAGTGGCATTTCCACCAGGACAATGCACCAGTCCACAACTCTATCTTTGTCACAGACTATTGGACCAAGATGGGCATCAAGACAGTTCCTCACCGTCCATATAGTCCAGACCTTGCTCCCTGTGATTTTTGCTTATTCCCTAAGCTCAGAGGCTGTCGTTATGAGAGAATTGAGGAGATGAAATAGGCTGTGACAAAGGTCATTGACACGCTCACACAAGAAGACTTCCATGGGGCCTTTTAGGAGTTGTTGGAATGGTACAACAAGTGCATTGCAGCCGGAGGAGATTACTTCGAAGGAGACTAGAGTTTCATGTGTGTACTATCAATAAAAGTGCCCATACGAAAAAAGTCTGGAAACTTATTGTGTGCTCCATCTATCTATCTATCTATCTATGTCTGGTTCAAATAAGTGAGACAAAAAAAAAACTTTCTTTTCTTTAAATTTCACAATGGTTGGGAATTGTTAAAAAGCCTTTCTTCTTTTTTTAATTATTTTAAGATTTAACAGTTCTTAGATTGAATACCAGGAATCATCAAATTACTTAGACATGTATATTTTTTCCAATCTTAATGCGTCCACCTTGGTCGACTTAAATTGAAAATTGTGGTTTTAAATTGTTACAGGAATGCGAATTATTATTATTATTATTATTATTATTATTATTATTATTATTATTTACTCAAAGTTTTTCTCATCAGTTTTATCTGATCGTCTTTCACTGGAGTTTGAGTGACAGCAAGTCTCCTCTAGTCTCCATGATTCTTCTCGGTATTCTGGCCGTTCTCAATAATGCTGTAGTTTGGATGGTCTCCAGTCGTCCGCCAACTTCCAAGTCCTCCAGTCCCCTTAAATAATCCTTTAGTTACTGTACCAAAAGCACTAATCACAATTGGTATAATTGTCACCTTCATGTTCCATAGTTTTTTCAATTCCCTAGCAAGGTCCATGTACTTATTCTTCTTTTCGTGTTCTTTCAGTTTTATTCTGTGATCAGCCGAGACAGCAAAATCGACAATTTTGCAAATTCTCTTTTTTCTAGTGGATTATTATTAGGTCTGGTCTTCTGGCCGAGGTTAGGTGATCTATCTGTATGTCAAAGTCCCATAGGAGTTTATGTGTGTTATTTTCTAGGACAGATGCTAGGTTGTTCGTATGGTCAAATTTAAATTTCTTGCCCATCTCCCAGTCGATCACCTTGCCCACCCAGTCGTGTCTAGTCTTATACTCCTGCTGTGCTAATTTGCTGCATTCACTTATTATGTGATTGATGGTTTCATCTCTGTCACCGCATAGCCTACATTTGCTATTTTGTTGCGTTTTATCTATTCTCACTTTGATATGATTGGTTCTTACGGCGTTGTTTTGTGCTGTTATTAGGAGAGATTCTGTTTCTCTGTTAAAGTTTCCTTTTCTTAGCCAGGTCCAGGTTTTCTCGTGTGAGATGTTTTTTAGTTGTTTAAAACGCCCATAAAGTTGTTTTTCTTCCCATTTTTGTTTCCTAGTTGTCCATCGTTTTGTCTGTATCGTTTCTGATGGCTGTAATCAGTCCTCCTTCGTATTTTTCTATGTAGTCTTCGAGTCGCTGTATCGATGCGTCAACGCTGTCTTCAATGCTGGTAAATCATCTTCTTCCTTCTTTTCTTGATACTTATAGTCTGTCAACGTCGTCTTTGGAATGTAATGCCTTATGCATGGTCATTAGTTTTCTTGTTCTTTGGTCCATTTGTTTAAGTTCATCTCTGGTCCACTTCAGAAAGGGTCCCGAATATCTAACGAGGGGTACAGCCTTTGATAAGGTTTCGGCTAGAGAGTTTTATCTCGAGTAGTTTTCTAATTCTCCTGAGATATTCTTTTTGAATTTTGTCTTTCATTTCCACTTGTTTGATGGTGTCTGCCTACAAGATGCCCAAGTATTTGTAGGTTTCCTTTTCTCAGAGCGTTCTAATCTTGTCTTGATTTGTAGTTCCATTCCGTCAGTTAGATGTCATTTACCACTTTTCATTACAAGCATGGCACATTTTTCTATGACAAATACCATTCCTATGTCCTGACTGTATATTCTAACTGCGTGTATTAGAGTTTCCAGCTCTTTTTCCTTTTTTGCAAATAGTTTGATGTCATCCATTGACGAATTCTCCTTCCAAGCTGGGATAAGTGGCAAGTTCTGGTATGACGTGGATCATATAGGCTTTATTTAAGGCGGTGATGAACTGATAGACGTCATTTCCAGGGTAGAATGTTTTGTTTTGTTTTTGTTTCGTTGCGTCTCGAAGTGACTGTTGTCGCATTGCCAGATCGTAGTTGTAGGCGCTTTTTTGAGCTATGGACTGAGTGGTTATAGAGGCAGAATTCAGGGCGGTCACCATGTTGTCTACGTCGGCTTGTGTCTCTTATATTTTCTCCTCGGATGGATGTGTCGAACCCGTTGTCATGTTGAGAAGTGCTGCTTTTTGGTCTCTGATGAGGGTGAAAAGTTCGGAGCGGGTGAAGCTGGAATAGTTTATATTTCTCTTGCTGTACGCTTCTGACACCAGTGTTATATACAAGCGTGTGGTTGCAAGAAAAATAAGACTGACTGACTGATTTAGTTTATTTTGCTTATTGAATAAATAAAATAAACAAGCGGATGAAATATCCGCCCGGCTGGAGGGGGGTCTATTCGGCGACGAGGAGTTGCTTTGATCTGGTCGGACGGTGATATCGGTGACGCTCTCGAGACGGCCGACGATTTAACTGGCGTGTGACCTCTGTTTGGCCTATTTATATGTTCTCAACTTCAAACACCGGCTCCAGAAAATACTACACGTGGAAAAATATGATTGGTTGAAAAATTGACTTTTTTTATAACTGAGAATTTTCTGGGAATTTTGGATAGACTATGCACGGAGCCTATGCTCAGAAGCCATGATTTTCTCAGTTTGACACTGGCCGTTGTTGGGTCAACATCTGGTAGCTGTTATTTTCTTCTACAGTGTCGATGTCTGTGGGTCTGTGTTTTGTGTGTTTTAGTAGTTAGGTGTGTGAAGAATTAAGTGGGTGAATCAGAAGAGATTTGATGTATTTTACTATAACAACAACACCTTGTTGACTGGTGGCAAGCGCCACGCATACGTCTTTTGACGAGGCGTTGGTTAGTCCTTGCACCAGTAGTTAACGGTATGCCGAAATATAAAAGGCTACGAAATGGAACTACGAACTAATACACTGGACTTCGACAAACTCCCGAAAGTAACTAACCATTGTGGAAGCTTTAAAATACCAAATGAGGACAAGCATATACCAAGAAACGATTAACGTATTTTTAGATACCTTAACTGGGGGATTCAACCATTTCAATTGTATTCAGGGAAAATTCCCTCACCCATTGAATGGTTGTTAAACCCAAGAAATAAAGGAAAAATATAAAAGAAACGTCTTCGTCTCCTATCTGTTGCTGTCTTCTTCATATAATTCTGTAGTGAAGGGAAATTTCGTATTTTGGTTTGGCGTGCAAATTTAATTCGACACTTAATTTCACCCAATCAGGATGACTTATCCTATTCAGCCCGGGGCCTTTCTTTACGGGCAACAGGAAATTGGGTAAGCTGCCAAACCCACTCTCTTTGGCTGGAGAACGCCGTCCAGTGCAGACGTCTCACTGCGGCTCTAGAATAGCAGCAGCAGCATAGACACATCGAGGGAACCCATCTAATTTATGGATTCCTTGCAAGGAATCCCAGTTGAATATAAATTAGATACATTCAACAAGCCTCGCACAGGCACTACTTTATGTCACCCCAAAATTGGCTATGTCTACGCGATGCTTTTATTCCGCAAACGACACACTAGCTATCATTCACCTCTGGGCCACTTTAATGGAGACAGCGCAACCTCTTCCCAAATACCAGACACGAAACTTAGGGTGATATCCAAAGTTCAATTCCTACAACTGCAACATGTCTTTCGTTAAAATACAACGAACACAATCCCTCACACGTTCGACGACACACGCTGCCATCTCAACCTTCTCAACTTCTCATAACTCAATTTCATCTCAATACTCACAACCTTTCACGAGTCTTGCAGCACTAAAAGCAAACCCAATATTCCATGCTGCAAATAAAAAACTATTCATAAAAATATATTTCGACCTTCGGCATCTCATCTTACTTCTTCATCCTTCCTTTAATCATCATCATCATCATCATCATGTCGCGCTGGTAGCACGGATATCCCTGACCCTCTCTCGTCACTCATCCCTATCGTTCATCGCCCTAGGCAGGTCCTCAGGACAACATCCCGTATCCTCACACAGCTGCTGAATGTATGTTCGTGCTGGTCGTCCTACTTTTGCACGGCCATGTGTGGGGGTCCATAAGAGTACATCTCTTATGAGTTCGTCCCTGCTTCTCCAGCAGTGTCCTGCATGTCTGGTTCGTCTAACTTGAATAGTTTTCGTGATTGGAGGCAGGTGGCCGTACAGTTGGTGTCTTGTGGGGTGTTGTCGCCAGGACTTGTTCAAGATTGCACGCAGCATTCTTGTGTAATTGCCGTCTAGCTTCTTCTCCAGCCGTTTTCTTAGCGTCCATGTAGTGCAACCGTATAGCAGTATCGATGTGACTGCTGCCTGGAAACTGCGTTACCTAACAACTATTAGCGAGGGCCTTACACACTTAGCAAGGAAACAACTCAACGTAAACACGCACCCACGTTACAACCATTCCTCGCTAACAACAACAAAAACCCGGCAAAAAAATACTCGCTAAAATTCTTTTTGGGCCCTTCTTGTTCAAGGAGTTACACCAACTAGCCAACATGAGGTAAAATAAAATAACCTCATAATGGAGTCAGATATCAAATGGCAACACAGCTTTGCCCTTGACCTACGCCTGACCCCACATTATTTCTCTCCGTTTGGGTTATTTTTTCTCTTGAGGTTGGGAAATCACATTTATCTTATATTGATATTTATATTTTTTGTATTGTTTAAGATATTTTTTCAGCACATGGTCCTATTAAATACAAATAATTTTTAAGCATGGGACCCAAATAGATACTACCACTCCAGGTCAGAGTGGACCTGGGAGTAATGGAAATGAAGGAGTATATACACACTCAGATCTCTAGGACTGAAGCCTCATCATCCAATGCAGTTTAATGTCATATCCAAGACACCATATTTTTTGGTGGAGGAGGGTCTTACCCTTCTGCAGCATATTCACCATATTCTAAGCCCTAATAACAGGCCTGTGTTTTTATTTCCTCAAAATACTCATAGGGTTCGAACACAGTGTGGATTTCAAATGCCCATTTTTGAAACAGATAAGTTGGTTGGTTGGGTTTTATGGCATATCAACCTTTGTAGGTCATTTAACACTAAATCCATTTTTATGCAAATAGTTCTATTTCAAACAATTCAGTTTAGCATGAGTACACTGTTTAATTGTCAAAAACATTTCTATTTCAAGCTATTCAGTTTATTCAAACAGTTCTAATTCAGCTTATTCAGTTTAGCATAAGTACAGGTTTTGTTTACACACAGTTAAATGTCAAAACATTTCTATATTAAACAATTCAGTTTAGTGTAAGTACAGTTTCAATGTTAAAAAAAGTTACTTTCAAACAATTCAGTCTAGCATAAGTACACAGTTTAAATGTAAGTATGGTTTAATTGTCAAAAACATTTCTATTTAAGCTATTCAGTTTAGTCAAACAGTTCTAATTCAAACAATTCAGTTTAGCATAAGTATGCAGTTAGCTATTTAATCCATAGATAGGGCCCTATCAGGTGCTACCATTCTGGGCCGCAGTGGACCTGGGAGCAATGGCAATGAAAGGGTGCTCCACATTCCCTAAAGCTTCAGCATCACTGGAGTCTCACCATCAGATTGTTTAGCTGACTGGGCAAGAAACAGATAAGACTGATATCTTTGAAAGATTTGAACAGCACATCTTACCTCCCAAAGAAATTCCCATCACACAGTGACTAATGTGCTGGACTGCGATATTGTAGTGTACCATAGCCAGATACAGATATGCGAAATTGACATAGAATGTTCATATATATATACATAGAACATAGGAATCTCGAAACACGAAAAACACTAACAACTTCTTAGTTCAGGTACGAAACTTTTTATTAGCTTTGAGTTAAAAGGTTCTTTGACATAAGGAGAGAGATACACATTCTTTCTATTCTGGCTTTTTCATCTGCCCCCCCCCCCAACACGTGTAGCACCCGTCACAAAGGCCACTGGCCTGGCTTCGGTGAGCAAGCGAAAGCCAACCGTCTTCTTACGAGGCAGGACTCAACTCAACTTACTGACTTTTTCAAAATCCCCAAAATCCTCCACCTTCTTCCGGTGCATGACGTCACCTGCACTCTGTAACCCCGTTTCCCATCTGGGCTATTGTGACATCTCTGAGTGACACGTCCGCTCCGCGCATGCGTGCATGAACACCTGTCTTAATGTTGCACCTAAGTAACCCATGCACTCGGGAGATCAGGGTTCAATCCCTGGTCAAGTCATACCAAAGCGTTTAAAAATAGTACTTGATGCTGCCTTGTTTAACACTCAGCATGATAAGGTACATATAAAGGGTAAAGTGGAGCAATCCAGGGAAAGGAGTAGTACCCTTCCCTATACCTCAGTGTGGTTGTGATTGAAAAGGGAGCCTTCAGGTTACTCTTGACTACGGTCGCCAACTTTACTTATTGCAAACAACAGCTGTGATATCAGCATAAGTACACAGGTTTTTGTTTACACACAGTTAGATATAAAAACAGTTCTATTTCAAACAATTCAGTTTAGCAAAAGTACACAGTTTAAATGTCAAACAGTTCTATTTGACCCACAGTGGACCTGGGAGTGATGTCAATGAAGGGGTACTCCGCATTCTCCAAAGCAGTACTAAAGCCTCACCATCAGAGATGCAGATGGTGTATTCTGCAGCCCCAGCTGGTTGGATTACTTATGTTTTGCAATTTTTAACTGGACCATAATACCATAGAAGCAACCAAAAACATCTGCAAAAGGTGAAGGCATAGTTGATCACAGTATAGCACAGTCAAGAAATTTCATTTGGGTTGCAAGAATATCAACGATCAGGCAAGGTTAGCCATTTAGGCAAATCTAACAAATAGCACTTAGAGAGTATCGAGCAAGCTCAGCATCTCACAGCCCAGAATGATTTGTTATCTTCATGAACTCTGGAGTTGCCTCACATTTAGGTAGAGTGTTCGCAAATGGTCTGGGAGACATGGGTTCAATCCCAGGTCACGTCATACCAAAGACTTTAAAAATGGTACTTGATGCTTCCTTGCTTAACACTCAGCAATATAAGGTATGTATCAAGGGTAAAGTGGAGCAATCCAGGGAAAGGAGTAGCACCCTCCTCTACACCTTGGTGTAGTAGCTATCAAAAAGGGAGCCTTCTAGTCACCCTCAACTACAATCATCAACTTTACTTACTTACTAAAACATTACAAAACTTTTAATTCGCCCTAGATAAAAAAGATATATAAGGCTGACTGGGAGAGTGATGAAAATGTTTTGATCTGTACCTTATAATGATGAGTGTTAAGCAAGGAGGCATCAAGTACCATTTTTTGAGTCTTTGGTATGACTCGACCTGGGATTGAACCTTGGTCTCCCAGGCCATTGGCGAACACTCTAGCAATTAGGCCAATGGGCCCATTATATTTGGGCCATTGGCCTAATGAGTAAATTGTTTGTAAATGGTCCGGGAGATCAGGGTTCAATCTGGTTGGGTTTTATGGCATATCAACCATTGTAGGCTATTTAATGCCAAATCCTGTTTACACATATATATTGAATATATATATGATTTGTAAACACATAAACAAACCTGAGCTCTTTTCTGCATACAGCGAAATAGTTTCAAGTATTGCTATATAACAGTCACAATTTAGCATGTCATTTGTTTGTACATATAGTTTGTTCTATTTGACCCATAGATAGGACCCTATCAGGTACTACCACTCCAGGTCAGAGTTGACCTGGGAGTAATGGCAATGAAAGGCTACATTACATTCCCCAAATCTCCAAGACTGGAGCCTCACCATCAGATTGTTTAGTGCCATATCCAGGACACTCATTGGGTGGGGAGTCTTACCTCTTTGCACAGATGCAGTTGGTGTATTCTACAGCCTCAGCTGACTGGGGGAAAGAGGTTAGGGAATCACATCAATTGTACATTCCTATTTACATTTTTCGTGTAGTTGTAGAGGTTTGTTTTTTACACAAATAATTTTCAAACAATTCTATTAGACCCATATATTATTCCTACATTGGGTCAGAGTAGACCTGGGAGTAATGGCAATGAATGACCTTGCCACATCTCCAGATCTCCAGAACTAGAGCCTCACCATCAGACTCAGATAAGTGTCCTATCTAAGGCATCATTTTTTTTTCATGCGGGGGGGGGGCGGTCTTACCTTTCTGCTGGTTGGGGGATGCAGTCAGGGTGTTTGATAGCCAGAGTTTTGATAAAAAAGAAATTGAAATTTAAGATGAATGAAAATACAAGTCCTAATTAAATGTTTATTGTAAATAATCAGATAAATTAGGATAAGATTCATGAGTTACTGAAAAGTAAAGAAAAAAATATATACACTCGGAATTGAAACAAATTTTTGAGGGAAATTTCTTTATTAGACTTCTTGTTACAAAAAATCACATGGAAACAAAAGTAAAAAAAAATCACATGGAAAAAAATGTTTAAAAAAATCACATGGAAAAAAAAACATGAAAAAACCCAAAAATAAACTGAAAAAATAAAAACAAACAAAATCACATGAAAAAAAATGGAGAATGTGACTTCATATACTGAGTTTTTTTTTTGGAAAATTCTATCTGGTTTCCACTATTTTTAAACAGTTCCCTCCCAAGGAAGGAACCCTCCCTCCTTTAAAACAAACTTTGAATACACTCAACTGATTAGATGGTTTGTTTTTTTTTGGGGGGAGGGGTAATTTTTTTTTCCTTATATAAAACACAAGTAAATAATTACAAGGTAAGCTAATACTTCCTTTTTGTACTTTTTTTTTCGGATCTGGAATAATAATAATGATAATAATAATAATAATAATGGATGGCATTAGGATGTTAGGATTATTTTTGAAGATCCAGAAGTTGTATAAGAGTACAGCTAAAAATAATTTCTGGAGGAATTTGAAGCTGTAACCTCAAGATGATGATGATGATGATGATAGTCATCATCATCATCATCATCATTGTAGTGGTGGTGGTGGTGGTGATGGTGGATGTAAGGTATTAGTAATCTTATATCAGATTGTCAGTCTTATTTTCTAGGTAAACATCAAGCAGTTTCATAATACGGGCTCTCAGCTATAGAAAAAATCAGCCCATCTGATACAATCTGGGGCAGAGTGACTAAAACTTCTTTAATTGTGGTGGTGGCGGTGGTGGTAGTGGTGAGTATTTCCATAGTAACCGGAATTTCACCTCAGCAATTCAATAATATTAGCAGTGGGAGCAAATATTTATATTGTTTATATTCTCTCTCTCTCTCTAAATATATATATATATATATATATATATATATATATATATATAGAGAGAGAGAGAGAGAGTGTATACATATATATATATGTATATATATACATATATATATGATGAGAAAGAAAGTAAAGGTCTTGTACAAAATCTCTTTGACAATTAGTATATTCAAACCTGAATGAGTTTGTTGAAGAATTTATGACAAGATATCATAACAGGTTTAGTTGAAGATATTACAAAAATGTGAAATACAGATATCTGTGTGATTTCTTTTGGAATTGAACTCGGTAAGGTACTGGTAAAGTAGGAGTTATAGAATTAACCTCATTTCGTTCAAGAAGTTTGTGGCACAGCAGTTTTCTTTGAAGGAAGTTGACTTGGCTACCTGAGTTCAAATCCCCGATGAGGCTGTTTGCATTTCACTTAGTGCTAATACCCTTGGAAAAGGTACAAAGCCAATTATTCTCGTTCCAGCTATGGCTGAATAGTAGGGCAGACTGGATTCTTTAATCTTGGTTCGGCAACCAGTCAAGGTTGGTTGGTTGGAGTTTACGGCATGTCTACCCTTGGGTTATTTTATGCAGAAGAACAAGCCTAGAAGAAGGAAAACTGGATTCAAACCAGTTGTAGACCTGTAGAGGGATCGGCACTGCCAAGCTATTCCTGTCCAAGACAGACTACATGGGTAGTGCCCCCATGAACAAATCAGGTTACAGGATTAGTTTTTTGTTTTTGTATTCAACCAACAATAATCAATAATAATTCTATCAGAGAATTTAAGTGCTCTAACTTAGAGAATAAAGCAATTTCCAATCCAATATGCAAGTTTTTCATAAAAATAGTGTAAGGTGTACATTTGTATTCACTCAGATGATTGTAATTTCTCAAGAAAGGTAACTATCTAATATAAATTGTAGAGTATTTTCTTTTATTTATTTGCAGTTAATAATAAATTTAATAAATATGATGTAAATCAATATTGAGATTAATAACATCTACAAGGTGACCTTTTTGAATCAGATTAAAGCAACAATGATCTGTAATAATTAGAATAATTCTAATTAAATTAAGGTTTAATCTGAAACTGATTGGGCTTTAATCCCAGTTAAAATGAAATCAAAGTTTTAATGTTAAACAAGAATAAATGTGACTCATTTTTGATGATTTTTTTTTCTCTCATCTCCTCATGTCAGATTCATAACAATAATTTTTTTGTATTTTCAAAAAGACATTTCATCTGATAATTGTATTTTCAAAAAGACATTTCATCTGATAATTGTATTTTCATAAAAACGTTTCATCTGATAATTGTATTTTCAAAAAGACATTTAATCTGATAATTGTATTTTCAAAAAGACATTTCATCAGATAATTGTATTTCCATAAAAACGTTTCATCTGATAATTGTATTTATAAAAAGACATTTCATCAGACAATTGTATTTTCATAAAAACATTTCATCTGATAATTGTATTTTCAAAAAGACATTTCATCTGGTAATTGTATTTTCGAAAAGACATTTTATCTGATAAATGTATTTTCATAAAAATGTTTCATCTGATAATTGTATTTTCATAAAAACACATAAAACTTATGAGGGATGAGAAAATATTAATTTTAGGTTTTATCATGATCTACTGGCCAGTATTTGAGCACTTTTCCGATTTAAGAAAAAATGTTTTTATAAAAATTTGTTTGTTTCACAATATACAGGGTGTTTCAGAAAAATCGATATCATTTCATAATCTAACTTGACTAATTCTCATTCAAATCATCTCAAATTTTAACAGCACATGTCGAAACAACTCAAAAACTCTTTGTTTACTGTTTAAATGTCTTCTCTTTTTCAGTTAATAGCATTTTTATACCAGAAAAGTAAATATTAAACAGAATTTTCAGTTGTTTCTACACATTGTATTCATATATCATTTATTGAACCTATATCAAAATAGATCCACTAAATTGGATTTAAAAAACTGAATAAGTATTTTGACTGTTTGTAATATATATAAGTATTTTGTTTTTCAAGTTTAGAAATACCATTCACAGGAAAAGAAAAGACATTTAAACAAAGAATTTAAAAAACTGAATAAGTATTTTGACTGTTTGTAATATATATAAGTATTTTGACTGTTTATAATATATATAAGTATTTTGTTTTTCAAGTTTAGAAATATCATTCAAAGGAAAAGAAAAGACATTTAAACATAGAATTTAAGTTGTTTCTACACATGCTGTTAAAATATGAGATCATTTGAATTAGGATTGTCAAAATTATTAAATTACGAAATGATACCAATTTTTCTAAAACAGCCTATATATATATATATATATATATATGTATGGAATATTAGCAAAAAAGCCGAACTGCCACAAATTTTAATGAAATTTCAATGGTTTAGACACACATAGGAAGTGATTATTTTCCTTGATTATTATGGTCAAAATTTTTTTAGTTGTAGCAAAAAATCATTGGCAAAGACTAAACACACATTAGGATATTAAATCAAGGAAAAGAAAATTTTAAGAAATTTCCTATTTTTTGCTATTTCTGAAAATTTACTTTTTAGAAAATTATATCTTTTTTGCTACAATCAAAGAAATTTTGACAACTCAAAGAAAATCACTTCCTTTGACAACCATTTCAATAAAATTTGTGACAATAATAAGAAATTGGTTCAGTTTTTTTTCAGTTTTTTTTTGTCCAGTACTATATATATATATATATATATATATATATATATATATATATATATATATATAATTATGTGCTCTTTATTCCTAAGAAGATTTTGTTTGGCCTGAATTTCAAGCAGACATTTTGGCAGCTGTGCTTTAAAATAGGAAGACCTTTTAATAGTTGTCAGGTCAGTTTTCTCTTTTCAACCATTAAAGTTCAATAATTATGCGAATTAATAAATACTGCAGAAAAATAATTGATTAAAAAATAAAAAAACAACAACATATCAATGATGGTGAGAAGGAGACATTAAACAGTGGAAGAGATGAAACAGTTCTTTCACATAAAAAAATAACATATTGTTTAAGTATTTTCACTTTGAGAAAAGTCATTAATATAAAACATTTTTTTTTAGAAAATTCAGTCTTTTCTTTGATATTTTCAACACAACATTTCAGCTGAAAGGATTTAACATCTCATAAATAAGTGGAAAAAGATATTAATGTGGGAAAACCTACTGTTTTCTCAAGATCAGATTTGAGAAATGTAGCCAAATTAGATTGATAGATTGATTTTAACAGCATGGCAATCTAACTAGGGTTATTTTATATCTAGAAGTTACGAAATTACATTCATTGTACATTTATATTTTGATTTTTTGTTTAGTTGTTTCTTAAGAGTTTTTTTTGCATCCAGATTGGCATAATGGTTAGAGTGTTCGCCAATAGCCTGGGAGACCTGGGTTCAATCCCAGATCGAGTCATATTAAAGACTCAAAAAATGGTACTTGATGCTACCTTGCTTAGCATTCAGCATTATAAGGTAAGGGTCAAGGGTAAAGTGGAGCAATCCTGGGAAAGGAGTAGTGCCCTCCCCTACACCTTGGTGTAGTAGCTATTGTAAAGGGAGCCTTCAGGTCACCCTCGACTATGGTCGCCAACTTTACTTACTTTACTGTATGATATCAAGTATTCTTATGTAATACAAATAATTTGCACATAGATGTATGGTTTTAAATATTATTATCTAATTCTAATAATTATATGGTTTCAAATAATTATTTCTACTAAATAATAGTTATTTGTTTGCATACAGTGATATGGTTTGGTTTGGTTTGGTTGTTTAATAGCATATCAACCTTTGTAGGTTATGTAATGTTAAAGCCATTCTCATAGAAGAACAGTAGTGGTACTATTTAACCCATAGTGGGGAGGATAAGGGGGTTCATACCTTTCCCAAGGGTATTTGTCCAAAAGTGAACCTAATAGCGCAACTGGAGTTCGAACTCACTTACTACGATTTCGCAGTCCATCACTTTAACCATTACACCACGAGCCCCCCCGTGATATGGTAACTAATAATCTTTAGTAAACAATTATGCCTTCAAGAAATTATTCTTAATACAAATAATTTACAATCACATGGCATCAAATATTCCTATTGAATAAGAATGATTTTTAAACAGATCTATTTAACCAATAAATGAGATCCTGGCAGGTACTACCACTCCAGGTAAGAGTGGACTTGGGAGTAATGAAGGCATACTCCACAAACCTCAGATCACCAGGACTAGAGGCTCGCCATCAGACACAGTTTAGTGTCATACCCTGTACACCCCTTTTATTAGGGGAGGATCTAACCTCCCTACCGGGGATTTAGTAAGTATATGCTAAGCTCTACCCCAACAGAGCAAGACAAAGACGAGGAGGAAAAATCTGATAGGGAAGATTATAGAGGGAGAAGAGTATCCATTACTCTCACTGCCTCCTGGGATAAGATCCAGATAATTGACAGAGAGCATCATTGGAAAGTGAATGAGGTGGTATATATCTACTTTATCTCTTGATTGCATTAGCGAAACTTGTACAGATGATTTTACAATGATGTAGGTTTCTTTGCTCAACAAACGTTTTCAAGAAAAAATCAGAGGCACTCATGGCATAATGATGAGCAATGTAGGCTATCAAAGTTCAAATCCTGAACGAGGCTGTTTGCATTTCACATAAAGCTAATACCCTTAGGAAAGGTATGAATCCAACTATTCTCCCTCTAGCCAAGGGTAAATAATAGAACAGACTAAGTTTTTTAACCTTGCTATGGGAACTGGTCTAGGAGAAGAAAAACTGAATTTAAACCAGTCATAGACCTGGAGAGGAATGGGCTTCTTATCCTAGACACACTAAGTGAGTAGCATCCCCACAACCAAACCAGATCACGGGGCCAGAGAGAGAGGGAGAGAGAGAGAGAACAAAGAAAAAAAATCTAAGAACATTTCCAATTTTTTGAAATTTGTAGTATGAATAACAAATACAAACAAAAAACAAACAATAAATAACTGTTGCTGTTTAGATGATTTAAGAAATCTCTTTGCTCTTATTTTTCTTCCTTCTTTATACTGCTAGAAAAAGGAACCCTCTTTTTTCCAAATGAACAGTACACCTGAGGAAGGTTGGAGAAATGGATGAAAGATTGTGTTGACAATAGGAAAAGACAGACTAAAATGATTCAACTGTTTAAAAAAAAAAGATTGGAATGGTTTAAACACCATTCTCTATGCCAAGTTTAAATCAATCAATTAGATTTTCACTGGTAAAATATGAACAATACTTAAATTTGACATTCCTTAATTAAACATTACTTAGAAAATTGGGTATCTCATGTAGTGTAATGCTTAACAAGTTAGGCTTGCAGACCATTGTTAGTGAGTTTGAATCTTATTGGGTGCTCCATACTACTGGTCTTGTGTCATAACAAACCAAAGCTTAGTAATTAAATAAAAGTTAATTAGAAAATAAGTATTGATGTAAACCAAAAACACCAAAGAAAAATTTGCATCAGGATGGAGAATTTAGTGCTGATCTCAATGACTTTTCAATTATATAAGTTTTATCATATGTGACAAACTTTGAAAAAATGAAATGACAAAATAAGTTTGTTTTTTGGATGATAATCCTAGCCAATACAACCAATGATGAGATTCAACATTTTTTTCGAAGCAGGTTCTCTCTTTGCCTTCATAAATTTTTTTGTCAAATATGAAAAAATATGCAATTAAAAATTTTATCATCACATATCCAATATTTTCCAATTGAAACATCACATTTTTTTTTATTGCATGTTTGTTTAACTCTTGTGTATGATTTCTTATTTTCAAATGGTGGAAAAATTTACAAATTTGTCATCTTTGGGATCAGATGGTAAATTCAGTACAAATGTCCTGTTGCACATGCAACACTTTTTTGTGGAAAGCATTTTAGATAAAGAAAAACTTCAGGTTTAAAATAAAACAAGAATTGGTTTTGAACTTTTGAAATTTTGGTAAACAGTTGTATATCTCACCACAAAGGCTAAATTTAGCAAATAGGTTTAAAAAATATCTAATTAAAGGATTTGAAAACAAGATGAAAGTAAATAAAATAATATACAAGTTAAGATATTTGTAGTTAAAATATCATAAAAGCAACATTTTGGTTAATAATTTTTTTTTTGGCAGAGGAGTTAATAAGTTTCAAAGTAGAAGCTAAATATTTTTCTTATAGATTTTTTTGATTTACATAGAGGTCCACTTGTATTTGGAGATCCTACCATTCAGATTTTTTTTTCTTTTTGCTTCTCCTACATATTTTATTTGGCTATGACCAAATAAAAAAAAAATTATCACTAAGTCAGTAAGTTTTACATATCTGACTAGCAACAATACTCAGCATTGCCCATGATAAAAAAACCCCAGTCCAATTAATCATATGTACCCAGACTAACTTGATTTATGTTCTGAAGTTAATAAACATTTATATTAGGTTTGAATAGGGATTGCGATTATACTGGCCTGTTGGCATCATGTTTAGAGTGTTTGCTAGTGGTCTGGGAGACCAGGGTTCAATCCCAGTTTGAGTCATTCCAAAGACTCAAAAAATGTTACTTGATGCCTCCTTGCTTAACACTCAACATTATAAGGTATGGATCAAAGGTGAGTGAAGCAATCCAAGGAAAGAAGTAGCACCCTCTTCAACACCTTGGTATAGTAGCTATTGAAAAGGGAGGCTTTGGGTTGCCCTTGACTACAGTCAGCTAACTTACTAGGGACTGTGATAGTTTAAAAAGTTTTTGCAATCATTTTGTTTTTGGTAACTTATTGATATAAATGTCCACTGTTAATAGATGGGTATACACACACATGGATAGACAACCTAGGAATAAAATAAAACTTTATAAAAAAAGTTTTCAAAATTTAAATAAAGATAGAATTTATATTACCAAACCTCATAAGTATTTAAACAAACTTATCTCATAAGTGTTGCTTAAGAAATAGTATTCGCTGTTCACATTTATTCATTTTTTTTCTCTTATTTTGAATTTTGGAGATTATTTCTCTGGAGGTGCACTTTTGTAGGAAATGGAATTGCTGACCAGAGTTCAAATCCTGAATGAGGCTTTTAATGTTTCACTTTGTGCTAATGCTCTTGTGAAAGGCATGGATCCATTTCTTATCCCAACTCCAACTATGGGTAAATACTAGGACAGACTGGGTTTTTTAGAATTGTTTAGGAAATCAATCTAGAAGGAAAACTCTGAATTCAAACCAGCTTTACTCCACTTCAAAAAAATTACCTTGTATCACATCTTGCCTGTGGTGGAGGGTACTTATTTCTATGGAGTAGAAAAAAAAGAAGAGAGATATGTTGATGGTTTCATCTGACAATAAAGTGAAATCAGATGCAATAAGAACTTAACCAACACTATCATTTGGCACTTTCTTGGATAGACAGTCTTTACAGTGATAAGAGCCAATTAAAAACTGCATTCTTAAACAACACCTTTGGCAGTCACAAAGTTAAGTTCAATGTTGAGTTACTTTCTATTCATAGAATTTATATCAATTTATTGAAAGTACTTAAAGACAAGTACTCTATAATTAATATCAAACAGTTATCTCCCTTGAGAAATAATGATTAAGTGGAGTAGGAATGTTGTCATGGCAAATTTGATTGGAAATTGTTTTATTCTCTAAGTTAAATGAAAAAGTAAAATGTTGTAATCTGTTACTTAACAGTGGCCTAATGAGTAGAGTGTTCGCCAATGGTCCGGGAGAGCAGGCTTCAATCCCAGGTTGAGTCATACCAAAGACTTAAAAAATGGTACTTGATGCCACCTTACTTAGCACTCAGCATTATAAGGTGAGGATCAAGGGTAAAGTGGAGCAATCTTGGGAATGGAGTAGCACCCTGCCCTACACCTAGGTGTAGTAGCTATTGAAAAGAGAGCCTTCAGGTCACCCTCGACTTAGGTCGCCAACTTTACAACTTACTTAACAGATAACTAATATATGTTTAGATAAGAGATTTTAACACTTTCTAGGCAATAGTGATGTAGAAACAGAGATTCCTCAGCTGAAATTCTGCCCACCAATGAATATGTATTTCTAGGTAAGTGCCACAAATATTGGCTGCATGGGTTCTCAGGGCTAATGCTATTCCACTTTTGCTGTTACAATGAAATACAAAAGTTCATTAAAATATGAATGCCACCGAGAAATGTCTTTTAAATGCTGAATTAATCTTTACTTTATTCTTATTGTTGTGATGAAGTCAATCATTATTGTAAATTTTGAGTATCATCTTTTTTAGTTGCTTTTTACTTGATATGATTTAGGCTTCTGTATAATCAATGGCTCATGTAGCTAAGAGGTAAGGCAGCCGGTAGAAATAACCAGGCATCTCCAAGGCAAAGGCTGATGGGAGTTTCAGTTTCAATTCATTATTGTCATCTTTAATACTAACTGTTTCTCATCATAGAAATAATGATCTAAGTCAACTTTAATGAAAAAAAAAAAAGCGACTAAAATTAAAAAGATGGAAGAATATACTGGTCAAAATTAATATATATTTTTAACAGACATTTTAATATATACTGGTCAAGATTAAACTTTATTCTTTACAGACATTTTGAATTATCTGTTGAAATATTTAGGAAATTCTAGTGGGTAGAGTGTTTGCCAATGGTCCAGCAGACTGGGATTACAAGGTTTGATTTAAGCATTACATCTTAATTTGACTTATTCTGAACAAAGTAAGGGTTATATATATACACTTGGGAGATGACTTTAAAAATGGTACTTGATACCTCCTTGCTTAACATTCAGCATTATAAGGTATGTATCAAGGGTAAAGTGGAGCAATCCTGGAAAAGGAGTAGCGCCCTCCCTTACATCTCGGTGTAGTAGCTATTGAAAAGGGAGCCTTTGGGTCTCCCTTGACTACAGTCGCCAACTTTACTTACTTACTGTTAATTTATCACTTTTATTTTTATTCTTTAAGAGTCAGTCCGAATGATTGAGATAATGCGGATATTCCCTAAATCCTTACTTTACTACTGATAAGGATTTAAGTAAGCATTTAAAACAAATATCATTTACAATGTTTTTGCTTCTTAAAGAAGTTAATTGTAAAGATAAGAGGAAAGGAAATTTTACATCAGCAGTTGAAATATCATATGCAAGCTTCATTTTAGCATCCATGCCTTTGTGTTTTGTTAATAATTTTGTTTTCCAAAGACATTTCAAGTCTAAATCTTATAAATGTGTGAGAGACAAATTTAATGTGAAATTTTCCATAGTGCACTTTCCAACAAGCTGATAAATTTTATGAGAATGGAAATGTACAGGAACTAAAGTGTTCATCTGGCTGGACATCTTTGTTAATTCCCAACTCCTTTACCTAGAAAATCTTTTAGAAAGCTATCTTTGCAGATTGGGCTGTCTATGACAACTGGTTTTAGGGCTACAGAGAAGTTAAAAAGATAGTTGCATTATTTTGTGAAACACCCTGGAGATAAAAACAATTAAATATGTGATCTTGCAAAAAAGTTTTGATGTAAGGAATTTATCAGGAAATTGTTTAAAGTTTGTTATTTGCTTTCATAATTAATATATTCTTTACTCATCATGGTTAGATGAGATTAAACACTTGATTTTAATTTTTCTCTGTATAAAGTTGGTTGTCAGTGCATGTATGTACACATATTATACAAAATAGTGTCATCAAAATTGCTTTGTATGCTGGTTGATTTTAGTTTTAACACTCCATATTTAAGTTAAACAGAATGTTTCATATTTTGACCAAATTAGCTGTTCTTACTGAATGATAATAACTAATTTGTATATTCAGCATAAATATGAAAATGTTACAAATAATTATTTTGCTATTCATTTTCAATTTGGTCTTTTGTAATCTTTATTGAATGGTAAATGTTGCTGTTAATAATAAAAGCTATCAACAACAAAACGATATTGTTAAATGATTTCAGCAAAGTTAAACAGTTTCAAGTATTGATAATGTTCAACATATTTTGTTGTCTACTTTAAAACCAACTAGGCGTGGTGCTAATAATTCCACTCTGTGAGATCAAACTTAGCACTGAAACTGCAGCCTTAGTGGGTTAGGGTGTGGTAATCACTTTATACTATCTCCTATAATATCTTTTGATATATTTATTCCTGTAGACTCCTAACAGAGGTAGCATATTGTACTGACAAGCTATGTATCATAATAACTGTAATATATGCATATAAACACTATATAGCAAAATATAACGATAATAAGACATTTAGGAGGCATTTGTGGTGTATAGGAAATGAACATGGTGACTCAAGTTCAATAAAACCATTGACTTTTTGTCTATGACAGCTTTGGGGGGGGGCAAGAACATTGAGATATTTTAGTATATATTTTGAAAATGTAACATATCTAAATAATAATCTAAGTTGACTTCTTTTGTTCAATAACAGAATTATTTATTTATTAATTTTATTCAAAGGAAAAAAAAAAGCAAATATTCATTTTATCATTAATAGCAAGTAAGACATCGTTTAAATATTTACTCTGTCCTGTTAGTAGGCCTTAGAATACAGATTGTTCTCCATATGACACTTGGTGAGGTTTCAGTTCTGGAGATCAAGAGAGTATGAAGTACTCCTTCATTACCATTAAGGGCACCTCGGGTGGTGTAATGGTTAGCAAGGTAGACTAGCAAACCTACACGAGTGAGTTCGATTCTCATTGGGTGCCCAATTCATGTGGCCTTGTGCTACATCTAAGCAAAAAAGCTTAGTAAATTACCTCTAAAGGGCACCTCGGGTGGTGTAATGGTTAGCAAGGTAGACTAGCAAACCTACACGAGTGAATTCGATTCTCATTGGGTGCCCAATTCATGCGGCCTTGTGCTACATCTAAGCAAAAAGCTTAGTAAATTACCTCCTTCATTACCATTACTCGCAGGTTCATGCTCATCTGAAGTGGCAGTACCTGTCAGGGTCTCACCTATGAGTCAAATAGATTTGTTTGAAAATTGTTTGTATTAGATAAAAATACTTGATATCATATAACTGAGTAAATCATTTGTATTAAGAATAGTTACTAATGAATATTATTTGTATAGTAAGCCCAGCTGACAGGGCTATATAAGCATTGTATTTGCAAACTGGCTCATTGGCCTAGTGGGTAGAGTGTTCGCCAATGGCCCGGGAGACCTGGGTTCAATACCAGGTCGCATCATACCAAAGACTCTAAAAATTGTACTAGATACCTTCTTGCTTAACACTCAGCAATATAAGGTACATATCAAGGGTAAAGTGGAGCAATCCAGGGAAAGGAGTAGCGCCCTCCCCTACACCTTGATGTAGTAACTATTGAAAAGGAAGCCTTCTGGTTGCCCTTGACTATGGTCACTAGCATTACTTTTTATTTGCAAACAGGAGATGAATGTTGATGGCTTGACTGTTAAAAATCTAGGCCAAAATGAGATCAAAAGGGATGAGGAAGATTTATAGTTCTCACAAGTTGAACTGCAATAAAGCTAATAGAAAATTCGGGAAGTAATCCTTTATTTATTCTGCTAAACTGCAATAAACAAGCAACTATAGAAGAGACCCTTTGTTCATCAAAATAAATGTGATAGTAAAATATTTGTAAACATTTTACGATCACGTCAGTACAAAAAGTTCAATCCAAATAAAAGAGAATAGAAAAATTAAGTTTTTATTAAATGCGCAAGTTTTAGGAAAATAATTATTACTAAAATGGTTCCAGCCAGAGTTAAAGATTAGTCTGTGGGTCTGGCTTAGTGCTTGTTTAATTGCTTACATTCAACATATTTTGCTGTTTACTTCAAAACCAACTGGGTGTGGTGCTAACAATTCCACCCTGCAAAATCCAACTTGCTACTGAAACTGCAGCCTTATTGGGTTAGGGTGTGGTGATCACTTTATACTCTCTCCAATAACATCTTTTGATATATTTATTCCTGTAGACTCCTAACAGAGGTAGCATATTGTACTGACAAGCTATGTCTCATAATGACTGTTACATATGCATATAAACACCATACAACAAAATATAACAATGATAATAAGACATTTAGGAAGTGCTTGTGATGTAATGGTTACATCATAGGAAATGAACATGGTGACTTGAGTTCAGTTCCCAAATGAGGCTATTTGCAATTCACATAGCACTAATACCTTTAGGAAAGATATGAATCAAACTATACTACCATAGTTATAGATAAATAGTAGGGCAGACTGGCTCTTTAACTTTGGTATGGCAACCAGTCTTGGAGAAGGAAAACTCTGAATTCAAACCTTTTAAACTCTGCTTAAAAATCAACCTTGGGTTAGGTTCAGTTAAGTTATTTGGTTTAATGGCATATGAAACCTTGATGGTTATTTAATGCCAAATCCTGTTTGTACAGATATATGATTTTTAAGTGAATAGTTTGTAGGTAAAATTATTTTTTAAATGAGTTAGAGCTCACTTGTTTGCAGAGAGTTAAATGACTTCTAATATTGCTATTTAACACTGATAATTCTATTCAACATAATTCATTTGCTTGCACACAGTTAAATGGTTTCAAGTATAGTAAATGATTAAATATTTCTATTTAACCCATAAAGGAGACCCTATCAGGTCCTACCACTCTGGGTCTGAGTGGACTTGGGAGTAATGGCAAAGAAGGAGTACTCCACATTCCCCAAAGCACCATGACTGGAGCCTCACCATCAGATTGATTAGTGTCAGGACACTTAGCGGGAGAGGGTCTTATCCTTTTGCAGAGATGCAGTTGGCATATTCTACAGCCTCAGTTGACTGGTCTGAATTCAACTTGTATTGCATGCTGCTCATGTGAAGAAGTTGGGTAAATATTGGACATTTAGTTAGCGATTTCTTGTCTTAATCTATCTTTATCATTATTAGCACTATTATTTTTGCAGCCTAAAGACAAGCACTCTTGATGGTTAATCACCTGATTCCAGGGAGCCTTCTCCCAGGCACTTTCTGCATAGTAAGGCTAAGTTTATGGTTTGACACATGAAGTGAGTATAAAGAAGAATGCTGAAAGGATCTATCATTTTTTTGTGAGACATGCATGTGTCTTGATTTGTGCATGCACTTCTCACTCCATTAAAATGACCTTGTGTCAAATCTTGCCTAGTGGCATTTTGGATAAATCCTTTGATAACATGTTTTGAAGCAAATCTAACTTGGCTTGACTTTTTAATTGACATTGTTAAGGAATAAGTTTCTAATTAAGATAAATTATGATTATTTAGTCTTTGAGAATGTAGTGTAAATAACTAAGGGATTGTAACATTGGTGGTGAGATTGTTTCAATTAAATACAGAATGACACATAATATCCATTATAATAAGATGTCAGAACATTTCCATTCTGTTAAATTATAATAAAATTTTGTGTTTCAGAATTTTCCAATACGTTTTCAGAAGACGCTCTTGAAAAGAAGATCCATTGTAAAATTGTTCATCTTGTCAAAAAAATGACTATGAAAAGGTTTAGAGTTTAAGCATACAAACCCTTGCTTATTTCTAGGTAAACTTAAAAGAATTTCTAAATTATATTTTTAGTTGAAATACTCAAGTAAATTATCATTTTCATATTTAGCTAACTTACAAGATTTATATTTTTAGCCTTCGTATGGCAACCAGTCTAGGAGAAGGAAAAACTCTGAATTCAAACATGCTATACTCCACTGAACAAATTAACTGTGTCACATCCTGCTAGTGTTGGAGGGATTGGGTAAATATGGGTTTAGTTGGTTTGGTTTCTTTGTTTAATGGCATATCAACCTTCATAGGTTATTTAATGCTAAAGCCATCAGTAGTGATACTATTCAACCCATAGCTGGGAGGATAAGGGGGTTCATACCTTTCTCAAGGGTATTTGTCCAAAAGTGAACGTCATAGCGGGACTGGAGTTTGAACTCACTATGATTCTGCAGTCCATCGCTTTAACCATTACACCATGAGGACACCCCCAGGGTAAATACGGGAGGCATTGATAGCTTAACATTTATCATTAGAGAAAAGGGAATTGGCAACCTGAATTCAAATCTTGGACAAAGTTGTTTGCATTTCATTTTGTGTTAATGCCTCTGGGTAAAATTTGTTGGGCAGGCTGGGTTCTGTAACCCTAGTAAGGCAACTAGTCTAGAAGGTAAACTCTGAATTCAACCTAGCTTTGCTCTGATTAAAAATTGACCCTGTGTCACATCCTACCTGTAGCAGAAGTATTGGGTAAATATACATAGGATTTATATCTTTTTAAAGATTTAAATTTTAAGATAGAATATATCTCCTCTATGAACAAAAAAAGGAAAAATATACAGAGAGTCTCCATGGCATAGTGGCTAATGTACTGGAGTGCAAGTGAATTCAAACTCCAGTCATACTATTACATTTACTTTTGGACTAATGCCCTTGGGAAAGGTATGAACCCCCCTTATCCTCCCCAGTTATGGGTTTAATAGTACCACTACTGTTTTTCTACAAGGAAGACTTTGGTATTAAATAACCCACAAAGGTTGATATGCCATTAAAAAGCAAGAAAGAAAAAAGGAAACATAAGAACAAAGAATAGACTGATGTGAAAACAACAAAACCATTTTTATATCTAATCTGATGAACAAACCTTCTGAACAATAACTAAAAATGTATGCGAACATTCTTTTTTCTATTGTGGAAATATTTTTAGCTAACAAGATTGTTAAATGTGATTACTATAAATATCAACCAAGTTTGGCTGAGTTTACAACAGATCACATTTTATGGGCAATAGTGATGTAGAAACAGGGATTCCCCAGCTGAAATTTAGCCCATCTATAAATATGTACTTCTAGATAGCAGTACAAATATTGGCTGCTTGTCTTCTAAGGAGTAACACTACTTTTTCTGTTACCATGAAATACAAAAGTCAGCTCATCATGGATGCTACAGAGAGATACTGTTTTTTTTTGTAAATGTCAAGATCATCTTAATTTTATTCTTATTTTAATGAATTAAACCACTATTATAAATTTTGACTACCGTTTTCTTTAATCTTTTTTAGTTGCTTTTTTAATGGGTGATTTAGGTCTCTGCAATATCATGTAGCGGTAAAGCAGCAGGTATGGATAACCATACAAATGATTTTTAAACAGATCTATTTGACCCATAAACTTAACAAGTGCTAACATTCTAGATTAGGGGTGTCCCCGTGGTGTAATGGTTAAAGTGATGGACTGCAGAATTGTAGTAAGTGAGTTCGTACTCCAGTTGCGGTATTACGTTCACTTTTGGGCAAATACCCTTGGGAAAGGTATGAACCCCCTTATCCTCCCAGCTATGCGTTAAATAGTACCACTACTGTTCTTCTCGGAGAATGGCTTTGGCATTAAATAACCTACAAAGGTTGATATGCCATTAAACAAAGAAACCAAACATTCCATTCTAGATTAGAGTGGAGAAAAATAAGGCCGTCACAAAATTGAATAACAAAATGGAAATCTAAACTAAGATATTAGTTAACTCTGGACATAGAAAGTCCAAGGTTGAGAGGTAAATATTCATGAGGTGCAGAAAGCCTTTGGAAAGAAACATGCATCTGGTGTTGGAAAGAATTCAGAAAGAATGAATGCTGCTGATTAAAGACAGCAAAATGAGTTTCTACTGAAGTCTCAAATACGTGAAACCAGTCAACGTGTTGGGATTACGTCCCTTTCTTTCCAAAATAATACTTCTAATGGTTGCTAGGTGGCATGACCAAAGTAGCATTATGTGTAGCAAAGTCAAAACTCTCTCTTCGTTCCAGCCTTGACAGTAAACAGCATACGAGTGGATGCATCTCCCAACAGGAGGTCTTTTGCCCCAACAAACCTCATGTCATAGTGTGCTTTGACATAAGTCTTCATATGACAATTTTCATTCTATAAAGGACTTTTTACTACCAGATAGAGTACATTATGAAGAGAAAGTACTTAGTATTTCATGTAATTCCTGTATTCCTTCAGTTAAGTTTGCTCAGACAATAAATATATTGTTGTTAATTAGCCATTGTTTTATGTTGTTTTGCATGAGGAAATGTTTAATGATAATACATTTTCTCTGCTACAAGTGCCCAAATTGTGTTTCTCATTCTGAAATAATTGTGGCTGTGAGTTTCGGTATTCAAATACGACTAATATACAAAGATCAACTTTCAAGTCGTTGATACCAAAGCCCACTTGATCCTATTACACAAATGCAGCAATAGATCAAGTCATATATCCCAATTGCGTATTGGTTACACAAGACTTACTCCTTTATATTTAAACAAGAGGAGCAACCACAATATAGAGCATGTCAAACACCCTAAACTGCTAAACATTCTCTCATGGAATGCAGAACTTGAGCTCAAATTTTAATGGTTTATCAATGCCAGCAATATAAAAAAACTGATTTGAAAATGTCAACATTTTGTCCTTCTCGTAAAAAATAAAATTATACTGAATATTATGAACATAAACATGACCAATACCATACAAATAATTAAAAACTATTCCAGAGGATTTTGACATTGTTAAAATGAAATAATAATAAAAAAAAATTTCTTAAACTATATAAAAATGTAAATGTGAATGTACATGATTCCTAAACCTCTAGACATAAAATAACTTCAGATAGGTTGACATGCTGTTAAAAAGCAATCACTAGCAGATGGTTGGTTGGGTTTTATGGTATATCAACCTTCGTAGGTTATTTAATGCCAAATCCATTTTTATGAAAATAATCAGTTCTATTTCAAACAATTCAATTTAGCATAAGCACGCAGTTTAAATGTAAGTACAGTTTAATTGTGAAAAACATTTCTATTTCAAACTATTCAGTTTAGCATAAGTATGCTGTTAGTTCTATTTAACCCATAGATAGGGCCCTATCAGGCGCTACCATGCTGGGCCAGAGTGAACCTGGGAGCAATGGCAATGAAGGGGTGTTTCGCATTCCCCAAAGCCCCAGCATTACTGGAACCTCACCATCAGATTGTTTAGTGTCATTTCCAGGACACTCATTGGCCGGGGTTTACCCCTCTGCAGAGGTGCAGTCAGTGTATTCTACAGCCCCAGGCGATTGGGCAAGATCACTAGCAGAGGGACAAATGGATAACATTCCGTGGTGATGGTAAAGTAGCTGAACTGATATGAATCAAGATGGCACAATCGACTTTGTCAATTAAGTAGATCAAATAAGCCAAGAGGAATTTGACAAGACATGAGAATACTACCCTAAGGTGAATGTGACTTTTATATCAGTACAACAAATCAGTGTTGCTCTTTGCAATTGATGTAATATAGGTGCTCCACTTCAAATCAGGAGAAAAGTGGAGACTTAAAAGTTTATTAAAAGAGTTGATCACTTTCAAAGAAGTTCTATTTATTAAAATAGAGCAAAGATCAAACGAGTTCAAATGGTGATAGAAAGCTAACAACTTAGTCTTAGAGATATCAAACAATCCATTCTCAGCATAATTACACAATTAAATTAACCCTAAGAACTTTGAGGGGTCTCCTACAACTGTAGGTCTCTCACTTCGGGCTCTTGGCTTGAAAAATCTAGGAAAATGTACAATGTTGTAATTTGTTGTTTAACCACTAGTAAAGCGGTTAAATAACAAATTACATCATTTTACATAAATAACAACTTACAATATTCTATAGATAATTTAAGATATATATTAAAAAAAAATTATAAAGTATAAAATTGCAACATTTTATTGGCAATAACAATGCTGCAGTGTAGGGGGAAATTCAAGTCTGAAATTCTAGCTGCTCAGGTTAATGTACTTTTAGTTAGTGGCATAAATACCAGCCACTCAGATTCAAAGGGTTATGGTCAGATATTTGGAGTAGAGGCCATGTTTAAAACTTCTTGATCCAATATTTTATCATATGATCTCATCAGCAAAGATGTTAACAAATGACGCAAAAGTCAATTAATATACCAATATTATTCCTTGTTTTTAATCAGTATTGGGAAATCTATCAAAGGATCATGTGATAAACTTGTTTCCAAGAAAAGACTGATTATAATGGCATATCAACCTGTCTGGGATTATTTCATGCTTGGAGGTTAGGGAATTGCATTCATTGTACAGATTTACATTTTTTGTATAGTTGTTTGAGAATTTTTTTTTTTGCGATATCAAATATTCCTAATACAAATAATTTGCATACAGTTGTATGGTTACAAGCATTCCTACCTAATATTAATAATTTTATGGTCTCAAGTAATTATTTCAATTTGATAATAGTCATTTGTTTGCACACAGTTGGATGGTATCAAGTAACAATACTTGGTAAAAGATTATAGCTTCAAGTAACCATTCTTAATACAAATAATTTAGTTAGATAGCATCAAATACTAATAATTTTTAAATAGATCAATCTGGGAGACCAGGGTTCAATCCAAAGACTCAAAAAAATGGTACTTGATGCCACCTTGCTTAACACTCAACATTATAAGGTAATTACCAAGGATAAAGTGGGGCAATCCAAGGAATGGAGTAGCGCCTTCACCTACACCTTGGTGTAGTAGCTATTGAAAAGGGAACCTTCAGGTCACCCTCGACTAAGGTCGCCAACTTTTATTTGGTCCATAGATGGTACCTTAACAGGTACTATACCACTGAGTCAACCTTGGAGTTATGGTTATGAAAAAGTACTCCATACCACCTAGGGCTCCAGTCCATGAAGAGAGATAAACATCAAATTGGTAATGACAATATGGTCAGGATTCTAAGTCTATGTACAATTAACACAACACAGAAACAGGGATGTTCATTTTATCATTCATTGCAATAGGAAGTTGCTTCCCTTGGGCTTGTTTAGTCCAACGTTCTTCTGATTACAAACAATAAGTAGATTGGAAGTGTTTAGCAATAGTTTGAAAAAAAAAAAAAAAAAGAATCTATGCTCTTTGCCTTTTACCGATAAGCTTGATCTTTAACCCTTTGACTATTAAGTTTTTGTTTAAGTTTTGGATACGCAAAATCATGCTTCAAGAATGTTTTAATGAAAAGAAAATTTGACTGGGACACTGGTATCCCAGTGGGAGCAAAAGGGTTAAATGGAAATTGCACCACTATGTCCACCAATATGGCACCATAGAATTTATAATGTAATCTCTACGTTATTATTCAGTTCCAGATGTTTCTCTGACATGATACATGGTGAACATTCATTGAATGTTTGATAACTTTTTATGCCATTTTATTGAATGAAGGCATTGGCAACTGCCCTTTATTTGGATGAGTATTTTCTTTCATCTTAATTCTCAGTTGCTTTTAATTGCAACTCAAACCATAAGCCCAAGTATGGTAAATTATTTGTGGCTAAATTCAGAATTTAATCATTGCTTCTGAGAATTTAATAAAAAGAGTTAAATTGTTAGGGAAATCCTATATCATAAGATCAATTACTCTAAGATGATAAATTTACCTAGAGTCCCATCAGCCTATATGACAATGTAGCTTCAAATAGAATATTAAAGATTTAATAGTATCTTTAATTCTAAAACCTAAAGAAAGAATTCATGTCCAAGAAATATTTATTTGCTAGTCACTCATTCCTCAGTAACAGAAAATCTGATATCCTAACCATTTGTACTTTGAAATTGTTTTATTTGCCTTTATCAATTACTGTTTCATTTATTTTTAGACAAACCATTATGTCTCAATATCAATTAACTAGTATTTTCTTTCCCCTTAACTTTTAGTTGCTTTTAAAAAAAATCACAACTGACACAGGCCATCAATTCTACGAGGAACAGTATAGAATGGAAATAATAAAGGATAAACTGTTGGTGAGATTTGAACTCACATTCCCTTTGCCTCAGGTAAGCCTTTTTAGACACAGAAGCTGCTCTACCAACTGAGCTTTAGAGTCATTGGTTTACAGAAGTCTAAATAAAAACCTTTAAAACTAACCCATTACCCTGTAACCAGTATTACTTGGTGCCATTTTTTTTTTTTACACTATTAATATTAGTAGCATCTTTTATTTATTTACTTTTTTTAGATGAAGAATTGTCATGTTTGAAAGAGTCAATAGTATTTTCTTTCATTTTCATTTTATTCCAACTCACTTGGGCCATCAACTTATGACAATGAAGACAACAAAGATTGGAAATAATCTTGTAGTGAGATTCGACCAACTCCCCTTAAAAATTAAGATGAAAGAAACCACAAGTAAAATACTAACAATACCTGTATTTTGTTTATTTGTTGATGCTTGTGTGTTTCAAAAGTTAATTCATAATGCGTTCACAAATACACCGCCTCCCGCAAATTAATTTTAATTATTTTCTTTTTCAGTGTTTATATTGGTAAAAATTGGTCAATGTGTGAATTTTGCCTTATGTTGAAATTTTATTAAAACTTGTTCTCAAAATATTAAAGAACCCCCCCCCAATCCCAAACAAAAAAAACATGTTTATATTTATAATGAAACATGATAATTATTTCACTGATAGAACACCTTCTGCTGTTTTGATTTTGATATAATGAACAATCTATGTTTCTATTTGTTGTGTCTATTAGGACATGGTAAGATGTTTAAAAATATACAATGATTTCAGAAGGTGGAATTCACAAATTATTTTTGCCTAAGATTTACAAATACAGAAGTGATCAACTATAAAAAAGTGGGAATGTAGGCAAAGAAAACAATAAGTATATAAGCAGTCTTCTTGTGACATATTTCGAAGAAAGGTGTGTGGGGGGGGGGGAAGAAAAGCAAGAAAAAGGAAAAGAAAAGAGAAATTCATCATCCTCATCATTATTGATTAGTACTTTCTTTCAACTTTAAAAAATAATTTTTCTTTTGCTTTTTTTTTATTGAATCTTACTTCTTCAATTGTCATTCTACAACAGTGAAGAACAGTGTGAACTGAAAATAATAAAAGATTAGCTCTAGGTGAGACTTGAACTCATGTGCTCCTTTGCCTCAAAGAAACCAAGTTAAATGTATCAATTGCTCTACCAACAGTTATAAGAACCATTAATTGACAGAAGCTCAAATCAAACCTATAAACGCATACCTTATTCTGTTTCTTAATCCCTCTCTGTCCCATATTTGTTATTGTTGGTTTAACACACCAGCTGCTTTACCAACTGAGCTATGAAGTCATTGGTTTGTAGAAAAAAAAAATCAAGCCTATAAACTCATTTATTCTGTTTCTCAATTTCTTTCAGAATCAGAATTGCTGCTATTGTTCTTTTCAACAAGTAGTATTATTAGTGGCTTTTATTTATTTATTTTTTGATAAAATGTTATTATTTGGCAGGATCAATGGGTATAATGTCTGGTAATTGAAAATAGATTTTATAAGAACATAAATGAAATGGCTGTACTGGACAATAGTGGCAACAAAAAGATCTAAAATTAAAATGGCTGTACCTAAATTGAGGTCATTTCCGAGATAAAAACAAAACAAAATGGAAAATAGTATAAGTTTTGAATATCTTCAGCTGCTGACAAACAAAATAAAAATCAATGTAAAAGAGAGCATATAAAATTTTATTTCAACCATAATAATTGTCATGAATTGTGACAAGGAATACTATTTAAAACTGTTGCTTTCACCTTATCATATTTTCTGGATGCCTAGTAAGAAATAAACTAAGTAAAGTTGGCGACCATAGTCGAGGGTGACCCGAACGCTCCCTTTTCGATAGCTTACTACACCAAGGTGTAGGGGAGGGCGCTACTCCTTTCCCTGGATTGCTCCACTTTACCCTTGATCCGTACCTTATAATGCTGAGTTTTAAGCAAGGAGGCATCAAGTACCATTTTTTGAGTCTTTGGTATGACTCGACCTGGGATTGAACCCAGGTCTCCCAGGCCATTGGTGAACACTCTAACCACTAGGCCAATGTCCGGTGGTCAAGAAATAAAGATTACTGGTTATTAAGACCCGCCTCCCCTGCTAATAAACAAAATTATTAATGATGGATACATCTTATTTCAAAATGAGAGAAAAATCTAAATCAAACAGAGATTAGCATTTGATCTTCCAGACAGCAATAAGAATGAACAATGAATGTAATATTTAGCTGAGAAATAAGTTAATTGTTGAACTATCTAAAAATATCCTTTACATTGACTACAAAGCAGGACTGAGTTATAGTCAAATCACACAGAAAGTACAGGTTTCCATCAAATCATCAAAGTTAAGCAGCAATGTACTTGCTCAGTTCTGAGATGAGTGACCACTTCAAAATAATAGCAGGTACTATAAACAATCAGTGTGCCAGACTAATCAAAGCTTAGTAAATAACAACTACAGAACAGGACTGAAAAAGAAAATTATAATGTGGATTAACAGCAGGAAAAGTATATGAATTGAACTTTGATAAGTGAGCTGATGGGGAGCCTTCATGTTGTCACCTAATTTTCCTCACTCATTTCATTTTGAGTAAGAGAGAGAGAGAGAGAGAGAGAGAGAGAGAGATTGATTTTAATGCCATGTCAACCCATCTGGGGTTATCTTATAACTAGAGGTCAGTGAATTGCATTCATTGTATGTTCCTATTTTTTTATATGGCAGTTTAAGGGGTTTTTTTTTGTTTTTTTTTTAATACAGTCCTATTGAATATAAAAATTTCTTCAATAGATCTATTTGACCCATAGGTGTAGCCCTAACAGGTACCACCATTTCAGGTCAGAGTAGACCTGGGAGTAATGGCAATGAAAGGAGTACTTTCGCACTCCCCAGATCTCCAGAACTGAACCCTTACCATCAGATGCAGCTTAGTGTTATACAGAAGGTCTTAAATTAAATTTTCTTAGATGAGAAAAGAAAAACGATTATAATAATTTAATGATAATCTCTAAAGCATAATTGCACGTTATTAAAGTATTTCTTATAAAAATCCAAAATTGAATAGAGATAAAATGTCTGACAGAAGAGAAGAGAATATATGAAAACCAATTAGTGGAGTGTTTATATATCCATTTTGATGTTTTACTTTTTGACCTTCATTTGGAAAATTTTTTTTTTTAATTCTAGGAAAAATTTTGGATGAAGTTATAACAGTCTAGAAGGTTATAATAGCAATGTAATTAGGAACACTGATCATAATGAAGTTTTAGAAAGTTGGAATACATTAAAAAATGTGCTTATGACTGTTATTCATGCTATGAACTACTTAAAGGATTTGTAATTAATACTATTGTGTGTAAAAAGTGAAATATTGTTAATGATAAATTATAATTTAAATGGTAGATTAAAATTAGTGAATGTTACGGATGGGGTTTTAAACTATTCAAAGGTATTTCAAAGGTGGAATATTGTTTGAATATAAATATTGCCAGGAAAGGTAATACATTATAAAACCTGTATCATTTTTTTGATGCAAAGAAATTACATTGGGTTGTTAAGTTTTTGATGGTTTTTATTTTACTTATAAAGTAATGTGTGAGCCTCTTTTAAATTAAAATTGGGGTCAGTTTCAAAATTGGTGAGGTTATTTGTTTTAATGGCATATCAACCCTAGTGGGTTATTTAATGCCAAATCTTGTTTTATAGATATGATTTGCTTCAACAGTAATAATTCTATTTAATATTAATCTTTTGTTTGCACATAATTAAATGACTTTAAGCAACCAATAATAATACTTTAGCAAATGATTAAACGGTAAATGATTTAACCCTAATAAATATTATCACTGCAGGTCAAAGTGAACCTGAGAGTAGTGGTAATGAAGAGAGGCAGTCAGTGTATTCTAAAGCCCCAGCTGACTGCTTTGTTACAAATTGATGAAATCTCAATTCCTAGCTTGAATAACAGCCATAAATATAATATGAATTTTTGCTGTTCACTTTAATGTTGCCATGAGAGCCTTATAAATGGTTGTAATGTTCTCCAGTATCAAAAATTTTTTTTCTGTTCAAATAATTATCTATTGAAGTGTAGAGTAAAATGTCATAATAAATAAATACTCCACCAAATTTTGGGTTTCAGATCTTATTTCTCTTCCAACTTTATAATGATCAACTTACATGTTTAAAATTTAAAAAAAATTACCTTTGGGAACATGCATTTATATATTACTAAAATTCTCACTATGCTTGTGTGCAAGTATATATATATATATATATATATATAATAAAATGTAATTTGCTAGAACTGGTATATTAATAATGTAGTTTGCTATAGTTATGAATAAAGGGGGTGACAGAGCATATATATAAGTTAGGATAGTATAAAAAAGAGTTAGTAGTACTTAGTGACTGTCAGTTTCTCATCTATGCAATCTTCAGACCAGGGCTAGACTTTATACATGATAAATATATATTAGTTTTTATATATATTTAAGAGCATGGATACTTATTGTGACTACTGGTTTCAAGACAGCATGAAACCAGTGGTTGCAGATAAGCATCAATACTATTAAATATATATAAAAACTAACCAAGTGAGATAGTGACAACCATACACTTTATTTATATATATATATATATAAAAATGCATATTTCATTAAAAACCACAGACTATATTTTTTTGTCATCTTTTTCACATATTCTTTAAAAAACTTCTCATACTGGCAATTTACACTGGGTATCATATGTGCTACATAATGAACATAACAATTTCAATTGAGAATTAATGTAAAAGAACAATGATATATGAAAACTACAAATATCTAAAAGTTCTCTTAACCCTTGACAGAAAGTATCTCAGATATTTAAAACAACTTTCACTGGATGAAATATAACTTGATTATACACTTGAAAATGACCAATGGTGATGGAAAGGGCTAGGGGAGAAAGTTTTTGATTACTTTTATGTAAACTTGAATCATACTTCAGAAATCTTATAAGACAACAACAAAAAAATAAGATATAATAAAAATTGTTAAAAAGAATCTCGTCTGTGGTTAAAAAAAAAAATGCCTAAAGCTTATATAAATATGTGCACAACTGTAACCCATTAGAGCAATAGACTTTTAGTGAATAAAGCAATTTCCAGTTCAATTTGAAATTGCATGATAATTTGTGGCATTTGAATTTATGCTTAATATCATTTTTTAATCATCCAAATTCTAGGTATAATGGAGATAATTATGAAATGCGAATTAGAATCGTTCACTCCTCCCTAGATAGAAGTATCATTATCATCATGGACTACAATTACAATGGGAACCCATTGTAACAATAGTATCAAACCATTAAAAATAAAATGATCTTCATTATACATATCAATTAAGAAATTTATTCTTAAAAGAGGGAAAAATCAGGCACGAAAGACTTCTAAAATATTAATATATTTGGTTTAAACTTGACTTATTCAAACTTATCTTTAAAAAAAAAGTAGCAATTTGAAAGATGATAATGAATGTAGAGAACCAATTTAAACTCAGGACTTCTAATATAACTTCCACAATAAACTTATTGGAAATGGTAAAAGACAAAAATCATTGTCATACTGGAAATGTGACTTTAACAAAGCAGATAATATTCAAGGAGTTAATATATCTAGGTTTAATTAGCAGTGTTAAAGAAGATAAACTTTTTAAGTCAGCTTAAGGAAAGGTATAAAATGTTGGCAGTAGAAGAAGTTTACTGCAAATCTCTCACTGATTTCTTCTGACAAGATGGTACTTATTATTTTTTCTTATCACAAAAAAAAAAAAATAAAAAAAAAATAAAAATATCCCCAATGATTTAAAAATAAAAACAGAAATCTGGAAAAAAAAAATAGCTAAAAAAGTTTAAGTCCTAAAGAAGTGTTGAGAAAAACTGATTTTTTAAAAATGCATATAATAAAGAAAAAAAAAAAGAAATAGCTCATTTGTGCAAAAGATACAGCAAATATTTCATCAAAGTGTAGACAGTAGATAAAGAAGGGGATCAAATCAGTCTATGTTAATAGATAACATAAGCTAAAATATCTATGTTTACAGTAAAAAGAGATATAACAAAAGTGGGGGGAAAAAAGAAAAGAAAAAAGAAAACTTTATTAGAATCTTATAACAAAAATAAATTCTTCAGAAATACTTAAAAATGTTCACTCACTGTGTTTTTACTCATTAGTTTAAGAAGTTCCATATTCTTGCGGATTTCATTTTAGCTTAATAGACAAATGTACAGTTATTAAACCTTTGAATCTGACTTTTATATATCCTATACCTGCTGAGGTCACTGAGAAAAAAAAATACTGAGCACAAAATACATTTAAACTTAGCTTCAGCATTTAGAGCTATCCTATCATTCTAATAAAAGAAAAACTGAATGGTCAACTATACTCAGCCTTTTAAAATTAATAGCTGATATCACTAAACCCAAAACATTGTTCTATAATAGAATAGTACTAAGCGTGAAATATTGGGCTTGTCATGAATAGCAAAATAGCATGTAACCCAAATGATTAGACTAACAGAGCATAGTAAAATAGCATTCAACACCAAATATTAGGCTAATGGGTACAAATGATTGATAGAATACTATAGAAATAAGTTAATAATTTGTTTTAGCAAAGCATTCAATGTTGATTAACATTGATGCATATGGTTGTGATTTAAAAAAAAAACCCAACAAAAAACAAAGATGAAGATATGAATTTTAAGAAATTTTTGAGTCACAATGATAGCTCATTAAAAATAATAATCTTTTATTCATATTAATAAGTTTGTAAAGATAATTAAAAGAAAACATCACTTTTTTTTTCTTCAAATTTATACTCATATACCTAATGAGTGTATAATAATATAAATTGGTCAGCAGAAGGATTTGAACCTATGATTTAAATATAACTGAGTAAAAACTAATAGAAATTAAATGACTTGACCAATAGTTAGTAATAATTTCAGCTTGTTTTGGTCTCAAATCCTGATATTAGAGTTTATTGGTAATATTTTCACTCTTATTTATCACTGACTTTCCATTTTTTTTTTTTGATTATTTTTTTCAGGATTTATCAAATCTGAACAAAGAAATTTCATAAGCACAAACTGACAACCTATAGAAATTATTATTTCAGCCACAGTGATTTTTATTCTTTATTCTTCCTCGTTGTTGTTGCTGTTGTTTCTCTCAAACTTTTTACATTTAGCTAATTTTCTTTTCCATTTCGCTGCCTTAAGGTTTCACTAAACTGTGAAAATACCCAAAGAAAAAAAAAAAAAAAAAAAAAAAAAAGTTCTGTGAATTCTTCTTCACTTTGATAACAATTCTCATAAACAATGCATACAAGCACACATTTAAACATACAACTAGTTTGAGTTTTGCGGTGGATATATCATTGGGATAGACAATAGGATGATGTGTTATAAGTACATCATATAAAGACTAGAAGGATCAGAGTTTTTCTCCTCCATCATAGAGCCAATAAGAAGAACAATATTGTAGGAAGAATAAGCCATAATAATAATAATAGTGAGGATGATTGTGGCAACAGCTGTAATAGTGTCAACAGAACACTGCCACAGAGATACACTGGTAATATACAAACCAAAATTTCTAATGAAATAAAAATTGAAATAACTTTTAAGACATACTTGTAGGTGCAATACTTGCTTACACAAATCTGAAGAGATCTGTGACTTAACTTTATGCAAATACTCAATAATTTGTGTTTGTATGTGAAAAAAATGTAGATCTTAATTGTACACATATATACATGATGATGTTTGAAACCTGGTATGTATATACATATATTGATACCTAGTGCAAATGATTAAAACATGAGTTAATACACTCAACTCCTAGAGTAATAAGTATGTAAATGGCGAGTATATATATATATATATATATATATATATATATATATATATATATATATATATAAAAACAACCACAGAATATTGCTGGAGGTATGTAGTTGCCTTTTTAAGTTGGGATGAACAGACACACGCAAGTAGAATCTGTTTTTATGTAAACAGTTATGGTTAGTGTGTGATAAGTGTACATTTTGTACCAAATAGGCATTGACTTTAATCAAGAGAGATGACATCTGGTGGTGTTGTGTGGCTTGGACTCAAGCTACTAGTAGAGGCAGTTGTGGCTGCAAGGGTGGTGGGTGCCTGTAGACCAGCACTGCTACTACTACTACTGCTGCTGCTGCTGCTACTGCTACTACTGCTGCTGCTGCTGCTGCTACCACTGCCACTACCACTGGCTGAGGCAAGAGTGTTACTGGGAGGGTAGTTTGGTAAGCCAATCAGATCTGATATCTGAAAGTTTGAAAAGAAACAATTATCAGTTTTTAATTCAAGAAAAACAATTGACTTTTTTTTTCAAATAAAGTTATACATATAAAGGATAAACAACAAACAATATAAACAGTCAAATCACAATATAAATCTTTATATTTACCCAACCCCTCCTCCACCACAGGCAGGATGTAACACAAGGTCAAGTTTTCAGTGGAGTACGGCTGGTTTGAATTTAGAATTTTCATTCTCCTAGACTGGTTGCCTAACCCTTGTCCAGGATTTGAAACAGAGTCATTGATTCCATTACCCATAATAGTAACTGTTTCACTAAATGCACCTTCCATTAATATGTTCTCAGGTGAGAGAATTAAGATATGAACTGAATACTTATAAAAATGAAAAAGACAAAATCACTGAAAATATCAAAAGGCAGGTGCTAAGTAAAAAAGACTGCACAGAAAATTTTAGAATATCTAATTTGCAAACATAGAAGTATTATATATTTTAAAGCTAAGGATTCAAACATTGATACATGATATTCTTGTAAGCCAAACAAGAAAGTGTTTGTTAATAATCATTCTTTAATCTACAAATAAACATAACTTCATCTTTAACTGGTTATATTAATCATTATTTTTTGCCATTTCTCCCTGCACAGCCCCATTTAGAGGTCTGTGTTTAATTATCTATCAAAGTCTCTCAGCACTACAAAAAGTCTAAATCATAGAAACCCAATTCAAAATATGATTAGAAAAACACAAAATATTAATATGAGCAAATATTTAAGTTTTAATGTAATAAAATATTATATAAAATTAGAAAGACTTTTGAAACTAAATAAGAGCAAACATAAAGATTACACTTATTTTTATCTTAACTAATTTCTGTATAAAATAATACATAGGATTACTTTTAATACAAGTGAGAATGAAATATATTTAAAATTAGAAATCAATAACACGAATTAATTTTTAAAACCAGTATGTAAATTATCCACACTGCATACAATATAAACCTTTATTTCTTGGAGATATATAACATACATTACAGGATTTTAAATGCATTAATAATATGGGCTGTTTTTGAGATGAATTTAACTCAGCTAAACTTTAATAGAGACATCGTTAATAAATAAGATGCTAATTATGATTATTCAAACTAATATTTGCTTGTAAAATGTTAATTAAATTTGGTTAATGATAAAGAGGTGAAATGGATCTGAGCTAAAATTACCAATGCAGTTACAAAAATAGTCATTTTATGAGAATCAATTTTAAGTAATAATTATTTATGTCAATAATAATAATAATAATAAAAAAGGGTTTTAGAGTTATTTTCCTTGAAGAGAAGACAACTTGTAAAGTTTTTTTCTTTTCTTTCTTCAATCAACTTTTTTTATATTGCCCAGTTTGTGATTGCTGCTGAACATATATTGTGAGACTCTAAATGACAGCCATAAAGATGTTAGGTGGCAGTGGTCAAGTAACATTTGTAAAACATCCTTGAATTAAAAGTGGCAAATAACTACAAGAAAGTACAGGGCATTAAAAAAATTTCATATCATTTGAGACGTGTTGACAATGTTTCAGAAAACTGATACTGTTTTGTAATGTACTTACTAGACCAATTCTCATTCCAAAGATCTCAAATCTTAAAATCATGTTGAAACAACTCAAAATTAACTATGTTTAATGTTTAAATGCCCTTTTTTTATCAAGTGAATGGTATTTCTATACCTGAAAAGAAAAAAAAATTAAACATAGAATTTTGAGTTGTTTCAACACGTGATGTTAAAATTTGAGATCATCAGAATGAGAATTGGTCAAGTTATTAGATTATAAAATGATATAGATTTTTCTGAAATTCTGTGTTCATCTCAAATGGTATCAATTTTTCTGAAATATCTTATATTTTATGATGCGTGTTTAATTCTATCTTAAGAACATTCACAATTATGCAAAACAAAAGCAGATCAATTTTTATTGCAAAATGCTTGAATAATCTTTTGTTCATTACACTTTTCAAAAATAAAATCTACATGGTAAGTATTCATAAATAAAAGGGTGGGGGATTCCCCTTGGCATAGTAGCTAAAGTGTCCCCTTATCCCTCTCGGCTAGGAGTCAAATAGTATCATGGCTGTTCTTATACAAGGATGGTTTTGGCATTAAATAAGCCACAAAAGTTGATATGCCATTAAAAACAAAGAAAGAAAAAGAAATATAATTTTCATGAAGTTTTTAACTTTCTTGAAATTTTGTACAGATCAATAAAATGTTTTTAATGGTTCTTCCTATGTAAATATTTTTGTTGTTTTAGTTGATTATATAAAGTTGGTTATCTGTGCAAGTATGCATATATTATATAAAATTGTGACATTAAAATGGCTGCTATTTACATCAGTGAGTTGTCAAAAATAAACTTCAAACTACTCTTACATCCAATTTTTGGATTTTAAAATTTACATAAACTATCACCATTCTCATTCAAATCTAATATAAATGTTCATTGTATCACAGTTAATGTTACCTCTCTGATGTTTTGTCTCAAGAAATGAGTGTGTGTATATATATATATATATATATATATATATATACACACACACACACACTCAACTGCTGGCTACCCACCTCTTTTTTAAAGTTAAAATTTTAACACTGTACTCAGTTATTTTTTTAAAATTTTATATTCCCTTGACTGTTACCATGCAATAAATTTTTTTATAAATAAATAGCAAATGAATTAACTTATAGATTATCATTAATAATAATAATGTTTTATAATCACAGAATAAATCAAAGTTTGGGATTCTTTCAATGGTCAGCTGCATTGAAAGATTGATTTTAATGGCATCTCAACATGTCTAGGGTTATTTTATGCCCAGAAGTTAGTGAATTGTATTCATTGTATGTTTATATTCACATTCTTGTGTAGTTGTTTGTTAAGAGGTTTTTGCACAGTTAAATTATATAATGTATTCCTAATATAAATAATTTGTACACACTTCTGTGGTTTCAAGTATTCCAATCTAACATCAATAATTATATTGTTTCTAATAATCATTTCAATTCAATAATAGTTATTCGAGTGCAAACAGTTATATGGTTTCAAGTAACTAATAATAATCCTTAGTAAACAATTATAGCTTCAAAGTTACTATTCTTAATAATTTAGTTATATGGCATCAAGTATTTCTATTAAATATGAATAATTTCTAAACAGCTATAGATGGGACCCTAGCAGGTATGACAGCTCTGGGTCAGTCAGAGTGAACCTGGGAGTAACTGCAATAAAGGGGTACTACCCAGATCTCCAGAACTGGAGCCTCACCATCAGATACAGTTTAGCATCACACCCTAGACATATTTTTTTTTGGAGGGGGAGGGAGTTTTATTCTTCTGCAGGGGATATAGTAAGCCCTACCATTGAAAGAGGGTGAGAATGGGAAAGGTTTCACAAAAATCAATGTAATCAACAATGGGAACAACACTTGACAATTGTATGACATTCAATTAAAATTTTAAAAAACTGATCCCAGATAAAAATACCTTTAAGGGCCAAAAAGGTTCAAGTGATTAAATGGTAAGAATCCAGCTGCTATTAATATAGCTCAATTCAGTGAGATAAAAATATCAAGACTAAAGCTTTAGATTTAGAAAAAAAAATTCAAGTTTAAATCAAGATGTGGACAGACTTGAGCAACTTATATAATAAAGTGAGGTTTGCATATCAAGAAAATTCAGCTAATTGAAAAAACAAAAAACAAAAATAAAAATTAAGCCAATCTTGATACTCTTTTGGAAAAAAATCAAGATTGTACAAGTGTACCACTCTCCATACTCAATAGACCTTTTCTCCTAAACTGAAAAATATTCTCAAGGATATAAAATTTGAAGATGTGGATGATATTAATAAAATAAAGATGGAGTACATTCTCACCATATCAAAAGAGAAGTGTCACAAGTGTATTGAATACCAAGAGGGAAGAAAATGAATGTGTCATTTATTGTTCATTTCTGCCTTGATACTTTTTTAACACATTTTGTACTGTAACCTGTTGGAACGCATCTCACCAACCCAAACAATCATTCATCTTGACAGCGAGTGCTCATATGGCAAAGAGGGACCAAAATTCCACCTTCTCTACATACCTACTTCCAGGACAAACATGAGAAAAATAAAATCATAAAAATATGTCCTGCTAATCAGAAACTGAGTTCAAATCCTAGACAAAGCTGTTTGCATTTCACATGGCACTAATACTCCTAGAAAGGTAGGCATCAAACTATTCTTCCTCCAGCTATGGGTAAATAGTAGGCCAGATTGGGCTCTTTAACCTTGGTATGGCAACCAGTCTAGAATTTAAACTTGTTAAGTTCTGCTTAAAAATTGACCTTGTGTCACATCCTACTCATGTGGAGGGGTTGGGATGGTTTTATGACATATCAACCATTGTAGGTTATTTAAAGCCAAATCCATATATATATATATATATATATATATATATATATATATATAAACAGTTCTATTTCAAACAATTCAGCATAAGTACAATTTTTTGTTTACACACATTTAAATGTCAAAACAGTTCTATTTCAAACAATTCAGTTTAGCATAAGTACACAGTTTCGTTCTATTTGACCCATAGATAGGACCCTATCTGGTGCTACCACTCCGGGCCAGAGCAGACTTGGGAGAGAGGTACTCTACATTTCCCAAAGTTCCACCATTACTGGAGCCTCATCAGATCATTTAGTGTCATATCCAGGACACTCATTGAAAGAGTTTTACTCCTCTGTAGAAATGCAGTCAATTCTGCAGCCCCATCCAACAGGACCACAGTTGGTAACTACATACATTAGTATAAGGCCTATCCTCATTTGTTGGGACTAAATCTTCCACTACAAACAAATTTCATTACCAAGGAACATGAGATGAAAAACAAAACAGAAAGTGCTATACCAAGTTCATATTCCATTCCAATGACAGCAAGTGGGGAGAGGAACAAAGTTAGATGATACTGTTTATAACATTACCAATAACTTTACAAAAGTGATTCATGTTCAGCTGAATACTATTTTACAATACACTGTATTCAGGCCAAGTGCCAAACATCATAAGCTCAATATTTCCAACTTTGAAACAATAATATAGTGTCCATTCACAGCCTTTCTCTTAATGGGATATAGCTTTAAACAAAAATGCCAGTAGGCTGGAGCAAAGTTTGAATATGTTTTGCACCTAACTTTATATATATATATATATATATATATATATATATATATATATATTAGTAAAAAAAAAAAAAAAAAAAAAAAAAAAAAAAAAAAAAAAAGAGAAAAGTAAAGGAAATTTATATACTAACCTCCACATCATCATTTGTTTCATTCTGCAGTAATGAATACAGAGGAATATCTGAAAAATAGAAAGAAAAAATATTTCAATGAAAAACTGTTAAGAAACAAGAATTACTCAAATAAACTGAATACACACACACACACACGCAACAAAACAACTATCATTACTCTTGTTATTCTAAAAAAGCTAGTCGAGAAATGTATACAAAATATTTTATAAGAATTTTTTTTTGAGCAAAATGTAACAAACCAAAAAACACGAAATGTATAAATTGAACAAGCTGCTGCTTTTCAATTAAATATCCCTTTGAACCGCCCCCCTCAAACATACAAATGAAACAAACTATAATCCTTGTGCCATAATAGTTGTTACATGGTCAATTTTGTATACTAAATATAACAACTATTATGGGACAGAATAGTTATTAGTAAATAGAAATTAACTTGCTTATTATTAATAGCAAGTCCAGAAAATGTTTTTTTTTTTCAAAATGCTGAGAGAAGAAGCAAATGTCCACAAGAGTAGATATTTATTATAGTCCTGCAAGGAAGAATAATTAAATGAGTCAAAAAGAAAGTCTCTTCTTCCTTCTGTTTTGGCAATCTTAAAATTAAATATTTTCTATCCTAACAAAAAAAAAAAAAAAAAAAATTATGTCTTTAGTTTTAGCGAGAGTCTCAAATAAGGGATAAGTATTGATAGGAAAAGGTTTATAAAAAAAAAATATGCTTATAAGAAATTTCTTAGAATATTTCGAATTAAAAAGTACTGATTCAGTCATATTTAATCTTACTTATGAAAAAAAAAAAAAAAAAAAGAAAAGAAAAGAAAAAAAAAAAAAAAGCATGACAATAAGATGTAAGTGTGAAAAGTTGAAGAAATATGAATAAACTTAGTTTTTTCCTACCAAGAATTTATTTGTCTACTCATGAAGCCAAATTTGACACAGATCAGTTTAATGTGGAAATATCTGTGGGGAAAGATAAAAATTGTAAATTGTCCAGTCCCTGAAATTAATGTCATGATGGAGCCATATTACCCCTCCCTTCCAAGCAATAAGAGAGGTGCTGCTCTGGGTTTGGAATCTCTAGTATTAGGTTCACCTTTTTGCTTGAAGACAAGAATACAGCTATGAGAGAACAGATACTATACTCTCATTCTTGCCAGAAGACTATGTAGAGGTTTAATCCTTTGACCCTTGAACTTCAGAGCATTAATTTACCCACTGCCATTTGAGCATGATCTCTGCAATGGTAAATTGGTGCTATAGTGTGGAGAGAAAAAAATAAAAGTAATACCATTATAACAGTCTTAAAGGATTAATCCTTTCTCTTCTAAATAACTGTTGAGGGAGATATAAAATAAATGCATAAATCACATGTAGTGTGATAGAAATGGAGAGAAATTGTATTAGTTGTGTGAAAATATTTAACTTATTTGTAAGCCTTTCTATACTGCATCAATGGAATGCTTTCAATTCTGATATTCATGTATGAAGGAGGGAATCTATACAAATAATAATTGCTTGATATGCTAATAGAAATAATGCCAGTAAATGACATTAACATACATATATAAAAACAACAGATGTAAGGAAACATTTTGAAATAGCGTAAAAGTCAACTGAATTATTGAGATCAAATTCTTTCAGTAAATGAATAATTTACGTCTTTAATTGTAAAATTAATTAGACTCCTAAGGGGAGGTAATCAGGAAACTAAAGGAAAAAATTAATATAAACACTAGGAATAGGTTTTGATATCAACAAGGTTGAAAAAAAAAAAAAAAAAAAACAACAAAAAAAAAAAAACAAAAAAAAAACAAAACAAAACAAAACTTTTTTTCCCTAGGCTGTTATAAAAATTCTAAACTGCCATTATAAAATAGAATGGAACAAAAACACTGCAACAAGTTTTTAGTGTTCTTATCATGCACAGTAAATTAAAAAAACAAAGCAACAAAAAAACTAAGTTGATTCTTCCATATTTGTTATAAAGATCTTGAGATTTTAGCCTAATTATTCATCAATGACAAACTGTAATCTTTTAAAATACATATACATTAATATCCTTTCTACTATTCAATTCAAACTTGGAATATTTCAGACTTTTAAAAACTGTCTGGTATTGTATCAAAAGAAGCCATGAAATACACAAGAGCTGCTTAATAGTCACATAAGTATATTGAACTTTAAAACAAAAGTCTAAAAATCTATATCATTTAAAAAAAAAAATTTGTGAAACTAATTTAGCCCTAAAATGAATTCATGAAATATATAAGAGCGGTTAAGTCACTCAAATGTAAATAATCTAGACAATTACTCCCCCCCCCCAACTAAATAAAACAAACCAAATACAGAAACATGTTAGAAAAATAAAATCTATTTCTATAAAAATAAAACAGGCAAAAACTATGATTAAAATCAATATTGAAAAAAAAAAACTAAAATAAAAAAAAACAACAAATCTTTACTGTATAATCAAATAATAATAAACCCCACCCCGCAAAACTTTAGGTTTCAACTTCTCATAAACACAATCACATAACACTATTTGTATTTTTTAGTGGCATAAAAAGTAATCTCCCTTGTTTTTGTTTTTCTTTTAAAATTACTAAAATGCAATATCATCAAATCCAAACTGCCAGATTATCAAGCTAGAAAATAGCAAATACAATAAAAAAATGCTAGATTAATATTCTTGATACTGTTATTAAGGTATATACACTTTTATAAAAAAAAATTATTTTGTAAATATTCATACTTTTACTTAAGAAAAAATCTTTTAACAATTTGTGAAAATACCTTATCCTAAAATGAAATGACCTAGTGAAACATTAATGTCTAGTTAAGCAGCAGCAGCCCATTCTGATCAAATTAAAAAAAAAAAAAAAAATCAATATATATTAGATTTGCAAATTTTTTTGCAAGTCACATAATTATTAAATAAGTTATATATATATATATATATATATATATATATATATAAATAACAGATTTAAAAAGATAAAAATACGCATCCCCACCAATAAGCAAGCAGAAAAAAAAAAAAGAAAAAAAAGAGAAAAAAGTTAAGCTTTTAAAGATTATACAAAAAATTGTAACTATTAAGGTTTCTCAAGAAATATAACTTTATAAATAACTGCAAAATGCATGTATTTACTTATAATGATTATTATTATTACTATTATTAATAATAACTGTGAATATTACTTTAGATTAATAATCAAGTAGTAGTAGTAATAATAATAATAATATAATAAGGGGTGGAAAAACAGTGTTTTGCAGCTGATATGGGAAGGTGTAAGGATTGAGAGCAGTACAGGTGACTCACTTGAATGTGTGTTGTATGTCACTCAGCAGAACCTTGGCACCTCACCACAACAGTCAACATTACATCAAGGAGCCGCATAGTGAGAAGCCTTCTATGTATTTACCATATCTGTCGAAAACGAGAAAACTAAATAAATGCAATCAGAGCATTTACTTGCACTGCTGACCCTTGGTTAACTGAGATCAGATTGATGTAATGAACGAGAGACAGACAGACATACACGCTTCAAGTATTTTTGTAGAACAAAATATTACTTTGTATTATTTCATATAGGCATTTAAATTAATGAAAACGCCAGAAACAGTTTCTCTTTAAGAACTTGTGCAATGTCTGCTATGGAGGAGAAATAAATATAATGCATTCATATTAAATTAATATAGCAAGAGCCGAATGCCTGATTGGATAGACAAAAGTTCATTGTTTTTATTGACAGAACTCATGGAGAAAGGTAAAGACCATAATCTCTTGGATGTGTCCTGAGCATTATTCAAAATTTAGGTAATTGTCATTTTTAATTTATCAAATATCTTAATATATATATTTTCATCCATCCACAGAATGAGGTTAAAAACAGTATAGCTTTAGTGTAGGGTTCTACATTCAAAATATCTGGATTTTATTTAAATGTACAATAAGTGCTGTTCCCAAAATCAATTTCAACATTTGTTTATTTAACATTGTGAAGCTATTTTAATCCAGCCAATCAAAACATCAGCTTTTGCTAAGATGTGCTTATTTCAAATCTATTTGATTTTTTTTTTTTTTTTTTAAAATAAAGCAAACAAGTATTCAAATTCAGATTGTTTCAACCTTATTTCATAAATGATAAAAAAAAAACAAAAAAAAAAACAAGTATTAAAAGAAATATCATGGTAGTTCTAATACCTATCTGGTTATTTTCTTTTTTTTTTTTTTTTTTGGCTTTTAGCTCTTTCTTTTTTTTCCCAGCAAATGCTGATAGAAGATTCCATTTCATAAGGATGAGCAAGTAACTACGTGAAAAAACAACTTCAACACATTTTTTCACATCACAATTCTTTATTAAAAAAAAAAAAAAAAAAGAAAAAAAAAAGATAAATAAATATAATTTAAAAAAGTATAAAGAAAAGAAAGGAAAGGAAAAAAAAAAGAAGAAAAGATGAAAAAGAGAAATAGTGGAAAATATGACAGAAAAATAGAAAAAGAAACAGAAAAAGAAGATTTATTGAAGCAGTTGATAGCAACCTACTGGTGCTGATCCATTGCCAAGTGATTGTGTTGGTATTATTCCTAATCAAGTCCTTTTCTCTGGTACATAGAAATGCCTACATTCAAACTTCAACGGAACAAACACACACATACATACATACCCACCCATTAAGCCAGTCAAAAACAATAAGGTGATTGGGACACATAAATTCATTGAATGACAAGGCTCATTTTATTATATTCCATTTTTCCCCCTTCTTTCTTTTAGATATTATGAGCTGGCTGCCTATAGAAATCTTTCCTTGCTTGCCTTTCACCTCATTAAACACTTTTTTCTGATGTTACCTTGGACAATATTTGTAGCAATCATTCACTCATTCTTCCAGGTTTTTTTTTGTTTTGATACCCCCACTCTTTTCCTTTCTCCATTAGCCACTTAATTTCCATCATATTCTGTCATTTTGTTGTGTGCCATATCCTGTGCCAATCACATTATCTCTCAGGAACAATCTTTTCACTTCTTAAAGTACTAAGATCTAAAAAGTAATTTTAAGAATCATTTGTCTATACCATAATATGCAAAGATGTTGGTGGTTTTACTAAAGAGATTCTCCAGAAGAAATTTCCTGAGCTGCATTCTAATTCCTAAAAATCAAAATAAATTAAATAATAAATTCACAACTTAATATAGCTTTGTAAAGAGTTGTATAATCACAAAATATATTAGTATACTGATTAAAATATTAAAAAACACTGAGCTTCTTTGGTGGTTTTACCCATATATAAAAAAAAGAGTACTTATAAATAAAAATAAAGCCTTAAAATTAATAGCTAAACTTACTTTCATTGTACAATAAGTGGAGTGATTTTAAGCACTAAAAATCTCAAAGCTCCTTCCACAAAATGTTTATTTTTCATGTTTAATATACTTGACATTATTTCAGTTCCTTCACTGTAAATACATATGAACTTATATTAGAAGGTTAAAAAAAAAAATCTTCAATAATTCTAACTATTTTATACTGAAAAACTTAATTGCTAAAATTTATGAACAAACTATTTTATACAAGGATACAATTATATGCACATAACTTTTATACTTTAACAGTAGTTGTCAAATAATAAAGATCTCAGCTATATATATATATATATATATATATAAAATTTCCTTATCCATTTAAATTAGTTTCTATAGATAAATTAATAAATTAATTAATTTAAAAAAAAAAAAATGCAATGTTACTTTAAAATCTAATCTTTTCTTCTTTTGAAACTTAGTTATAATCAACTGTTTTCACTAGTATTGAATTATACATTTTAATGTGATGGTATAAAAAGCAGCTATCACTTGAGATTTTTTTCTCTATGATAAACTTAGTACATGGTCCAAGTATAACATTTTAAAATATTTTCAATAACATTCTCAGCTAAGGTATTAAAATAATTCTTGGTTAAGTTGTTCTTGGATATAAAAATTAACAGGTGAGAGTGTGTGTATGTGCATGTATCAGTTATTGTTAACAATCAAAGCTAGCACATAAGTTCTTTTTAATAAACTCAAAAAGAAAGTGGGGGAGTGGGACAAAATAGAAAAGAAAACGTAGCAGTAGAAAATAATTCTATTTATATTCCCTACATACCAGAGATTCATTACATCTTTTCCGATTTACACATGCATACACTACATTTTTTCTTTTTTTCTCTTTACACACAGGCATACTAGAGGATAGGGATAAATTAATATTGAATATACAACTGCTGGCTGTTGTTATGGTGAATGTTGTTGACAATTTATGAGAATTTGGATGTTTGAAATCCAAATAAAAAAGTTAATACCATTAGCATTTTCTGAGAATGCTAGTTGAATGAAAGGTAAAAAAAAATATTTACAAGACATTAGCTGATAACATTGAACAAAATCATTTTTATATAACTATTAAAAAAAAAAAAATAAAATAAAATAAAATAAATAAATAAATAAAAACAATTATAAATAAACTTAACAAGCATATAAAATTGAATGCTATGGCATTCAATATGTAGAAATTAAGATTTTGGAGCAAAAAAAATTTTAAAAAGAAAAGAAAAGAAACTGAAAAAACAAATAAATAAAAAAAAAAAAAAAAAAGAAAAAAGAAAAAAAAAAAAAAATGCAAATGGTATTCAGAAGAAAATAGATGTTAATAATGCTTTATGCAAGAACTTTCCCCCTTCTCTCTCTCTCTCTCTCACACTCTCATATCCTTTTGTGGTAAATTTCTGATAGGTGATATGAACCCGAATTTGGATAGTCATAATGACATCTTTATTTGTCCAAATAATACACTAGTTTACACACATGCACCAAAATACTTCTTCCAGCAACAGGAGTTCCAAATCTATCTTTCATTGAGACAGGAATTCAGATAGATATAAATTGAATTTCATTACCACATGGGTTGGGTGCTGTGGTGCTGGTGCTGGCTCCTTGGAAAACTGGCAGCTTATTGAAATTTTCTGAAATGTTGTTTGTGGATATTTCTGGAAAATTTCCTGTGCCTGAAGGCATGTAGAGAGACCGGGGTGATTTCAACACAGGAGATGACTGAGAGCCAAATGAGGCTGAATTACTGCTAGAAGTGATGACAGGAAGGGAAGGCTGTGCCAGGCCATACACATTGTTGGAATAGGCCGGAGATGAATTTGAAGGAGGAACTGATGACCTGAAACACAACAACAAAGGGGTTAGATGCAATAGCAAATAATTGCTTACTTTCCATTATCAGTATTACAATAATTATACATATTTTCCTACAATTTATTTAGAAAGTTAAGAAAACATGAAAAATAGTCAATCATGTACAACCATTACAATATTGCATAGTAAGAACCTTTAGTAACAGCAACATCAATACTAAGAAATTTTTAGGTTTATGTCGAACATTACTTTCAGTACATCCTATCTATCTTCCAGCATCAATATATCATGCTTCAGTAATAACAGTTATAATCAATATAAACAAATATGCTAGAATATATATATATATATATATATATATATATATATATATATATATGCGTGTGTGTGTGTGAATAATTTCTTTATTAGTGGGACACTAACTTCATAAAATAAAGGTAAAAAATAGAATGCAATTGCATTTTCTTTTTTACTGATTTTTTTTATTTACAAGTTTTATAGCTTTTTATCAGATAATCTATGAATAACATTGTTATAAATCTGCATAAAAGAGATTTACCAATTATATTTTTCAGGTGATGAATATCTGAGTTTTGAGTGCAATTTTAAGAGATTTATGTTTACATTTTTTGCTTTGGTCTGGATTGTTCATCCTAAATCAAAATATCCATGAACAGTAATTAGATGTTTTAGCTGCAGATGGTTCAACTACCAGTAGTTAAGGAAATTAAAATTCATTTTTCAAAAACCAAGTTTCTTAAAAAAAAATTAATAGATTCAAATGTTCCCAGAGAGAAATCTTTTTTGTTAAAAGGTCACGATGTTAGGTTTCAGAATTGTTGTATGTTACAGATATGGTTAGATTAAGGTACAAATAAGCTTAAATTTTTATTACCAGATTCTTTTAAATCACTGTATTTAGACAGAATACTAAAATTCAGCAATCAAAATCAGAAAACAATTATAGATAATTAAATAAAATGATTTTAGTCTTTAAAATTATCCAGGTTGGATATATCCACAAACAAAATATTCTACAACTCTTATGTGACCCTTTTAAAACCTGTAAATGCAATATACAGCTAATAATGATAATTCTGCATCTCAGAAATGAACCAAAATTTAGAGGTTTGAATTCAGTACAAAACTTTAGTTTGAATCCTTCTGCTAAACCTGCAATTGGATAATTTTTTGTCTTATTACCCAGAATATATGCTTTGTGATTCATAAATGTTCCAAACAAGCAGAAATCATAACAGCAACATAAAGATATGAAACAAGATAAACTATATAGCAAAAATTTGGTTTCTTGATAATTAAATCTTTGACACCATCTAAAATTTACCTAAGTAGTTTTTTGGGGGGTAAGATTTAATTTTTGCTAGTAGCCAAGTATCAAATATACCTGAGTATTTTGCAAACCTCCACAAGAACTAGTAGAAAAATTACCCAATTTAGAAGTAATAAAAAATCTATTCATTTTTTAAACTCAGGAAAATGTAAATATAAATTGTTACTACTAATGATGGACAAACAAACAAGGCATTGCTTTAATTTTTTTTGTAAATCATCTAATGAAGCTCATAAAGAGTGAAATGTCATGAGATATAAACACTCAACCATATTGGTTTTCATGTTTTATCTATTTTACATTTTGATGAATATTCTATCCCTATTTTCATATAATATATAAACATGGATATCAGAGGTTACATAAGAAAGTTTCCTAGTTTGACATTGCTAACAATGTTAGTTGGTCATTTTACAACATGTCAACCCTTGTTAGGTTATTTTATGCAAAAGCCAATTTAAAAATTATTTTCTCCAATTATATATGACACAACAATGTATCTCCACAATCATTTTCAACATGTAAACGCTTCATACTTTAGTAACAATACCAATGTTTCAAGAGCCGATGTATTAATCTTGTTCAAAATCATTTTAAAATTCATTTCAACCAGATCTATTTGACCTGTAACTAAAACAGTAATAAGTACTACAACAAATAGCAAAGAGTCTAAATTTAACATGTTGTACACTCATCATACAGTCCTCATTTTACAATTTAAAAACATTCTTTTTTTTTTTTAAAGTTTTGTGAAAAAGAATATAATGAAATAAATCATCTTGACAAAGAAACCTAAGAAAATAGATTACAAAATCCTAAAGATAATTCAGTTAAAAAAAAACAAAAAAAAACAAAAACAACAACAAAAAAAAACAAACTTACACTGAATCTTTATTTCATAAATGATGCTGATGAAATAAGAAGCTAACAGTTTAACCACACATCATCTAAATGTTTTTATCTTTTTTTTTTTTGTTTTGATTTTTTGCACATAAATTCCTTCAGATCATTATTTTTAAGCAGTAGAAATAATAAAATAACTATTTTATTAAGTTTAACAAGAGCGGTTCAATTTACAATAAAATATGTTCCTGCAAAAACTGACCCTTTGTCAGACTTTAGCATTCATTCTTTTTGAAAAACGTTATAATTAAGGAAGCACAAAATAAGAAATTAAACACAAAAAAAATTGTTCAGTTGTGTGTGTGTGTGTGTGTTATTTGAAAGGGTATATCAAAATCTGATAGTGGACACAAAGTCAGAGATCATTTTAGCATGCAAATTGAACCTCCTAATCAAAACTCAACGTTTTCAAAAATCTCTCATCTGAATCTTTGTAATTAATTCATTATTCAATAGCACAAAAACTTTTTTTAACAAAAGAAACCCAAAATAAAATATTCTGAGAGGAGGAAGAGGTATTGTGTGTGTGTGTGTGTGTGTGTGCTTATCCTGAAAATGTCTTCTTACATGATGACAGACTCATTATTATTTAGTTTTTTTTTATATTAAAAAAAATTATAAAAATACATGAAGCTAATAGTAATGAGACTGTCATGAGGAGGCATGTATAACTGAATAATACAGTTGAAATAAATGCAGCTGTAAAACCTACTTTTTGGAATTATATAATTTATTTAAAATGCAAGGGTAAAATAATCTAAATTTGATGCATATTGTTAGAATGAATGAAATCCTGAAAATCTAAATGTAAGTTGAAAAAAATCTGAAATTTTTTAAAACTGTCATTAAGAATTACAAATGTAGTCAGTATGGTGATTAAATTCATTATCAGTATTATTATAGTTTATGTATATAACAGCTACATATTAAAGAAACTAACCCAATTATAGAATGGATTATTTAGAGAAATATCTGTTAATTATCTGATGAATGTTATGAAAGTGAATCAAAATATTTTAGCCTCATGTAATTATTTCATCAAAAAACACAGCTATACCTAACCTGAAATCTACATCACTGTTTAGAACCATTAAGATTAAGAAAAAAGGAAAAAGCAAATTGTAGTGGCTTAGTCTGAAGTTAGCCTTAGGATATTTAAAAAATACAACTAAAATTACTAAGTATGTATCAAATATTTAAAGAGAAAGAATCTCACTATCATAGGCCTTGAAAATATTACTAAGCTTTAAATACTACTTGTGATAATACAATGAAATTGTATGTACACTTGAATATGCACAACAATGTAGAATGTCTAACAGCTGCTAATATTAATATAAGATATGAATAGATGAATATAAGTAGGTTAGCATCCAATTCAAATGTAGCAATGGGAAACATTGAGAAAATGATTTCTTTTAAATAAATACATCCAAAATAGGTTGTTTTTTTTAAAGAAAGAAAGGATTGATTAATTTTACAAGTGATTGGAACTCATTTGATAAATTAACTGAAATCAAACTTTCATCTTTTGTCTTATTTACAATATGGTTCAAGAAATGGTCATGGTTAGTACAAACTCTCAAAAACCAAATGGATGATTGGGTGAAATAAGTGAAAGTATATTTTTAAACTAGTTACAATGATGTTCAACAATAGTAAAATTAAACAGAGATTGAATAATAGTTTAAAAAAAACAAAAAAACTTGCACAACCCCTTTTATTTTTCAATAATGCATATACATAAATACTCCCTTTTAAGAAAAATATTCAGCTATCAACAAATAAAAAAAAAAAAAAAAAAAAAAAAAAAAAAAAATGAAATACTGAAAAACACCCAAACAGAAAAATTGTAGGAAATAAAGTTGCATTAATTTTGATAACCCTATTTACAGTTTAAAAATATGATTAAATTGAAAATAATTACTATTTTGCTTATTTTAAATACACAAAACAAGCAAGTAGGATTAAAAATAAATAAATAAAAATTTCACTAAAAAAATAATTTTCTTGACTGTCTTCTCTACTCAATGTTTTAAAACATGATGACCAACTTAAAAGCAGAAATAAGTGATAACCATCATCCTGATTATAGTAATAAATACATGGGAACATGGCAGTTTGATAAAACACTTGAATTAGTTAGTGACTGTAATGAATTGTGGGGTAAAAAAAAAAATATCAAACTATGCAGTGAAATTTATGTATAATTATTCATTATACATGCATTATATATAATACAGTTCAACAACCAGCTCATTGGGTAGTGTTCACCAATGGTCCGGGAGACCTGGGTTCAATCTCAGGTCGCATCATACCAAAGACTTTAAAAATGGTACTTGATACCTCCTTGCTTAGCACTCAGCAATACAAGGTACATATCAAGGGTAAAGAGAAGCAATCCAGGGACAGGAGTAGCATCCTCCCCTACACCTCAGTGTAGTAGCTATTGAAAAGGGAGCCTTCTGGCTGCCCTTGACTACGGTCGCCAGCTTTACTTTACTTTATATACAGTTTAAGAATGAAATTGTATATGAAATAGTAAACAAAGTTGAGCCATTAAAGATGAACATCCACATACTCATGAGTGTATATTCAAATTAAAGGCAATTAAGAATGCCGGTGTGTAATATTCACAGAAGACGAGTAAAAATGTTAAGGTTGTGGAGGAATGGTGTGGCAATAGGAATAACATATGGACTCACACACCCTGAAGAATTGCTGGTCTGTGATGTACTGGGAGTCCGTGATGGGGTTACACGTTGCGTGAGATCTTCCTCATCTGATGAGGAATCCATAGTCAAATCAATTACATCATGTTGTGGGGCTGATTTCTTTTCTGGTGATCCTTATTAAAAGAAAAAAGATAAATGACATTATTAACAGAATTGAAAATTATCAAGTTATTAAAAGCTTGGAAAAAAGCAAAAAAAAAAAAGTGCATCCAAATTCACTAGCACTGGTAAGAAAAACATTTAGATAAAAAAAAAAAAAAAAAAAAAAACTTACGAAAAACTCCTTTAACCCTTTCACTGAGACACCAGCGTCCCAGCCAAATTTCATTTTAACACTTGAAACATTACACTTAAAGCATTATATATATATATATATATATATATATATATATATATATATATATATGGTAGTCAAAGGGTTAATTTGTAATGATTTCAATTTGTCTGCCCTCTTCACATTTAAGCTGGGTAACAACATTTCAGGTTGAAATGATGAGGAGTTATTGTTAATATTTACATTTCTATTATCTTTTTAATGGTGAAAGTTTAGAATAATCTGATGAAATTAGAAAAGAAAAACAAATGATACTATTACCATGATAGCACCTAACAGAACTATTTAGCATTTACCCTAAAGTAGAATGAGAATTAACCTAATTTACAAGTCAATATATTTCTGGTTTCTTTCACAATATGCACTTTTGCAAACAGTGACTAAAAGGATATTTGCTTATAAAAGTGTAAACTTTTATACAACCCAAATTAAGCATCTACAGCAATCCCCTATAAACAACAAAAACATTTAAGTGCTTTAAAATAAAAATTAAAATATTTCCTAACAAGAAATAGGGTTACAATTTATGTAGTTTCTTATACTTAGGTGAAAGCAACTATTAACAAAAATCACTGTAAAGGAAAATGAGAAAAAATTTGCTGAAAATGAAATCATTCTAAAATTAGTTATAAAACATTCCAAATCACCTGATATTGATGAACTTTTTATGACAGGACTGCTTATCACTAGTGTTTCTTTGACAGCTCTTAGAGGACTCCATGAACCATCTTCACTGAACTGGATTTCTGTACAGCCAGCAGATTGTTGAAGGATCTCAACAAACAATCTGAAATATTTTTAAATATTTATATAAATTTGGAAATTAAATTAATGATTTGAGAAAATATTTTAAAAATGTAATATTTTTTCAAAATTATTGTTATAATTTCTCAAACATTTTGGAGCTTGACATTGAAAGCAACTAATATTACTAGTGAATAACAAGAATAATTTAATTACAGTAGTAGCAGAAAAATATGTTGGGCTAAAAAATTGATGTTTAGTTAAAATCATAAAGAACAACAAATACAATCAAGTCCAGAGAAAGTGTTTTGCATATATTTTCTATTACAAAGGTTTGAAGCAGAATCTTTAAATGTAACTTTTTTTAATAGTAAATATATTCATAACTAGGAGAGGAAGGAAAAAAAAGCCAATAATTTATTCAAATTTATCATTGAATGAAAAACAATATAATCTCATTTAGAAAATGAAACAACTTAAAAAAAAAAAAGGAAAACAAAAAAAAAAAAAAAGAAAAAGAAAAAAGGAAAATAAGAAAAGAAAAGAAAAAAAAAAGAAAACAGAAAAAAAAAAAAGAGAATACCGGATTTGTTTATTTCCATTTTACAAAAATGGTAGGCACAAGGCCTCAAGTATGAGAATACCGGATTTGGTTCAGTTTCTTTGTTTAATAGCATATCAACCATTGTAGGTTATTTAATGCCCTGTAGAAGAACAATGGTAATACTATTTAGCTGGGGGAAGGGGGATAAAGGGGTTCATACCTTTCCCAAGGGTATTAGTTCAAAAGTGAAATATAACAGCATAATGAGTTTGAACTCACTTACTTTGAGGCTGCAGTCCAGCAATTTAGCCATTATGCCACAGCGAATCCCTCTAAAGAGTACTAAGGAAGTAACACATGGATTTTATCAAATTTGTTTTTCAAACGGCATATTTTTTCAGGTAAAAAATATGAGAGTAAGGTTCGAAGTAATACTTAGTAGGATGAAAATCAAATTCATCTATTTCAATAAAACTAACATTAATTTTCTAACAATTTCATGAGATCATTTTCCTAATGAAAAATACTTTTTACCAGTTTTTTTTCAACTATAATTTTATCATGGGGGAAAATATCAATTATTTATAGCTGAATAAATACTGGTTATGGCATGTTAAAAAAAATAACATGATAAATGTTTGCTGCTTTTATTTATTGTTAATAATAGCTCAGGAAGTATTTCCATCATAATATAAATTCTTATTGAATTTCTTGGTAGTGAGATAACTTCTAACAGTAGTTATTTGCTAAGCTTAGTTGTATCACAAGGGTAGAAGTTTTGGAACACCCAATGAGATTCAAACTCATTCAAACACTATTTCACTACTCAAGGTGTTCTTATAACACTAAAGTACATTTTAGAGATTGTAATGAGATTTATATACTTTAATATTTTCTATGAGGCAAGTATTCTTACAGGAGTACTGAAAGCATTATGGAGAAGGTAGGAATCATTACAAGATAACTTATAATAATCAAGCTGAAATAAGTCAGGATATTTGGGGAGAAAATAGCACCCCTATAAAGCAATGTTTTTAAATAATATTTTATAAAAATTTCCCAATTTCTCATTATAATGCTGTATAAAGAAAATGTCTTACCCATCAATGATGAGTTTGTCGAATGCTGCAGATTTATCACAGACAGGGCAAATCCATGTGGGTTTTTTCTCATTCATCATGAGAAATGTGAATGCATCAAAACATTGTAGATGTGTACATGTGCTGCAACGGCAAGGAATCTGGAGGCGCATTTTACCAAGCTGGCAAGAAGAAATTTTAAAAGTAAATTTCTTCTTATCAATTATATATCATATTTTATGGTTTGTAAATATATTTACAAGTTTTAAAAGTAATACTCAGGTTTTAATTCTTTTGAATTCCTTGTTTACATAGTTATTTTAAATGGTTGTCTTTTTTATGATTAAAAGAGAATACAAAACTAAGTACATAACTTTATTAAGCCATTGAAAATTTGAATTATTCAGAATTTAGTTATAGCAAATCATAGTGCTTCTATTGAATAGTCTAACCATAAAGAGAAGTAATAATCACATTCACCAAAATAGAGATTGAAGATTTAATGTCTCTTAACCACTGAGAACTATGTTCATAAACAAGCACAATATAGAATTCTGGACTCTTAAGTTTTATATTAAAGATAATTTATGTTTAAAAACTAGGATATTTCCATGGGTTATATATCACACACAAAATGGGCTATTTTACTGAAGTACCTGGATTAGAGCAATACTGGTTAGATTCATTGAAACCCACTATATATATATAAAAGATTAAAAATCTCTCAAATTTGTTTTTAAGAGTGGAGTTGCAAATGTTACAAAACTTATTTTTAGCAGTCCAAAATTTGCATTATTAGCTAAATATTTAAAAATCATAAAAAGACGTTAATGCTAAATCCTAAAATATCAGATAAATAGTTTAATAGTTAGGTTTCTTGAAAAATCAACAATGAAGACAGCTCAAAATACTTACTGGACACATCAATGACACTCTAAGGCTGGTGGTTGCAATTTCACTGTCTGGATCGTGCTGCAATTTTTCTTTAACTATAAATAAATAAAAAAAAAAAAATTAAAAAAAAAAAAGGGAGAAGATATATAACAACCTTCTATTAGCTACAACACTCAGCAAAAATCAAATCTTAATTTCACAAAATCTACATCAGAGACACACAAAAGATTTTGTATAAAATGAGATTTTAGCAAAATCTAAAAATTTTTTTTTTTTAGAAGCTGATTATGTAAAAATGCAACTTACTCAAAGCTCTGGAATGATCTGGATGGCGATTACCAAACTGTTTTAATCTCTGTAGAAGGATGTCAGAGGTGAGTTTTTTCACCAAATAAACAGCAACACAGTAACCCTGCCAAAGAAAAGGAAATTATTATAACCCATATTATGTTACACATCACAATTAGTAAAAATCTGCTGCATATCTTATTTTAAGCAATAAATAAATCTATTAATGAATTAAATCCACAAATTTAATTATTCTTATCAAAAGCAATAGAAATAATTTTTATTCATTACAATTTAAAAAGTACCAACTATGACAGAGAGGAAAAGGGGAAATAGAGAGGAGAGAGGGAGAATACCATTGATTTAACATTTTGTGTAACATACCCGTCCAAATTCTGAAGCCCATGATACATCAACATGATTGGGCACTGTGGGTGACAAGCGACATAATGCTGTAATATCTACTGGACGTCCTGGTCGTTTGGGCTCCACACCAGGTTTAGTTGTAGGGATAGGGTTCTGAAAATTAAATAAGCAATTATTAACGTTTTAATATTTTAAATCTATGAAAATGCTTCATAAATATTTGTTTCTGTCAGGAAAAAAAAAAAAAAAAAAATTTTTTTTTTTTTTTTTTAAAAACCTTAAACTTAATAGAATTGTATCTTTTTGTGAGTTGCTATCAAGAAAATTGTAAACCAAATATTTTATGCTTTGAGTAGCTTTATTACTAGATTCATGTAATTTATCTACTTATGAAATTAAATTATAACATTTCTTGAAATAAGACTTTTTCAGTTATTAAAAAAAAAAAAAAAAAAAAAAAATTCAAACTGAAAAAACTAAAGCAATGGATTGACTATTTAACAGTCATAATTTTGAGAAAGGAAATAAGATTAAAAACCTAATTTTACAAAATGTTATTCTGCTAATAATAAAGCAATATCTTTGAAGAATAAAAGGAAAAGGTAAATCATTGTTTATAAATCATTAATGCATCAGAGATGATTATGCAGAATTTTATTGGAAAAGAATAATTATTTACATATTTTCAAGCCCAGAGAATCCTTACTACTTTATAATGCCATAGAAAAATACAAATTACTGTCCCCCAACTCTTGCATTCTAAAATGAATCCAGTCCTAAATAAATATATTTGGTAAAGTAATGGTAAAATAGAAGTTTCTTTAAACATGAAAGCTTATATTCATAATCAATAGCAACATTTGAATTTAGTGACAAAGAAAGAAGGAGAAAAAAGGGGGGAGAAAGAGAGAAGAGGTGAATTAAAACCCATTTTACTTTTATAAGTATCAGTATAAAAATTGATATTTACAAGATATTTGAAATTCAATTAAAAAAAAAAAAACATTATAGAAAAGTCAGAAGGGTACGAATAGATGTTTTGATTTTTTCTAAGTAGGAAAAGAAAAAAGTTGCAAAAGTAAATAATGCAATACAAAATTTCCAATGCCAATTTTATATTACTAAATGGCAAATATAATAAAATGCAAAATAAAACTCACAGGAAGTGTGGCCAGTTTTCCATTAACTCTCACACATATACTTGGAGGGAAATTGTCATCCTGTTCACAGCTTGTTTCCAAAAGGCAAAATCTATAAATGATAATTATTATAAAAGTATTGAAATAATAAAATATAGATGCAAATGTAGAGTTAATAATAAAAATAGAAAAATAAAATTTAGATCTAGATAAGTTATATGAATGTTATGCATTTGTATTCAGAGTGAATGTTTGATATCTTTCATTATAATATAAAGAACTTGTAAAAGAATCAAGATGGCTAGATTGAAAAGTTTATGATACTTACCTCAACTGCACTTGAGTTGTGTATTCACATTTAGCACCTGGCCTAAAATCCCTGTAATTTAAAAATGAAGCATTTATTTATTTTTATAAAATATAAATTATACTATCATTTTTTTTTTGCTTTAAATGATGCTGTGTCTACTGATTGTAAAGAATTTTGCTCAACTATATATTGGATTAACCACTAAGATTAATCTTTCTGCATTCTCAGTTATCATTAAGAGAGAATGAAAAAAAAAAAAATCCTGAGGTAGCATGCTTGCTACTAGAAAAAAAAAAAAAAAAAAAAAAAAAAAAAGAAAAGAAGTTATTTTAGTCTTCACAATTCAATGAAAATATAATTGGAAGGTTCTACTAGTTTGGCCAATAATCAGTTTTATTATTATTCAAAAACATTTGCTTGTTTGAATAATCACAGCAGATATAATTGACCATTACATTTTTTTTGGTGTGTATTTTTGTTTATTCTAGCATTGAAAATGGAAGAAAAGCAATTTTTTGGCATATTATGCCTTTTCATTTTAAGAAAAGACCAAAAATATAATTCAAAATAAGAAAATGATTTGTGTAGTTCATGGAGAAGATACTGTGAATGATTAGATATATCAAAAGAAATTTACAAAGTTTTGTGCTGGAGATTTTCTTGCAAAACAATGGTCCACAGTGAAATAGATCAGTTGAAGTTGATAGCTAACGATTCAAAACATTGTTTGCTAATAGGTAAATAAAGTGTTGAAAATAATTTGCACCAGCTTGGTTATGTTAACTGCTTTTTATGTGTGACTTCCATAGGAATTAAATATAAACAACCAGTTAGACAGTATCTCCATGTAGGATTTGTTGCTTAAATGTAATGAAAATGTTCTGTTTTGAGAACCAATAGTCATGGGTGATGAAAAGTATTGCATGTATTTACCCAACCCCTCTGGCATGAGCAGGATGCAACACAAGGCCAATTTTTAAGAATACAACTGGTTTGAATTCAGAGTTTTCCTTCTCTTAAGGTTAAAAAACTCAATCTGCCCTACTATTTTACCCATAATTGAAAGAGGGTGAATAATTGGATTCATACATTTTCCAAGAGAATTAGCACAATGTGAAATGTAAACAACATCGTCCAGGATTTGAACTCACATTACTGAGTCTATTTCCTACAATGATAACAATTATACTACAAGGATCTCCAAATAGAATATAAGTGATCATGAGGCAAGTCTTCAACTATAGAAAGTGAATGGTGTGTCAATGGCAAGGTTAGAAAAAAGTTTAATCTCCTTCTGGAAAAGCAAATGATTGATTTAAACAAGTAATGCTACCAAAGGGACTAATTAATGAAAATTCATCTGGAATTAAAAAGGCAGAACATTCCATTATGATAAAGCCAGATTACTTTTCTCTAGTCACAAGGCAAAAAGTGTAACAGCTTAGTTATTTTTCATCCACTATATTCACTCAATACTACACCTTTAGATTTGCCATTTGTTCCAGTCTTTAAAGAATTGTCTTAATGAAAATAACTTAAATTTCCCAAAATCTGCAAAAGGTACCTAAAAAAGTTCTTTGAGGAAAAAAAAAGTTCTTGGAGAATGGAACTGCATGAAAGATAAAAGTGGAACAATGGAGTAAATATGCTGTTTAACCCTTTTGGTGCAGTGCATTTGGCTGGAATGCACTTTTGACTCTAAAATAAAGAAATGCATTGGAGTTTCACAATTACAATAAAACAATACATTATTGGTGTTGAGGAGTATATTGCACAAGTGTATTTATAAGAGAATTTTTTTTATTCACAGACAATTCTAAAAATGGCTGTTTTACCTAAGTTTTATAAGTCATAAAATAATTTTTTTGAAATTATTTTTAAAGCTGAGGAATATTGTGCAAAAACCACTGAGGATGGGGGGATATATATTGCAAAAGATACAAAATTTTTAAGTAATGTGGACTAAAGTTTCACTTCACCCTCACATTAAGTATATTTTGGTGATTATAGTTGCTTTCTGCACACACAGAGTTTCTAACTTATTTGAGCAAACATTATGGTGAATCTTGTCTACGGAGAAAATTGACCTGACATTTGATACAATAAAAACCTTCACCTTACCTGGACATAGCAATGTCTTGTGCTTGTTGTGGGGTTAGGTGGAATATGAAGAAGGTTTCCTGAAAACGACCAGTGGGCTTAGGGACTGAAAGTACAAAATTATAATTGAATTAAACATTACTGAAAGCAGTTAGAAACATTGATGATTGCCAAGTCAAAGTCATTGTGCTGATATAATTTAAAAAGCTTTTCAACATGTTTTCATTATGGCAATAATATGACTTATAAAACTGATTCTGTTCTAAAAACCTCAAAAATGAATTGTGATTTAATGATATTCTTCTTATCTTTTCACTCAACAGGCTTTTCTTAAGAATATGATAAATTGAATTTGAATGTATATTAAAAAACTGTAGCTCCCATGTATAGTGCACTTATGTAAGTATGTCAAGCTAATAACAAATAGTTAAGAATATAAAAATCTGTCCAGTCAGTGAAACTGCTTTAAAATAATCTGTCTCTATATAAAACACAAGGTGACTTTCACTAGAGTAATGAGAAATTCTGTTGGTATGGTAATATCACTTGATGACACTCAAACTGAAACATGCTTGGAGTTACCAGAACAGAATTTTTCATTAACAGTTGTGATAGCAGGTTGCTAATACAGTCCAAAAAGCTCCAGTTTCAGCTTCAAAATTGTCAGAATTTAAATCTAAGATAATCTTAGATTCAAATTCTGACAAATAGAAAAACCAGATATTTTGATATGTATTTACCCAACCCCAATAACAGCTGAGTACAGCCAATTTGTATTCAGAATTTTCCTTCACCTATACTGATTGGTGTATCAAAGCTAAAGAGCCCAACCTTCTCTATTATTTACCAATAGTTGGGTTAATGTCTCATCCAAAAGCATTAGCACACAGTGAAATGCAGACATCCCTGTCCAGGACAATAACCATCATGCCACCACTTATTTATTCATGTGGGGGGGGGGGAGAGAGAGGGGAGGGTAGGCAAACAAACTCAAAGTATAGACCATGAAATGATAAATGATACAAGTGATAGAATAGATCATATAGTCAACTGGGATGCCCCGTCATTGCAGCCAATGTATAAAAAATTGTGATATGATAGAACTGGACCATCTGCAAATATAACATCCCCCAATATGCTACGGACTTATATAAGTACTATCCTAAACGGGTAAAAAAGAAGTTAGAATCTTGAGGAATTTTCAATACACAGCAACAGAAAAATAAATGCCTAAAGACTAGATATTATAGTAAAAGATTCTAATTATAAAATGTGTCTCTTGATTGATATGTCTGTTCCAGTTGATTGGAACACTGCACTGAAAGAATTTGGAAAACCAAAACAATATCAGTTGTTGGAGCACGGGAACTACTAAGAAAGAGAGTGAGAGAGTAAGTGAATATGTCAACAGCATACCTAGACAACCTGACATATACGAAGTGCAGAAGGTTGATCACTTCTACTTAAGTAGTAGCTGATTGATTTCAACCGCATGTCAACTTGTCTAGAGTTATTTTATATCTACAGATTAGGGAATTGTTTCCAAAGTTATTTTTGCACAAAGTTATATGACATATTTCTATCGAAATCAAATAAATTGCACACAGTTGTATAGTTTTAAGTATTCTTATCTATTACTTATTTTTAGTGGCATGATGGTTAGAGTGTTCACCAATGACCCGGGAGACCAGGGTTCAATCTCAGGTCGAGTCATACAAAAGACTCGAAAAATGGTACTTGATACCTTCTTGCTTAACACTCAGCATTATAAGGATCAAGGGTCAAGTGGAGCAATCCAAGGAAAGGACTACCCCCCCCACACACACCTTGGTGTAGTAGCAATCGAAAAGGGAGCCTTCAAGTCACCCTCGACTACAGTTGTCAACTTTACTTTCTACTAATTCATACACAATTATATGGTTTTAAGTAATTATTTCTATTTAATAATAATCATCTGTGCACACAGTTATATGGTTTCAAGTAACTAACAATAATAATCATTAGTAAAACAATTATAGAGTCAAATTACTATTCTTAATAATTTACAATTATATGGTAACAAGTATTCTCATTAAATACAAATAATTTTTAAACAAATCTATTTGACCTATAGATGGGACTAACAGGTACTACCACCCCGATCAGAGTGAACCTGGGAGTAAAAGCAATGAAGGGGTACTTCACATTCTCCAGAACTAGAACCTCAACATCAGATTCCGTTTAGCATCATAATCAGAGCACTGCTTTAAGGATGGGGTTTTTACCCTTTTGCAGGAGATACAGACAATATGTCTAAAGATACTGACAGGACAGCATATCTTAAGGAAATCCTCGTCATAAACTATCTTATATATCTATGCATAATAGACACATATAGTTGCCATGTCCATCCCCATAGTTGCTTGATTTTCATTATTTGTATTTACTTGCATTATAAGATCTCTGGGTGAGACCTGGATAATCACTTAAAGAAAAATTCAAAGAATGTTAGGTTTAAATTTTGTCAGTTGAAACTGTATGTTAAAATAATCTTTTTTTTTTTTTTTTTTTTAATTTAAGACATATGACAGAAACTATGAAATGATGTATTCAACATTTTTTCATGTAGAGCCTAAGAATCATTTCTTATTAAAGAGAGATAATTATCAAATAAATCAGGCTATGCTTTAAATAGCAAAATGCCAGCTACAAATAACTAAAACTGATAATTACTCTCAAGATAAAACCCATTTCTTTTGAGCAAACCTTTATTAAAACAGCTAGCATATCAAAAAGTCCTAAGATTTCTTCTTCCATGATAAAATACTACAGGTTAAAAGTTTTCAGGCTTACTAAAGAATTCACAATATCAATTAGCATAAAAAACTGATACTTATAACAATATGACAACTAATATTATCTAACAGAAACAGTGGTTAAGTTGGAGAAAACATGAAAAATCATATTTCAAAAGATAACCTATTTATATAGTATTTTTCTATTAACCTAATATAATGTCATCTCTTTGTGATGAATAAGAATTCTTAGGGATTAAAGAGTTATGATATTGGAACAATAAATTCTAGAATGTTACCTACTGGCAGTGATGCAAAACTATAAGCATAACAAGATGATGAGACAATGAATAAGCAACTTGTAAGTGGGGAAAATATACAGGAATAACTTTAAACTGTCAGACCAAGACAGCAAGTATAGTAGCAGCAGCAGTACACAGACTTGTTGGCAAAAGCAGTTTGATTTTGGAATACAACTAATTTTAAAGATGTTGTAATGAACAAAGTAATAAATGTCAAAGAGGTTTTTAACATATGGACAAATTAAAACAAAGCTGTATTTCAAATCTTATAAAGTAAATTCTTAAAGAGGGGAGGAAACTGTGTTGAAAGCAACTACTTGATATCTGGTACAGCATATGAATCAAATAAATTGAAGGTATAAAATTTACAACTGGCAATTTTGGATGGAAGTAAAATGCACTAAGAAACTAACAGTACATAACAACTTTCTCTATTCTTGCTTACTGACTCATCCATTGTTTTTATTCTATTTATCTATTTATTGATTTAAAAAAAAAAAAATTTCCTTTCACTTCCCACTTTAATGATAAAAAAAACAAAAACAATTCATTGACACCTGTGGTATTTTTGCACAGAGCAATTATTTTTTTCACAAATAGTTCTGATAGTAGCACTGATATGATATTTCTATTTTTTTATTTTTAAAAAAAAGTTATTTTAACTCAATCAGAAATAAGATGTTCTCATATTCACTTTATAATGTATGTAAAACAAAGGGGCTTTTCTATCAGGCAACTCTTACCTTTCACACTGCAAATAAATTTACTTAGGATTTTATTTGGCTTGAAGATAATGAATTGCTCACTTTTTCTCCAAAGCCCACTGCTTAGTTGCTTTTAATATTGACATATCTTTCAAGAATTAAAGATGCAACTTCTTTTTGAGAACCCCTTTAACTAAAATCTCAAAACTTATAAATCTATTATTAAAATTATACAGCAACTTAGTTAAAATGGCATATCATAGTGAGATTTTTTTATGAGAGCAATACATTTAAAATGCTTAGAGAATAAAGCAATTTCATGTCCAATTTGAAATGTAATTTTTGGGCCTTGTGTTCATGAAAGTAATTTTTTCATCAGTCAAATTCTCAACACAATGGAAATAACTATGAAATGCTAATTAAGATTACTTACTACTTCCTAAATAGAAACATCAATATTACCATGAAAGCTCAGTGGATTCACAGATAATCTAAAATTGTCTAAAAATCAAAAGAAGGTATTAACTATCTAACAAATGTTATCAATTAAGGTCAGACAACTATGCAACAGTAAACTCATTAAAAATTTTTTTTTACATAGAGAGTAAATATCCATTTATTCTACTCAGTTTCAGAAGTACACTTTAGACACATAAATTTTCGAATATTTAAATTTTATCAGAAATAATAGTTAATTATCAAAAAATAAAACAGCAACACTGATAAATATGATACATCCCATAAATAATGACTTAACATTGATACACAATATTGAAAAAGAAAGCTATAACAACTATTTTAATGTGATGTTCTTTTATTAAAATAAACAAGATTCTTATTTGCCGATTTAAATAAAGTCAAATCGGAGTTTATAACCAACATTACTTTGTTTTAGCTTTCTTAAACTCATTTGTCTTTGTTTAATAATGAAATAAGAGTCATAATTGAACAAACCTAGACTCGTCGGTTTCAGCAGTTCTCCCAAAATGTCATAAAATGGTAAGCGTTTCAGCCGAACATCAGGATGCACTGGTAAAGAACTCACAGGACTTGTGTGGTTGTGTTTACTACTAAAATCAATTGGGCCTGAAGAAGAAAAAGAAAAGACGAGACAGTTAATCAGATTCATGAGATATTTTATCAAATAAAATACCCATATTTGATGACATACCTGGTCTTACATGTGAAGTAGAAGTATATGATAGACTGACATCTATTCAGATGTTGCATACAACCAGTACTTATAACTAACTTCAAAATGACTGTAATATCAAATGTAAATTGGGAGGGAAGGTCTTACGTGCCATCAAATATAGTATTTAAAGAAATGATCAAAGTCAATAGCAAAGAATGAAATCAAATTTTTTTCAACAAAGTGATACAAATTATACATGAAATATTTATAAACAAAATCCTGGACTTAACAAAAAAAACTCAACATTAAACTACTGTTTACAATCTAACAAACCAAAATACAATTTTCACCTTCTTTAACAGAAATATCACAAAAATAATGAATACAAATTTAGAACTATCAGAAAAAAAAAAAAAAAAAAAAAAAAAAGCTGCAAGGAAAAGAAAGGTATACAGTAAAAAGTTTCATAGTGCTGACTAGTAGTTTAAAAAGATGTGGAAAAATATTTTTCTGAATAATACATAACCAACTTTGGGCAGATATATTGGATTCTTTTAAGAAAAAAAATACAAAACTTCTGAAACACAACTACTCTTAATTGACACTTTGTTTTTGTTTTAACAAACTTACAAATTAAAAATAGTTTCTAAAGGTATATATTTATCTAATGACTGAAGAAATCAACTAACTTCTAAACATATCAGTTTTATAAAAGTTTTCATTTTCCAAATAACCAATTGTAATCACCCATTTAAAAAAAACAAAAACAAAAAACAACAGTGATTTAAAAGTTTGGTAAATTGGTTATATACATTTGTTAAGAAAATAAACTATTTAGGTATATACTTATTTCTTTTTTATGTTGGATTTTATGAAAATCAAAGACTGAATATTGTTTTCATTTAGTAAAATGTTTATTTGTTCTGACAAAATTTCATACAATAGAAAGAGACAGATTTATATCAAAATTAAAAAAAAAAAAATGTAGAAAAGAATTTTACAATTGCATTCTATTTAACAATTATAAAATATTCTTAAAATTACAAAGTTCTATTTAAATTAGAAACCTAACTCAATTTTACTGAATATTAGAACTTTTCTGATACCAATTTTTTTTCAAAGTTTTGACTAAAATTGTCATTTAAGATCAAAAGTTTTTAAAAAGCCTATTCAAGGATTTTTAAAAATATTCATTATAAAAATTTAAAGAGAAAATAAAAAAATTCAGAATATTTAAAAACTTTCACCTCTTTTTTTAATTGTGTTTTCTTAACTAAGTTACCTATAGAATTAAAAACAGGTCTTTCATTTCAGCAATATTTATTTTAATTATAATATTAGGATAAATCATTCTAGAAATGTATAAATACGTACAACAAACCTAACTTAAATTTGTGAGAATTTAATTAACAAATCTACAATAAATATGTGCCAACAATCAAAAGCAATACTAAAATAAGTTTTGATATCAAAGATAATTTAGAATAGATGAGAAAGCTTTGCCAGACAAATTTCAAGTATCATAAGGAAAATATATCAACCCACAACGTCATCACCAAACATTATAATTGATGATTTAGTATCATTAATGATTACTATCTCCAATGAAATAAAGTCTGTTGGGACAGCATAAACATAGTCAACAGCACTTAGTAACTGTCAGTATATATATATATATATATATATATAAATAAAGAAAATAATCTAACAGTATTGGGGGGGGAAAAAAAAAAAAAAAAAAAAGATTTTATTTTTTGAAATTATTTGCCAATGTTAAATGTGTCATTTCTTTTTAACCTTTATCAGGGTGTATGAGTTATTAAATGAAACAAGAAAAGATGAGAAAGTTTAAAACATTCTATTTCTGCTGGTACTGTTCTGTTTCCAATTTGTGTGATGTAATTAGTACTTGAACATTTATAAGATAATAATAATAATAATAATAAATATAATAGTAAGGTCGGCGACTAGAAGCTACTTTTCAGTAGCTACTACACCCAGGGTGTAGGGGAGGGTGCTACCCCTATGCCGGGATTGCTCCACTTTACCCTTCATACATACCTTGTATTGCTGAGTGTTAAGCAAAGAGGTATCAAGTACCATTTTTAAAGTCTTTGGTATCACGCAACCTAGGATTGAACCCAGGTCTCCTGGACCATTGGCGAACACTCTACCCACTAGGCCAATGAGCTGGTTGATATATATTAGTCTATACATAAGATAAATAGATAAACTGATATCTATCTAATAGACTGGTATGATTTGGATAAAAAAATTTTTCCCCCACATTACACAAATTTGAAAGAGAATGTTTAAAACTTTCTCGTCTTTTTCTTTAATGACTCATATGCCCTGATGGTCTTAAAAAAAAAAAAAAAAAAAAAAGTATAATGTTGACAAATACAACCTTCCTCTGAAAACCTGGTGTCTCCACACCCCTTCATTTTTGTACTTTCACACACATGTCTAAGTATTTGCATACAAATTCTTTTTGAATTAAAAATTTTAATAATTTGTTATTTGACAGCTTATTGTATGAATAATAGAAAGATAATATGACAAAGTCAACTTTTCACTAACTGACAATATATATGTATAGAGAATATCAAATGATCTTGAAAAACAGCTAAACACAAACATCTAATATAAATCTATGTTATATTCTATTTGAGCAGCAAACAAAAGGTAACATCTTCATTGAATATTGGTACTGTTGAAAGGCAGAATCTTTACAAACATAAAATTTGCTCAAGTAATTATAATGTAGGGAGAATTTTACTGAAAAGATAGACTACAAAAATGTAATAGTTTATAATTATCTATGCCAGATCCATTTTATGAAGATGCTAAATAGTATTTTATTTTTGTCAACTAAAATAGAGCTTTATGAACAGCAGCCTTTGATTAGAAAATCATTAGACAAAAAACTTGTGTAATGGTGAGAGTATTACTAAAGTACATCATTGAAAATACAAAATGTAAATATTTGATTGTGCAAAATATTGTTCTCATTGTCATGAGGAGTGTTTACGTTTAACTTCATTCAAAAAGATTGCTTGACTGTATTAAAGCAGCTGTCATTTTTTATTTTTTTTATTTTTTGTTTTTAATTATCAAAACTGGCAAGATTTTTTTTTATTATTGATTATAACTGAAGGTCAATGACTAAAGAACATTTTTATGAGAGAGTATTTTATAGAGAAGGTACTATTCATTATTGGATATGCCAAAAGCAGTTTGCAAAAGTTTGTGTTACAGATTTTCTTGCCAAACAGACTAGTTGAAGCTGATAAAGATCAAATCAAAACATTATTTGGAAAATAATCAATGTTATATGATACTGGAGAAAGCCAGTATATTCAAAATAGGTAAATTGCATGCTGAAAATCATTTGCATCAGTTTTTGGTTGTGTAACCTACTGAACTGAATATCCAAGTGATTTACTTATGTGTAATGAAAATTTTCTGTTTTAAGAAATTGCAATGAGTAATGAAAGCATACTTTACAATAATGTAGAAAGCAAGAGATCATGAGGCAAGCAAAGTAAAATACCCTTAATTGTAACCCCACCCCTAAAAAAAAAAAATGATTGGAAAGGAATCATAAATATACAATGCAGCTTATTCCAAATTTTGTAACTTTTTCTCTTAATGAATGGATAAATAGATAAGCAAAAAAGTAAAGGACAATGTGTAAAAGGTATCAGATACCAGGTAAAAACTAAATAGGTAAGGGTTACAATAGCTTTGGTTATCAAAATATCTCCCTATTTTATTAGATTTATTTTCTAATATTTAAAGTAAACTTTTCTTGTAATATTAGATGTACACTACAATATTCAAATTTGTAGTAAATTTGCCATGCATAACATGGCTTTGTAAGGGTCCATTATAAATCCCTTCTGGAGAACTAAACTATTGAGTTAAATAAGTATTGCTCCCAACTGCAAACAGCAATTGAAAAGCATTTATATTTATTCAAGAAAATGAATATGTTTTTGGTTTTTTTTGGAAAAAAAAGTCATTCACATATACATTGTTCAGACAGTTGAACCCTTTCTTCATGTGATTTACATTTTTGTTAATCCATTCTTCACTCCTCAGCTGATCTATAATCCAACATACCAATCTATTCTTGCAATGACAGTTACACCAAGTACCTGGGTGATTCCAAATTATAAATGGTAATATTCTATCTGGATAAAATCTATATCATGTTATTTTAATAACCAGGCAAAAATTGTTACAGCTTAACTGGGAAATGTTCACCTGTCTACCATATTCACTTGATATTGCCCTTTCAAACTACCATTTATTCCAGTCTCTACACAGCTGTATTGGAAAACTGCAAATACATCTACAGCTCTTTGAGAAAAATATAAATGTTCTGGTATGATAGAATTATTGTTTCAAAGAAAATGGTAAATATGTTGTTCAATGAGGAGGGGAGGGAATTATCTTAAAAAAAAACAAAAAAACTTGAACTTAATATATTTGTATATTTCAGTCAAGATGTTAGTAGTATTAGCAGGTACTCAGAATTGCATTTCAATTTGTAATCACACTTTACCAGAAGTTCTTTGGAAGCATTTTTGCAGTAGGGGACCTTGTAAATATTTGCATAAACAAAATTGTACTGTGAATATAATTTCAATTCCCAAAATTGGATAGCTAAAATAAAGGGAGGCACACTAGCATAAGTGATCATTGGAGGAAATGGAATCAATGACCAGAGTTCAAATCCTGGATGAGGCTGTTTGCATTTCTCCCTACCAGCTATGGGTAAATAGGACAGATTAGGTTCTTTAGCACTGATAAGGCAATCAGTCTTAAAGAATGACAACTGAATTCAAACCAGCTTTACTCAGCTTAGGAGAGAAAGGGAAGGGGAAAAAAATCTTGTCACATCCTGCCCATGGCAGAAAGTTTGGGTAAATAAATAAGTCCCAGACATATTTCCTGTTGGAATATTATATCTGATGTTCTCAAAACAACTTTTTGGTTTTAAATAAAACATTCAAGACCAAAGTTAAGGATATATAACTTTTCTGTGAGTAAAAAAAGGAAAAAAAAAAGAAAGAAAACAATAAATCAAAAAACACTTTTATGGATATGTTTTTTTTTTTAATTGGGAGATCACTCTTAAAAACTACAACTATACTAATCTTTGGTGATAATTTGAGATCACACACACATGTGTATATTAAAAACATTCAATTTGGTATTGTAACTTAATAATCTATGCATCAAAGAGTATTAATTTAAATGCTTTTTGAAATAAACTTTTAAAGAAATTTTTTTAAAGATCAACAATGTATTTTTTTAACCTTATCAAAACAATATTAGGGGGATCTTTTATGGGGAAAAAAATTTCTTTATTTCTTAAAGAGTAACATGGATTGAAGGAATCAGACAGAAACCTTAAAAATTTAACTCATTTATTAAAACAAATTTTTCTCACTTATCAAAATGAAAAATTAGATTATATTGAGAGTAAAAAATTTCTTATAATGAATTTTTATAAGTCCTCACTCAAGAAAAACCTCTCTATTGACATCTGAACTGAACTAATTGTTTTGCCAAATTAGATTGGCTTTAATAACAGTATTGTAATTTTATCACTGTCAACCATACAAGTTTTTTTTTTCTTGTAGGAATTATCACATTGAATTTTTACAAAATATATGTATCTTCTTGTAATAAGTTTTCAGTTTAATGGGTTCAGTCTTAACCCCCCACCTTACAATTCAGACGATGAAATTTTTCAGCATCATCACTAAAAAATATAAATAAATACATTTTCCATTTTAAACACTTTTTTTTAACACAACAGAAAATATTTCATGAAAATGTATGCGTTGATTTTTGAACATTTGGAAAAATCTTTTATTTATATTTCAAAATGATATGAAGGTTGAATTGAAAGTTGACAAGATAAAACGGTTTTCAAACTTGGGAAATCAAAAGTTTCTCTTTATCATTTATTTATCCATTTTTTTTTTTAACCATCCGTTGAAGTGGACATCAATGTCAAGTATGGTCAACCAGTTGCATTTTAATCTATTCATGAAATGTCAAAATTATCAATCTTGAAAAAAAAAATTTTTTTTTTTTTTGGCATTAAACAGAAATCTTTCAAAATCCAATAGAAACGCTTCGCAATAAGTTTGTTTATTGATCAAAAGACAATTTTTAAACCAATCGGAAATATAAAGCCGACAAGCACTTGCAAATATTTTCATATTTGTAATATTAAGTGTTCTACGAGAAATGATCATTAAATAGCTCATAAAATGATCGAAGAGTGAAAAACAGTTGCTGTAATAATTTTAAAGTGAATTATAACTTATTACTCCTACGATACATTAATGGATAGTCTCCTCCTTACCTTTACCGTGCATTCTCCAACTGCAAAATACCATGAGACCTCAAGTTTTAATTGATCAAAATTTTTCAGGTTTTTGATTTTCGATTACTAGAAACAGGCACGAGGTTAAAAAAAAAAAAAAGTCTCGAGTTGTGTAGTAGCAGCCAACTGCAACGAAGTAATTTATAATCCGACAACTAAAAATTAGATACTATTTTCTTTTCAATACTTCTAAGTGTATTATTCATATATTTGTAAAATCGGAGTTGTAGGTGGTTATATTCCGTTCGAAAGAAAAGAAAAGAAAAATCAAAAAATAAAACAAAAAACTTTTGAAAACTATAGAAATTTGATAACATTCCTAAAGACGTTCTTAGTTTGATGGATGAATAAGAAAGATCATTCATATTAAATGAATGTGTAATATTTTTAAACAATGACAGTTTATCGTAAATCACAATTTTAAAAATTGTAAAGCTTCGTAGAGAGAAGGAAAAATAAATAACTTTTGCGGTAAACGAAACAAAATTATTCAAAACAATAACAACAATAATGAATTGCATCAAATGAACTTTAACATTTCATATTTTCAATGGTATAAATAAGTAAACAATTTTTCCTTTGAATTTTATTTTGTTCAACTAGTAGTTGACGACCCTCAGCTTGTTCATTGAATAGTTTATTAAAAAAAAAAAAATCCATTTTTCTATATAGATAATTTCAGCTAGATTTATCAGCATTAAAAACAATTTCCCTTTTACTTCAAAGAGAGAAGAAAAAAGTAAATGACAACGTCATTATAGTATTTATAGACAAAAATAAATTTCTCAATTAATGACAAAGTCGACACACACACAACAAAAACGGTTTATTCTTTTACGCAAGTTAAAAAAAAGTTTTTTTTTTTTTTTTTGTTTATTCCCCCCACCCTAATATATAGGAAAAAAGACTGGATAGAAATGACGAGAACTAAAACATCAGTCTTGTTTGCGACAAATTTTCAGGTGCCAAGATTAGTTTCTTCTCGAATAAGACAAAACGTAGCGATCACGAATAATTTTAACATCAAACGTTCCTTTGTTTTATTTTTTAAAACCAAATTCGAAGACATCTACATAAAAATAATTAAATATTTGCCACTTATCAACAGACGGCATTAAATTTAAACTTTGTTTTCCAATGTTTGTTTAGAGAAAGAAACTGTAAATAGATTTACGTTTTCCCCTATTTTTTTTTCATTTTATTTTATGAAAATGATAAATACGAAAATGTTTATATTTAAATCATATAAACGACTAAAATTATACTGGAACCTTAAACGACAAAAAGAATAAACGAAAATAACATTTTCATTTTTTAAACGAAGCATTTTGTCATCAATCATTAATTTTGATTAGTATTTTCTTTGATGACGACCAGAGTTGCAAATCAAAAAAAGGGGGGAGGGGGGAGAGAAAAGAAAATACTAGTCAAAATTAATAATGATTAACGTATAATTAAAAAGTCATTTCATTCTTTTTGCTTGAATTCGTAGTAGGAAAGCAAAGCAAAATGTTTATTTAAAGGCATGAAATAAATTTGAAATACAAAGCTTTTTAAAGCATATTTATATTATTTTATCCAAACGATTTCTTCATCAATAAACATACAAGTTTAATAATTAATTCAACAATATATCGAAATAGAACATATATATATTACACACACAGATACATATATGTGTGTGGTTCTAACTGAATTGTGTCAATTTGGCCGATTTAAGCAAATGTTAATACTTTTGTTTTCACAAGCAAAAATTTTTTTTTTCTCGTAAAATTCATAAAAAATTAACGTTTGTAATTAAAATGATTACAATTAAAAAAATTTTTTTCTTTAATTTAGTTACATATCCAGGCGCACACATAACTAAAAATAAAAAGGTGGGAAAAAAAAGATATAATCTGATATTTATAATCAAACTTAAATTTCCGTATGTAAATTAACTTCTTTTTAAGAATTTAATTATTAATCATTTGGCAATTTGCAGGTTTAATTTTTCGATCAAGATTTTCTTTGTTCTTTTATTTATTTACGTGCAGTTTTTAACTAGGCTAATAATAAAAATAAAAATAATAATAATAACAACAACAAACCACCAACCGAGTTTCCACAAGATTCTTAGTTTAATTTAAGAATGTTTATTTTTATACTTTAGAATACAAGCAAATAAAATAAAAACTTATGTTCCTAGTTGATTTAAAAGATGCGATAATCGAGTGTCTATATTTTAGGCGTACAATATAAAAAACAAAACAAAAAAACAAATGATGTTTAAATCTTATAATTTGCTATGGACAGAGACTTCAGCAGAAAATTCTATACTAACTACTATCACAATTTTTCATGGTACTACAATTCGTACTTAAAAATCACTTAACTTTAAAAGGAATCGGAAGAAAAAATAATTTTTAATTTTATAATTCTTAACAGCATCACTCACAAATAAATTTAATCGTTGTCACTCACAGCAACTTGTTTTGGATAATAAATTGGACAACAAATAAGAGATTTTTTAGGCGCCATTATTCTGGCTTAGGAGGAGGACATCCAGTAAAAGCTTTACAACACACAATAACTAATTAATGGCCGTGTACACATATTAGATGCAGAGTTTACGATTTTTACTGTAAACTCTAGGATAATTGGATCATCAGAAAGCCATTTTTCCCTTTTTTTTGATAACCAAGAAGATGTAAAGAATATTAAATATGAAATGATAGGTGCCATTATTACGAAAGAAGGTGATTAGGCTGGCTTTAAAAAAAATGACACCCAATAAAAAGCCTCACAACATCGCTGTTGTTTTTAGAGAAAGCAAAAGTGTGAAGAAAGAATATGATTGCTATGATCAATCGTTCGTAAGTTCATTATAGAAGTTTATCAAATCTAAAAGAGAATTTTTTTTATTAGATAATAAGTGAAGAAATTGGAGAATCGCTTTTTCGGCGCCATATTACTGTCTCTCTTTCTCTACTTATGTCGGACGAATGGACACCCAATGAAGAAAGCGCTTACAAGTCAAACTCTAATGTTGGCAGACAACAGGATTATTTTCGAGGAATAATAGGACATCATCATTACGGACAGATGGACTCATTAAAAAATTCTTAAAAAAAATAATAATAACGATTTAATCAGCAGCAAATTATAATTAGAACTTGCATGCATTCCGTTTTCTCGAATTCGAAAAGTACATCCCACATATCATGTGTATGTATGTATGTATGTATGCATGCATGCGGGTGTGTACTATGTATAAAACTTGGGTAAGACAAATAACATCCATTAATACTTTCTGGCACACACACAAAAAAGCAGCAATGAAAAAAGTAAATTAAAATTATTATTACAAAAAAAGTCAGAACCTAGTGATTCTGGGAGTAAATCCAGTGCGAGCATGACCTGTCCGTGGGTCGGGTAATTCATTGGTCTCTCTTTAGTTGTGGAGAGGCAGCCAGTTGAAGAGAGAGTATTATTGTTTACTTGACCATATACAGCTGGCTTGGTTTTCTATAACTAGGCAGCCACTACTATGCAGCCAGCCAGCCAGCCTGCCTGCCTGCCTATCTTGCCCGCCCAACACCGTCTTCGCCGCACCTGCTACAACAACAAGGAAGAAAAAGGAGGAGGCGCGGTCAGCTCCTCTCTTCCGGTTCAAACACTACTTCACTCTTTTTTACAACTGAAGCTGTTGGAAAAATTGCAAAATTAACAAGAAGGAACCTAGATTCAGTATTTTATTTATCTTTTTTTTTGTGCACAAATAAGTTTGTTCACTTGAACAAGATTCTAGTCATTTTTTTTAGCAACAAATGGAAAGTATTGCTCCCCCCCCATCTTCTTACCTAAAGTAAACAATCAAAATAATCCTTGGACATCAGTAACTAAACTAATGCTGAATGTTTATTTTTAATTTTTGAATTAACAGATAATTAATCATAGCCGGTTTGTTTAAAAAATAAAATTAGAATCATTTTATGCTGTACTGTTTTTCATTACTATTACTACTACTATTACTCTATTACAGTAAAAATGTTTGTTTTATATTCCCTTTTGTATTAATAAAAATAAGCAAATAACCAAAGAAATATTCAAGTAATTTCTCTAATGGTATTCATGGTTAGCAAGTTTGAATTTTATCTAATAGTATGAAATTTTAATAATCAATAAAAACAACGTGTATTAAGTATATTTCATTTGATAAGAATTTCTTTCGCCAAACAGGAAAGACAACCACACAAAGTAATGAAACCATATCAAAAAGCCTATCATCAGTTATTTCCCTTGATTCATTGAGAATTTTCAGTTAAATTATTTTAAATATCAGTTAGCATAAAATATTGCCAAATATAACATCCATTTTTTTTTTTTTTACAGATGAGTTAGGATTTTTCTTTTTGAAATATAAGCTACTGATTCACCTGATCACGTTTAATAATTTTAAAAAAATCTGTTTTAAGGGTCATAATGAGCAATTGGACATCAAGCTTTTGTAGTTGGATTTGAATGGAAGTAATTTTTAGTGTCTGAGAGGGAACTAGTCAGACTGCAAGGGAGCACATCAATTGTTTTTATCTGGCCATTCTTAAATTTAACACTTTAGATAAAAAAGATTTTAAAACATGTCTTTCAGTTTTAGAATAGATATCATTTCATCCTGTTTTAGTGTGTGAAGGGGTCTATGGCAATGGCAGAAAATTATCACTTATGGAAAGAATCTGCTTATTGGAAGACTTTACAAGATAAGATTGGAAGATTCACTTTATTTATTAACATTTTCAATTATCATTTTAGTAATATTTTTAAAATATAAAACTATAAAATTTTATGATGGTGTTACTGTTTTTGCTTTTTTTGCTTTATTTCTCATTACTCACTGTTATGTCATTAAAGGGAGCAAAAATGATAATGTAAAGACTTATTCATTAAAATTAACACACATTTAAAAGGTTTGATAAATTAGAATTTTATTTTGAACATAGAAACTAATATATTGAATTTGTATCAGATTTTTTTTCATTTTCTCCAGTTATGAAAACTTTATAAATGGAACACATTTTATAATTTCAAAGAAATGTTTAAGTTAATTTTTCTATACTGTAATAAATAGTTTTAAGACTAAAACTGAAAAATTAATCACAGCTTTACATTGAAATTATATTGAAATTGCTTAAGAAACTAATTCAAACCCTGTTTCATGTAAAATGCATATGCAGGCATTGAATAAACACGTCAAGAGAGCTTATAAGCAGTAACTGAATAATTTTCTCACCTCTGAATCTAAGATAAAAAAACATTCAACAATCTTGTGAAATAAAACTGAAAGGATACTGAGAATAATTTTGAGATATTGCAATAAGGAAAAGGTGAAGTAGAAAGATGCTTCAGTTAAAATTCCTACTTAAAATATCTTTGAGAACAGTAATAAAGAAAAATAAAAACCTAAATAGAAGAATACAAAGAAATTCACAATGATAAATATAAGAATATAAATATAAGGAAAAAAAAAAAAAGAAAAGATTAGATTTATTTAACCAATTTTTCATATATTATGATAAATGTCAATAAGAATAATTAATGTTCAACTGAAATGTTAAAAATTGCTTTAAATTATTTTGTGGTTTGAATTTAAATAGAAATAACTCACTTAGATAACAGAGGAGAAATTAAAATCATATTAAGACAGCACTTAAAAGAAGGGATTGTAGTCTAGAATAAGATAGACTGAAGTAAGTTTAACAAAAACTAAAAAACCTCAGACTGGATTCTGTTATCAGTTGTTATTGATTATTTTTAAGAAATTTAATACTGAAGAAAAAAAGAAAAAGAAAAAAGAAAAAAGAAAAAAAAGCAATAAATGAAATCAGTCAGAATAATGATCCAATATTTGTATGTTATTGAAATACAGAAAAACATGATATATCAAGATTTTTGTTCAAGGATTTTAATATCATTACACTAACTTGGAGAATAAAACAATTTCCCCCAAGAATAGTGTGAGGATCTGCATTTGCAGTCATCATAATTTATCAAAGATAACTATTAAATACAAATTACACAGCCTATTTATTTTCAATTAATCAAAGTTTATAAATAGGTTGTGATTCAAAATCGAGCTTAATGACTGTTGACTGCAGCCTTTAAGTGTGTGACACCCCCCCCCCAAAAAAAAACACCACATTGATATGACATGATGATGAAGAAAAAAGAAAGAAAAAACAAAAAACTTAATGATGTTTTTGTAGAATATTTTTAAGTCACATTGTTTCAATATAAACAAATTATTCAAAATCTGATCAATTTTGTTTACTTTAAATCATTTATCAAAGTATAATACAGAATCAGTTGTAAATCACTATAAAACTAGTTAAAAACCTTTAAAATTGATATGGAACTGAAACAAAGTTGATTATCAAGATAAAAAGTGTAAAATTGTAAGTCTGTAACTAAGTTTTCTATTATTTTAATATGGCTAAACTTAAGATTAAAAAAAATCAAAGTTATAAAAAAATCATTATTTATATTATCAATATTAGAATTTTTGCAATTCTTGTTATTCTAAACATTTATGTTAAATTTGGAATAAATGTGATTATTTTCATGTAATATATCATTTTAAAGTAGGAATTTCACCCAATTGACATTAATGGTTTGTTGTTTATTTTTGGCTGTTAAATTAAAATATGGAAGAGAAGAGGGTCAGAGTCAAGCAGTTTTTGTATGAATTCAAAATGGAATGAAAAGCAGTGGAAACTTCATAATATCAAATAACAAACCTTTGCTCAAAGGATCATCATTAACAAACATACATTTCAATATTGGTTCTAAAAATTTCATAATTGAGATGAAAGTCTGCGTTGCAGATGCACTTCTGCATTTGAAAACAAATTAATTGAGCACTATTAATTGAAGCAGATCCATGCAAAACAACTTGAAAGGTTGTTACAGAAATAAGAAATGATAACTCAACAGTTGTTTGACATTTGTACAAAATTAGGGAATTAAAAGGATATTAAAAAAAAAAAAAAAAAAGTTTCTGCACAAGCAAAATGAAAATGAATAATTTCCTCAATGAAGTCTGCTCTGTACAATAAAAATGATCCATTGTGATGGGATAAAAAAATGGGTGGGGGGATATGATTCCATTTCTCCGAAATAAAAAACTGCATCTAAAGGTTAAAGGTCACTTTGGTTTGGTCTGCAAATGGAATAATCCACAACTTATTGAATCCTGGGTGAAACTATCTCAGCAGAGAAATATTACCAAGAGAACAACAAAATGCACCAATAACTGCAAGTTTTACAACTGATATTAGTCAAGCAAAAATGATCACATGTCATACAAATAACTACAGAAATTGAATGAGGCTATGAAAGTAATTTCACCAAGCTTACTCATCAAACTTGACTGACAACCAATTTTTCTAGTATCCCAACAATTTCCTTTAAGAGAAGGTTTTCAACAACCAAACAGCTGCTCAAAATACCTTTTGAAGAATTCATTGGTTTCAGGAGTCCAGAATTCTATGGAACTGGAATAAATACACATACAATGCTTCTTAGGTTTCAATGATTCTAATTTTAAATAATAAAGCTTATTCTAAGCTATGACATACCATTTTGAAATTGATGGTTAAAAACTTTAATTATTTTTGCACTAACCTAATATATGGCTAAATTTCATTACTGATAATTCAAAATGTTATACAATCCTCATTTGTGTGTGTATATATATATATATATATATATATATATATATATATATATATATATTCTCCACATGATTAACTTCTTCTGTTTAATCATTGAAATATAATTACAAGAGTAAATCTTAATTGATTAATTTATGTCAAAACTAATTGACCATCCTTAGCTTAAAAATCTGCTGTTATCAAGTTATCAAAATAAGTATAAATCAAATTCTAGTATATGAAGAATAAGAGTTCTTGTTTTTAACATTATTTCACAAGAAAATTGTTATATCTATAACGATGATTTTCTTGTGAAATATTATTAAACAAAGCCATTTGATTTCAAGAGGAAATGAAGAAAGAATAATAAAAAATTAAGCATTAATGTCTTTCTTCATGTTTTAGTAATCATACTTTTTATGTGTACATAAATGGACATTTAAAAAAAAAAATTGTATAATAATAATTGTATAATTGCGACATGCAAACTAGTTTACAGCTTATATACAAATCCCAAGAGAAAATGTTGGGGGTCGGTTGTTTGGGTCTAATGGCATATCAACCTTTGTAGGTTATTTAATGCCAAAGACATTTTTATGCAAATAGTTCTATTTCAAACAACTCAGTTTAGTATGAGTACACAGTTTAATTGTCAAAAAAATTTCTATTTCAACCTATTCAGTTTATTAAAACAGATAATTCAGTTTAAGTACAGATTTTGTTTACACACAGTTAAATATCAAAACAGTTCTGTATTAAACAATTCAGTTTAGCATAAGTACAGTTTCAATATCAAAAACAGTTCCATTTCAAATAATTCAGTTTAGCGTAAGTAATCGTCAAAAAGATTTCTATTTCAAGATATTCAGTTTAGTCAAACAGTTCTAATTCAAACAATTCAGTTTAGCATAAGTATGCAGTTAGTTCTATTTAACCCATAGATAGGAACCTATCAGGTGCTACCATTCTGGGCCAGAATGGACCTGGGAGCAATGGCAATGAAGGGGTGCACTACATTCCTCAAAGCTCCAGCATCACTGGAACCTCACCATCAGATTGTTTAGTGTCATATCAAGGACACTCATGAGGAGGAGGTTTTTTTTACTCCTCTGCAGAGGTGCAGTCGGTGTATTCTACAGCCCCACCCAACTGGGCAAAAATAAAACAAAAAACTTACAGTAAGCTTAAAGAAAAAGAAAAAAAAAAAAAAAAAAAAAAAAAAAAGAAAAGAAAGAAAATAACTAAATTTTTTTTTTTTAGATCAATTATTTATTCTACTATAAAATAAATTTGCTATTAGAAAAACAATATTATCAAGTTGAAATGAACTGACAGGATTTTCCTAAAAGTTCTTGAAATGGTAGATTTTATACACACAGAGAAATCAAAATAGTTCATAATCAAATCAATCTGTAATAATCCAGAGTTGTTATCTATTAAACTTTGTTTAGTCAAATACACATACTTTAATTTGCTTACTCTAAGTAGTTATCCATTTAACTATTGAGCAAGCTGATTACTGGTGATCTTGTGGAAAGTGGTACTTTTAGTGTAACTTAAATGTAAGTCAACAATCTGAGTGGATATACACCTTTGTACCTTTACAAAGGGGAAAAATTTGACACAAATGTAACATTGTAAGCAATAAAAGCCAACAGTTAAAAGATGAGTTGACAAGAATTCAACATCTCTTTCACTGAGCTAGCTGTAATTTGATACAGCAATCTAGGTCACCATCAAAAGAGCCACCCACCCAAGGCTGAAGTGGGGGTATGATGTTCTACAAACCCCAGTGTGTGTGTGTATATATATATATATATATATATATATGTGTGTGTGTGTGCATGCCTCAGTGATGCAGTCTCATTCTCTTTTGATAGCTAGGGATGTGAGAAGATAAACATTCACTGTGAAAAGAGAATGTAGAATCAAAGATCTGAGAAGAGACTGTTCCTTGAAGAGTGATGAAGCTACCATGTGATATCCATTGTCTATTTCTTTCTGCTTCCATGGTTTGAGAAACTGAATGGAGAGAATAAAACAATAAAAGGTTCTAACATTAAAAGTTGAGTTCTGTTTTTACCTCCCCAGCTGATGAATACTCATCCCTGACACAGCAGTCATCAATGGCTACATTATACAAGTTAATTTTTAATATGTAAACTCATATACTTTTACTCTGAAAATGCCCAGCTCCATTTTCTCTCGCTGTATAAGTAAAGTTAGCGACCTTAGTTGAGGGTGACTCGAAGGCTCTCTTTTCAATAGCTGTAGGGAAGGGTGCTACTCCTTTCCCTGGATTGCTGCACTTTACCCTTGATCCATACCTTATAATGCTGAGTGTTAAGCAAGGTGGCATCAAGTACCATTTTTTTGAGTCTTTGGTATGACTCAATCTGGGATTGAACCCTGGTCTCTTGGACCATTGGTGAACACTACAGATTAGGCCAATGGTCCGGTTAATATAATATAAATCCGTCTTCAAGGACTATGTTTGAATGCTTTTTCTTAAAAGCTCTGTATGAACATAGTAAATGGTACACATATGAGAGAGAGAGAGAGAGAAAGAAGGGAAAAAATTCAGAAATGATATACAAAATTCAAATCCAAGATAAGCATCATTCAAAACAAACTGTTTTATTAGAACAATCACAGGTGAACTGACTTAAATCTTATTGTGGCATTCATTTTATATAATGATTGGCCAAGTAATATTTCCAATAACCAATGTCATTATATATTAAACAGTTAAAATAGATATTGCATTACCAAGCAGAAACTTTTAATTTTATTTAGAAGATATAAGGTACAATTTGCTTTGTACATTCTAATACTAACAGAAACTTTTTTTTACATATAGCAATATATATTTACTGCATGAAAATTTCAATGGAAAATTTGTTTCAAGAATATTTGAAGCAAAAATAAGAGATTACACACAAAATTTAAGCTAATTTTAATTCAATTCTTTTATGCTATTGGTAGATATTGAGGTATTTTTGGTGATTTAAATGAATGTTATTTTCTGTTTAATAGGTTTGAGCATCAAGATTTATTGTGATACAGAGAGAAACAGTTTGGGGAAAAAAGCCTCTAAGTGGGTGTACTGGTTTTGTGGAAGTTGCTAAATTGATAACAATATCCCACTCTAATACATAGCAGAGACTTTGGTTATAATAAAGGAAAGTTGTTATAATTTCTTTGATAATTCAGCCACCCACGGTCAGAATTAGAACTCACAAGTTAATCATCACAACAATATTTACAGAGGGAGGAGATTATGCTAATCACCACATTTTAAAACTGATATTGATTGGTTGGCTGGAGTTTGGTAGAACAAGTTTACCATTTAAAGGCAACATCATAGAGAGATAACAAGGCTAATTGTAACTTGTCTTTTAGAATAACATCTTGAACCTTATCTTTCACTGTTTTTGCACAAAGTCCCCTTCAACCTTCAAAACAATGTTCCAAAACTCTCATAACAGGCACCTAATTTGAATTTATCAGAAATAAAATTACTCTTCTTTTTAGAATACTAGGTTTGTTTTTTCTCATGTTTCCAAACTACACAATTATGGTTGATATATTTCCTCTAGAATTGTATGATAAATCCTAAAACTAGCTGATATACTTTGTGATTCAGTGGTCATTGGTATAATTGCATGTCTATGTTTGTGCAGTTAACTAGGATTAACTTTTTCTTAGAGGAACAAATCAAATTACTTTATTTACTGCCTACTACAGCAGTTTTATAAAATAAGTGAGTCAATATACTTAAATATCAAACCAAAATTTTAATTATTTTCCAAGATGTGAAATATTTAGAAATATGACAATATAATTTTGCAAATTTCAATTCAGCTGATTTTTTTCTGGTTGATTAAGAATTGTTCTGAAAATAATCAAACTTTCCTTTTTACTCAAAAACTAAATTAATCTAGTTTACAAGGAATAATCAACTTTCAATAAAATTTACAGGGTATTTCAAAACAAATAATCTTTTAAAAAATAAAAATTTGTACCAATTTTAGATAATCTATGATTGAAAATGATAAAATAACTATCACTATCATATATATATTTCACTAAATTATATTTTATATAATTGAAAAAATATTATAAGAATTTAAATAATTAATCTATTTTCATAAACTCCTAGTGTAACATAATACCAAAGTACATGCACACACATACACACACAAAAAAGATTCTTTATTGAATCATTGAGAAAGTTGAATGTCATCCCTATTTGTTTTTTTTTAAATTTTATTTGTATAGCAATAAAAGCTGTTTTTGTCACCAGTCTGAGATAAAAAGAAGAAAAAAGTAAATAGAGAAGGAAAAAAAAAATACTATGAAGAGTGAACTGCAGCGCTCAGCAGAACACACACACGAAAAAAATAAATAAATAAATAAAATAAAATAAAATAAAATAAAAAAAAAAAAAAAAAAATTGATATGACTAAACTGTAAATCTAAAAGCAGAAATTAAAAGGCTGAAAGAAAAGAAGCATACAAGTCAATAATTGGACACAATGTTTTCATCTTCATTTATCTCTTAATATTTTTCTTCCATTTGGATATAGTTATTTGTGAATACTCTTCAAATGTTTTATCAAGTTATAACCAGGATGTTCATATTAAGAGTTAAAGTTATTTATCATATTTATATTTTTAAGAAGCGAAGAGTTCAGAAATAAAACTTGTATTTGTCTCTTTTACTAAGTGGTCAATTATATATCTTTTCAAATACAATAGAAACAATTTATGGATTATCTTTAGAAAAGTTGTTTCTAGTGAAAAATGCTGAAATGTCATGAAGTGTTGGTACAATAGAACCAAACAGTTTTATCATTTCAAAATATGCAAATTTGTAAAGAATATTGCTAAAATAGGCAAATTAACTTTGAGATTTACAATCTTCTTTTTACAAAATTTTATCATTTAATGTTATTTAATAGCTAAGATGTTGCCAGGACCCAATATGACAATTCATTAAAAATAACTATAATCATATTACAATTATAAGTTAAAAATAGAGAAAACTGCTGAGTAATTTGTGATATTTTCCTCTTTTTTTTTCTCTTCTGTTTACAAAAATACAAATCTACAATGTAATATGTTGATCAACCCTTAATATAGAAAATCATCCACATTACAACTTGATGGTAGAGAACAATAAAAATGATCAAAGAAAGATGTTTGCTTTTAATCTAAAATTGGTTACTCATCAAATACTTCAAACATGTGTCCAAAGGTGTGAAAAACAGGAATAGAGAGAGAGATTGAAGAAAACTGGTAAAAAACAGCAACATACTTTTTCCTTGTAATCCTATTGAAGACTTTAAGTTTAGCGGATGTGGAGCCAGATTTCTGATCAATTCCGATTTAACTGAATTTACTGAAAATCAGAAAAATAACAATCATTATTCCTAAAGCTATCTGAGCATTTATTGGCACGAAAATCATCTGGGGGTGTCTGCTTTTAAGCAGTTTCATGCTTCTGCAAAACAGACATGCTCTTTTACAACAGACATGCTTATAGTTAAGAAAACCTCAGCCAATGATGAGTTGATGATAGTGAAATGGAAGATGATGGAAGATGATGAATTTGGAGAAATAAAGACAGTTTTTAAAGAGTAATCTTGAATATATTTATAAAAAATATTTTTTATAAACATTTTATTGAATATAGTAAAAACTTTAAATGATTAAGAGAATGCTGTTTCTCATGTAAAATATTTGACATTCTCTCTCAGGAAAATCAAGTCTTTTAAAAAGGTCATTTGTGAACAATAAAAGGTGAAAGACTTTAAAAAAAAAAAAAAAAAAATAAATAAAAATAAAAATTTTTTTTGCTACAATTTAAAACTTAGTAAATGCTTAATAATGAGCAATTTAACACTGAATACAGAATCATGGTCTGATCACAAAAATTATACTTCTAAGTGCTTTTCTCCTAAAAACAAAAATAAATAAAAATATCTAAAATACTCAATTTTTCTTTTTCATGCAAAGTATTTTTTAAAATGCTACTAGTTTGCATTTTCATAACAAAAACCCCATTTTATTTATATAAATATGTAAAAATAATTATTTTCTCTCCTTTTTTTTTTTTTTCAATGTTAGAACTTTGCCTCTAAGAGTAAAATTCTGGTGATGATAGTATAGAATGTTACTGATAAAATTCAAACTGAAAAAAAATTTTTTTTTTTGTTTTGTTTTAATGGCAAACCAAAACTATTTGTTCCTGATATAGTTCTTTCAGATTAACATTTTATGCATTACCAAATTGAAAAGTAGAATTTGTTTTAGAAGGCTTAATGTAACATGTCCTACGGTATTGATTGAAATAGTGAGAGAGACTTAGATTTTTAAGGATAAATAAACAAAACTTTTATAATGATTTCATTTTTTCTTCTATTTATATATTTAACTATAAGAAACTTGTTTATTTCATTGAATTAAATAAAAGTATATGTTTTTCTTAATTATAAATGGCTGGTAAGAAATATTTTTGAGTGAGTTATTATAGTAAACGTCAGCACAATAAAAGAATCTGGTTCTTCTAAGAGCAAACAGAACATTGATGTTCTCTGTTTACACACACACACACACACACACACAATTATATAACTTATCATAGAAAAGTTACAAGATTTCCAAAATGTTTCATAAAACTGAAAGAAAGAAAGAAAAAATACAACCGGATTACAATAAGAAAAAAAAGAAAGAAGCACAATTTGTAAAACAAAATCATGCAGTAATTATGTTAGTGCAATCATGCAAAATGTTTGTTTATTTTATTTTTTTCAAATAAATAACACCATATGAAAGATTGTCCATTTTATTTGAAAGGCCTGATAGGAGTAATTTACAATTGAATTCTATTATCAAAATTTATGATTAAGACTCTAAAAAAAAAAAATAAAAAAAAAAAAAAAAAAAAAAAAAAATGAGAGAGAGAGAGAGAGAGAGAGAGAGAGAGAGAGAGAGTAAATGTCAATAAAAAATAATCAGCTTTCAGTGATTATTGGGTTAAGTAGAACAAAAGTTATATGCATTTTTAAAAAGAAAATAATCTTGAACTATTTAAAGATGATAAAACAAATTTGTGCATGTGAATATATTAATTTTTGCCATGCAAAGCATTGTACTCTTGAATAAGCATAGCAAAAATTGCATTTCATAACTTTTCTTAATCAAAAAGTGCAATTATATTTAGAGCAGCATAAACATTTTTACATTGTTCTAAATTCATAGTAGTTTTAAGTGGTCTGACCTCTTATAAGAAAAAGACATGCATTTTTAGTAGTCATGACATACTATTTTAACTGATAAAAAAAATTAACTTTTATATTCACAAATTATTATGGTATCATTGGATAACAAAATGAATTTTTACAAAAGCTTCATATTTTAAACTACTGAAAGTCAGCAGATATAGTTTGATGATACAGTGAGATATTATTACTATTATTATAATGTCATTATTACTCTGGGTGAGTAATAATGACATTTAGTCTTAAAATTATGATATTATCCCCAGGACAACAATGAAAATTTTACTGTGAGCTTTACAAAAGATTAATTTCAACAATATGTAAGTAGATAAAAATAGAATGAAAAATTTTTATAAAAATGTGAAGTGGTTTTATCATAAAGTAAGACAATAAAATAAGAAGATTCCAAGAATTGTTAGAATTTATATTTGATTGTTATCACAATCACAAATTTTTTGGCAGATCTATTTTACTACTTTACTTAGAAATACAATGCACATAGAGTCTCTCTTTCAAAGTTAGTGTTCATTTATACTGTAAAAACAGAAAACTACATCAGAAGAAGGCTACAAATAGATTAATGGGAATATGTTAATTAAAGTAACAAAAAGAATGAAATCAAAGTCCTAACAACTCTTTGAATGATAACTCATCTTAAAAGTACACTAGGTATTTTTACTGAATAATGTAGCAAAGAAATATAATAGTTCATAAAGTCAGCCATACTTCATGATTAACAATTTAGTTAAGTCTAGAAGCAGTTTAGCATGTTATTACTAGAAATTAAAATGACAAATTAATCAGAAGCAGAACAATTTGCTTATAAGACCATTTAGATTAGACAAAGTAGTATGGAAGTTGTTTGACACTCAATGTTTTATATATATATATATATATATATATATATATATATATATATATATAAAATATTTAAAAAAAAAAAAAAAAGGCCTTGTTTGGTGGTTGAAGTAATTACAAATTAAAAAATAGTAATTAAGAAAAATGTTCCAAGTTTTTATCAATTTTCAGAAAAGGAGACAGAGATATTTAGGAGTAGCAGCAGTGATTGAATTAGGGTAAAGAGACTACACAAAAAATAGGATCACAATGATACTATTGTACCAAAATATGTTCACTGTGTACATACAAAGCTGACTAAAATAAAGAAGAGGACAATAGAAAAAGATAATTATTTTTCACCAAGCCAGTCATAAACTTTATGATGATACTACACAAGGACAATAATATGAATACTGATATATGTGTGTGTGTGTGTATATATATATATGAGAGAGAGAGAGAGAGAGAGAGAAATAAAAAGGTAGGTGTCAAATTTCTAAGTAACTATAGGTTTAAAATAATAATGATTAAAAAAAAATATAAGTCAAGATAAGGTGACAATAACCACATGTACAATAAGGTACAAACAAAAGCACAGAGTGATAATTATCCGACATGCACATTGTTTAATTGCGATCAAGAATTTGTTTGGAGGAGGAAGAGGTATGTACATTTTTTTTTGGTCATCTGAACTGATGTTCTAATGAAAGAAAAAAGCAGACAGCTCTCCCACCCCAAAATGGTATGTCAACTTGTTTAGAGTTATTTTATGCCAAGAGGTTAGGGAATATGACTAAGTATTCCTATTTAATACAAATAATTGTATGGTTTCAAGTAATTATTTCTATTTAATAATAGTCATTTGCTTGAACACAGTTATATTGTTGGATGGCAACAAGAAGATTTCTTTGACACGCTACATAAGTTGCATGGGTGGCATGAGAGGATGTGCACCTGTTGTCTAGGGTAAACAGGATGATGTCTCTGTGGAAATGCTGCGTGGGTGGAATAACAGGATGTCCACTTATTTCCTAAGGTAAACAGGACACAGGTGTTCCTCAGCAGAAGTGCCATATGGGTTGTATTTTTGGTCAGTTTTAACAACAGTAGCTTCACTTAAATAACTGCAATTTGTAAACTAATAATCCGATTGGACTCAAATTTTGACACATGCCATTTGAAGGTTAGTATTTCATAAAAATTATATAGGATTTTTTTTAATTAGTAGTGCCATCCATGTTAGGCCTGGGACTTATTGAGTGATGTGTTAGTTGATTAACATGAATCTATTATGCACTAAATGTATTAAAAATCATGAAGTACTTCAGAAATTAACTCCCTAAAAATAAATAAAATCTTAGAAAACTTTCAAATACAATCTTTTTTCTTGTGGTTCATCATAAGAACCAATTTTGAAAATATCTTTGAAAATACTGTTGTATAAATTATTTTTGTTTATATTTGTTGGATAAGTTTTTATTCAAATACATAAAGTTATTAACTTTGGCATTTAAATGAGATAGGATTCATCAATTCACCATTTTAAGAAAATGAAAACCAAATTTGTTTCTTACATTTCTTTTAAAAGATAATTCAGATAAGAAATAACAAAAATTCATTTTGATTGGTTATAATAATAAATCCATGCTTAATATAAAGATTTTCTATTATATATCAATAAATATTCCTCTTTACTTTTTAGTCAGTTTTAATATTTAGCTTTGAGGATGAATAGCCAAGATCTTCTCATTTATGTAAGGACAATAAAAACATCAACAATAAACAAAAAATAGTGACATCAGCATTTAACCATTTGAGTCTATTATACAGGTGGTACTTTCATTTTCCCTTAACACTAGGCTCAGCTCAGGGCTCAAAGGGTTAAGATATAACTAAAAATAAATAAATAAATAAAATATTTAACTAAAGATATTTTTTTATTTTAAACAATAACAATAACACAAACTAAAATTCAAGAAATACTTAAAAAATATGCAAACTGAAAAAACTAAAACAAAAACAAAACAAAAAACAAACAACCAAAACCTCTAATCATTTACTATCCATTATAATAAAAAGCCTCTACTTCATGGGTTTTATAACCTGGTTAGGTTTTATCATGAGCAGGAATAGCCTGGTGGAGCCTATCCCTTTCCAGATGTAGAACTGGTTTGAATTTAGAGTTTTTCTTCTTGACAGGTTAAAGAGTCTGGTCTGCCCCACTATTTTACCTATAGCTGAAGAGAAAATAGTTGAATTCATACATTTCCCGAGAGTATTAACACTATTTGAACTCAAGTAGCTGAGTTCATTTCCCAGTAAAGAAAAGAAAAAGGGGAAGGAAAAAAAGTAACAGAAAAGAAAGAAGACACAAACATTGACGAGAAGAAAAGAATACAGCAACAAATCAAGAATAGGAAGTATAACAATTTATACTTCTTGCAATTCCTTAGGTTTTCATTGTCTCTTCTGGTTATTTACTTGATAGTAAACACAACATTTAGATTATTGGATTTTTTTTTTGTTTTTTTTTTACTTATTCGATTTAAATAAGAAACTGCAGTTCAGTAGTAAATGCTTGCCAACTAGAGATTTAAAGGGTTGGAATCCTATCAGTTTCTTGAAAAGAAAAACCAACTTTAATCTAGAAATTTACAAATTCTTATGTACTTATAAAATAACCCCTTGAAAATAGTTTTTAAAAGGGAAATTAAATTTTATTTAGATGCAAATATAATGTTTGAATAATACAAAACAAAACTGCTGCAGTTTTGTGTATTATCAGCTTTATTCTCACAAGATACTTATCTAGTACAAATTATTTTGGTTATTAGTTGTCTAAATTTCTGAGACGAAGCTTGTTGATTTTATCATTAAGGGTTTTCGGACTATTGTCTTCATCTTTATTGTTATTTCCACAACGTTTCATATGATTTTTTTACCTGTGCTCATATACAGATTTTTTTCTTTCTCATCTAGCCTTCTTAATTATCAGTTCCCATATTGTATTCAACTCTATACTTGGTCTACTCAGCAGGTCATTGTAGCCCAACATGTGCTGATTCCTTAAGGCGTCTAATCCTCCAATGTTCAGCCCTATCAATTATTTCAACTTTATCCCATAAGGGCAGATGATTTCCCTTTTCCTTCCATATATGGTCTGCCATACCAGACTTTTCAATCTCACCTTGTACTACTACCTTCCGATGTTCTTCTAGCCTTACTTTTAGTGGGCGACCTGTCTCACCTTTGTATATTTTACCGCAACTGCAAGGGATGGAGTAAACACAGTTCTTGGTTATGTTGTATTCCGTTGGTGGCTTGACCCGGAAGAGATACCTCCGGAGAGTTGAACCACTTGTGAATACTGTCATATGGACTACATATCTTTTGGATCCTTTCGGCTAGTCCTTTGACATAGGGCAGACATACCATGGTGAGTTTTCAAGTATTATCCTCCATCCTCCAATCTAGGTTTCTTGGAGCCGATGTTATGCGCTCTGGGTAGTTGTTATGATGGAGGTTGTGTGTCAGACTAATCATTTCTTCTTGATATGCATCAGTATTAGTACTAATGGTTTTTGCTTGATGTAGTAAGCAACGGACTATTCCTTTCTTTACTGTATATGGATGATGGGACTTGAAATTGAGGTACTGTCCGGTGAAGGAGGGCTTATGATACATAGATGACCTGAATCTTTGCTCTGTGCGTGTTACTAATACATCGAGGATGGGTAATTTGTTGTCTTGCTCTTTCTCCATAGTGAACTGTAGAGATGGTCGGATTGAGTTCATGTGATCAAGTAATATCTGAATATCTTTCTGATGAGGCCAGAGAATGAATGTGTCATCTACGTATCTAAGCCACATAGATGGCTTTAGTGATGTAGATCCTAATGCCATTTCTTATGTTTATAAGTCCCAAAAATTCACTCTGAATTGTCCAGCAGGACACATGGTGTAACGGTTATAGGCGTTGGTTCCCTAAGCTTCTAAGGAGACAATGTGGAGGTTGCAGGTTCAATCCTCACTACAGGCGAGTAACAATACAGGAATACTTAACACTTGTACCCGGTTATGGCTAACGGAATCAGTATAGGCGACCCCTGTGGATTCAATAAAGGAGGTAGTTTGAAGTTCCGTGAAGGTTCCTGAGTTTGACAAACACCTGAAGAAGGTCAGAGGACATATCGGCTGAGACATCCTTATTTTGGTAAAATATTGTATCCTTCAGGTTTTTCATCACACCTACACAGGTCCCTCCTGGGACTTTTGATTTTTATTAAAGTCAAAATCACTCTTGTAAAGGACGAAAGTGATATAAAAAAAAAAAAGAAAAAAAAAAAGGCCACTTTGCAGACTTTTGAAAGGTGAAAGGAATGTGTGAGGTCTAAAGGGGTGTAGTATTTTAAAGGGGGCTAAAGCAACACTGCCTTAGGCTAGCCACCCTCCACATTGCTGGATAATTTTCACACCTTAAAAACTAAAAATCATAATTTTCATGAATGTACATTTTCTATCAAAAGTAGCAGGATCAAAAAGTAGAGGTAAGAGAAATGATGATGATGATGATAGTAAGAAGTACATTCATATTCATTGACCATAATTTATCTTTTAAATCAAAATCTGTTCTTAGTCAATAAAAAGGCTTAAATTAGTCTCTATATATAAGAATCCATTTCACAGATAATGAATCAGTCCAACAAACTGATTGAAATAACTACATAAATTCTGTAATTATTTCTAACCATGGAATTTTTACAGGACCTGTTAAGTATTAGGAGTGGGGGTGAATGTTAACTTTATCATGATCCTCCAACTTTTATACACGAAATCATCTTAATTTCTTTGAATTTTATGATTTAAGAATCTGAGTTGGTAGGTGGGTTCTATCCGACCCCCAAAAAGTATTTTATAATTGAATTACATAATCAGGATTTTAATCAATTTATCCTAAATAAAAAAAAAAGAAAAAGAAAAAGAAAAGATCCAAGATGTATGCAAATTAATAAATCCATAAAAAGGGTTATACTCTATTTTTTTTTAAATAATTTTTTGTTGTTTCTATAGAATACTAAAAAAAATTATAGTGTTTGTGTGTCTATTTTTACACTTAAAAAACTGAAAAATTAGTCAACATACTTGGTTGAAGCATATCATTGAAAAAAAAAAAAAAAAAAAAGGGTTTGAATTTTATAGAAAGATGAACCAAATAAAGAACTTAAAATAGTTCTGTGTCAACCAAATTTTATAACTCTTAACTTAACCAACAAAAAAAGACTTTACTAAATACATGAAAAATTGAAATGAATGTAAAATTCGCTTTGAATTTGTTAGTTGATTTTGCATATTGATCTATGTTAGTATTTACAATAAACATTTTTTAATTCATCACCAATTTGAAAAATCTCAGTAGCTAACTAAAAATTGTATCTCAAACAAGTTTAACTAAAATGAATGGCTTCATTATAAAATATACATGCACACAGTAGATTTAATAGTATAGATAATTTCCATTGGTATATTCTAGTTATTAATTTTTGAAAGTGTCTCTTTCATCTTAGTTTCAGTTGTTTTACATCAACTGCTCATCAGACCATCATTTTCAAGCTGTTGGTAAACAGTGCAAGTTAAAAAAAAAACAACAATTGGTTGATAATATTTCAATCAATAATAAAATTCAAAATGCATAGTTTAGCATTTTTAAGAATCACAGTGAAAATCAAATCAAATATAAAAACAAAAATCACAAAGGGAAGAGAGAAAGCTTAATTTTACAAGGGTAAGCCAAAATACCATAAGGAATTGTATATAACAAACAAATACACTAAAAATAGTATATCTCAATATGGATCTGCAAATTAAAAATCCTTAATTTTTTTTCCATTTATTTTGGATTAAACTGATTTTTAATCCTCCAAAATACACATTTTGCTAATTTTGGTAAATTTCAAGAGGTAACATCAAAAGTTACCTTCTTGATTAAAATAGTGGCTGGTAAACTACTTTTAAAATGACTAAGTCAAAATAAACTTCCTTAATTAAAAAATACTCAATATATTTATTCATACATTGTATTGAGTTTACTTTCTATATATACAATATACGAGGTGCATATGATAAATTTCCAGACTTTTTTCGTATGGGCATTTAAAATTGTTGTAGACTCTTGAAATTTCAATATGTTATTGCTATACATCTTATGAAATGACTGACCAATTTTTATGATTTCAGCTTCAAATGAACAGCTACAGCAGCAATTGGAATACACCCTACTAAATCCTGATTATCACAGCTGGTGAATTTCAAAAATGCAATCTGACACTTTAGAAGAACGATATGCAATAAAATTTTGTTTTAAACTTGGAAAAAATGCCACAGAAACGTATGGAATGCTTCAGACTGCTTTTCGACCATCTTGTATGAATTGAGCATCAGTTTTTGAGTGGCATAAGAGATTTAAGGAAGATAGGGAGTCTGTGAGGGATAATGAGAGGTGTGGGAGGAGTAAATAAGTCAATACACCCGAGTTGATTGGCCAAAGGGTTAGGCTTAGGGTTATTATGTTGAGGTTTTAAGGGAGTTCAGGAAGAGATTCCGTTGGAAGAGGCCAGCACTGTTCAAGTCGGGTCAATGGCATTTCCATGAGGACAATGCACCAGTCCACAACTCCATCCTTGTCACAGACTATTTGACCAAGATGGGCATCAAGACATTTCCTCCCCCTCCCTATAGTCCAGACCTTGCTCCCTGTGACTTTTGGTTATTCCCTAAGTTCAGAGGCTGACATTATGAGACAATTGAGGAGATGAAAGAGGCTGTGATGAAGGTCATTGTCTCACTCACACAAGAGGACTTCCAGAAGTTGTTGGAACAGTACAACAAGTGCATTGCAGCCAGAGGAGATTACTTCGAAGGGGACTAGAGTTTCATGTGTACTATTAATAAAAGTGCCCATACAAAAAAAGTTTGGAAACTTATCGTATGCACCTCGTATGTTCACATACCTTGCTTCCCTACATGAACTCTAACAGTGCAATACAATTGAATACGTTCATGGTCACTATCTTACTCTGACTTGCACTGAATAGTTAACCAGGGTTAGTAGCAGGCTTCCCAATAATCATCAGGTGGAAGAGTACTTGGACTTAATAATCTTCATATCAGAAAAGGCTGACTCACATAAATAAATAGAGACAAATAATGCAATCAATGAGGTAGCACATTTCTCCATACTTGGATACTTTTCCTTTTTTTTTTTTGAATAGTGTGAAATCTACATGCACCACCACTTTGGGATCTACCAGTTGATTTATTGGGTACTCTGATATAGATGAACAGATATTAATTAAATTATATGAGTAACTAAAGTGGCAGAAGTAGAATTATTTTGATTTTCTTTTTTTATCACAGTGAACCTGTTTTCTTTAATGTGAATAACAATTTGCATTTCATAATTTTGTCCAAAAAATCCCCAAATCAATCTAGACATTTTGAAACACCAATATGGTATTACAGTTTTAAGCATTATCTTTTTCCATTAGGATTTCATAAAAAGGTACCTAAAGAAAATAAACAAAAATATTTGGCACCATTCAACATTTATTCCTGAAAGAAAAATATTGAACTAGTGTTTTGTGAATAAACATTTCAAATTTAAAAAAGTAGTAGTGCTTCTTAAGTATTTAGATACTAAGTGCCTTCTATAACATTTCAACAAAGTCACTGATGTTATTACTTAATAACAGGATAACAAAATAGTTTAATTGGATATCTCAAACTTTTATTACATTGCATCTTACAAGACAGGTTCATAGTAGAATTAAGAAAATGAGAGTCAATGATTCTGAGTTACAATTTTCAAAAAGAGGCACACTTACTTAAATGGTTATTGTAGGAAAAAACATTTTTTTACAAGCATTTTATGCCTAGAAGTTAGGGAATTATGTACATTGTACATTTAAATTTACATTTTTTATGCAGTTGTTCCTAGAGTTATTTTTGCACACAGTTATATGATATCAAATATTTCTAGCTAAAGTAAGTAATTTACACACAGTTGTATGATTTCAAGTGTTCTTATCTGATACTAATATTTCATAATTATAATCATTTGCTTGCACAGAGTTATATGATTTAAAATAATTAGTAATCTCAATTCTTACTAAACAATTATAACTTCAAGTATCTATTCCTAATACAAATAATTTACACCTCTTCTTTGGAGAGAGTATAACTCTTCCACAGAGGATGCAGTCAGCATATTCTAAGCCCCACCAACAGGGTAGGTTGATTCTTTTAAGTTTGGAAAGATTCACTTACACTTTGTGTTAAGATTTATATAAGCTGCTAGATTATTTTATATATTTTTATAAATCAACAAAAAAAAAAAAGAAAATTTATAAAATTGTCGACTTTGCTGTCCCGGCGGACCACAGAATAGATCTGAAGGAAAGTGAAAAGAAAGATAAGTACCTCGACCTTGCTAGAGAATTGAAATAGCTGTGGAACATGAAAGTAACGATTGTGCCAATTGTGATTGATGCGTTAGGCACAATAACTAAAGGATTATTAAAAAGCCTGGAAGACTTGGAAATTGGTGGACGGGCAGAGACTATCCAAACAACAGCATTGCTAAGAACCGCCAGAATCTTGAGACGAGTCCTGGAGACTTGAGGAGACTTGCTGTCACTCAAACTCCAGTGAAAAACCATCAGTTAACACTGATGTGAAAAACTCTAAAGGAGTAAATAATAATAATAATAATAAAAAATGATGATGATTATAGAAATGTAAATAAAATCTGTACACGTTCAAGCTTTTATTTTCATTTTACCAGCTAAAAGAAACACTTTTCTATTAGTAGTAACATATTATAACTTGTCTATGAAATTTAAATTTATCAACATAAGTCAAATTTAAAATCAATACTGAAAATTGTCCAGAACTTATTTTTCCAGTATAGATTATTGGAGTTGCTATTTTAAGGCATATTTCTCTACCTTTATAGAAAAATGCCTTTTCCTTGTGATACAGCCATTACTTTCACTTCATGGATATCCCTTAAAGATAATGTATATTAGAAAGCAAAAATGTTAAAACAAAAAAGAGAGTGCAATATTCAGTTAACTAAAAAAAAAAGAAAAGAAGAAAACTGAGACTTCAGATATGTATATAATGAAAACAGAAATTCAACAAAAAGTTTTCATAAGAATCTGTATGTAGACATTTACTCATAGCTGGGGAAGAATAGATGGAATCATGCCTTTCAAAAAAGCATTAGTGTGAACCAAAATGCAAACAGCCTTATACAGGATTTTAATGTGGGTGGCCAATTTAATTTCCTAAAATGCTAATCTCAGTTTATAATCAACTTTCATTCAAAAGTTGAGAAGAAATAAATCTCTCATTTTTCTATGTCAAATTTCCAAAAGTTCTTATATATAGAAATCAATACTCTGAAAATTTTGATAATTTTCTATTCTTACTTATGCATGCCTCTGTGTACCATTTATAGGCTTGATATCATTTTATGTAATGGTTTCTCATATTCTTATATCTGAAGAAATTTTAAATTCTCAACAGAAACTAAACAATGCTGCAAACTTATTATTTATATAGAGCCAAATTATATGTACAATATGGAATAGTTTCTGATATGAAGTAACCTTTAATGATAATCCAAATATTACAGCACAATTTTGCAAAAATTCCAACATAGAACTTTTTAAAGAAAACTAATTGAAAAATGAATGACCTAATGTTAAAGTAAAATTTTTCTCAGAGCTACAGAAAAAAAAAAAAAAAAAAAAAAAAAAAAAGAAAAGAGAGAGAGAGAGAGGAAGAAGAAGAAGAAAAAGAAGAAATGTGTCAACACCAATTTTGTTGACATAAAACACATAAAAAGAGAACATTTAGTTGCCATATATACAGCTAATATATTTTATTGATCAACATTTTGCAATTAACAAAAATTCATGAATAATTTCATAACAAAAATATCTAAAATATGAAGGGACTTAAGTTTTTGATATCTTCCCAGAATCAAAAACATTTTGATTGTATGAAATCTTATTGGTAAAAAAAATGACAAACTACTTATGGTTGAAAGAAATGCATGAATCAAACAAACTAAAAGAAAAAAAAAGTAATATACTTTATAATAGAGTATTTATATTAAAGTTTTAAGATAATGGATGATATTAAAAAGATTATTGAGAGAAGAAATAAAACATGATATAACAAGATAATCATCATCCAAGATGAGTTTAAAAAAAAAAAAAAAGATGTAAAACAAATTTATTTATATATTTACCCAACCCTTATACCATAAACAGGATGTGACAAGGTAAATTTTTAAGCAAAGTACAACTGGTTTGAATTCAGATTTTTTCCTTCTCCTTGACTGGTTGTCATACCAAGGTTAAAAAGCACAGACTGTCCTACTATTTACCTTGAACTGGAGGGAGAATAGTTGGATCTACAGGTCAGCATTGATTTTAAATTTGACTTCTAATGTTAATAAATTCAAATTTTATAGATAACTTGTAATATTTGTAACTACTAATAGAAAAGTGTTTCTTTTAGCTGGCAAAGGTGTTAGGTGAAATGCAAACAGTCCCGCCGAGGATTTGAACTTGGGCCATTTACAACAATGATAACTATAACACCATGAGTACCTCCTATACCATAACAAATTTATATATAACATCAGTGTCCATTGCATTGTAATATGCTACATTACACTATAATTTTGTAGATATCAACCCCCTCAATAATAGTAACAGTAACATTACTTGAAGACTTTTTTTTCAAGATGTTTTGCTTCCTTTGTGGGTTGATTAAAAAATATGCAGTTGAATTTAAGTATATAAGAGAATTTGTACATAGAATTAACCATAGATCAAACAAACTTTCAACTATTACCACCCAGTTTAATATGGTGGATCCCATTACCTTATAAGTGATAAGTAACTGTATAATAGATGAAAGCAGTCAGAACATCCTGACAAACAGGTTATCAAATGAGAGGTTTAACGGCATATTGAGTGTTGTGACTTTTTGTTCATCAAATTAGTCAAACTCCTGATAACATGCACCATTTTAGGCAGATGTATTTACTCAACCCCTCCACCACAAGCAGGATGCAACATAAGGTCAATTTTCAAGTAGAGTATAACTCATTTGAATCAGTTTTTCCTTCTACTCGACTGGTTGCTATGCCAAAATTAAAGCACAGTCTGCCCAACTATTTGAGAATAATTGGGTTTATACCCTTCCAAAGAGTATACCACCATGTGAAATGCAAACAGCCTCATTCAGCATTTGAACTCGGATTGCCAGGTCCATTTACAATGACAATAACTAATGCTATGCATGCCTCTGACTGATGTAACCAAATCAACGAAGAGATTTTTAACCATAGATGAAAATTTAACCTACCATTTTCCATCAGAGACCACAAAATAGAAATATCTGAGTTTCTTTTGTTTGTTAGTAAGATGATGGCATTAATCCCATGTGATACGAAATATTATAAATTTAAGAACACTATATTACTGAAATAGTTGTATGAAAGATCAAATATCTTGAAATTTCATGAAAGGTATTCTGTTTTCTTGTTAATTCAGACAATGCCTTGTGTTCTAATATAGATAATCAACCATGTCTGTTGTATAACAGTAGCACTGAAATCATTGATAACTTTGGCAGCAACTCACATTTACCTTATGTATCAGTTTAATTTCTTATCTATTATACAAAAGGTTGGATGTCCTTTCAGCTACCAAAGAATTCTTTCAGATAAGGGTCTTCACAATGAGATCTGAACATTGCATTAGTGGAAAAAAGTTTGTAAAAACAGACAAGATCCAAGACTGTCTTAGGTAAGAAAGTTTCAATAAACATTATTAAAAGAAAACTTGGAAATATCAAGCAATGCACCTGAAAAATAACAAAGTTGAAAAGTAAAAATTCTCTTAAACATCATTATCAATGATAACAAAACTTAATGAAAGAAAACTAACTTTAAGTTTGTACAATCCATATAAACTTTATTAAAGACCAACATTTATCTATCTATTTATCATCATCACCACCACTTGCTCCTAATATCTCTCACCATATGCTCCTATTGCTCTTAGTAGGTCCTCTAGAAAGCATCCAGTGTCTGTAGAGCTGATGAATTTGCTGGTTGGCCATCATTGTTGTGTCTATGTGTAGTTCATAGAAAAAAGTTGCTAATGAGTTTGTCCTTAGTGCCCAGTATGTCTTGCTTGTCTTACTTGAATGGTTAGTGAGACGGGAAATATATGGCCGTACAGATGTTAGTTCTGAATACTAGGGGTTACAATACCTATCATTTAGATAAAAAGGCAATAGATAAAAAAGAGAGAGAGTGAAAAAAAAAAAAAAAGAATTATTTCCTAACATCTGGAGAATATATATTAGATGAATACAATAGATAGCAAATATTGCAATAATCTGAAAATGTATAAACTTGAAATAGAAGGATAAAAAAAAACCAAAAAAAAAAAAAAAAAACCGAAAAGAAATAAAAAAACAACAACAAAAACTATAAAAAAAACAAACAAACAAAAAAAAACAAAAACAAAACAAAACAAAAACAAAACAAAACAAAAAAACAAACAAAAAACAAAACAAACAAATAAAATAAAGTTTATTGAAAATGAACAAATATTTTTTATTTTGAAGACTGAAATAAAATGTGAAAGGGGAGATAATGTAATCATAAAAAAAAATAATCAAGAAATTAGGAAAAGGATGAGTAAATGCTGACTGAAAGCTTATAGTGGCAATTGAAAAGATGAGTGAATGAGAATATAAAAACAGTACTTATTGACATTTATGTAATAATTTCCAATACATTTATTTATAGTGATTATTATATAAAAGTAAAATCAGATCTTTCAGATAAGAAGGTTGCAGAATATATATATATATATATATATATATATATATATATATATATATATATAAACATGATAAAAATATAACAGAGCAGTGTCTTTATTGAAAATCTAACATAAAAATTGAATACTTCAATAAGGGCCTTATGTAAAATGATATTTTAACTGTGAATGAAAAGGTAATATCAGAAATTATATTGTTACAAGAAAAAAAAAGAAAGAAAAAAAGTGTAGAATTGCACTCAAGTGTATGTATTTGAAATGATTTTCTTGTAGAAAAATCTCTAATGTTTTTGTTTCGTAAAATATATTAGTATTCAATGCATATACAAACACACATAGATATATGAGAAAAAGGAGACACTACAGAAAACTAGACTGATGTTTCACTTCCAAACCTTACTTACATAAACTAAGTAGAAACAGAATTATTTTAACACACTAGATCAGGAATCCCCAATTTTTTAAACTCAAAGACCACAAAGCTTAACTCAACAAGGTCCAGGACTGCAATATTAAAAGGACAGAACCCCACCACTTCATTTTAAAGTTAACAAAGGTTACAATCATAATTTGTTAATGAGATATCTGATGTTTACAATCACAAAAAGATGTAATATCAGGTTAAATGAAGAGGTTGACAGAAGACGCATATCAGACAATTGTTGATTTGATAGTTTCAAATGTAGCATACTATTAGTATACTTCATATTGGAGAACAACTGTTCATAGTGATATGTAGTGTTAAATATGCTCATTACTTGCTGGCTATGGGTGATAGGGTATCATGTGGTTCTTATAAAAATTGAGAATATCACAAGCAAGAAACTAGGACTTCCTATCTTCTGAATATATAAAATCAATGGGTTCCATCTGTAACTATAATGGATCTTCTTCATAGTCAACATAAAAAAGAAAAGAGATAATTTTGAAAGTTGGGTGCAAGGTTGAATGAATGGGCCCTCAAGAGCCACATGTCGGAGACTCCTGTTCTAGATTTTAGTAATTAATGAGTTAAAAGCAGATTTTACAAGAATACAATACACTGACAATTAGGAAGACTGAAGGACAGGATTATGTATTTATTTCTTAATAATTAAGCTACTTGCTATGAAATTTGAAACTGGTACTTATCTGGTAATATTAGAAAGCAGTATATTCTATTCAGTGGGCGAAAAGTTAATTCTGTTTTTGTTATTAAGATGATATTAGAAATATTTGATTTTCAGCAAACTTTGCCCTTGATTGCATTGTGAAAAGTACACATAAAAATGTAGCACGCTTTTGTCCTTTTTTATTCTAACATTAAAGATGGAAGAAAAGTAAGCAACATTTTCAGCAAATACTTTTTTTTTAAATAAGAAAAGTGAAAATGTGACTCATATGCAAAAATGCATTCATGCATTTTATGGAGAAGGTTCTCTGAATGATTAAACATGTCAAAAATGGTTTGCAAAGTTTTATGTAGAAGAGTTTTCATTGAATGATGCTCCACAGGCAGGTAGGTCAGTACAGGTCGATAGCAATCAAATGAATACATTCCTTGAAAATAATCAATATCATATATTGTAGAAAACAGAAAACATACTGAAAATATTGAAAATCATTTGGTTATATTAGCCATTTTGATAAATCATATTTTTACATGCATTTTTCTACTGAAAACACTTTATTTTTAAGACAAATTGAGAGGGATGATGAAAAATGAGTTACTTTGCAACAATACAGAATATCACAGTGCTGGGTAAAGAAATGAACTATTGTAAGTAACCATATCAAAAGCTAGTCTTTATGTATAAAGGTGATGCTGTGATGGGTTGGAAGAAAGTTCTTTACTGTGAGCTCTTTTAGGAGAAGCAAACAATTGATTGAAACAAGTTTGACCAGCTGAAAACAGCAATCAGTGAAAAGTATTCAAATTTAGTTTAGTTTAAGAAAAAGGACATAATATTCTATTCTTATAATGTGCTAGATTGTATATTTCTTTGATGACCAATCAAAAATTGTAATATTTTAGCTGGTAGGTTTTCAATCATCAGCTGTATTTCATCAGATATTACACCTTTGAATTGTCTTTACTGAATTATCTTAAAAACAGGAGGAAAGAAAGAAAGAAAGAAAAAAAAAAAAAAAAAGAGAGACATCCCTGGAAAACTGTAAAAGGTATCACGAGCAGTTCTTTGCAGAGAAAGATAAAAAAAAAAAAAATCCTGGAAGGATGGAATTATGAAGTTGCCTGAAAGATGATAGTGGAACAAAACAGTAAATATGTTTAATAGAGTTAATAAAAGAAAAAGAAAAAATTTAAAAAAAAATCTTTATTTTTATTTAAACCAGATGATCATAATAGCAATTCAATATTTATTCAAAAGTGCATCCCCACTTCTAGATAATTATCATTCAGCTTGTTCCTTATTAACTCTAAAATGATGTAAATTCTTTTAATTCAACCCAATATTTTTTTCTCAAAATTCACTTTGAAGTTAAACTACTGCCAAGCACCTGTACTACTTAGTTACCCATCCCCAAGACAATCTTCAGACCATCATTACTAAGAACACTAAATTCTCTTTCCACTTAGGCTGAATTAATTCACATTAAAGTTATCAGGCATATAAAAAATAAACAAAACACTGTAAGTATTTATATTTTCTATTCTCTATTTTTTTTTTTTTTTAGTTCCCTTTGGAAATCAGTTCAATATATTTGTATGGCTTTTAACTAAGTGAGATAGTAGTTTGGGAACTCAAAAATGGTATGGTGGTGAATAAACAAGATAAACTATTAGATTTAGTTAAATAGGGAGAAATCCTTAAACTTGACTGGTATAAACCATTATAAATGATGACATCTTTCAAGAAAGTTCTCATTTTTCATGATGTACTTAGAGTAAGTCTCCTGTGTGAAACTATTTTTGATGTCAGTTAAATTAATTATATATTCATTAAATTTTATATTTTATGAATATATCATTTTGATCTTTTTCATTTCTATCTGCAATATTTGTTCAGTATATTATGATCAATCAAAAATATTAGAAATTGTACACATGCTTTAAAATAGCAAAATGGACTGATTTATAGAATATTATCCTATTAGATGGTGGCATAGTGGTTATCATTGTAGGAAGTGGATTTGACTTTGATTTCAAATCCTGAAAGAGGTTGTTTTCACTTCATGTAGTGCTAATACCTTTCCCAAAGGAAAAGGTATTAGCACTATTCTCCAGTCAGCTATGAGTAAATAATAGGGCAGACTGGGCTCTTTAACAAATCTAGAAGGAAAACACTAAATTCAAACCAGTTATAGACCTGGAGAAGGCTGGGCACTGTCAAGCTATTCCTACTCAAGACATGGTACATGAGCAGCACTCTCCATAATCAAACCAGGTCTCAGGATAAGATTGTTGGGTATTTTTTTTATTAAAAATAATCCTACCAGGTTTTTCAGCTCTTGAAATATATCAAATTATATGTTAAATCAAAGATTTATCATTCCTTTAGAATTTATCTGATAAAACTTATCTATTAAGAAATAAAAAATAATACTATTGGTGAAAACAAAAATAGATAAACCATATTTTTAATTAATAACATACCAAGAATTGACAGTAGACATGCTGGAAATTCTGTTTAGAAATAGCAAAAATTAATTTTTCAGTCATAATTAATTGTTAATAATTTTTCATGATTGAAAAAACGTTTGAGAATTCTTATAAGTTTGTGAAAGCTTCTACGATCATCTCTCTGAATAATAATAATAAACAATACTAATTTTGAGACAGTTTTAATGTAGAACGTTTTTGTAAAGAAGAGATTTTTCTATATAAATTCATGATTACATTCATAAAAATATTTGATAGTCTATTTATATTTTTTTAAGCATTGTATGACTTCAAATGATGCATTGTTCTCATTCCCCAATGATACCTGCATTGGAAAAATAAGGTCTAAAAATGTTTGCCTTTGGGTTAGCCTTACTACAATCTTAACCTGGACTAATGTTATATCACTATAGTGCTCATCAGTTATGAAGTGTTGGCAAGTATCAAAGTTCAATACAATATTAGAAAAATTATATTGGTCATAATCAGTTTCCAAACTGAGTAAAAACAGAAGAAAGTTGGGCGCCATAACAATAGTATTTTTACTGTTGTTGCTTGAGGTTTTTGGAACATAACACTGAAGACCAAACTACACTGAGTAGAACATGGAAACAACATTAAAGAAATTTGGAAGTTCTTTGAATTCTAATACTAGTCCCCCAAATTTTTTGTCTAATTACAATATAAAAAAACCCAAACAAACAAAAAAAAAAACAACCCACACACAAATCTGTGATCATATTCATTAAGAGTATTCAGACTATTGTCTTCATCTTTGTTATATTTACAAATTTTCGCCTGATGCATCCTTCAGAAGTTTTTTTTTTGTCAAACTCAGAAGCCTACACAGAACTTTGAATCTAATCCACAGGGGTAGATTTTCTAATTCCATTAACCATAACTAGGTACAAGTATTAAGCTATTGTAAGTACTCCTAGTTATTTTTACCTGTAGTCAAGATTGAATCTGCAACCTCCAGATGATTTTTTTACCTCAGCACATATTACAATTTTAAGTTGATTTTTTAAACTTAGAATTATAATATGAGCTAAGGTAAAGAATAGAGATTGCAAGTTCAATCCTGACTATAGGTTTGAAATTCTGTGTAGACTCCTGAGTTTGACAAGAAACACCTGAAGGCTGAAGGATGCAGAGGCTGAAAAATTGTGAATATAACAAAGATAAAGACAATAGTTTGAATATTCTAAATTATCAAGCTTCATCTAAATGATTGTAGTAACTTTTTTTTTTAAGGTAGTTGAAGTTTCTGGATAAATTTTTAATGAGTTTTATCAATCTTTCTATGACTTTTTAAAGAGTTTGTGACTCTTTAAAGCCAGCCAAGGCCAGCATACCTGTATATTTTTACACTCATTTGTTTATTATTGTAGTATAAACATTTTTTTCCTAAAGTCTTTTTAATAAAGTAATAACAGCTGTCAGTCATATTTGATAACTTTATTGAAAATGAGATCCTCCACAAATAATAATACCTGGACCTCACTAGAGAGCTGAAAAAGCAGATGATGATGATGATGATGCCAATTATAGTTGGTGCCCTTGGAATGGTCCCCAAAGGCCTGTAAAAAGAGAGTGGGGAAACTGGAGATGAAGAATCAAGACCATCCAGACCATAGCACTGTTAAAATCAGCTAGAATATGTAGAAGAGTCCAATAGACTTGCTGCCACCCAGCCTTCAGGAAAAAACTATGTGATAAAACTGACGTGAAAAACTTGCAAGGAGTAAAATAACAATTTTGTGTGCACCATACTTCTGGCCATGTAATAAAGTAAGATACTTAATAACTACAGGCTTCCTAAGTAATAGGTTTGGAGGCATAATTTTTATTAATATCTTGGTTGTGAATATAAAATTACCTTTCAAGGTAACGTAGGATAAAATTTACATTATAGTTTTAAGATGATATTTTAAAAACTGATTTGGTAAAAAAATATTTAGAAATATAAAGACTTAAATAAATTGTATCAGTCAGTAAGAGCAGCTCTTCTAATAAACACTCTTATATTTTATAGATACTATACTTCCATCATACCTTGTTTCAAAAGAAAGATTTTTAAAAAAAATTTTTTTTTTTTTACTATTATTGGAAAACAAATAATTTTCCCAGCAGTTACAGTAAAAGGTTTATTATTGGAATAGGTTCAAAGTTATTATAGTTTAACTTTATTTGACCAACAAAAATACAAATTTTCTGTACATTCATATGATCTATTTTAAATAAGAAAATTGCTTCTATCATCTGATCACAAATTCAGAATTGCTGATGATATAATTAATAATCTCTATCAAAAGTAGAAAATTTTATTAATTTATAACAATAAGCCAAGGTTAAAATAATTGAAATTTAGAAAAACAAAATGAAAGGATGAATGATCAATGTTTTGAATTCAATTTATAATATATGATGATTTCAACATGAAAGAAAAGTAATTTATTATAGAATAGGTAAAAGTTAATCATTTTTATATCAAAATTCAAAACTAGTTATAAAAAATAAATAAATAAATAAATAAATAAATAAAAGTTAAATTAAATTGGGAAAAAAGAAAAATCTATACATCAAAATATTTCTTGTACCTGTGATATAAACTTAATCAAAAAATAAATAGAGAAATATATTAAGATTTTAATGGAAAGAGGATTTCATTCTTTAAGAGGTTTTAATTTACTGATACAATTAAGTTGACTCTTTTACAAGAGACTTGTTAAAAATATCAATTCATATTTTTTAAGAAACAGTTTTATAAATAGCAGATCCCCACCACACCAAAAAATCTTTAAACAATAAAGCTGTGGCCTTGGCTGGAAGTAAAATTCAAATAAAGATATAAACACTTGAAATGATTTTAATTAAGTGTGTTTTATTTCCAGCAACATATATTTGTAGAATTCAAGCAAGTAATAAACAGGTGCATTGACAACTATCTGACAAAATAGTAGATAATTTATTGCTAATCTCATACAAGTGATTCAAAGAAAAGAAAATCTTTGAATTATTTATGGAAATTTTCTGGTGAACAAAATTTTTGTTTTTAAAAACAAACTCAATGTCAAAAGATTGTGGTACTTACTGTGAGTAATTACTTATAAATGTTATATTGTTTATTTGCTTACAAGTAAAGTTAACAAACTTTTACTTTTAAAAAATATCAGCTGCCTAATAAAAACTAACTGGACTCTTGGAAAAGATAACATCTAAACTCATAATTAAACATAGGATAAAAAATTAAGTATAATTTACCTGATTACTATGAAAATTAAAAAAAAATCTATTTCAATATTATCAACTTAGCTTACAGATTAAAAACTTTTCACAATTAAAAAAAAGAAAAGAAAAAAATTAAATTGTTTTTTTAAATGATTATAAAAATCTATTTCCAACAAGGTTAAATTTATAGATATAAAATATAAAACATTTTTTAACTTAAAAGAATCTACACAAAAATTGGTTCTTTTTCAATAAACTTATTATTTATAGATTTTTAACTTTTAAGTGTCTCATTAAACTAATTCTTACATACCTCATTTTCAGGGGCACCATTTTCCTGTCTCTTTTCTACACATACAAATAGAATGATAGCTATCTTTATTTGCATATTTTCCTATAACTTCTTCCTTCTCATCTTTTTCAACAGCAGCTCTCAAAATATATATTTAAAAAATTTTTTTATGGATTCTTATAAAAAATTGTTCCAACATTTGAGATTGGAAATAATGGTTTGGTTTGGCTGAGTTTTATGGCATATTAAACATTGTAGGTTATTTAAAGCCAAATCCTCTTTATAACACAATCTGTATATAACAATCTCAAACGAGCATGAGCTCTTTTTATGCACACAGTTAAATGATTTCAAGTATTGCTATATAACAGTCACAATTTAATATCAGTCATTTATTTGCACACGGTTTGTTCTATTTGAACCCTACATAGGACCCTATCAGGTACTACCACACCAGGTCAGAGTGGACCTGGGAACAATGGCAATGAAGGGATACTCTCTCTAGTATTTTTACCCTTCCATATAAATATCTCAAAATACTGTCTTTTTTTGTTTTTTGTGAGCTCAAAATTAGTAGAGTGGTTGTCTCCATATCCCGTCATCATAATATCAACTAATGAAACCCAAAAAGGTTTCAAAATAAAAATAGTGGTCTGACAAAATATCAAACCTGAATTTTCATATAAAAGTAGAACAAAGAGAGCAAAATATATACCCCACCCAAGTCCATTTGCATTATGGTTAGAGTGTTTGCCAATGGTTCAAGAGACCAGGGTTCAAACCCAGGTTGACTTATATGTGTGTATATATATATATATATATATATATATATATATATATATATATAAAAAGGAAAAACTTGATGCCACCTTGCTTTACACCGTATTATAATGTATGGATCAAGGATAAGAGGAGCAATCCAAGGAAAGGAGTAGAGCCCTCCCATACACCTCCGTGTAGTAGCTACTGAAAAGGAAACCTTTGGGTTGCCCTCAATTACAGTCAGCCAACTATATATATATATATATATATATATATATATATATATATATATATATATATACCCACCCAAACACATACAATATTAAGTCAAAGTATTATTATTTAAAAAATATGTATAAAAAGCTACAATTTCCCAATTCATCTCAGTACTTTTTTTTAAGTAACAAATATTACCTCTCTATAAAAAAAAGAAAAAAAAAATCTAAGGAAAGAAGATATCAGTCTTGTAGTTTCTTTCTCCTGAGAACAATAAAAAAAGAGAACAACATTAAGTGCAACAATAGCAACAAGTGCAGAACAAGAAAAATCTTCAAATAAACTCACATGAGCCTTGTTTTCCTTGAAAGCCAACAGATGTGGAACCTGAATCGGAGCTGGGTTGGGAACTAGCATTTTGATTAGGACTGGTGTTTCTTCCAGGAAATCTTCGTCTGGAATAAAAAATAAAGTGATGATCTTTTAAGATAACTACCAGTTTTTACCTGTATTACATACAGCTTTTACAAGGGTCACTGATTCATAAGCCAGATATTAGGACTTATGATGAACAATCCAAACCAAAATGACACTGTTAAAAAAAAAAAAAAAAAAAAAAAAAAAAAAAAAAAAGATCTCTTAAAGTTGTACCCCCGGAAGAAATATTTCTCAATAAAATCCTTCAGAAAATTTTCACTGAAGAATATCAAAGATATTCAGAATTATAATTGTTAAATCTTTTTCATGTGGATAATATCTTTTATAATTAATGTTTGTGACAATAGATTTGGTATAAATTTTTAATTGACAAAAGACATATAAAACTTGAAAAAAAGAAAAGAAAAGAGTAACAGATTTAGTTGTCTTACTAAAACCATATTCACATTAATTAAACATTACTCATTAGGTTTATAGGTAACTCTTCAAGCTTGGGATTTTAAATAGTTACATAGCCTTCATTATCATTTTGGATGAAAAATCTGGACATACAAACAAAAACAGGTTTAGTTCATAAATTTAGAATTTAAAGTTTTTTTCAACATCTTATTTCAAAAATGTGATTATGTTTTTTCTTGGTTTTGCTATAAAGATAACAGAACAAAAAAATTTATTAAATAACACTAATTGAACTGTTTTAAAATCAATGTTTACTTTTCTTGGCAAATCTACCAAAAATAAACTGTCAGATGAAAATGATTTAATGTAATTTTTGCCCATATAAGCTCATTACAAAACATAAAACTATCTCTATGTATTTATTCTATAAACTAAATTTCTTTGTTCAAAATGCTGCAGAGTTTACATAAAATAAGGTTTTGTGTTGTTCCTGCTTCTAAACAAATCTTCAGATGAAAATATTTCTGGGTTTTTGATTGTTTTAAAGAGAAAATTATGAAGGAAGATATGTAATAATAACATATAAAAGTTGAGAGGGAGAAAGAGAAAAAAAGAATCGTAATAAAAAGGAAATGAATGTACTTAATCAATTGCATACATAATTGTTATATTATCAATATTATTGATGAGTTTCAGTATTTGGAATATCTAAGAAACCATGGTAGACTACATCAAGGTCTAGACTACATTATTCATTTATGGTATTGCATTGATTACTTGTGATTGATTTTAATGGCATGTCAACCTGTCTGGGGTTAGAACATCTCATTCACTGTACATTCATATTTGCTTTTTTCTGTAGTTATTTAAAGATTTCTTTGTACATGGTCCTATTGAATATGAATAATCTTTAAACACATCTATTTGACCCACAGATGGGACCCAAAGAGGTACTACCACAACAGGTCAGAGTGAACCTGTGAGTAATGGCAATGAAGGAGTACTCAACACTCCCCAGATCTCTAGAACGAAGCATCACCCAGGATAGGTATAAAACTGATTTTGATTGTATTACAGTAGATTTGAACATATATATGTGTTTGAATGTATTTGTCATTGGATGTTGAAAAAATATTTTTGTAGGCTAGCATAGCCAGAAGTTAGGGGTCATTCATTACTCTAATATATATATATATAATAATTGATTTGTTGTTATAATATTTTTCTTAACTATATATCAGTTCCTTATTCAATAGACATATGGAGATGCTTCAATAAGAGTTCAGGATTTTTCTTTAAAAAGTAAATGAGTCCTTTCGTTACTAGTGCAAAAAAAAAAAAAAAAAAAAAGCAACAAAAAAAACAACACATTAAAATAGATACAAAAAGACCATTAGTATCATTAAAGCCTCTTGTTTCATTAGAATGAAAAACATTAAGCAATTAGTTGATATATTCTAGAATTTGTTATAAAAGAAAAACTGTGAATAAGTGTTGCACTCAAATTATCTACATATAAAGAAAAAAATTCACAGAATCTACACTAACTCATTTTTGCTTGTAAATCACAGCACTAATTAATTATTTTATGCCTAGAGTTTAGGGAATTACATTTATTATATATTTATATTCGCATTTTTTGTGTAGTTTTTGTACACAGTTATATGATATAGAGTATTCCTATCTAATACAAATAATTTGCACAGAATTGTATGGTTTTAAGTATTCCTACCTAATACTAATCATTTGTTTGCACAAAGTTATATGGTTTCAACTAAATATTCTTACAGTCTGTGACACCATTAAGGCCTATGTTGAGTTTTATTCAGTAAGATTTTAATGCTAGTTTAAACTCATATAGTTGAAAATTTTCTTTTGCACATGAAATTAATAGAAATAATTTACAGTTATATGATATCAAGTATTTCCATTGAATACAAATAATTTTTAAACAGATCTATTTGGCCCATAGATGGAACGCTAACAAGTACTACTATTCCAGGTCAGAGTGGACTTGGGAGTAATGGCAATGAAGAGGTAACTCTATACTCTTCAGAAGTAGAACCTCCACATTGGATGCAGTTTAGTGTTATACCTAGAATACCCCTTTCGAAAGCATCTTAACACTCTGCTGTGGATACTGTTAGTGTATTCTAAGCCTTGCTGGTAAAGTTGAAATTTATTTGAACATAAGGTTATTTTGTCACAGAAAAGTACACAAGAAGAAAAAGACAACAGAACAATAGGGATATATCTAAACTCTAAATTTGGAGGTGATCTATGAGGATCATTAAATAAGTTTCCAGACTTTTTTCGTATGGGCACTTTTATTGATAGTACGCACATGAAACTCTAGTCCCCTACGGCTGTAATGAACTTGTGGTACCGTTCCAACAACTTCTGGAAGGTCCCACGGAAGTCTTCTTGTGTGAGCGTGTCAATGACCTTCATCACAGCCTCTTTCATCTCAATTGTCTCATAACGACGACAGCCTCTGAGCTTAGGGAATGACCAAAAGTCACAGGGAGCAAGGTCTGGACTATAGGGAGGGGGAGGAAATGTCTTGATGCCCATCTTTGTCAAATAGTCTGTGACAAGGATGGAGTTGTGGACTGGTGCATTGTCCTCGTGGAAATGCCATTGACCCGACTTGAACAGTGCTGGCCTCTTCCAACGGAATCTCTTCCTGAACTCCCTTAAAACCTTAACATAATAGCCCTAAGCCTAACACTTTGGCCAATCAACTCTGGTGTATTGACTTATTTACTCCTCCCACACCTCTCATTATCCCTCACAGACTCCCTGCCTTCCTTGAATCTCTTATGCCACTCAAAAACTGATGCTCAATTCATACAAGATGGTCGAAAAGCAGTCTGAAGCATTCCATACGTTTCTGTGGCATTTTTTTCCAAGTTTAAAACAGAATTTTATGGCATATCGTTTTTCTAAAGTATCCTCACGTCCAGATTGTACTTTTGAAATTCACCAGCTGTGACAATCAGGCTTTAGTAGGGTGTATTCTAATTCCAGCTGTAGCTGTTCATTTGAACCTGAAATCATAAAAAATGGTCAGTCATCTCATAAGATGGATAGCAACAACATACTGAATTTTCAAGAGTCTATCACAATTTTAAATGCCCGTACAAAAAAAGTCTGGAAACTTATTGAATTCACCACAAATGAAAAAAAATTAAAGGAAATGAAATGATAAAGCTCAAGTATTTTAGAAACTTTTGATATCAATCTGATGAGTTAAAGAAGCAGCATTCACAAATTAACTTCTGATCATAAACATTAACATTGATTTTATTTGATTGCTAAAATTAAGGAAAATCTCAAGTGTAACACTTTAAGCAAATTCAGTGTCAATGATTATTACCTCTCCAACCAACACCAGAAATTTCTACCAGCCTCTCACATTCAACATCATTGGAATGCTAGTTAGTCACATCTCTGCTATTTAGCAATTCTTAGTGAAAATTTTCAAATACTTTACTACTTTTCTTACAGGAGACAACTGAGAGAAAAAAATGTTTATACTGTGTCAGTTCTGCTTTACAGAGCATTCTAGAGAAAACACACATCTTCAACGATAGCAAACAAAAACACACTGGATCTTCCACTCCATTTTTTAACTTAAAAGTTGTTGGGACTTTTAATTTAGAGCTAAAGAAAATTTTTTCTATCATTTTTGTTCAGGTAAATACACAAAGGACTACTTGTTAATTGTTAAGTAAGAAAAATTGTTATGCAAAGATAGACAAGAAATATTTTCAAAATTTTCTGAACCTATCTTTTATAATGTACACACTAATGACATTACTGAACACCTTGTTAATAACTCCAAGATAATTCATTTACATTATATTTATCCAATCCCTCCACCATGAGCAGGATATGACAAGATCTATTTTTCAGCAGAGTTTAACAGGTTTAAATTCTGAGTTTTCCTTTTCCTAGACTGGTTGCCATGTCAAGGTTAAAGAGTCCAGTTTGCTCTACTATTTATCCATTTCTGGCGGGAGAATAGTTGGATACATACCTTTCCCAAGGGTATTAGTGTTATGTGAAGTGGAAACAGCTTCATCCAGGATTTGAACTCTGTTCACTGTATCCATTTCTTAAAACAATAACCATTACACCCCAAGTACCTCATTAACATAACAAGCTTTGTTTTAACTCCTTTTTGTTGTTAATTATATTTTTGCCTAACCAATATTCATCACAGAAAAGGTAGAACTTCAGTACAGGTGTGTGTGTGTTTGATACATAGTAGTGCAATACACTTCCACTGCATGAGTTACTAAGACATCTAAAAAGGATGTTCTCCCTCGACTATGGTCTAATTGAGTTCACATGACCCAACAGGGCTATATACATCTACCTGATGAGGTCAGATAAACATGTCACGTATCTATTGAAACCAGGCCATATTTAAGGCAAAATCTACATTAAGGTTGAATGTGTTGACTCCAACACTGTGCAAGCATATCAACAATGATTCTGGTAACCGGCAGTGGTGGTGGGAGGGGGGTCCTTCTAAAGTGACAATTCTCCATTTTTTTTTGTTTCTAAAATATGAAATAGGTGCTAAAGATTAAACAGAATCACTGAATGCATAGTTACAGCAAACATGTATGTATGTATTTATCCAAACCATCCACCAAAGACAATATGACAGAAGGTCAATTTTTAAGTGGAGTTTTAACAGGTTTGAATTTAGAGTTTTCCTTCCCTAAGATTGGCGTCATACCAAGTTTAAAAAGCCCAGTCGGCCATATCATTTTATGCTTAACTGGAAGGAGAAAGTTGAATGAATATCTTTCCCAAGAGTATTAGCGCAATCCAAAATGCAAAGAGCCTTATTCAGGATTTGAACTTGGGTCGTCATGTCCATTAGCTGAGAATAACTGTTACACTATGAGTACCAAACTATACTTAAGAGAAATGGCTGAATGTATCTAATGGATTTGTGGATATTACAACATCAAAGTGGTTTTCAATGACAGAACCACTGTTTACATCCTCCTTTCTAGAGTTGGAGACAAATATATTACAGTTAGAATATCTTATGCAAATGTGGTAAAAGAATATAAGATAAAAACCAGTTATCTTCTTCAAGTCAGTCTTGAGAAACATTAGAAAGCCAGTTATCTGAAGTGAGTAGAAGTAAAATCTGGTATGATGGACCATATATAGAGAAGACCATGTGGTATACTGGTTACCATTATATGAAATGGATATGGCAACCAGAGTTCAAATGATTGCATTTCACATAGCGCTAATACTTTTGAGAAAAGTATGAATCCAACTATTCTCCTTCTAGCTTTGAGCAAATAGTAAGGCAGACTGGGCTCTTTAAATTTGGTAAGACAACTGATTTAGGAGTAGGAAAACTGAATTCAAACTTGTTAAACACCACTTAAAAATTGATCTTGAGTTGCATCCTGCTTGGCTGGAGGGGTTGGGTAAATATTTATAAGGGAATACATGATCTGCTTTTGAATGAAATGCACATAAATGCCATATGGAACATTGTTGGATAAACTGTAAGAAGCAGTATACATGCTGAAAAATGAGCAATATGTCCAACTTGTTTATTTGGACCCAATTCAAATTAAATACACAGGAAATATATCAAATCAATTTTGAAAACTTAAAAAACAACAAAAAACAAAAAAAAAAACTAATCTTATAATACAAGGCAGTTCAAGTTAAAAGCATGATACAGGTAACTTAAAACCAAACTTTTTTAGTCCTTATTTTTACAATACAAGTATCATTGAGGAAAGAGAAAAGTTTTGGTAAAAAGCCAAAGCCTAGGCAGTTTACCAAAGCTTAGATTAAGTTAAAATGTCAAATTCAAGGAGAGATTAATTTAAAGATTTCTAAATTGTATACTTACTGAATATAATTAATATCAAGAGAAAAAAAAATTAATACTATATATTTTTAAAATGCCACTAGTTAATCAAAAGGAAAAATAATCTATATAATAAATACTTTCATGATAGAAATGATTCTATTGGGTAACATTATTTTCAACAAAATACTTTTATCATGTTTTGAAAAAAAAAAAAAAAAAAAAAAAAAATCCGAAGGATTTAAAGGGATATGAGTTCAAAACAGAACTTTCATTTTTATTTGATGACCATGAAAATGTGAAACTGAGTAGCAATTAACATGTGTGTACTTTAATACTTAATATCCTAATAGCTCTACACTGATGCAGAAAATACTGCCAGGCAACAATAAAGTTTCCTTATATATATATATATATATATATATATATATATATATATATATATATATACACACACACACACACACACAACATGAATACATACATACACACAAAACGATTTTTGCTGCTGGATGTCAAAGTATATATAAGACATTCGGTCTTCCATTAAAAAATTCAATCCATTGCTGGACACTGGAGCAAATGAATTGTTATCAAGTATATAAAAACAAATGGTCTTTCATTATTAAAAAAGAGATTTATTTAATTCCTGTAAAAATATGTATATGTAATATATGTAAAATTGATGGTCTTCAATTAAGGAAAAAATCAATTTTGCTGCACACACATTGAGAGAGAGTGTGTGTGAGATCAAAAATGCACAGAGTTAAAAGATATCAGGTTGGTGTCTGGAGTGCTTTATCTCACCTCATGAGCAGATAGGTTGCTTTTTAACCATGATTGGCATACTTTCTCAGAAATGGATAACTTTGACTCCACCCCCAAACACCCCCCCCCCATATCTTTTGTCTTATAGTGGTAGGTTTGTAGCATATTTTGCACCAAACTGCTGAAATTGATCAAAAGGTCTGGCTGGTTCTACACAAGCCACTACAAATTAATCACTGGTGTGGGTAGTCAAACAGTTCATTTTCTGTCTTCAATCTTTGCACCAAGTCTGCTGTTAATTGAATGGTGAAAGTTACAGGCAAAGGACATTGCTGGAAGTTGCTGGCTTTAACTCTGCATATTTGGCAATCATCTGGTGATAGCCACTGTAGTGCAAACCCATGAGTAATTGTGCTGTTTGTTTCCTCCAATGATGATGACAAATCAGGTCTATTCAACACAGCTTTACTTCTTCTAAGGAGCGTGTGTGAGAAAAGAAGCCCTAAACATCTTTGCTCATAATAAATCTGGTAGTACACTGCAGCAGACCAGTTATGCAAACCTGCAATCAAAATAATCAGGAAAATGCAATAAAAAAAATTTTTTTTAAAAAGTCAATAAGAATTTTTGGAATATAAGAACACTCCAAGATAACAATCCTAATCCAGAATTTAATCTTGTTTATTTAAATAGGATATTTGATTTTGTTGCTTTTAGAGAAACTTGCTTTCCAGGCACTCCTCAATAGGAGGAAGATAGCAGAGGACACAACATTTTAGTGGAACAGCAAAAATGAAGATGAGCCAAGCTGGTGTAGGCTTTGCCATAAAAACAGATCTCAAAAAATGCTTGTCATCTCTTTCTGAAAGGAGCCTGTGATCAAATCATTCACATAGAGGATCCCCCCTTTGATTATAAACTAATTATCATATCCCAACAACCAAACAAAACAACTTGGATGCATTCTAGATTCAGAGAGAGGCACATGGATGTTAAGGGTTTCCACATTACGTGCTCCTATCACAGCAACTGTTTTCTTTCAGATCATTCCTTATTGAGTAGAGTCATCTTTCCATCTCTTCCACAAGAGATGTAATATAAGCTCTATCATTCCTAGATGAATTAATGTGTTACCTTTAAAGTACTAGTAAGAACAAAGACCTCCTTTAATCATAAACTAATCCACTTGGATATTAAGAGGGGATTATCTGATAAAGTTGAAATGTCACTCAATTTGGACGTGATCTCTGATAATAATAAAGTTTTTAGAAATTCCTAAGAGATGCCCCTTATAACATTCCTTTGAGGATCTTAGGTTTCTCATTAGGAAGTACCAAGATTAGTTCAGTAATAACAACACAACACAAAAGCTCAAGATGCATGAATTATAGATCTAGGATTAAAAAAAAAAAAAAAAAAACAGCATCCAAAAAGGGATCATAGAAAGTGTGTAGGCAAGAAAATGAAGGAATCATAGGGGACTGCTAAAGCTGCTGAGCTTGAAAATGTAGCAAATAGAAAAGACTTCAAGGCATTATATAAAGGTCTTAAGTATATGGTCTAAAAGAGGCTGGGACCTCTGGAAAGACTTGTCTTTTGATGGTCAAACGCTACACACAGACAAACAGGGTTGGTTGTGTTTTACAGCATATCAACCCTTGTAGGTTATTTAATGCCAAACCCTGTTTATACATACATATTGAATATGATTTGTAAATGAATAGTTTGTAGGCGATAATTCTTAAATGATCTAGAGTTCATTTCTTTGCACACAGTTAAATGGTTTCAAGTATTGCTATCCAACACTAATAGATTTATTTGCATAGTTAAATAGTTTTAAGTATTGCAATTTAATACGAGTAATTCTAGTCAACATAATTCAATTGTTTGCACATAGTTAAATGGTTTCAAGTTCTGCTACGTAATACTAATAGTTCAAAACCAAAAATGATTCAATAACAAAAATGCTCTGTGGAAATCTTGGAAAAAAACAAAAACAAAAAACACTTAGTTTACTAGATAACATTATAAATGTTATCTCATTCTGTGAAGGAAGGTAAATATCAGTCATGTCTGATGGAAAATCATTTAATATAAAAACAGCCACCAAACAAGGTTGTATTATGGCACCTGTGCTGTTTGCACTCTAGTTACTTTTCCATCATGTTTCCAGGTCACTAAATGTGACCTGGAAAGAGAAGTTGAATTTTAATTTCACACAACTGTTGGTCTTTTCAATCACCAGTGCTTCAATCTGTGATCTGCTCTCCACTGATGCTGCTGAGTCCCAACCCCGAATTACTTGAGATTTAGCACAAATGTTCCTTTTCATGAGTTAGGAAAGTGTGCCAAATTATTTTGTGCTAGACCTTACTGTTCCAATGGTTAAGGTGGGTGGGGGGAAAGGAGAGGATTTTCCTATTTTGTCTCTAAATTAAGACTGTGCAGCTTGCAGAATCTCAGTGTTTTTAAAAATCTTTTTAAAAATACTTCCATACATTCAATATCTGAAATTTGGTATGTAGAGCAAATAAGGACAGTAGAATCCAAATATCCAACTATTTTAACCCTATACCCAATGGAAAGTTTTATTTTACTCACCCAAATGCACAACTCCAAAATCAACAACTTTTCACCTATGATCAGTCTGTAGAAAATATGTCTCCTTCAATTTTCACCCCCACCCCCAACATCTACTATGCCTGCTTAAGTTCACCAAAGAATTTTGTGAGGGGCTCAAGTCTACTTTAGAAGATATAGTAAGTAAAGTAAAGTTAGCGACCATAGTCGAGGGTGACCCGAAGGCTCCCTTTATTCGATAGCTACTACACCAAGGTGTAGGGGAGGGCGCTACTCCATTCCCTGGATTGCTCACTTTACCCTTGAACCGTACCTTATAATGCTGAGTGTTAAAGCAAGAGTGTATCAAGTTCCATTTTTAAAGTCTTTGGTATGACTCGACCTGGGTTGCAGATATTGCTTTTTGTACTGATAGATTGTTTTTAACAAGATGTAAACATTGCCTTATGCATCAACAGTTCATAAGATATTTGTAGATGGTACTAAACATGAAGTGAAAGAAATTCTTTTTGTTGATGCTTTTTTAAAATTTCATTTATATATATATATATATATATATATATATATATATAATATATATATATATATATATATATATATATATATAAATGAAATTTTAAAAATTGTTTTGAAAATTTCAAAAATGCGTAACAGGATGGAAATAAATTTATAATCCTTTGTGATTGGTTTCGTTGTTTTTTCTTAATGAAATTATTGCTCTGTATAATTGGTACATTGAGCTCTTTACCAGGAAGATTTAAATATTCATTCACGAATAATTTCTTGTCCTGATGGAATTACTCCTAACTCCGGTTTAACTGGACTAAGTATTCTATATATTATATATATATATATATATATATATATATATATATATTTGTTTTTACTATTTTTCAAAATTAATTTCATGAAACAAAAACATTTTATTTTTTTCATTCAGAAGAAAGTGGTAATAAAAATGTATATACAAAGTGTCTTTAAAACATTACGTTTTAAACTACACTGTGCACTAAATTTTGTTGAGTATAATTGTTTTGGATATAATTTTTTTTTTACAGATAATTTATCCATCTTGAACAAATGATAAACTACCATTTGGTGTTGTAGGGACATCAACAGTACACAGAATGTTCATTAATAGCACAAAATATGTCTTTAAAATCCTCTTTCGAGGTAAAAGGAACGTGATGGAAGAGCTGGGTGCATGAACTTAATCAGCTAGTCCTTATTCTCCGTATCCATTTCTAGGACCATGCCAATCCAAATATATTCTGAAATAATTTCACTGGTTTTTTCTTCAGCCCCAATAGAGAAGTCATATATTAGGTCATAGTTTTTATCTTTGCTATATTGTTTCATGGCAATCTTATTGAGTGGAATAAATTGATGAAAACTTCTTGTTCCTGGGACTGTGGATAAGCACGCAGTTTAAATGTAAGTACGGTTTAACGGTCAAAAACATTTCTATTTCAAGCTATTCAGTTTACTCAAACAATTCAGTTTAGCATAAGAATGCTGTTAGTTCTATTTAACCCATAGATAGGGCCCTATCAGGTGCTACCACTCTGGGCCAGAGTGGACCTGGGAGCGATGGTAATGAAGGGGTACTCCGCATTCCCCAAAGCTCCAGCACTGCTGGAACCTCACCATCAGATTGTTTAGTGTCATATCCAGGACACTCGTTAAGGGGGGGTGTCTTACCCCTCTGCAGAGGCACAGTCAGTGTATTCTACAGCCCCAGCTGACTGGGCAATTCACAGAGTTAAATGTCAAACAGTTTTATTTCAGATAATTCAGTTCAGCATAAGAACACAGTTTAGACGTCAAAACAGTTCTATTTCGAGCAATTCAGTGTAGCATTAGTATGCAGTCTCAATGTCAAAACAGTTCTATTTTAAACAATTGAGTTTAGCATAAATACGCAGTTTAAATGCAAAAATCAGTAAAGTGAAAGAAGCATGGTATATAGTTCTATTTAACCCATAGATAGGACCCTTATCAGGTGTTACCACTCTGGGCCAGAGTGGACCTGGGAGCGATTGCAATAAAGAGGTACTCCGTATTCCCCAAAGCTCCAGCATTGCTTGAACCTCATCATCAGATTGTTTAGTGTCATACTCAGGACACTCGTTTGGGGGGAGGGTCTTACCCCCCTGCAGAGAAGCAGTCGGTGTATTCTACAATCTCAGCCGACTGAGCAATTGCAATATTCAAACATAGATTCTGTGGAAAGGATTTGTTTGGTAGTTGGTCTTTGGAGACTTTCTTTTGACACTATCCTTTTCACTGTCCCATCCATACCACCACATGGTTGTTTATCATAACTTGTTGCAAAGAAATTTCATTTTGCTTTGAGTCCAAAATATTTCTGATGGTTGCATAAATTGGCAAAGTTCTTATAATTCTTGAATTGCGATATACAACCATTAGTAAAATACTCAATATTTTTTATATTTGGTAAGGTAACTTTGATTACTCCAATAATTTTTTCGGTACCATATAAACACATGCTACATTGTGTGAGTTGTCACTTGACATAATGCAGAAACATTGATTTTGCATTGTGTTTTCAAGCTTAGAGTATCACTGGATGCAAAGTACATTGTGAGGCACTCCAATGGAAACTCTGGATCTTGTCTCCAACTACAAATTTGTAGTTCTCGGCAAAATTCCCCAGGAACAAAACTTCATCACTAATCTCCTCATTTCTTTGCTTTGAGTACATGGATTGTGATTTAGCCAAGTAAGAATGAGGTGCTAATTTATTCAGTTGCAAAACAACTAAATCAATGTAAGCTTGACAGGATTCCTTTTGTGTTGTCTAAGTCAATTGGTCAGTTGTTTATTGGGAGAACTCTATTGATTCAGCATTATCAATATATCCTTTGATGGTGTCACAAAGAAATTTTTCAAGCTGCCCTGATGATGTAGGATAATTTGAGCACCTATGAATCATACACTCTCTGCTACTGGTATTATAGACAATATATTTCAAGAGCACCCCCCCACACACACAACGTAGAGGAATTATATTGTAAATTGAATTACCATGACCAGAAAATTCGACAAACACTTGCATGCGACATATGAAACCACTGGACAGCTGTTTCAACCTTATTCAATCTCATCACTAGAGATTGAACCAGTGACTACAGAATGCAGAGTCAAAACTCTACCACTGAGCCACTAGTCCACATCGCACACGAGTGATGCCAAATTAACTCATCATGGTAATTGCACGGACAATTAACCTGAATATGTCTTGTAAGTTACATCCATACTCTTTACAGAGGACACTACTTCCTGTACTTAAAAAAAAAAAGTACATCTATTTCTTTGCCCTTGAGGTTATAATAATTATGAGGATGTGTATTTCTAATCTTCTTGGGAAGATGTGGCCCCGGAAGTGACCACAGTATACACTGCTGATGAGACCTAATAAGGTTGAAACAGCTGTCCAGTGGTTCCATATGTCACGCACAAGTGTTTGCTGGAGTATCTGGTCATGGTAATTCAATTTACAATATTTCAAGAGATCTTGTTTGATACATTCAATGGTTCCAGTAATAATTTCATGTTTTAGTGGATAGTGCATACACATACAGCATGTGTACTTGAACTACCAGGAAGTACACACCATTTTGGCCTTAGACTACAAAATTTCGAAAACCTCAAGGATACTGTCAGGTTCTGTGCCTTGAATGCTCTGAAGAGCTCATTTAGGTTGCACAAGATGAGTCTCTTCTGCTGATGAATATTACATTTAATACTAATGTAGTCTTTCCTGCCTGGCATCAGCCGAGTATATTCACCATCTTGGCAAAATGCTTCCACTAGCTGTGCAATATTAGCAGGCAAAGACTTGCCCCTTTTTGGTTTTGGCACAGCTAAAATATCTCTTTCCAAACACAATTTGCAAGCCATGTGTACAATGTGTTCTGAAACATCAAACACATCCATGACTTTTTGTGTGTGATCAGTTGGTAGGAACAAGTGTCAAGATCTGTATTTTAATTTTAATTGATTCTACTGTCTTCACTTTTGTTACAAGAAGCTCTATCAGTTTATCAAAGCACTTAGCTTTATCTCAAATCTCATTTTTGAATTTTAAAGCCTCATCATTTAACAACTTAATTGTTAATGTTTAATGACCTGCCTACTTGGCTCTTTATACATTGCATTACAGAAGAAATTTTTCCCTAACCTTAATGAGCTTTTCCAGAACAATGAAGCCATTTTGTTTTCAGTGAAGAAATTCCGATAGCAGAGAAACATTCATTGCTAATTCTCTTCTGTTTCCACAGAAGAATTTTCATTTCCACATCCGATACACATCTTGGTTCTTAATTATTACTACCCTTTTCTGATTCTGCAGAAGTACCTGTTTCAAGCTCTTGTATTTTCTCATTCAATACACGTCTTGGTTCCTCATCAGGAAGACATTTGTTGATTTGTATTTGACAACTAGGACAGTTTCTTGCCAGGGATTAGTACCAACTTAGCCTTTGCATGATCTGCCATCTCCAATGAAATTGGTTTCAAACTGCTTTTGATTTGCTTTTCATGATTTTCAAATGGATTTTAACATCTTTTTTCAAGCCATTCAGGATTAGTCAACAAGGTCAGCTTGTGATGGTAACAGTCTATTTTATCCTCATCAAGTCCTGTTCTATAGGCAATAAGCTTTACATCCATTGCATCCAACTGAAATCAAACAACCTTTTTATCATGGAATAAACCATGACATGTTTCAACTGTTAGCTTAGGACAAATAGAATAATTCATCTTTAACTGGAAAAAAAATAAAAATAAAAAAGAACCTATTGTACTTCAATTATTCTGTGTGCTAGTAAAAAGTCCAAGTAGTTAGGAAAATGCCACCTTTCTCCTTGGATACTTACTGGGTGGTAAGTAACTGATGTTTCAGGACCAGACAGACCGGTGCCAGTCCTGGTTATAGGAGAGTCATTCAAAGTTCCCAGTTTGACCTAATTTCATCTTTATCACAATTATGGCCTGGGTACCACAGATCTTACTCCTACCAAGATAGTGATCAAAGAGAGCTAAGGGAGATAAAAATTGGAAAAAAAAAAAAACAACAAAAAAAAAAAACCAAACAAACTGTAATACAATTTTAAGATGTTTTAAGGAATTTTTGTACATTTAATCATTCTTATGTTTTTGTTCTATAAATTGATCATTAAAATTTGTAAAAAAAAAAAAAAAAAAAAAAAAAAAAAAAAAAAAAAAATGAAAATAAAAATTATAAAGTATATCACAATCAGTAATGAGAGCATTCCTTTCAACTTCATAAATATGTTTAGTGCCATCTACTAATATTCTATGCACTGTTGATTACCCTACTAGAGGCCAAGTTTAAACAATTTAGTCTATATTAAAAAACAACAAAAAACATATGCTTTTGTTTCATGAAAACAATTTTGAAAAATTGTAAAAAATATGAAAAAAAAAGAAAGGTGATAAAAGCATTTCCTTCAACTATATATGTGTTTAGAGCCAACTATAAATATTCTAAGTTTTAAAGATTCCCATTTGTTTTTATCATCACTTTTTTTTGAGAATGAAATGGGGGGAGGGGGGGGAGGAGAAAAAAAAATTGTTTCATGAAAATAATAACAAAAACAAAAAAACACCAACAGAAAGAATTTCTTTCATCTTCATATGTTTAGTGCCATCTACAAATATTCTATGCACTGTTGATTACCATGCATGAGGCAATGTTTACCTCTTCTATCTGTACAAAAAGCAATATCTGCAAAAATTTTTTAAATTAATAAAAACCATCTTATTGTGCCAGGTAGAGTTGTTATCGCGTCTCTCAACAACAAAATCTGTAACGACTGACCAAAACCTCTTTTCTGTATTCAACAATTCTCTTCTCACTGTATCTTTAAACTGACCTCTGTTTATCCTTTATCCAATTCTTGCCCAAAGCAAAAAAATGTTCATTGCTTTTATGTCCTTTTCTGCCTGCCCTCATTTGCATGCGCATCTTCACTCTTCGTGGTTTTACGTAATTGCTGGTGTGAAGATATGTGACCATTTGTGATATAAGCTTGCTGAGTGCACATGGAGAATATGCGTTGAGGTGAATGGCTATTTTCATCCCAATTTTCACTAGACTCCTCCCTGATCTCATGATCACAAATATGGCATGGAGGTGGCACCTGAAAGTGTAGGGTGCTCTTCCATCAGGTTTCCCACATTCCCTCTATCTCTGCTTGTTTGGTCATTTTCATCTTTGGTATCTTCCTCAGACGTTGACTGTGCAGATGAATGTTGGCCTTCTGAACCACAAGTCACCATGACCCCCATTTCGCTACTGGACAATGTATCACTTTCGTCTTCTTTCGTAACGTCTGATTTTTGCACCTGTGAAGGTCTTTTACATGGCGGGGTGTGCCATTGACCAGCACTGTCTGAAGACTGATCACCCCATCAACCTGTCCTTTGCAACATCTGATGGTGCATCAACTGTCCGGTAGTTTGACCCAAACAGGTTCCCCAACTTGGTATACATTACTTCTGACTTCAGGCAGAGACGGTTTGGGGTCTATGCCTTTCACGCGCCGCTCATACTGGTATATGCCATTTGCTAGCACGCTAGATGGTATTTCATTATCTTTGGGTATCGTATTATACCAGTACATGGCCTCCACTATTGAGCAACACGACCTCGCTGCTATTCCCTTGACAGTGCGGTGACAATGCTCCACAATGGAACATAAGCACACAGGTATCATATTCGTATGCCCCATTTGTCTGTGAAAGCGAGGAAAGTTTGCCAACAAAAAGTTGGAGCATTATCCATCAGTATTTCAGCTAGTTCACCGCATTCAAAGAAGATGGACTCAGTTCTTGCATGGCTGACACATCCTGACATGCTAGTTGGCGCCACACAGTGAAACGTGTTGGCCCGCAATTGGTCGGTGTCAAGAATCCATTACCACTGTAATGAGTTATATCCATACCAAGCTAATACCAGTTGTCTCCCATTTCAATTCTTCCCTTTTCCCACCAGGCTGGAGCTGAGTCAATCGATTGGCATTTTCGCAAGTTTGCATTGTTGATCTAACTATTGCTTTCATGGTAGAGTGGCATATTCTACAGCAGAAATAGGTCATACGTCTGATGCCAAGATGTCCACATTGTCAATGTATGGTTCAGATTCGTTCAGGTGTTAATTGAATTGTCAGGGCAGCACACATCAGGGGTGAGGAATCGGACTGGTGCCTTAGCAAATCTAGCCATCTCTTTGGTACTCATCTGCCAAATTCTGCTCTGATGCAATGAAAGTAACATCGACTGGGAGGCTGTATTCATGGACCAGCTGCTGTAGGATCGGATTGTCAACCTCCTTTGAACCAGCATCTCACTTGCAGCTTTGATTCTTATTCGGGCTCTTCCTGTTAGTGTGTCGGTTAGCCAATGGTAGATACACACAGAGTCTGTGTGCAGATGAACTGTTCTAACTTGCCATGGCAGCGCAAGGTTGGGACCTTTAACTATGGCATCAAACTCTGCTAAATTTATATGCTGAGTGTCATTTGTTGGACGAAGCCAGCATGCATCCACCAGAATGTGGTTGGGACCTTTAACTATGGCATCAAACTCTGCTAAATTTATATGCTGAGTGTCATTTGTTGGACGAAGCCAGCATGCATCCACCAAAATGTCACTATGTCTCTCCAACACCACACCGGTCTCCAAGGAGCTCGCATCAACCCATGCATACAACTCATCTCTAGATACGCTCCAGTTACTTCAAACAGGCTCATCATAGGTCACCCTCACCAGCACTTCTTCCACAACTTGCCTGAGAGAGACATCGTCGACCAGGTCATCCCATCCCTTGGTCACCACGTCTCTTTAGGACACTGGCTATCATGCGTAGCCAGCTGCAAACAGGGAAGTGGCCCACCAACTTCTCACACAGGGAAAATACAGTGTGTCATGTCATGTCATCTCAGTAGGGGGTTCTGGAATTGTAGTTCCTCGTTTACAACGTAAAGAGCTGTGCTCCCCCCAGACCATAAGGCCCAGCAGTTTAGCTCCATGCTTTAGGCACTCAGGGTCTTTACACGTTAGACCAAAAGATTCCAATTTTGCCCTGATCTTGTCAGCAGATGCTATGTCCTCATTTACATATATGTCACCAATGTAGGATGATGTCGCCTTCATCATCTGATCCTCTTGTGCCAACACTACTGATGATAGCTTTCATGATAATTGGCACCACATTTACCCCGAAGCCCAACCGCATGAGGCAATAGGCAATATCCTTCCCCTTTGATCAGTACCATCTGATATGCCCAGAGACACTCGTCGACTTGTACTTATAAATAGGCCCTCCGTAGGTCAAGCAGTGCCACATTCACTCCTTGCTGACACCACTTCCTCAATTTGGTGGTACATACATCTGCAGTGAAGGTATCTACTTGCTTGTTGAGCTTCCTGTAGTCCATCAGCAGGTGCACCTTATCTTTGGTATGTTGTACAATGACCATTAGAGGAATCAAACCCTTAGGGGGTCCTAGTTATTCCTGGAGGTATGGAATCAACCAACTGTTTGTGATCCACATTTGCAATTTCCTCTCATACTTTCCCCTGATGTTATTGGCTATCTTATATTCTGCAACTTGGTTGTGGAGTAAAGTTGGTGCGTTGTCCAGGGTCCATTTCCTCTCGTTATGGTCAAAAGAGGCATCAAAATCCAGTTCACCAATGCAATTGGCTGCACAAGCTTCTTTTCCTCCCCCAAGTTTCATGTCTCCGGCTGGCGTGATCATGACGCCTCCCAGTGCTTGTATCTCGTCAATTCCGATCAGTAGGTTGTAACCGAGAGGCCTCTCACATTCTACCAAAATATTAACTTCGGCATGACCACCTCCATTAGTGAGGATTGACATGGTCCCGATTCAACAACGGGCCTGGGACATTCTGTCAATTGTCCACATGTCTACTAGTTGAGTACTCCATGCTGTACATCAGTTTGCACTAACTATAGATTGGGAAGATCCTGTATCGATGAGCGCTGAACATCGCACACCATCAACTTGTACCTTTATTATGAGCAATGACGCATTCACTGGCTAGCGATGGCACCTTGTCCCCAGACCTGTTTCTCCAAACAATTTTGTGCTATGTGGCTCAGCTCGTTACAGTGATGACAGTGCAGCTGCTTTCATGTTTTTTGATCCTTAGCGGCTTCGGCAATCCCAAGAGTAATGGTTAGGATCATCACATCTGTAGCATTTTGGGCTTTCTCGTGGCCTTGGCACAGTGGAATCACCTGCAGCATGTTGCTTCTTGGACGGTGTCTTGGTTGTTTTTGCAGCTGCCGCAACCAATTTTGTGTCTTTTAGAATGTTTTGAGCCTCCTCTAATCAATTCTTGTCCAAAGCAAAAAAATGCCTGAGTGACCAACGTTCGTTGTTTTTTTATGTCCTTTTCTGCTTGCCCTCATTTGCATGCGCATCTTCACTCTCCGTAGTTTTACGTGACAGCTGGCGTGAAGATATGTGACCATTTGTGATATAAGTTCGCTGGAGGTAGCCATGTTATTTCCAGTTAAGAAAATAAATCTTGCACGCGGAGCATATGCGCTGACGTTTGCACTGAGGTGAGTGGCTATTTTCATTCCAATTTTCACCACACTTATTGAATAGTTTAAGAAGTCACTTAGCACAATATGAACATTTGAGAAGTCATCGAGCATTAGGATAATTGTCTTTAATTATAATCTTTCACTGAAATCCTGCACATACATAGGAAAAAAACTCTGAACTTAGCAGGTTATATCTTCTAAAGTAGACTTGAGCCCCTCACAAAATTCTTTGGTGAACTTAAGCAGGCATAGATGTGGGGGGGGGAAGAAGAAGAAGAAGAAGAAGAAAAAAAAAAAAAAAAAAAAAAAAAAATTTGAAGGAGACATATTTTCTACAGACTGATCATAGGTGAAAAGTTGTTGATTTTGGAGTTGTGCATTTGGGTGAGTAAAATAAAATTTTCCATCAGGTATAGGGTTAAAATAGTTAGATATTTGGATTCTACTGTCCTTATTTGCTCTACATACCAAATTTCAGAAATATTGAATGTATGGAAGTGAGTGAATTTGAAAAGTTGCACACAGACAATTTAACAGAACTGAGGATTAATTTCAAAACAAGACTGAATGTATCTGCTCTATTGCTAAACAATGCTGTCATATGCAGAATTCAAGTCTAATGAAAAACAGACATAATTTTATAATTGAACTGTTGGACTCTGTTTAATCAATGGGACAGTGTATAACATATGATAGTTACAACCAAAGCTCCATATGTATACTCAGATTTATTTTATTCAGAATAACTTGCAAGATCTCAATTTATACCTTCAACATTTGAATAATTATTCCTGCTCCCACTTTATTGTCAGAAATTATTAAATTTGTTTCCAAATAAATTTAATCAAAAATTTAACTACACTCCTAAACTTAGCTTTACATGATTAATATTTTTGTGCATAATCTAACAAAACAAAAACTAAGAGAATTGACAGATTTCTAAAGATTATAATAAACCTAAATTTAAAATGTTTGTTAAGCATCCAGTTCATCAAAATTGAAAAAGAATAGCTGATGGGATATATGACAGTTATTTGTGGGTTAAAGAAGACTGGATAGAAAGAGAGAAAAGGATGGATATTTGTTTGATAATATGCAACTCGAATTGTAGACTGATGATCAGGTTAATTATACGAAGAAATATTTCAAAATTAATAAAATACTCGAGAAATATTTGATATTGAAATAAAAGTTGAAAAGTTTCTGGCATGTCTTATATGAAACAAACAAATTTCTATCAGTTGATTGTGAAAAATATTCACATAACTATTTTTAAAGATTACAATCATTAATTTTTGAAATTAAGATATATATTATACTTTATAAATCTTAATACATTTGCTTATCTTACATAAAAGAAAAAATTATCATGGACAATTTCATAATGTAAAATTTAACTTAATGATATATGAATTTTATTCTTACATTTGCGATCTACTAATGTGTAGTGTGTGCGTGTATATATAGAAATGATTTATCAATATACTAGCCATACATGTAGGTATTTTACACAGTATAGGTTCAGTTTGTTTTAATGGCATATCAACCTTTGTGGGTTATTTAATAGCAGAGCCATCCTTGTAGAACAGCAGTGATACAATTTAACCCAAAATTTGGGGCAAAAACATGATTAAAAAAAAAAAAAAAAAAATGAATGAAAACTGAAGTTTTAGTTTTGTGAAGTAGGTCACTTAGGTAAATTTATCTTATTTTTGACAAAAGATTTAAATTTTAGATGAGTGCTTCAATTTAAAACAGGGCTACCATTGTTTATGAGAAGGTCAAGGTTAATAGCAATATTATTACAGTCAAGAGTAATTATAAAAGTTATGAACATATCGACTGCTTATAAAAAAAAAAAATGAAACAATCCTTCCCCCACCACCACCTTTCGAACCAGTTTAAACCCCCCCCAAAAAAAACCTGTTAAGCAATTTTCAAAAGAAAATATGCAAATCAGCTAACACTTTTAGGGAGAAAAAAAAATCAACAATTTTGTTTAGGCTACTCAGAAACTGGGGTGGAGAGAAAAGGCATACTTTGACAATAATTTTATTTAGAACTCAGAGATAAACAGGTATACAAAACAGGTTTATAGATAAAATTCAAGGTAAAATTATTTTGTCATGTTTTTACTATCAAAATGTTCACATATCTTAACATGAAAAAGAAGAATTTAAAACATATGAAACTATAAAAAAATTTTTTTTAAATATTAATCTTATTTGTCAGTTGCTGGTTTTAAGAATGACACACACAATTTAGTAGTACATGACATCATAGTTTATCTGTAAATAATTCATTTTTATTAGTCTAGAACAAAGCAAAAAATAGTCAAATATAAATAAATAAAGCTGTTTTATTTTTAATGGTGACTATTTAAAAGCAAGATAAAAATACAATTTTGTACTTTGATATGAAGATTAAAAAAGAAAAAAGAGACATTATGTAACTGATAAAAGCACCATTAACCCAAATGCTAGTGGCATAACAACTGAATGGGAAATAAACATTGCATTTGGGTTATATTTAAAAGAGTATGAATGAAAAAGAGTAAATAGTAGAAAGTTCAGAAGTTGTTAAAATCTCCAATGCAATTAGCCAAGTAAAAAGAAAAAAGGAATCTTGCCCAAATAAATGTGTCTGTTTACAAAACAAGCACCATATACATGCAAAGCATAAAACATGCAGGCTTCGATTAAGCTCAAAATATTACAATATTAATTGAAAAATATTTTAAAAAGTAAAAGAAACTGATTATACACACAGATTCCATTAGTTTATAAGTAAAATTAAAACAATATTAGAATTTAGTTTATCAAAAATGTTTCACTTTTTAAAAACCTTATTTCCAGAAATAACAGAAAAAGTATGGAACTAATAGAAATATATGAAATTAGTGGTAATAAACATCTGTTATTTGAAAGGATTAATATTCCTATTTTAATTAGTGGTATAAATTAGTAAGAAGATCATACTAAAAAGGAAAAAAATAATCCACCCCTTATGTAATATTTCTACATTGGAATTGTATCAACAAAGCAATCAGAATTTAAACATTAACAATAGTTTAATTAGAAACAACCACTAATAGTTCAGGTTAAAAGCATGGTATGGGTAACCCAAAGCCAAACTTTTTTCCAACCTTATTTTTCTGATCAAGGTATCATTGGAGAATGAGAAAAATTTTGGTAAACAGGACAAAGCTTTTTATAGAAAAATAAAGTCTAACAAAGTTTGGTTTCAGGTTACTCATACCACACTTTAAACCTGGACTATAAGAACTAAGGATTCATTAAATTTTATTGATTTATAGATATTTATATCCCAATAATATATCATTCTTATTAACATATATACAATCATACAACCAAATAAATTAAGCAAAATAATAAACAAATAACTGAAACTATTACTTCATACAAGTAATTCTTCTTCTAGAAGTGCCTTTGCTTTCTTTCTTCATGGTTGGATTGCACCTCAAAATTATCATTATTATAATTTTCATCTTCTGCCATGAAAATATCACAAATGTTACTAATTGCTAATTGGGAAGGGGAGTTTGAAGACAGTCTTTCTTTCTTTTCTTTTTTTATTAACTCTTTTCTTTCCCTTAATGATAAGCATAAATAACAACAATAGGTATAGAAGGGCATTAACATATAGAATAGAAATGTTTCAATGAATATATGAAAGGAAAAAATTATCCTGTTAAAATAGAAGAGAAATAAAATGTGAAAATCAATTTAGTGGAATGTTTTTGGAATGGAAGTATTTAAATTATTCTCCCTAAGAATTGTAAAAAAAAAAAAAAAAAAAAAAAAAAGTTTATGAAGTCTGAGATGTTTTAAAAAGCAATTTTATGAATATAGGCAAAAAGAAAAGGAGTAGGATAATTAAAAATGTATTTGGTACACACATCAACTTGAAACAGACCCCAATTTTAATTTAAGAGGTTCATACATTACTTTATTCAAAAAACAAACAAATGAACAAAAAACACTAACAGAATTCAATGTAATCTCTTTGTATCAAATAATGATTTCTTCTGGCAAGATCTTTATTAAAACAAAACATTATTATACTTAAAAGTTTAAATGGTTAGAATAACAGAAAATTATCCCCAACTAATTAACAACTATTTAAAACATCTGATTTTGTTACAATCAAACAAAACTGAATGTGTCAAATACTAGCTCACCTGAGGATCAACAGCATGAAACAGAGTTGTAAGTTTTTATCCTGTTTTATAATTACCTTATTTTATACTTGAAATAAACATACACACTATTCCAGAACCATGTCAGATAATCTACTTTGCTAGACAAACAGGTCACACATCATCACTCATAAATATGCTTCTGGTCATTTGATCGTGCACATCTCACCATGTAGGCTTCATCAGAAGATTCATAAAATTGTTTGGATTAAAAGAAGTGTTGGCTTATCCACTCCCAGAAATCTTAGTGGCCAATCTGTACTCTATGATTGTTTTCTCTCTACAGATGATTAAAAGAATCTATTTTATCATGATAATTATAAAAAAATAAAAATAAATATGTCAAAATTATTTCAAAAAAATACCGTGCCAATTAGATAAAAATTATTCCTCATTTTGGCATGAGTAAAACTATAAATTGATATTAGGCAGGTTGTTTTTACCTGCCTAAAAGACTAATTGCTCATAATATAAAGGAGAGAGAGAGAGAGAGAAGTTGGAACCTCATCTCAAAAGGTTTAAAAGTTTAAATCTTACAAACTAGAAGAGATATGTTTTGTAAGTCAAATTAAAAGAATGTTTACACCTCAGGATGAGAAAATAAGTGAATCAAAAAATAGATATAATAAAATGTTTCCTTATTTACTCTTGTAGTTTTAAATCATTAAAATATCCTTTTCTAGAATTAGGTAACTATTATTTTACCAAGCATGATTACACTTGAAATCAAATTTATAAAATCAAAAATTGCAATGAAACTTTTACTGAGCAAAAAGAACAATGGAAAGCAATACATCTACTATTGTGGTAAACAATCAAATCTACCCATCTTAATACGAAAACGCTCTATTTCAAGTAAATAATCATCAGAATAAAATGGAAAACTTATTTTTTAAAATCTAGACAATTCTTAAAAATAAATAAATAAAATCATTTAATAAATACATTCAAAGGAACCAACATCTACAACTCATTTGAAGGCAATGTAGACTTGATTAATAACTGGAACAATGTTATGGAAAATTTTAGGATTTTTATGTGAATCAGTTACATTTATTGTATTGATACTGTTGAAGAGATGCACCATTTTTGCAGAATAATTCTCTCTCTCTTTCACACACACACACACACACACACACACACACACACACACACACACACACACACACACACAAATAAATCATAGAAAAATTTACACAGGAATTTATTATTATTATTATAATTTCTTTTGAATTTTATTTAAAAAATCATTTAGAACAAAAATTGATTAAAAGCAAAAATGAATCCCTTATACAAGTAGATCAATAAAAAAAGAACATTGTAATCATGATTGCTTGTTCATTTTAAACTATCTAGAAATTAAATGTCAAGTAAAATAAATTACATATATATATAGAACAATAACAACAAGAAAAGCAAGTAATACCAACAATATGAATACAGGTTTTATCTAAATCATTAACTTTAATGATGGCAGGTGAAAATTTGAACCATAATTAGCTGCCAAGGTAATCAACGCTCAATAATTTTTCCTTTATCAAATTTATATTATCATTTGATATATAGTTATAACTTTATTTTATTTCTAGGAACCTTTAAAAAAAAAAAAGTATATTTGAATTGTAGACAATGTCATCCTTTCCAATCTACTCTAATTTTTTTCATCCTAATTTAACATGAGAAAAATAAGTTTATTTTATATATATATATATGTATGAATCATTGAGAGACCTTACAACCATGATGAAATGGTAATTATGACTGCTTGCAATCATAACTATAAATATCATCAAACATAAGATAACCTTATCAAAAGAAATCAGAATCTTATATACTACTCCTAGCAAAAATTATGGGATTAAGATATTTACCCCCCACCCCACTTAAAAAATATATATATGTTAAGCAGTAAATAAGCTAATGCCAGATAAGATCTAAAACATTTTTTATTTAATAGCTAAAAATTCTGGCTTCATAAAATATTCTTTAAATTAAATTGAATGATTAAAAAATTCTTTCAAGCCATGCAAAAAAAATATTATGGAATAAACATTGTGGAAAAAATTATCGAATTCATTGATAAAAATAAATTTAAATTGATACTTAGCTGTTCCTCTTCAAGTTTTTATGATAGTCATAATTCTTTCACAAATGGATTTTACTAATTCAAAACAATATTCTTTATCAAAGTAGTTTTAACTTTCCTGAATGGCAGTTAATATATCTTTAGTGGATGGAACCTTCTCCAGGACCATTAAAAATTTCCACAAATTTTCAATTGGATTTAGATCTGGACTGTTTGCTAGTCATATCCTTGAAAAACTTTAATCCCCTTTGCTCGGTAAAAAGCATTATCATCCTGAAAAATGATTTCATCATCACCAAACCAATTATTTTTTTGATGGAATGAGAAAATTATTCAGGGTTTTAACGTACATATGTGCATTGATTGTTGAGGTAATGATTTCCATCTCTTTCGGTCCTTTAAATGACATGCAAACCTATATCATGAATAACTTATGAAATTTATTTGTTTTCTTCAGTCAGTCATTTTTATGTTTCATTTGAACAGCATCAGACAAAAGCTTCAGTATCATCATCTTAGCTAATGCAGATTCTTGATTAATCACAGAATATCATTTTCATCCAATTGTCCACACACGATGAGTGATTCTCTCTAACCCACTTTAACCCTAGTTTTCTTGTGTGTTAGAACTGATTTTTATTTGGCTTTTCTATATGTAAATCCCATTTCATTCAGCTAATTTCTAACAGTTCTGTCACAAAAATTTGACTCCAGGTTTGACACCTTTTCTCTTTTTCTTTAAGACATATTGCTTTGAGTTTTCTATCTTGATGCTTAGATGTCTTTTATGGTTTCTCTTTTGTAACCACCCCATTTTTTTTTTTTTTTTTTTTAAATTTGTACCAAATTTTAGATACAGCTGCCTTTTTGAATAAGTTTTACAATCCTTTCCATTGTTTCAGCTGACAATTCCTTTGTTGGTGCTATGTTTCTTTTCATTTAATTATGTTTACCAACTGCTGGCTGAGGTTTGTAATAATCATCTTTTAACAGTAGACTGATTTGCATATCTAGACTTCTGCTGGTATTTGTTTTAAGGAAAATCCTGAGATCATTCTGTACTTTTTCCCCTTAACAGTAGGTTATTCCATAATATTTTCCTCAGTATGGTGTGGGGGAGTGGGGAAAAAAAAAAAAAAAGAAAAAAAAAGAGAAATCATTAATTTAAATAATTTAATCTACTTTGTTTAAAGAATATTTCATGAAACCAGAATGTTCAGCCATTAACAACAAAAAAAAAAGTATTGCATCTTATCGGTTATTAGTTTATTTACTGCTAAATAAAAACCAACATGAACATCTAAGAGTGTTAATTCCATAATTTTTGTCGGGTTTTTAAAATCCCATTCATGAAATCTTTAGACCTTAGCCAAAGCTGAAAACAATAAAAAAAATTAAATATATATGTTTAAAATATTAAGAAAGAGGAAAGATATGTCTGTGTAATCTCATATATAAATAAAAAACCACATTCTTTTCATTGCCAATATTTTCTTAAGAGCAAAAAGTAACTGACTCTTTAATTGTAATCTACACATTGGTATTTTATTTGCAAGTGAAATGTTTCAATTTTCATTTAGAAATTGATCTTTTTTTTTCTTTTTTTAAAGTAAATTTATTTTTTATGATAGCAAACAGTTTTCAATGGTGTTATTTTTAAAAATGGATTTTTGGCAACACATTAATAATTAAGTAGGAATTGTTAATATCAGACAGGAAATATATTCGATAAGCTCGTCAAAATTGATTTAAAATCAATTAACAAGAACTTTATAACAAATGAAAAAGGAAAAGATAGGGAATTTTGATATTTGTGCAAGTGTACACGGTAAAAGGGAGGCATGCAAAATAGTTATTGCAAATATATTTAAACTATTAGTGTTCTTATTTGGGTTACTGTGATAACCATAAAATTTTGACCATTGTACTCAACCTTCTTCAGATATCAGTTCTTGTCGAGAATCTCTAATTTATTTCCATTTTAAGAGGTATTAATACATATCCTCTATAAATGTATTTATCAAACATGCATGTTACAAGCAGGATGTGATACAAAGTCAATTTTTAAGCAGAATACAGCTGGTTTCATTGGGTGCCCCTTTCATATGGCCTTGTGCCACATCTAAGCAAAAAAAAAAAGCTTAGTACATTACCAGAATACAGCTGGTTTGAATTCAGTCTTCCTTCTCCTAGACCACTTGCCTTATTAATGCAAAAAGAATCCAGTCAGTCCTACTATCTACCCATAGCTGTGGGTAGAAGAGATGGATTCTCAAGGATATTAGTTTGAAGTGAAGTGTAAACTTCTTTGTTCAGGATCTGAACTCAGGTCACTGATTCCATTTCCTATAAATGATAACCATTGTTCTAAATGTGCCTTCATTAATATCCTTAATTCAAAATTCACAGATGGTTATTGACAATGACACACGCCTGAAAAAGGTTGGAGAGTACAATAACTAAATTGCTATGACTATAATAACAACCAAGATAAGGACACACAAGTCAGTTTATAATAATGATTATTCCTCATATCAGAAATTCACACAAAAAGTTATTGCAGAACCTAAACACTGCTTTCATTATTGGCTAGTTCACTTTAACTATTCCACTAGCAAATCATAATAGATAATATCCTTTCAATACTACCCAATTTCTATAAATTCTACTAAACTTTTATCTCTTATATCAATGAATTGGATAGAATCAGCTTACTTATATATGATATTTGTTTCTATGCACTTGATAAATTCTACCATGTACTTGAGAAGTTAGTATTTCTGTCTTAACAGAATTTTTTTGTTTCATTAAATGGGTGAAGTAATAGCAGATACATTTTTGCAGGTAACTTTTAAGATTTGATAATAAAACATTTAATGAAATAAAACACAAATAGACCAGATCAAAAGATCAGTAAAGGTAACTGGAGCCCAAACTTTTTTAGACTTTATTTTTCTAATGTGGGTATCATTGGGGAATAATAACTTTTGGTAAATAAGCCAGGCTTTGGCTTGTTTACTGAAACTTCTGATTCCCCAATGATACCTGCAGTCTAAAAATGTTTGGCTTTGGGTAACCCTTAATGTGCTTTTAACCTGAACTAAAACTACTTAAAGAGAAAAGGGGGTGGTCAATATTATTAAACTACACTTCTTTTAGAGGTTGTCTCTTTAACAGATTCAACTTTTACATTACTGGTAATCTTTAATAAAAAGGACTGATGTCAATGAGTTTACAAAACTATTAGTCAGTGGGTACATTTACTAGCTAAATTAAACTTTATCTAGGAACCTCAGCATTACGAACATAGAAAATTTGAATGCCTGTTACATTTGCCAAATGATAGTCATAAACCAAAATAACTTTAATAAGCCAAAGGGTATATATATATTTTTAGCTTTAAGATATGTAATTAAAGCCAGGTTAGTGCGCCATGTGAATGTCTGTATAAAGAAAAAGAAAATATAGTTTTGTAATATCCTATGCAAAGGATAATGATTTAAGAAGAAATTAATATTTTATTAACCATCACAAGGGTTTCTCAGTAATTCAAGCATGTGGTTTATGGTGATAAAGATTCAATGATCAATATTAAGTAAGATGGTTGCAAACTAATGGAAATATATGTATAAAAAATAAAGAAAGAAAAGACTGCAAACCCAAAGGAAAAACCTTTTACTTAAAAAGTCAGTTTTATTTTTGTAACAAAACAAAGAAACTTTGATTGAACAAATCAGAGAGAGAGAGAGAGAGAGATGAATAATAACTTAAATTTAATAGGATATCCCATTAGATAATATTTATATATATATTAAAAAATATTGATTTTAATCTGTAACATATTTCTATACTTATCATTAGCAGTAAATGTTTTATGAAGATTATAAAACAGTATATAAAATTATTAGCTGAAAAATACAATAGACCTTAAACTGTGATCTAACTAGTGAATCAATATTTTGATTCTTTTCTGTATATTTCTCATTTATGAAAAAATCTTTTTAAAAAAAAATAAAAATTATAGTCTTTCAATTCTCAAAACAATTAAAAAAATATAATAAACATTTCTAATCATAACCTAAATAGGTAAAACTCAAGAGAAAATAAAGCTCTATTCTCTTCAAAAAGATAGGGAGAGTAGGATTAGTAAAGTATGGCAGCTTAAGATTGAAATGTTCAAGATATAAAAAAAAAGTACTTTTTCTGCTTGTAAAAATGTATATTGATATATAAATATATATCAGTCAAATGACAAACATCTTACCTCACATCATAGATGGGGTTTCCAACAGGTGTAAAATCAGTCGAAATAGGAAGTTGTCTTGAAAAAGAGAGAGAGAGAGGAAAGATGGGATTGAATGTCTTTTTTTTTTTTTTTTGCAGTTTCTTAATTAAAATTAGGTCACTAGTTATTTATATGATGACCCAATCTAGATTTAAATATACTCACTTTAAGACGTATTTTCCCCACCTTTTTTCTAACTGCCCAGCAAAATTAACTTCTAATATAATGCCAGAGGATGAATATTAAATCAATCAGAGACAATGTATTACTTTATGAATAACTTGTCTAACAGAAGGAATATAAAGTCTTTAAAATGTCCATCACCATTCTTTCATTGTAGTACTAAAAAATGAGGTGGGGATTCAAATGAAGTTTTTACTTAGAAAGACAAACTTATTTGATGAGAATCAATGATAAAAATAACAAAATTAACCTTTTTTGTTTGAATGCATATAAATAGCCGAATATCATTTATAATAAATTTGCATGTCAATTATAATGTGATGATGATGGTAGTGAATACTAGCAGAAATCCATGTAATTGATTCAGCAATTCCTTAACATTCATTTCTAAATATGGAGTTATATTTTTTCTAGCAATAAAGCCATTAACAAAAAAAGAAAAAAAAAGAAAAAAGAAAAAAGGGAGTTATTAATTCCATAAACAGTTGACTTTTATGAGCTAATAAAAGTTTATATCAAAACATAATGACTGCAAAATAAGTTATCCATGTTAAAATATACAATAAACAATTAAAAGTTTGATTCTAAACTGAGTGAAAAAAAATAAAAATAAATAAAAATAAAAAAAAGGAAGCACAAAGGTTACAAGATACACTTAAAACGACATCTAAAAGAAAGACATTCTCACATTAAATTTAGCAAATTCTATCAAGGTAAAATAATTTTTTTATAAGATACATGCTCTTTTTCCATGGAAATCTTAGGGAAAAATTTCAGAAAAAATGCAGAGCAAAAAGTTTATCAGTTAGATTCCTTGTAAATTTACAATTACTATTTACTTGTAAAATATCAATCTAGAATGTGTGGAGTTTCAAATAAATGGAATGTTCTTACTCATGAGAGAGTTTCACTTATTAAGTCTTAAAAACAATTTTTTCTATAATAAAAAATATAGTCCGAGTTAAAAGAGTAACCCGAAGCCAAACTTTTTTTAGAACTTATTTTTCTGATACAGCTATCATTGGGGAATAAGAAATTTTTTGGTAAATGGATCAGACTTTAATTTGTTTACTGATACTTTTCTCATTCCCCAATTATACTTGCATCCAAAAATGAGGTCTAAAGAAAGTTTGACTTTAGGTTACTTGAACCATGCTTTCCAGTTTCATTTTCTTTGTTTAATGGCATATCAACCTTTGTGGGTTGTTTAATGCCAAAGCCACCCTTGTAGAAGAATGGCAATAATACTATTTAACCAATAGCTGGGGCATACCGTGCTTTTAATCTGGACTAAAACATTTGGTAACTGAAACTATAAAAAATAAAAAAAATAAGATAAATAAAATAATGCCAATATATCAAGTGAAATAAAATCCTATTACAGATTTGAAGCTTTTGAATTTTAGAAGTTAATTCTGAGCAAGAATAATATTCCAACAGTATACATGCATTGGTTGGCTGCAAATGTGCTGCTAAGTTGAAGTTTTCCAAGGAGAAATGACATGTAAATTGAATTGCAGATATTTTTAAAAATCACATTAAAAAAATGTTACACCATTTGTTTTACCATTTTAGAGCCTACCATTTAGTAGGAGAGGGGAATGAGTAAGATGAAAATAAGAGCAGCCTAGAATTGATGTTTGACTTGCAAAGAAGCAGGTTAATTCGATAAGTGTTTAAGAATTATTCCTTGAAAACTTGTAATAATATTAAATAGGACTTTTTTTAATGAGTTATAAAAAGAAATTAAAGACAAGTTGTAGATCAAGAGTTTGCAAATGAGTTAAAGATAAGGCTGTACTAAAATTGAGTAAATTGTTCAGGAGAGCAGTCAAAAAACATAGATAAATTTAATAAAAAGTTAAGGCTTTTCAATTTTTGATAAGATTCTATTTTCTTGAGATTAATTCATACAACATTAGGAGGGCCTTGGATGCAAAAAACATAGAATATAATTTATGGCAAAAGAAACCAATGTTGATTGAAGCCAGTTGGCAAGCCAATTTGTTTCCATTCCAATTTTTTCTTCAAAGAATTTTATTTGACTTTTACTCTCAGTATGAGTTGATGTTTTTCAATGAGCAAATTTGTATTTCATGCAAGTCAGTTTTGCACTTACAATATTTTTTCATTCTAGAATTACAAAATACAAGAGAATTCAAAGGATTCATGATGAGACAGGCTATTATGAAATTTTTAATAAATTTTCTCTCTCTCTCTCTCTCTCTCATATATGTATTTTTATTTAACTAAGCATACACAAAATATCATATAAATCATATAAAAAAAGAAAAGCAAAAATATGAATACATTATTTAAAACATAATCTTTTAGTAACATTAAATGATGAATGAGTACTAAGGGCAAAATTTATTTACTTATTTGATAAGAAATTATGAAATCCACATCTTCACTTTATTTGGTTCAACAACAAACAGATAAAGTTGTTTTCTGAAGCGCTGTGATGAAATATTTTCATTATTTCATACATTTTTCTGACCATCATTTTGTTGACTCCCAACAAGATCATTTATGAAGATAATCTAATGGATTCCAAATGTCTATGTGAATTTCATCAGACTGTCAATAAAAAAAAAAAAGAACACAATAAAGAGCTTTTCTAAGTGTTCAAATGACTTGCACAGAATATGAAATTAAGGCATATATAAAAGTGTCCTAAAATGTTCTTGGCCAAACCAAGAAGAGAATGACTCCTGCCCCAATTGAAATGTTTTATAAGGGTTAAGCAAACTTGAAAAAAAAAAACAACAAAAAACAAGGTGCCAAGTGTGATGAACATAGGATGAATAAATAAAATAGTATGTCTACTTAATGGCTTTAGATCATTCCCTTCCTGGTCAGGTTGCAGTACATATACTAAAAAGTCCTCTTCATATATGCAGAATAACAGAGTTATACTTAAAGTCAGAGTCTAATTACATTTTAGTATTTGGAGTGGTTTGGAGAAGAGTATGGTGCCTACTTTGAGCCAAATATAATCAGTAATCTACAATGTAAATAGATGGAATAATCAAATTGCTAAAATATTAATAATAATAATAATAAAATATTTAAAAAAATCTACCAAATCCTAGATTTGGAGAAAAAGAAACAAATAAAAACAAGAGTATCACTAATAAAATAAATATCCCTACACAAAATAGATCAAGAACTAAAGAACAGCAGTTAATATCATATTCAGGTAACCTATGAAAATAAAAATATGCTAAACAACCATTCCACAAAAGTTAGTACCAACAGAAGAAAAATATAATAGCTGTATCTGCAACAATTCATATAGTTGAAAGAATGTAAGGGAAAAAGCAGCTACCCTCTAGAAAACAGGCTTGAGAAACAGTGGAAAAGCATTATAAAAAGTGAAACAATTAAATCACGTTTGTAGAGGATGTGAAAAAGGAAAGTAGAACACACTACCCTTTCTGAAATGAGGTTAAAATAGGCACAAAACTAATTGTTCTGTTAAAGTCCAGAAGGTGAAAGTCACATTAAGTACCAAAATGTAAATGCAAAAGTAAACTAAGTTTAGAGTTAAACACCATATGAAATTGTTTCAAAAATATTCCTGCAATTAAGGCTGCCCACATCAGAGGTCAATACAAGGCCATTCAAAGAATACCAGCTATTGCACAATTCTTACACATTTTCTATACAAGAGAATCAACAAGAGAACAGTTGATTTCAAACTCACCTGTTCTCCTATTAATACTAATATTACCATAATACTTAGTTCTAACATGCTGTATGATTATGGTGTCCTAATTGAGGAGATAAGGAACAACAACTGTGTAATTTTCAAAGATTGGATCTAATTTGGAGGACATCAAAGAATATATCAAATGTGTTAGGAAAGATGAAGAAAAGGATAAAGAAATATAAAGAATGATAGTCATAAAATGTTCTATCACAGCCATGACTAAACTATTTTTGAGTAAATCAACAATAAAGCAAAAAACATTTTAGTTAAACGTTAAACATGTCATTTTAATTTGTTCAAGTATTTTAGATCATAAACGATAACAAAATATTTAAATTTTTCAGAGTGTTTTATATAAATTAATTTGATAATTTTTCTGTTTGTTTAATATATGCAAATACACAAGAAAGCTACAAGTAATAACAATTATACTAATGTTTTCTGACAAGAAAAATGATACAGATTTTTTCATACCATCTTTTTGTTGTTAGAGAAAATAAGCTGCTGGCAAAAATATGAACTTAAAATTAATGAAAAAATAAAAAAAAAATTAAAAAATTACTACTACTACTACTATTAATAAACAAACAACCGTCACCATCACCACCACCACCACCTAACCCTCAAGTTAAAATATTGATTTCTTACCTCTATTATAGATGTCTATCAAATTGTGTATTTGAAAGATTGTGTATAAAGAATATGATATTTTATTTTCTCTGCACAAGAGTAATTTACATACGAACAAAGTAAACCACATGGTGTAAGAATGAATCTTAATGGTGTTTGTCAAATAAATGTATTATGAATAAGATAAAAACAAAGTAGCAATAATTTTTCAGTATTAAATACTAGAAAACTGGACTCAACATGTTTTCATTGACTAAATTACTATTGCAACTAATACCCACTTGTAAGGAACAGAGTAAAATATTTGTAATTTAAAAATAGCAAAAGATTGCTACATCACCTGTCTACAACTACCACACTAATTCTTTAAATTGTAAAAAAGAAAAAAAAAAAGAAAGAAAAAAAAAAGTGATGAACAAATTTGGTGTAAAAAATTTTCATTATCACCTAAGATATTCCACAAAAATGAAAACTAACATTGTAACAAAGACAAAAAATAAATAAATAAATAAGCAGAATTTTTTTTTCTATAACCACTTTGATATTAAATTTTATTACATAGTTTCCATTTAAAAATGACAACATAGAATTAATTGTATTTAGTATACATGTAAGAAAAAAGTATGTAAACTATTAATGATCAAAAAATAAAAGAACACTTATACTAGTAAAATCTATAAAGGTATTGTAATATTTCAAAAGAAATGTACTCTAGTATCAATTTAGGAACATTCTTAGAAGAGATAAAGTGTAATTTTATTTTTAAAGAAAAATTAAAAACAGTTTAATAAAAGTACCAAAATAGATTTTAGATAACACAAACACACACAAGTTAGAATTCATAGAATTTTGACAGTGCCCATATACCAAAATGTAAAGCTATATCACAACATATTTTGTTGAAAATAATATAAGATATAGAAAATGCAAAAGTAAGGAAAGATAAAAACTCATGACTCAGAGTTGCATGGTTACGATCAACAGGTGAGCTGGTAATCCATACACCTGTTGACTTATTTCTACATCTTATATTTTTATTTGTACAATTGTGTGTGTGAGAGAGAAGATATTCTATTGGTAACAAAACAGATGAATTTACCAATTTTAAAATAGCTACATAACAAAATTTCTATAGAACAATTTATTTTGTATTTGCTGTGGTAATAAATGACAAAACTGATAATTAATGATCCTGGTGTCATTATTTTTCTCATAATAAAAACTGGCTTCCATAGAGTTAGTTAACATCATGTCACGCCGCTAGCACGGATTTCCCTGGCTCTCTCTCACCATTCGTCCCAATCATCCATTGCTTCTGGAAGGTCATCCAGACTACATCCTGTGTCCTATTGAGCTATTGTAGGTCAGCCAACACTTGCATGTCCATGTGAAGGGTTCCATAGGAGAACATCACTTATGAGTTCGTCCTTGCTTCTCCACCAGTGTCCCACATGTCTTGTTTGTCTTATTTGGATGGTTTTAGAGATGGGAGATAGGTGGCCTTACAGCTGCTGTTTCATGGGATGTTACTTCCAGGATTTGTTCAATATAGTTCATAGCTTAGTTAGCATCCATGTAGTGTATCCATATAGCAGAATTGACACAACTGCTGCTTGGAAGAAATTGCGTTTTATTTTATCGGTTAGGTTAGACTTCCACATGATCGATCACCAAGCAATAGCAGTTCATGTCTTTGCTAGGGATAAATTGATTTCATTTTCAGTAGAATAGATGCTGCTACCAAAGTATGTGAACTTGTCCACTAATTTCAGAGAACCACTATTTAAAGTGGAAATGTCTCCTTTTTGATTAAAACACATGTACTCCATTTTGTCTGCTCCAGACCAAGTAAAAGGGATTCTGCTTGAGTAAGCGTATTTGGTAGAAGGACTATGTCATCTGTGTAATCTGTACCCATAATAGTTTCTGTGGGGGTATCGTCTGCTTCTTGCTTTTTTTTTAGTGTAAAGCCATATTCTTTCATTAAATCTATTGATGTTCCAAGTACATAGTCTAGGCAGATTATGAACAGAACACCAGCAACAATGTCAAAGAAGTTTGTGTCTCCATCCGGTGAACAAACTTATATATATATAAAGCACAGCTATATATAAGTTATTGCAAATTCTAATGTAACACAAACTCAATTTTTAAGCATGGTAAAGCTAGTCTGAATTCAGAGATATTCTTCTAGACTAGTTGCCTAACCAAAGCTAAAGAGCCCAGTCAGCCTATTTTTCTAAAGGTAGAGAGAGAGAGAGAGAGAGAGAGAGATGGATTCATGCATTTCCTACGGATGAAACTTTTTTTTTCTTGCATCACAGCTTTTGTTTAGTTACTGAATAATTTTTACTTGTGTTAAGCTTGACAACTCAGTGTCTATATATGAGGATCAGCTGAAAAATTCATTGGCTGACCACCATACTCTCACAGAATAAGGTTTATTTTTCAACATAGTCGCTGTGCTTGGATCCCATTGGGCAAAAAAAAAAAAACCTTTAACAGTACATACGACATCATCATGTGAACTTTTCAGCCCACCCATAGGTTAATATATGTGTTGTTAAAAAAACCATTTGCATTTGAATGAAGGATTAGGAAAAAGATAAACTAGTTTTCAATCCAACACTCATAAAATCTAACACTATTTTCTTATTATCAATGGGCATGTAGAGGATTTTTTTAATATCAATTTTCACCCATAGTTATTCTTTAAATACTAAGCTAAATCTGTTTCATCACAATTGTATAAAACGAATAATGTTGTCAAACTGCTAAACATTATCTTCATTTCATGATTTCATATTGCTAAAATGAGGGTGAAAACATTTTTAATCCATCAATCTAATCCCAAGGAAATAATTAAAAACCAATCAATAAAAGACTAAAAATTGTTTTTTCCATTTTTAAAATTTGTTCTTATTATAACACACACAAAGACCAACACCCAAAAGATAAATGATAAAATAGGACAATTGAGCAAAGTTTATCTTTGGTATTTTTAGAAGAACACACATCATCAGTAAAACATAGGAACCACCATTTTAGAGCAAAGTTCTTTATTTTAAAAAAAAACAAACAAAAAAACAACAACAATGCATATCATATTTTCTTAATCAAGTAAAAATGTTCACCTTTAAATTAGCCTGCAATATGTATAATATTTTTTTAAAACAAAATCAACAAAAGCGCAATGTCAGATAAAGGCAGAAAAATTAAAAAGCTAATATTAATTTCCAACAAATTTTTTAATATTTCCCCTCTCTATACACACACACACAAAAAAAAAAAAAAAAATAATAAAATAAAAAAAGGAAGAAAACACAGACAAGCTAATAAAATAAAATTACCCGTTCACTACCAAATTTAAAAAAAAAAAAAAGTTTTAAATGAATGTATGAAACTGAAAGTCATGGGGCGGCCAAGGACAGGTGAGTGAACTACAATTCATTATGTTTTATCCTGCTCTATTGGCCTGTATTGAGCATTTTTGATTTTTTGAAATAAAGTTTTTAAGAGTTAAAATGAAAATTAACTCGGGACACCAGTGTCCAAGTGAGAGTGAAAGGGTTAGAAGAGTTATTATTTTTCATATTGTTATAATTTATTTAATCTTGGAGGATATTAAAAAATATCTTGATATAGAATCAAATTCATAAAAAAAAAAAAAAAAAAAAAAACTGAGTGAAAAACGGGACTTCTATTAGAAGGTTAAATGCAATTTATGTATCTATTTACACATTCCTAAATTTAGCTTTGCAGCAATATAATTGGTGATGGGAGGAAAGAGATGACCAAAATTTAGGTCTACTGTCAGAATTTAAACTGGCATCATTTTCTATTAGAAAAATACACAAACTGATGATAAGCTAAGTATTTTTATTACAAGTTCCAGACTTAAGAAATGAAAATAGCATCCAGAATAGGATGGAATTAGAATCAGAAATAGCCACACTGATACTATGCCAGTCAATGAATAAAAATGGAAAATACATTTGTGGTTTGAAACAATAAAAATACAATGAGGAGGGGGAGGTAGAAAAAGACGGAGCAATAATTTAACTTCATCACATGCTTTTTACCTAGAGATTTTATATCAAAGAAACATAAGATGAGGGGTAAAAAACAAAAAACGTCACAGCAAGCAAAACAGTCCAAATGTTCTTTGATAAATTGAGTTATTCAAAACAAGCATAACAAGGAGGACGAAGATGGCCACCAATCTTTATAGTAAAATCTTTGTAAAGAGTCTTTATGTAAATAGCAAATCAAACAAAGTTGTACAGAGGAAAGGTAAAAGAGAAAAAAAGAAAAAAAGAACGGAATATATGAATAGAGATTTAAAATAGAATTTTTTTTTTTTTTTTTTAAATCAATAGCTAAAATATATGCAATAAAATTCTGTCGTGTGAATAAAATGAAGTATATCATGAAAATTAATATTACATTTTCTAATGTAAAAAAACTTAAAAATGTAAGTATTAAGGTGTCAGAAAAGTTTTCAGTCCAATTAAAAACAAAAGGACTGTTTTTTTTTTTGTTTTTTTTAAATTTATTTCTTCTCTTTCTTTTTTTGGATAGGGGAAGAGTTAAATAAACTTGAGAAATGATTTTCCAAGTGTATCAAAATAAATATTTGGAAAAGCATGTATATTTCATGGTTCCATATCATTCCTTATAGCTAAGTCCAGATATTTTCATTCATCCATCATAGAGGTAAAACGTTTTTTGTTTTTTTAAAGTTACAAGTTATAGATTTTCACAATTCAACGAATACTAAAATACATCACAACTGACTTCAATTACTTTTGATGTGAAAATGTTTGTTAAAAGGGCAAAAAATATAAAATTTCTAAATATGTATTAACTAGTTTTATATGATTTCCTTGTTAATTTCAAATTAATCTGCAAAAATGGAAATCTCAGATTATAGTTGTACATGACTGAATACATAACTTAAATTGGAAGCAAAAATATTCAACATGTAAATATAATTCTAAACTAAGTAAAGTAAGTAAAGTTGGCGACCATAGTCGAGGGTAACCCGAAGGCTCCCTTTTCGATAGCTACTACACCAAAGTGTAGGGGAGGGCGCTACTCCTTTCCTGGATTGCTCTACTTTACCCTTGATCCGTACCTTATAATGCTGAGTGTTAAGCAAGGAGGCATCAAGTACCATTTTTTGAGTCTTTGGTATGACTCGACTTGGGATTGAACCCAAGTCTCCCGGGCCATTGGCGAACACTCTAACCGCTAGGCCAATGTCTGGTAGATAAAAAAAAGAAAAAGAAAAAAAGACCCCGACACATCAAATACTTATTAAGTATTTGTAATTTCATCTTTTAAAATAGAAATTTAGAAAATTAAAGATGCTAAATCTGTAACAAATTTTATTTACCATAAATCAATTTGTGTAAGTAATACATAAACTTCAAAAGTTATATACATAAATATTCAGCTATTTAACATTAGAATGGATGTGGGAATAAGATTTAAATATTATAACCTCTTTCATATAGTTGCTACATTTGCATTTATATTTCATACATTAATGTAACAAATATGACAAAATTAGTTCATTTGAGCAACATTTTGCAAGCCAGTCAGTTGTAAAAGCATGGCTGTTTTAAGTTTGCATTCATCAATATTAGAACACCATGTTTTATCTTCCTTCTTGTGTGACCGATGAGATTTTGCTTCTTATTTGTTGTTTATGTTGATGGTTCTATTAAAAAAAATATATTTTTAACCTGTTTGAAATGTAGATAATGGGCATGTAGATAATTCTTCCTTTTCTTTTAACATATTTTGTATAAGTATTTGTATAAGTACTTCTACATAAGTAGAAATGTAGCTTCTATCAAATGAGAAGTCATCTAAGAGATTTTATTTTATTTCTGTTCTGCATATTCATTCACTACCTTTAATTCTTGAGTCTGTAACAAATCAATTGGCTGATAAAGTGTATTGAATATACATTGACACATTCTTTTTATATAGATAACTATTCTCAAAAGTATTAACCATTAAATATAGTTACATAAAATTTGTTTAATATTCTGTCTCTCACGGGTCCCGTAACCTGGTTTGGTCATGGAGATGCTATTCATGTACTGTATCTTGGACAGTAATAGTCTGGCAAAGTCCATTCCATTTCAGGTCTACAACTGGTTTGAATTCAGAGTTTTCCTTCACCTAGACTACTTGCCATACCAAGGTTAAAGAGCCTAGTCTGCTGTGCTATTTACCCATAGCTGGAGAGGAAAGATTCATACCTTTCCAAAGGGTATTAGAAATACAAACAGCCTTGTTCAACATTTGAAATTGGGTAGCCAAGTCCACTTCATATGATGATAACAAGTTTAAATTTCAAACAGCTTTTTAGATTCTACAATCCTAAATTAGAAAAGATACTATAAGATACAGACTGATTTTTTTCATATGAAAGTAGTTAAAAAAAAAAAAGAAAAAAGAAAAAAAAAAGAAAAATAGGGATTCTAAAAACTTTTAATGTTAAAGAACGAAAACTAATTCATGGCTTGAGTACAAGTAGTAAAGTTCCTAATAGCCTTCAATTCACAGCAATCCTGTTATTTTAATGGTTTCCTGTAGTCTAAACGAGAGTCTACCAAGATTAATTTCCTCAGAAAACTTATCTGAAATAGATATCAATGAGTAAATAAATCAGCATCTAGGCTTTGAAGCAAATAATGTTATACAAACTTCACAATTAATGATGACAATGATGACCTGGACTGACATTTCAAGTTTACCAACACTGATATATTTTGAATCATCCACTCTGGACATTTCAAAATTTCAACACTTGAAATTCATAGCATATCACAAGACTCCTTAATTTAACCCTGAAAAAACAGGTTCTTCTTCAAATGAATAAAAAATAAACCCCCCAAAATACTGACCCCAAATCACTGGAAAACAGATGAAAACTTGACTAAAATTACAAAGGGAAACACAGAAGGTTAAAAAAAAGAGAAAAGATTCCTGCTCTTACTGAAGATGATCCTGGGCACATCATCCTTGCTGTAACAGAGGATGAGAAATGGGGAAATATTGGAGATGATGACATCAAATGTATTTTGCAATACATGTCAATACTTCTTATGTGCATTTGCTATAATACCTAAATACCTACTTGTTAGATTTGCATGACATATAACAGTCAATTACCATTCAGATAGGTTGGCACCCCTGCTTGTCAGGAGTGAGTTCTACTTTGGAGTTCTATTAAAGCTCTCGATATTACTTCTTGATTAGTAAAATACCAGTTGGGCACCTTGGGTAGTAAGCTAAACTAGCTGACCTTCACTAGTGAGTATGAGTCTCATTGGGTGCCCCATTCATACAGCTTTGTCACATCTAAACAAAAAGCTTAGTAAATTACTCAAGTACCAGTTGCCTGGAGATGATGCCAGTGTAAACCATGAATTGTTAGACCCTTTGGATTTTGATGTTAATATTGCTGCTACTGTACCTGCCTATATATTCCAACCAACACCAACTTCCTTTTTCTTTTGTTCTAGCAATAGTTTATATATTCACACCTTGCATAATATTTCACAAGAAAATGGTTCCACGATTTCTCAGAGAGTATAAATACATTTATTCATTATGTAATGTAATATTTCACCAACCTTAATACAAATATAATAATTAAAACAAGTTTGTATATCTGTTTGATTATCATGAAAACCTATCTTACAAGGGTGAGCTGAAAAGTTCATGATGTCATATCTGCTGTTGATGACTTTTTACCAATGGGATCCAAGCACTGCAACAGGGATGGAAGAAGTATGTGGACCACAAGAGGACTATGTTGAAAAATGAACCTTATTTGGTCACATTCCAAGAGAGTATCTGAGTCGGCCGATGAACTTTTCAGCTGATCCTCATAAATGACATCAATAGAAGCAAGATGATAAGTTCTTGTCAGTATCATTATGGATGAGAAATATCAATTCCTCAGTTAAACTTGTAATTTAAAATGAAATCTATTTGCTGACATATGTATATGATACTTTCTATTCATAATGCACAGAAATTTAATTTAGTGCTAAAATTAACTTACAATATTGATATCAACTGATATCTCTTATTTAAAAAGTAGGTTAGCTAAAATTTATTCACGTTGATAAAGAGAAAGGGAGATGAATGAAAGCTAAGAGATATGAAAAAGGATCACATAAATATTTTTAGGGAGTAGTGAAGTTTGAAATGTTTACACAGAAGTAAAATTTTAAATGATTCACAGAAAAAGATTTTTTTGAATCAACAGATAGCACATATTCCTGAAATTAGTGTAAATTATAACAAGAATAAATTCTCAGAATCTAATGATAAAATAGCAGGTGATTGATTTTAATGGCCTGTCTAGGGGTTATTTCATATCCAGAGCTAAGAGGATTGCTGTAGTTTCTTAAATGTTTTGCACACGGTTACACAATATCAAATAATCCTATCTAATATAAATAATTTTCAAACAGAACTATTTGACTCATAGATAGGACCTTAACAGGTATAACCACTCAGAATCTGAGTGGTATGGTAATGAAAGAATATTCCACAGAGCTCCTTCTGGAGAGGATGCAATCAGCATATTCTGAGCCCCGTTGACAAAGCAAAAAGCAGGTGATTTGATAATTTTTTCATGATCTAATGGTTAATTGATATTCATGAACAATCAACTCGTACTAAAATAGTTGTCGGTTGGTTGGTTAGTTGGGTTTTATGGCATATCAACCTTTGTAGGTTATTTAATGCCCAAATCATTTTTATGCAAAAATTCAGTTCTATTTCAAACAATTCAGTTTAACATGAGAACACAGTTAAATTGTCAAAAACATTTCTATTTCAAGCTATTCAGTTTAGTCGAACAGTTCTATTTCAAACAATTCAGTTCAGCTTCAGTACGCAGTTTCGGTATCTAAACAGTTCTATTTCAAGCAGTTCAGTTTAGCATAAGTACACAGTGTAATTATCAAAAACATTTCTATTTCAAGCTATTCAGTTTAGTCAAACAGTTATAATTCAAACAAATCAGTTCAGCATAAGTATGCAGTTTAGTTCTATTTAAATCCATTTTATACAAATAATCAGTTCTATTTCAAACAATCCAGTTTATTCAAATAGTTCTAATTTAGCCAATTCAGTTTAGTATAAGTATAGATTTTGTTTACACACAGTTAAATGTCAAAACAGTTCTATATTAAACAATTCAGTTTAGGGTAAGTATAGTTTCAATGTCAAAAGCAGTTCCATTACAAACAATTCGGTTTAGCATAAGTACTCAGTTTAATAGTCAAAAAGATTTCTATTTCATGCTATTCAGTTTAGTCAAACAGATCTAATTCAAACAATTCAGCAAGGAAGAGCACTGCAAAAGCTAAACTGAAAGCTACCAGCCAATAAGAACGAATACACCTGTGGAAACAGCATTTCGAGAACTTACTGGGAAACCCTTCGAAAGTTACGCATGAACCAATCACGAGAATTATAAGTAAGCAATTAAACATCAAAATAGAACCGTTTACTCAAGAAGTTGACTTGGTACTGAGAAAAATTAAAAATAGAAGAGCAGCAGGGCTTGATGAAATACCCCAAGAAGTATGGAAGACCAGGCAATTCAACGACATACGGCTCCAACACTGTAGACAGATGGATGAAGGGATGCATCCTCCCCTTCCCTAAAAAGGGTCACCTCAGATTAGCTAAGAACTACCGAGGTATAACTTACACCCATAGCGGCCAAGATATACAATGCTCTACTACACAACCGCATAGAATCCAAAATTGAGAACATACTTAGGAAGAACCAAAGATGACTTGGGAGCAATGGCAATGAGGAGGTGCTCCGCATTCCCCCAAACCCCAGCATCACTGGAACCTCACCATCAGATTGTTTATTGCCATATCGAGGACACTCGTTGGGGTGCGGGGGTTACCCCTCCGCAGAGGTGCAATCAGTGTATTCTACAGCCCCAGCCGACTCGGTAATCATACTGAAATAATAAATTTTAAAAAAGCTAATAACATTGTGAAAGAGAGACTTACTATTCAATCTAGGACAAAGACACCCACTTTTCTTGGCTGATTTGAAAGGTATTCAATTGTCTCCCATAGGTAAAACAACATCTATTACCCACATAACAAAATTATTATATAAGTATAGAGTATGGAAACAAATTACCTACTCCTTCAGAAGATATACTTCAACACTTAAATTAATGAAGTGTCAGACCTCAGAGCAAGAATAGAACATCAGTTAGATAAATAAACCTTTGTTAAATAAAGTTCTTCATGTGTTGGATTTCGCCATTTCATCAAAAGAAGAATCCAGGTTCAATACACACTTGAAGATTAGATTATGAATTAAACACAGCATAAACTTCTGAAAATAAAACCGATATTCAACTAGATAAGATTTGAAAAGTGATCAAGAATATCAATGAAAGTTAAACCTGCTAACACAAAGAAAAGAGACTTATATTTTATATCAGTATGATAATATGATATTATAATGGCTAAGTGTGAGATGATAGTGAGGCTGTATCTCTGTAGTATTATATTTAAATACTTATCAGACCAAAATTGGATCAACCCCAACTTCCCTAAGCATCTATGTTTTATATTAAGTTCCATGACCCCAAGATATTTCCCAATGTAGACTCTCACAGTGTAGTAAACTTGATACCCTCTCCATTCTTTAACCCACATTGTTATCACTGATACTGCTTGCTACAAAGCATTAAATGACTTATAATTGATCTGGTTATGACTAGGTTATATATTTACACAATATATCACAATGATAGTTAAAAAAAATATCTTCTGTCTGGAGAGAAAAAATGCAATGCCAAAAGAGAACATAAAAATGAATAAACAAATAAAAGAGAAAAGCTTATGTCAATGGTGAATATTACTTGAGGTTATATATTACCTGGTAATAAAATATTCTTGAACATTTCTAGTGCAAATTTCAAATGGGAACACAGAAAATGATTTATATTGGTGATTGATTTTAATGGCATGTCAATCTGTCTAGGATTATTTTATGCCTGGAAGTTAGGCAATTGCATTTATTGTAAGTTCATACTAACATTTTCTGTGTAGTTTTTTAAAAGGTTTTTTTTTGCATACTGTCCTATTTGATACAAATACTTCTTAAATAAGTCTATTTGACCCATAGATGGGACCTTAACAGGTACTACCTGGGAGTAATGGCAATGAAGAGGTACTCCACACTTCAGATCTCAATACCTGTAGTCTCACCATCAGATGCAGTTTAGAATCATATCCAGAACACCCCTTTTTGCAGAAGATGCAGTCAGTATATTCAAAGCCCTACTGACAGGGTGAAAAATAATTTAAATGCCAACAATATTAGCTCAAAGCAAGAGAGAAATCTTAAGTCAATTCAGTCAAATCTTATATGCCAAACATTAGAATCTAATTTTATATAAACACTTACTGATTACAATAGGTAGTTATTTACAAATAAGATATACCATTTGACTTATAAGTGCCTTATGTGTCCAAACAAGAGAACAGTTTTTAAAACACCCAAACGATATGTGCATAAATGAAACTTGTAACAGTGGATAGTAATAATAATTAGCAAATGAAATTAGTATGTATTTACTGAATCCCTCTACCATGGGCAGAATGTGATACAAGGTCATTTGTTTTAAGCCGAGTATTGCTAGCTGGAATTCATTTTTTTTTTTAAAATCCTGTGGTTGACCATTTGAATGAATTTACACAAACACTTGAAAAAGATACTGATGTAACAACAAAAAAAAACAAACAAAAAAAAAAACAAACAAAAAAAATAAAAAATAAATGAAACAAACTGAACTTAAATACATTTGTAAAAACCAAGCCCAAGGAAATCCAAACATTTAATGAGAAGAGCAATATTTTACACTAATATAATAATCTTATTTCAATGAATAAAATTAAGAGGAAGATAATTTTTAAGAATATCATGGTTTGACAAAGTTTTTTTCTTTTTTAAATTCTATCCCCCCCACCCACGCAAAAAAAAAAAAGAAAAAAGAAGAAAAGTTTATAAGTGTTCATCTAGTTTAATGGTTTAGTTGCTAGTTTTTCATTTCATCTTTTGAGATTTTAAATCTTGCTAGTTCTCAGTTATTCATTTTACATAAATTCTCTTTGTTTCATCATGATATATTGATTGTGAACAAACAAATAAATTCCATGATAATGGCTTTATATATGTATATAAATAGAAATCTAAAGCCCATGGTTCCCTCGAAACCAATCTTAAACCACAACATACAATGAAGAGGAAAATTACAGGCATGATTCTATTATTGATGATAGCTAAAAGGGAGAAAGTATCTTTAAGCAGTGAATTGTGTATTCTAGATTTTAGAGTGGAATCCTATCATCAATTATTGTGCTATTCTTTATAATCTAGCTAGAACATACACATAAAATATTACAAGTTGTTAGCGTTTTATTTGTACATGGGTATTAAGACTTTTGCATAACAATATTGAAGGTTATTTTGGATGAAGTAACAAGATCGAGAATACATAAAATAACATTATGTGAAGTTTTATAAAATTGCTTTGAAAGTAAGAAACAAGTTAGAAAGAATTATGTCACAAAATCAGAAAGTGAAAATAAAACACAAAGCAGTTAGATATGTATGCTTCACCCAGTTTTATATTTCAGGTTTAATTCTAATATTTACAATAATCCATAATACTTGAAAGAAAAATTTGAAAATTCATAATATACTGTGGACATACATACAAGTCTTTTTTTGTCTTTTTTAAATAACTTTCTATAGTTTAATCATCTTCAGATATATTGCACCGAATGCATGAATTCATAGATGAAAAACTGATTATTTGCAATAATGAAAAAACACTTATGATACTAATACAAACCAGAAAAAGTAAATGTTGAGCAGTCATTGATGAGAAATTATCACCAAGAATGACTTTAGTAATCATAAAATAAAAGCGTAATTCTATTAATAAGGTATCCATATAATCATACTTGAGACTGTTTAATCTATTAAATACACTAAAACCAAACCAAAAAAGTCATCAATAGAAGCAAATTAAAAAGTTAAATTGAATAATAAAGGACTTGAAATTCAAATGACAACAGAAATTTAATCAAGAGTTAAAAAATTTGCTTTTAAATGAAAATAGTAAAAGCTATGTTTGTTTTATTAAATTGATACTTTCATAAATCTAGATCAATGAAACTTTAGTAAAAAAATTAAATGCATTATGAATTAATCAAATAATAGATAAAAACTAGACAGTTACTTAAGAATATTTATATAGAAATAAGAAAAAATAAATGCTATAATAAGAACATCAACATGAAAAATCCCAAAGTAATTTTAAATGTATTTTTGTATTGTTAATATTTCACAATATTCAAAAGAAATGAACCAAAAATTTTCTTCTCTGTACAGCACAAAAGGTCACATACAAAACCTTACAATATACTTTTTATAACTTGTCTACAATTAGAAAATGTACATAGAAGCTAATAGAAAAATTAAGGCTCAGTTTATTCTAAGAATTAAAAATATATGAAAAACAAATTCAAGCAAGATCAATCTATTCCTTTAATATAACATTCTTAAAAATTGAAAATAAATTTCAAAGGGGACTGGTTGTATTCAATTTACAGCCAGTTGACACAGATGCCAAAGACCTTGTTTAATCTACAATATATCTTGAAATAAATATGAATAAAAAAATATCTTTCAATTGATTTTCAAAAAATTAGAGAAAGTATAAAAAAAAAAGAAGAAAAGCACTTGACTTCATTTGTATTTTTCTAAGACAGAGTTTGAAATACAAGAGAATGCTAATGGATAGTAAAATTGATCTAAAATGTCAAATTTTAAATAAATAATCTACACACATTAAAGAAAAATACCAGTTAATATTTAACTCTTATATCATAAAACTAAAACAGGATTTTCTAATTAAGTTCCATGAATGGGAAATTATAGCAAAATAGAACCAATTGCTTGGATTCATAGAACATATTAAATGTGTATATTGTCTTTAGCTACATACATACATGCTGAATAAAGTAAGAGCAGCATATCAATAATGAATAAACATAAATCTTCAAGACTAAATTTAAAAGTTGATAAACATGATAGAAATCTATTAAGTGACCTTCAACAAAATCTAAATCAAGAGCTATGATTTCAAATTCATGGAATGTTGCATAGAAACTTTCCATGAGGAGAATTTAAGGCAGGATAAAATTTTAGTCTGAATTATTATTTTTGGAAATGCAGAATTTCATAGTTCTTAATTTCTAAGCACTATTTCTATCATTGATGCATTTATTAACTCTTGATGCAGCATATTTGGTAACAAAGATAATGGCTAGAATGCACTTTTGATCATGAAATAATAATAAAAAAAAGCTTAAAAATAAAAAAAAACATTGGAGCTTCATAATTACAATACTAAAATACATTTTGAAAAGCAATTAAAATGCTGAAGGGAAAAAAATTTGGATTTTGTACAATGGGGGAGAGGGATTATATTGCACAAGTGTGTTTATAAAGAGAATTTTTTATTTAGTAATACTTCTAAAATGACTAGTTTACTAAAATTATAAAAGTAACAAAGTAGTTTTTAATTTTGGGGGGCTGGGGGTGTATTGAACAAAAAGCACTTTTGGTGGATATATTGCACAAAATCCAAAATTTTAATGTGGACTAAAATTACATCTCATTCTCATGTATTAAGTATATTTAGGGGATTAGAGTTGCTCTTTGCACCAAGAGTTAATTTCATTATATGACATAACTGCTAGTATAAATGTCAATTATAGATGAAGAATGAAAAGAGAAATGAATTACATTTTTATAAAACAAAATATACAAGAACTGTTTTTCTTTTTAAAATTTTAAATTAATCAATTCTTACGAATATAAAATACCCAATCACAATCATTGGGAAAATGAAGTGAAGAATAAAAGAAAAATTAATAAGGAAAAATTCTCAGAGTATAAATACATACATATAAAGATATGAAAAATATATGCATCAAAATAAAATTTTAATCAATTATGTAATCTAAGAATGATAACATATTTACATTTGTAACTTAGCAGGTAGGTAAGAAAAATTCACAAGCAATGATATTTGTAAACAGTAAAAAAAATCTGAGAAATTGTCAGTTTATGTTTTCAATCATTAACCGTTTTGCAGGAAGATAAAATGATGAAAATGTGACTGCCTGTTTACCGTTGTAACAAAAAAAAAAAAAAAAAAAAAAAAAAAAAATGTTGCTTTGCATGCAAAAGGGTTACTATCAAGTTTTTTTTAAATATGAAATTGAGTTTGTCTTTCATTAGACATTTTAATCAATTTTTTAAACAATAACATTTTTAATTGTTTAAATTATTATTCAGTAAAAAAGACTTTATCTTATTCTATCAATTTTGATATAAGTTTTAAAAAGCAAATTAGGAAAACATTTCAACTGCTCTATTAAGTTGAAATTGGGATTGAAAATTACTTTACTCTTTAAGTTATAATAATTCAAAATACGGTATATTGATACAGTTTTTGACAGATACAAATATGTATTTCAGTGCTAAAAATAAGCTTAAAAGTAATGTCTAAAGCTAAGAGATGGGATATAAGAATATCAATATTCAATTATCAATAACAGTACACAGAGGGTGTTTCAGTAGCATAACCAATATGTATGGAAAGAAAAGGTGGTGTATGTGAATGATTTGATACCCTGAAGTGTTTGGTAAGTTAAGAATGTACAGTGATATTTTTTAACAAATTATTGCAAACAAAAACTTTACCAAGTTTTTTTTTACATTTTGATAATTTAAATCAAAACAAATTTTTCAATATGACAAACATTTACCAAATTTATTAAGAAAAATGAAATCAATTACTTCTGAGGTATTGTTACTATAATATATAGATTCTTTCAAATTTCTTCTTCAGGGATTAGTCATAGAATATTTTCATTCCTATAACTTTCTTATCCAGAGTTTATTCCTAAGGAATTTTAGAACTTGTAACTATTAATTCTTTTATATGATGCCAATTGATCGCCTTTCAACTGAATGGAAATAGCAGCTACTGTAAACTAAAAATGAAACGTAAACTGTAATAGATCTTTAACAACACTTAGCAAATGTACCATTTCATTAACTATATGGATACCTCATAAATGACTTCCAAAAATTCACTAAGAAAGTATTCCACTAAAATCAAGTACCAAAGATCGGCAGCCTCACATAATGTAAGAACATAGTCATCTTACTAACAAGTAAGTTGTTTCAATCCACTTTGTAAAAATGAAGATGTTTTCCCAGATGATAAGCTTTTGATATTGTGACTTATTCATAAGATTTTTATTGGTAACCAAGTTATAAAACTGGAATTGAACCCAGCATTTGTTGAATGTATCAACATCCCAATAACCATTCTAATGAAAATATTAACATTCTGTATAAACAAGATACTTTTCTGACATATAAACAGAAAGAAAGCAATAGCTTTAGAATCATAATTGTCTCCAATGATGGTGAACTTTGAAGATATGACAGGTTTAAGAACAACACCTTTAAAGCCAACCTTTTTTGGTTGAGATGCTTATATGATAACTTCATACAGTGAGTCTCATTGGAGATGTACAAATTCTACTTGCCCATGTGAAGAACTCCACTAAGAATCTCAGTAGAGTTAATTGTGGGAGAAGAAAAATGAATTAGATTTACTCATAATTCATACAGAACACGAGTTCAAGAAACATAACATAAACGGACATTTACTGGACTACAAAATGAATTTCAATTGATTCTTCATACAGTATAAAGAAAAGGGATTGATTGTTAGTTGTAATACTGAGCAAAAAATGTTGCAACACAAACATAGACCAATGTGAAGATCAGAATAAAAGAATACCCTACAGTGAAATAATCTGTGAGTATAATAACAACAGGTTTAGAAGACAACTGCAAATTGACCCACACTCACTTAAACTTACAGCAAAAAAGACGTACCCCCCTCAAAAAAAAAAAAAAAAAAAAAAAAAAAAAAAAAAAAATCAAGATATGCTATCTGTATCACATCAGGAAAATATTTCAAAAATAGTTCCATTTTATGTAGATAGCTCACAAAAGAAAACAACCAAAAACTGTGTATAATATTCAATGCAATTGTGGCAAAGAATACAAAAACAACAATAAAATTTAGGTTTTAAACTCCAAAAATACATTTACTACCTGAATGATCAATGGGACATGACCTAGTGGATAAAGAGCACAATAAGTCAATCTGGTTCCCTGGAAGTAATGAGTTTATCTGAAGATCAGTGGGAAAATAGATATAGGTAGAGTAAAGAGACAAATTGGCAGCACAAAGAAGTGATGATTACAAGTTCTGGAAATTCCTAGGACACTGGATACAAAAGATATGAAAATGGAATTTCTATAGAACAAATAAAGGGTCCCATTCATAATACAAAGAAAGTCACCAGTCATTTGAGGGTGGCCAAACAGTAGAGTAATTAAAACATTGTGACACTCTTATTATGCTTTTAACCTGGACTATTCTGCCTGAGGTTTTCTTACAAAACAATCTTTTTAAAATAATGCCAGAGGAAAATAGTTAAATTGTGAGTGTCCATAGGCAACCATTTCAATTATTACCAAAAGATATATTTTTCAAAAGAAATGTATCAGCATATCTGGGTGGTAAAAAAAAAATAAATTTAAAAAATCAACAATAAAAGAAACTACTCATTTATATAAATTCATAAGTTATGTTTTTGGTTAAGTGCCTTGAAGTTGACACAAATTAAAATCTTCAGGATTTTAACAAAAACTGGGATAGAGTACACATAAATTCCTTAGATTTTCAGTAGGTAATTATGTAAATTAGAAGTTAAATGAATATATATTTTCCTTGTAAGGACAATAAGATATTGGACTGAATTAAAAATTCACTCATTATTTTTTTATGTAGATCTTATCCTAAATCCAGGAAGTATAAAATAAAGTTGGGATCTTAGCATAAACATCTTAGTACTAAACCTTTGAGATACTTCATATTTGTAAAATAGGAAAAAAAATCTGCCTCTATTTTTTAAATGATCAGTTATAAAAATTCAATTTTACATGAAAATAGCTATATGTATTTCTTGGTTTACAGCAGTAAATATATTTTTATTATAATGATAATGATTATTCTGCTAATCAAATCATTTTGTATTTTCATTAATTTGACATTATTAGGAAAATGAATAATCCATAATTCTAAGAGAGATATTTCAAGTTAGTGGTTTAAGAACAATGAAACCTTAATATCCAATTTTAATACCTTTTCTTTTTTATATAACTTTTGATCTTATGAAACCCCCCCCCAAAAAAAAACCAAACCTTTTTGAAAGTAAAACTGATAAATTTGCTTTTTTTTCTTCAAATAATTTATGAAATAATAAATGTCTTAAGTAATACTGTTGTACAAGCATTCACGGATTGATAAAACATAATTGGCTGATTTTTTTTAATGCTAGAAAAAGAAAGATTAAATTACTTCATAATTAAAAAAAATGTTAATGAAGCTGTAGATATAAATAAACAGCTGAAGTAAGTGTTAAAACCTGTTCAAAAAGGAAAATGGGTAAATCAATATTCAACTTATAAACATTTCAGTAACTTTATCCTCTTTTTTTGTACTAAAATGGAAACAGACACTAAAACTAGGAAAATGTTCTTTTATATGGCAAATGAGAGTCTTTGCTTTTATGGCAACCTAGCATAATCATATCATTTTTACAAAAAAAAAAAAAAAAAAAAAAAAAAAAAAAAAAAAAAGTACAACAAAACATAATTTGAAAATATCAATTGACTATAAACTATAAAATGTAAAAACTGATAAAAAGTTCCACTAGTTTCCAGCAATATCAAGCTCAAAAGTTTTTAAGACTGAATTTAAAATAGTTTTTAAGTTTCTAATAAATCACTGGCATTATTCAATGGGTAAATCATAGGACTGAAATTAGCAGGGTATAAATCTTTAATATAAAACAATGAACTTGCAGGTGCTGCATAGTGACAGAGCATATGACAGAACTGAAAAGTGTAAAGATTTAATAAAAACACAAAGCAGTGGCAAATATAGTTAAGTGGTGAGAAAGTAAGACAATAGGTTGAATAGAGTGTGAGGATCTAATAAAATTCAAAGCAACTGCTGCAGGTGTAAGTCAGTGTTGAAACAGAATCAAAAACCAAGTATAAGATTCTAATAAAATAAAATAAAAATATTTGTGAAAATAGCAGAAACTTGTTGAAGTTCTCTTAAAACATAGGGATGAGAAATCAGAAACAAAATTGCTTCACCTTTATGTTCACCAACTCAATAGCAAACAGTAATTCTCTCTCCCTAATAGATATTAAAAACAAAGAATCCCATGTTTTTAAAAAATGATTTTAAATTTATATCATACTTATATGGTGCTTCTTAAAAAATCATATTTGAATAACATGAAATAGAGAAAATGTGAACCCCCTCTCCCTAAGTTATGATTTTAAAACCACTAAAATGTCAATTTTGTAATGCCCCCCTCTTTTGCAGTATTTTCTTTATTTTTGAAACTTAAGATAAATTATTGGGATAATGTTAATTTTTCAGTTATAATATTTTGGATAATATAACATTACTCTATGATTGTAGGAGTTTATATATATATATATATATATATATATATATATATACACACACACATACACACACACACACAGAATTAGAAAAAAATTCAAGGGAGGAGTGGCAATTTGAAAATTTGGGGGTAATGTCTATATTAAGACAATTAGTTATAAATTTGGTAGACATTTGATACACACTTTAATCTGTCATTACAATATATTCTAAAATACTGTATAAAAGTATTTTTTCATATTTGATAAAAAAATTTTTTTTTTAAATGGTTGAAATAAAAATTAGCATTTTTATTGAATTGCAACTATTTTAAGACTATCAAGAATGGACTTATTTTGATCAAAATTTATTAGAAAAGAACACTCTCACTTATATTCTGTACTGTATTTTATTGAAACTAAATAGATTCTACTATGGAAAAAACCTCCTTATGGTTACGTAATAAAGTTAATTAGAGCTGTTTTGATTATTGCAATTAATTCCTGGCAACCAGACTTCAAAGAAGAACTAACAATATCTGCATAACCATAAATATACTTAGAAGCTACTAGATTACCTGTGAACCTGTTAAATTTCTGTTGTAACAGTGGTCCCTGATAATACTGATGCTTCTATTTAGGAAGAAGTGAAGGCTTCTAATTAGCATTTTTCATAATTATCCCTGTCATATTGAGAATTTGGATGATTAAAAAATCTCATATTCAGTACAAATGCAGACATAACAAATTTATTCAGTTGCATATTGTTCAAATAAAAAATCTCATTAAGATGTCAGGCATTCGCTGGGATATGGTTACATAACATGCACAAATTTGTTGAAGGATTGCCTACTATGGGTTTTATCAGAAAATGATTTCAGGAAAAAAATCTTAATTTTGCAAAATTTTAGTCTTCCCCAATACTCTTTCATAAAAATCGAAAAATATTTTTCAAATTATTATTCCATGAAATCCATAGAGGGTAAAATGTTATAATAAATAAATACTCTATCAAATTTGTTTTTCACATTATAATTTTCTTTCATTCTCTCTCTCACACACACAATGAAAATCTTAGTAATACTTTAAATTTTCATCACTTACATTTCTATTGTATCACATGATACTTGAAATGACGGCAAAAAAGGAAAATTTTTATAAAGATATTTACTGTTATGGGGACATATCCTACCATACCCCAAAGATGGACTCGTCCAACCTAAACATATTATGCGAGCTAGCTCGCTCAGGGAAGACAACTTCCCGTTTCTTACAAGACATTTGACAGACAAACTGCAAGTCGAGAACGGCTACTACTTCTTTTGTATGACTTCCTTTTTCTGCTAATACAATAACCAGTGATGTGAGCTCTCATGGCATAGGCGCTTGCATATTACATAAAACGCCAGATGGAAGTAAAAAACCAGTAGCACACGCTTCATGTTCTCTATTACCCTCAGAGAAGCATTACTCGCAGATCAAGAAGGAAGCCCTTGCAATAATTTTCGCAGTAACAATATTCCACCGTTACCTGCATGGAAGATTTTTTAAATTGCAAACTGACCATAAACCGCTCCTAACCATCTTCGGATCAAAAAAAGGACTACCCGTATATACAGCAAACAGATTACTAAGGTGAGGAACCATCTTAATTACAATTTTAAGTTAGAATATCACCCTTCCAGACAAATCGGTCATGCTGACAGATTGTCAAGATTGGTTCCAAGTCAGAGTGAATCCCTAGAAGACTCTGTGGTCGCTTCCCTACGAACTGACAACGAGATTAAAAATATGATGCTTAACATGATAAGGGAACTTCTGGTTACACTACAGGAAATAAAACGCAAAGCCCAAGAAGACGAATTTATTAGCGCTACAAAACAGAAGATTGAAGACAAAAATCAACAGATAGCGGACATTTTCTCGTTGTGCGACAACGTACTATTATACAGTGAAAGGGTGGTTATACCCAAGACCTTACAGAAATGGATATTGAAAGACTTCCACGCGTGTCATTGAGGAAAGAACAGGATGAAGAGCTTAATGCGGAGTTACATGTATTGGCCAAAAATGGACCTGGACATTTCCAATATGGTTGATGCTTGCAAGGGTTGTGCCCTGGTGGCAAAGGCGCCACCGATTACCTACAAGCCATGGCCAAAGACTAACCAACCTTGGTCCAGGATTCACATGGATTTTACGGGACCAATGGAGGACAACTTTTACTTGATTGTAGTTGACAGCTACACAAAGAGGCCGGAAGTCTTTAGGTGCAAGAGACCCACGACTGGGGTCGCCATCATCTTCCTCCATGAACTGTTTGCTCAGTTTGGTGTTGTGGACTGCTTAGTCAGCAACAACGGAACACAGTTCCCGTCGTCTGATTTTAAGGAGTTCTGCAACACCTTCCAGATAAAACATAACTACACCTCCGTACCACCCAAGATCCAATGGACTGGCAGAACATTTCATAAACACTCTGAAGAGAGCTCTAAAGAAAGCCTCCGGAATACACTCAGAAAAGGCTTTACAACAGTTCTTACAGGTTTACCGAATCACACCAAATCTGAATATACCAGATGCCACATCACCTGCAGAGACTATGTTTGCGCAAAAGATACGACCAGTTTTTGAAAAACTGCTGCCAAAACAAGCAAGTCTGGGTAGGACCACAACTGTTCCCACAAAAAGATATAACCCAAAAGACAAGGTTTTCTTCAAAGCCTACAGTAAAAACACATCTTTTTGGGAACTGGGAACAATCAACAAAAGAATTGGAAACACGACATACATCATTCTGGGCCCTACCGCCACACATAAAAGACACCTGAACCAAATCAGGAGGTGACAGCTAGATGACCCTGGCCACACACCCCAAGACGAGGAAGAAGCTATTGAAACGTTGTACGATATGTTTGATATCGAACCTCCACAAGCATCCATAGAACAGCATCGATCGGGAAGGAAGAGTAAATTTACCGAACCTTTGACCATTGACCCCCAAAAATAGGAGATACTGACATCTTTTTTTTAACGGAACAAAAAACTTGGGAGGGGGGGTGTTATGAGGACATGTCCTACCATACCCCAAAGATGGACTCGTCCAACCTAAACATATTCTCTGAGGTAGCTCGCTCAAGGAAGAGAACTTCTTGTTTCTTACAAGACATTTGACAAACAGACTGCAAGCCGAGAACTTCTTTTGTATGACTTCCCTTTTCTGCTAACACAATAACATTCCCCTATCACCCGTTGTTTGAGTTGTTCTTTCACCGGTCTTATCTGAAGACCACAACACTAACTTAGCTTCATCCAGTACAAGGTATGTTATGGATTGGAACCATATTGGTTGCATAATTAAGTTTCATTTTAAATAAAACCAAACTTTACAAATTATAACCAATTCCTTTGATCACCATCTTGGGTATAATTATTCATGCCTTTTGAATTCCTGAAATTTAAATGTTAAATATATATCTACAAGTTCTGTTGGTTTTAACAAACCACGTGCTCAATAAGTACATCCATATCCGAATAAATCAAATATATAAGAATTGTAAATATTCCAACATAGTGATAGTAAAAAAGTTTAAACATTTATCTTCATTTCAAGACATTTTTGCATTTACATAAAAAAAAATTCAGTCACAGCTAACATGATTTCAGGGTAATTTTAGAAAGTATTAAAATTGAAACCAGAGTTTCATTTAGTGTTTATATTCTTTATGTTAGGTTACATTGAAAAGAAGATCCCAGGCAAACCACAAAATTAGCCTACAGTTAATCTACCAAAGCATACAATGTACACTTTATCACTAAACTTCTTATGTAATGCAGAGCATCAATTTAACACAGTACAAAGTATAATAAAGATTCTTCGCACTTTTTATCATTCATAGTACCATTTTTTTTATATGCGTTTTGCTGAGGAGTAAACAAACCAAAACATAACTATGGAGCAAGTGATCCTCACTAAGTGTCCTGTAATTTTAACTAAGTGTAAATATTTCAAAGTTTAGAATCAAGATCTACAAGTTGCAATTAAGTTTTATTACAAAGTAATATACCAACAAGTTTTTCAAATCAACTTGAAATTAAAAAAATTCTTAAGGGTTACTTTTGATATATTAAATGAATTGTAGATTTAGCACAAACCATAAAATTTCACAGAACGATGAAAACATAAAATAAGATTAGAATTATTTATAAAACAAAATTCAAATAGCAATACACACAAAACTATAATGCAGTATAATGAAAAATAAACACATTACAAAAGTAGCGTAACAGTTATCATTGGAGGAAATGGAATTGGCATCTAAAGTTCAAATCCTGGACAAGGCTGTCTGTATTTCCCTTTGCTCTAGTGTCTGAGGCATGAATCTATCTGTTCTCCCAGCTATGGATAAATAGTTAGGCAGACTGAGTTCTTTAGCCTTAGTTAGTGTTACGATTTTACGAACAAAGAGAAATAGGTAAATAAAACTGAAAAGAGACAGACTCGTGGAGTACAAAAAAATATTAGGTTTATTTAACCAGAAGCAGAGACGTGTTTATTGACCAGGAAAAGAAGCCGTTTTAACTTTGTGTTCAACCATCAAATACATGTCCATGTGTGTCATGGCTGATTTCAAGTTTGAGCCTATTGCCCCTCACATGTATCCATTCTTCTGGTCCCTACAATCCCACAATGCACTGTCCATGGGAAGTAACTCCCTTTCTTGCTTCAGGAGAAATAACTTTGATATTTTTTTTGTTAGGCCAGATAACAAACACCTCCTTTTTTTAGTATTTAACTTGGAATTAATTTGGAAACGTTTCACTCTTGTGTGATTGTGCTTTGGTAAGATCCTGTGAGGTCTTACTTCTGTCCCACTTGATTTGTCTGCACAGGAGGTGACAGAGATGGTAATTCAAATGGAGACATTCCATTTTTCACTGTAACATTTGCTGTTGTTGGTTCCCTTCCATTTGCTTTAAACATGCAGAGCATGTTTAAAAAGGTGTCCATAGAACTTTCTACTTGATCACTGAATTGTGGGTGGTAGGGTGGTGACCGAACATGTGTGATGCAGCATTAACTTCAGAAGGAATGGAATGTCTCAGATGTAAATCGTGATACACTGTCTGAGACTAGTGTTTCCAGCAAGCCATGTTGGCAGAAGAGTTGCTAAAGAATGGTTATCACTGAATGGGTATCTGCTTCATGCATTGGGAAAATTTCAGGCCATTTGGAATGGGCATCGACCACTAATAAAAAGCTATGGCGACTGATAGGGCCAGCAATGTCCACATGTTTCAGGGACAATGGCTGCTCTGGTTGTTTAGGTCGGAAAACAGATAGAGCAGATGGTTTGAGTGTTGGTGTAGTTTCAGCTTGAGTGCAGTGTCTGAAGTCATCTGAACAGACTGGGGGAAAAACGCTTGATGATGTCCACAATCTGCTCAGTAATGACACTCTGAGTTGGAGATCTGGAAACAGTATTACAAACAAAATTGAATGGTATGTCCAGAAGACCCACCATCATCATCATGTCGTACCATCAGCACAGATATCCCTGACCCTTTCTCGTCCATTGCTTCCGACAGGTCTTCAGAGCTACATCCTGTATCGGCACAGAGCTGCTGTATATAGGTTCTAGCTGGTCATACTGCCTTTGCTCGTCCATGTGAAGGGGTCCACAGGAGTGTCACTTTATGAGTTTGTCCCTACTTCACCAGCAGTGTCTGGTTCATTTAACTTGGAGGGTTTTCATGATGGGTGGTAAGTGGCCATAGAACTGCTGCTTTGGGTAGGTCGTAGGTAAGTAGTATTCGCTCCATCTTTCCTTTGTGTATGGAGTCAAAGGCCTTCATGAAGTCGACAAATAATATGGTTGCCTATAAGTTTTTTGCATGTACACCTTCAAGAACTTGACAGATTGTCAGAATTTGTAACATCATGGATCTATTTCTCCGAAAGCCATTTTGGTTCTTCCTAAGTATGTTCTCAATTTTCGGTTCTATGCGGTTGCGCAGTAGAGCATTGTATATTTTAGCCACTATGGATGTAAGGGTTATACCTCGATAGTTCTTGGCTAATCTGAGGTCGCCCTTTTTAGGGAAGGGTGGATGCATCCCTTCATCCATCTGTCTTTTGGGTTTTGATTATATGCGGCATTACAGTGTTGGTGCAGTATGTCGTTGAATTACCTGGTCTTCCATACTTCTGGGGGTATTTCATTAAGCCCTGCTGCCTTTCTATTTTTAATTTTTCTTAGTACCAAGTCAAGTTCTTCTTGTGTAAATGGTCCTAGTTTGATGTCTAATTGTTTACTTATAATTCTCGAGATTGGTTTATGTGTAACTTTCGGAGAGTTCATGTCCAGAAGACCCAGTGACTTGAAGAAATCAAGACCCAATAAGTTGTGTCTTGAATCTGCAATGTAGATCTTTCCAGATGCTATTATGTCCTCAATTTCAATTGTTGCTGGCAATTCTCCAGTATGTAGACACAATCTCCAGATGCACCTACATGTCTTGTAGGTGTAAGTGGATGCTGGCCTATGGTTTTCAATAGTCTCTATGAGATGTTTGAGGCAGTGTCTCTTTGTAACTGAAAAGAGTGGCTATTCAGATTTACTGACACATTTTCAATTTGACTTGGTGTTGAAGAGAAAGGTTGCAATAAGTGTTTTACTTTGCAGTCTGTGTTTGTTATGTGGCTGCTTGTGTGCTATTTTGTGCATCAGTGAAGTGCAGAATTTCTCTTTATGTCCTTGCTTTTTGCACTTGAGACAGCGGTGTGTCTTGAATGGACACTTTTGAGTGAAATGCCAGGAACTACAATTCCAACAAGCAGATGGAGGCTGTTTATGTGTTGAGCTTGGTGATATTGGTTTTGTTGCTTTTGAACAGCGTTTACTGCAGTGGTACTGTTGCCTCTTGCCAAACATGGGGATGATTCTGCCTCCAATCCGTTGAATGTTCTGCTGGTCAGAAATATATTTGGATAACACAAAATGATTTGCTATCTGCCCATGTTGTGTTTTTAAGATTTGGATAAATCAAACATTAATTGGAGTTGCCAGTTAGCTAGTAAACAAATGATACTGCACAGTTAAGTAAGTGAAAAAAAAAAAAAAAAAGAAGTCGGTGCCAAGAAACAGAACAAGCACAGCTTTGTAAAAATAACGATATTTAGTATATATATATATAATAAAAAAAAAAGAAAGTCTTTCAAAGTTCTTACATAACTGGCAAGTTCTGACAGAGATCGTCAGTTACTCATAAGGCTTAGTCAATTTTCCACTTTCTATACTCAGGGAAGTCTGGTACTTCAATGGTAGTTATGTTTGTTCTTTTCACGGCATTGTATTTAGACGGCTTTATCACTTTCTATACTCAGGCACTTTGATAAAAGGTCAATAAAAACTCAGAACTTTGGGGAGCTCTTGGCTTACAACCTGTATAGTACAAAACCAGTCAATTTATGTATATTCTTAACAGGTCAGGGTCAGTGTGGGGTTGACTTGTTTTGGGACATTAAATTCCAAAAACAATCATTATTCTAAAATTAAATAAAAGGCTGCTTTGAATTTATAATAACCTTGAGGTGTCACAGCAATCCTTTTGTCATCAAAATATCTCAGTTCCTATAACAACTTGTCTTCTCATCAGAACAAATTTGTAAATTCCGTTTCATAAAAAACAAACCTAATGATAGAATTAATATTCATAAAAAACAAATTTTTTTTCCTACACTACCCTTCAAAAATCCATTATGCCATTACACATTTGTAATAGTCTTCTAAAATCCAATTCGATTTCTTTTCTCTCCTATTAATAAACCCCTTCCAAATGGTCTCCGACTTCCATAGGGTTACACTGCAGACCTTGTTGCTGGCACAGACTACTATATTATATGGGAATCATGCTTAAGATTCACCAACCACTGACACTCTTCTGCAACTTGTTGTAGAGGAATATCTGGGTTCTATTCTATTTTTGACAAAATTCTCATTCGAACCTCAGCATCACTGGTGGACCTCAACCAACGTACAAATAAAAAGGCACTTAAATTGTACGTCTGTTAAGACAAAATTTTAAACTGCTCACACTCTTTGTTGATGGCGCCTGCATACGTTGTGAAGTTTACTGTATCACATTCTGTAATGTACACACAGTTAAAACAAATGATGAAGTCAAGTGCACTCATTGAATATTTTTTAAAATTTTCACTGTTTCAGTAAAATTATAGTCCAGGGGATGTTTTGATAAAATCTAATTTGAATACCAGGTGTTCTGCCCAACCCAGCTTTCTTAATAAAAGCCTAACTTTCCAATTGTCTGCCTGTTCCTTCAAATCTATGGTCAAGTGATCTTCATAATGTGCAAACCACTTAGGAAATGTTGATTTCACATCCATGTCATAGGGAAATTCTGTGATAGAACGTCCAACTGATTCTGCATCTTGCAGGGTACATAATTTTGTTTCCTACAATTTTTACTGCAGTATAGATAGTATCTCTGTAAATAATTTCATCAACCTGAATTGTTATTATAGTAATTGTTGCACTACCAAATCATTTTTCCTTTTGTAGACACATGCGGGTTCTGATCGCTAACAGGCAATCAGTCTAACAGAAGGAAAACTGAATTCAAACCAGCTGTATTCTGCTTAAAAATTAACCTTGTACCACATCCAACTAATGGCAAAAGAGTTGGGTAAATATACACTAAAGTAGCAATAATCTTTAGTTAATTGTTATATACAATGTATTTGAAAATAAGAGTGTTTTAGGGGAATATAAGAGCTAAAATGCCACTTTGATTTAATTACTAAATAATGATCCCTTTTTTAATCCCCGAGATTAAAGAGTTGTTCAGATAATTCCCTGTTTACTACTTAATTCTTCATGTAAACTAATTAAAACAGTTTTCTTTAACAATGTTTTTAATACACATTGAATTTAGAAATTTTTTTGTTCTGAAAGTATAGAGATACTAAAAGACCAATAAAATATTGATAATTAAAAATAAATCAAGAGCCTCAAGAACAGTTTCCAAATACATTAACTGTCTTACAGAAAATGCTCTTGGTAAGTTCTCTAGACAGAATCCAGTGTCTGCACAGAATTGATGTAGGTAAGCTTTTGCTGGTCGGCCAACACTGGTGTGTCTATGTGTAAGAGTCTGTTGGTTGTTTGGGTTTTATGACATATCAATCTTTGTAGGTTATTTAATGCCAAATCCATTTTTATACAAATAAACAGTTTATTTCAAATAATTTAGGTTAGTATAAGTACACAGATTAATTGTCAAAAACATTTCTATTTCAAATTATTCAGTTTAGTCAAAGTTCTTTTTCAAACAATTCAGTTTAGTATATTATAGTTTTTGTTTACACAGTTAAATGTCAAAACTATTCTATTTTGAACAATTCAACCTAAGTAGTTTCAATGTCAAACAGTTCAACACAGTTTAGTTCTGTTTGACCTATAGATAGGACCCCACTCTGGAACAGAGTGGACCTGGGAGTGATAGCAATGAAGGGGTACGCCGCATTCCTCAAAGCTCCAGCATTACTGGAACCTCAGCATCAGATTGTTTAGTGTCATATCCAGGACACTTGTTGGAGGGGAGGGATTTTACCTCTCTGCAGAGGTGCAGTTGGTGTATTCTACAGCCCCAGCTGAGTAGGCAAGGGGTCTATAATAGAATGTTACTTATTAATTTGAGATTTTACACACACACACACACACAAGCATAAAGTAGATACAGATTCAATGGTGTTACAAATATAGAACTACTTGGAGTTTTGTACAAATTTTAATAATTTGATCACTGCAATAAAGCAGTCTGCTCATAATTTTATCAAACACTTTGTATGGAATTTTACAGGGGAAAAAAAAAAGAAGTTTTTTCTATAATTTTGTCATACTAAACTGTGCAAATAGTTTGTAGGAAATCATAATTAAGACTTTTGATTTGTCTCTAAGATTAAATAAATCATTACCCAAAACATACATGGTGCATTCAATAAGTTTCCAGATTTTTTTTTGTACAGGCATTTAAAAATGTTGTAGACTCTTGTAAATTCAGTATGTTATTGCTATACATCTTATGAGATGACTGACCAATTCTTATGATTTCAAACAGCTACAGCAGCAATTGGAATACACCCTACTAAAGTCTGATTGTTACAGCTGGTGAATTTCAAAAATGCAATCTGGATGTGAGGACACTTTAGAAGAATGATATGCAATAAAATTCTGTTTTAAACTTGGAAAAAATGCCACAGAAACCTATGGAATGCTTCAGACTGCTTTTGGAGAATCTTGGATGAATTGAGCATCAGTTTTTGAGTGGCAAAAGAGATTCAAGGAAGGCAAGGAGTTTGTGAGGAATGATGAGAGGTGTGCGACGAGTAAGGAAGTCAATACACCAGAGTTGATTGGCCAAAGGGTTAGGCTTAGGGTTATTATATTGAGGTTTTAAGGGAGTTCAGGAAGAGATTCGGTTGGAAGAGGCCAGCACTCTTCAAATTGGGTCAGTGGCATTTCCACCAGGACAATGCACCAGTCCACAACTCCATCCTTGTCACAGACTATTTGAGCAAGATGGGCATCAAGACAGTTCCTCAGCCTCCCAATAGTCCAGACGTTGCTCCCTGTGACTTTTGGTTATTCCCTAAGTTCAGAGGCTGACATTATGAGACAATTGAGGAGATGAAAGAGGCTGTGATGAAGGTCATTGACACGCTCACACAAGAGGACTTCCATGGGGCCTTCCAGAAGTTGTTGGAATGGTACAACAAGTGCATTGCAGCTGGAGGAGATTACTTTAAAGGGGACTAGAGTTTCATGCGTGTACTAACAATAAAAGTGACCATTTGAAAAAAGTCTGGAAACTTATTTAATGATCCTCGTACATCAATTAGAAATGGATTATATGAAATAAGTTGAAAGTTTAGTAGTGGGGAAGAGGAAGTTATAGACAAATCCAAAGATACAACAAACGCAAAAATTTTGAATAATTCATGATTCCTTTTATACAATAATAAAATTAGTACTCTCAGATTTTTTTTTTTTAATTTACAAACTAAAATATAAAGTCACAAACATGCTATATTTCGATTTATTACTTTTGGAAAGCACAAACAAAATGAAATATGAATTTTTTTTTTATTCGATACAATTAACAGTCAATAATGCAATTGGGAGTAGGTGTCAAAATATTTTTTAGGAAACATTAATTTTCAAAACAAATTTTTCAGGCTACCATCCTTAACTATCTTTTTTTTTCACAATGTTTCAGCTAAGTATACATTCTCATACCCCAGGTGAATATTTTAGACAGAATCCATCATTTTGACACACCTTAGCCCACAGATTGGACTAACAACCCCTGGATAAAACATGAACTTATGTGGTGCATTCAATAAGTTTCCAAACTTTTTTGTACAGGCATTTAAAATTGTCATAGACTTTTGAAAATTCAGTATGTTATTGCTATACATCTTATGAAATGACTGATCAATTTTTATGATTTCAGGTTTAAATGAACAGCTACTAACACCCTACTAAAGCCTGATTGTTACAGCTGGTGAATTTCAAAAATGCAATCTGACACTTTAGAAGAACGATACGCGATAAAATTCTGTTTTAAACTTGGAATGCTTCAGACTGCTTTTGGAGCATCTTGCATGAATTGAGCATCAGTTTTTGAGTGGCAAAAGAGATTTAAGGAAGGCAGGGAGTCTGTGAGGAATGATGAGAGGTGTGGGAGGAGTAAGGAAGTCAATACACCAGAGTTGATTGGCCAAAGGGTTAGGTTTACTATGTTGAGGTTTTAAGGGAGTTCAGGAAGAGATTCTGTTGGAAAAGGCCAGCACTCTTCAAATTGGGACAATGTACCAGTCCACAACTCCATCCTTGTCACAGATGATTTGACAAAGATGGGCATCAAAACAGTTCCTCACCATCCCTATAGTCCAGAGGCTGTCATTATGAGACAATTGAGGAGATGAAAGAGGCTGTGATGAAAGTCATTGACACGCTCACACAAGAGGACTTCCATGGGGCCTTCCAGAAGTTGTTGGAATGGTACAACAAGTATATTGCAGCTGGAGGAGATTACTTCGAAGGGGACTAGAGTTTCATGTGTGTACTATTAATAAAAGTGCCCATACGAAAAAAGTCTGGAAACTTATTTAATGATCCTCGTATCTTTACTGATAAGTCATTCTGAGATTGAATTTACAAGTCATGAAACTCAAATGTTTTACTAAGTAGAGTTTCTCATAATGTTTATTATACTACTGATTAGATTATATGACCATGACATATAGGCTGATTTTTTAAATTTATATATTTTCCAGTATTCTCTATCATTCTATAACTCTTCTTTAACACAATACATATTCTGCCATTTCTGATTTCATACTCTCACTACACACTATGGCTTTTCAATGGTCTTCATGATTTATAATTAAAAGGTTACTGGTTTTAACTATACATTCTACACATCAAAGAGTCCTGATGATATCGTACAGTTCACAAATCTGCTGATGTATGGTAGCTACTGGGTTTATTTTTTGTCTTCGAAATCTGTGCATCAGTTGATATACATTGAGAATAATTTCTTTTTATCAGCTATTCTTTAGGGTTACTCTTATTATCTATAAGTTTTTTTCTTGTTATAAGCAACAAATGTTAAAGAAATGTACAGGTAATGAGGATTAAAAGTTTATTTAGATACTGTCTGGTAAAATAAGAATATCTTAAATTTAGTTTGTACATTCTATTGCATCTAGAAAGAAAAATTCATTGTCTTTCTTGAATAAAGTGAATTTAGATTGATTTTATGGAGTTCATTTGTGTGTGGCCAAAACTGTTTTGAAGGCCGTTTCCTCAAAATATTCCATTATTCTTCTTCTAAGAAGGATGTTTGGAATTATGACAATAGCAACAAAATGAACATGTCCTTCTATTGTACACATAAAGATCTAATTGGGAGTAAGTTGTTGGTACATGGAATGCCACTATTCCTTCAGTTTAGAGATGAGCATGACACTAGCAGTTTATTTTAATCCACTATGAACATACTCGCTCATATTTAGACTTGTTATTAGTGTGGAATGAATATTTGATTACTTTAATAAAATAGGCAAAAATGGTCTTGATATTAAGAGAGAGATTTGCCCAATTGCAACACCATACTCTCCAAATTAGACAAAAAGGAGTCATTCAAAACTTCTTGAAGCTTAGTCAAAATGGTTTTTGGACCTCTAAACTATGTACTTATTTTCTGTTTTGTAATTCATCTGTTTTTTTTTTTTGTTTTTTTAAAAATCTAAACTGTTTCAATTTATAATAGTTCTTAATTAGTATTTTTATAACTTAACTCTCCTTTATCATTTAATTTACTCAAAATTAGCTTGATAAACTAACTGATAATTATAAAATTAGAATAGTTGTTCATTCTAATTAAACACAAATTTCAATTATTTAAATATAAAATATTCATATCATATTTCTAGTAGTAGCCTACATAAAAAAGTAATACTATTAAAAAAGAAAAAAAAAAAATTTTTTTTAAAGACTTTCAGTATAAGAAGTGTTAATAAGTAAAAGTAGATCATAACAATTAAGAATATTCAAGATTGTGAGTGGAGTGATAAAAACAATAATGAAAATGGAGACCAAACATGCATGAATAATGAAAATGTACTTTTTTCCTTCTCAGAATTAACAAAATTACTTATTCTTTTTCTTCTTTCTAGTAGAACAATGATTAATATTTCAGTATTTGGATTAGCAGCCAATAAATATAAAAAAGGATAACTTAAAACATAAAAAAAAGCTTCCATAAGGTTGCTGGCAATGATCAATATATTCATCATGCATCCACACAAAAGCATGTGTAAAAACCTCTCTTCATGTTGAAGAACATTTCATAAATTTTCAGAAATTAGTTCAAGAGTCTTGATTTAAAAAAAAAAATCTTATGAAAAGCATCTTAATTTGGTACTATATATATATATATATATATATATATATATATATATATATATATATATATATTCTTTCTTCAAGATGAATATTTTTAAGCACAGTGAGATATACAAGCAAATAGTGTCTATCCAAGAAATTATAGAGAAACTTACCTGTATAGTTCTCGAATTTTTATTTGAACAGGTATCGAACAAACTCTGGAGACCAAACCTAATGCTCTCTGGAGAAGTTCTTGTTTACGCCCACTTTTACTTTTTCCAGCAAAACCAAGTAAGACTTGAAGCTCCGACACACGGAAGCTCATAATCATGTGCTAAAAAAAAAAATACATAAAGGATAAAATACAAATATGATAGTCTTTGAAGTAAATTTAACTGTTAGTAAAATGTCTCATGTCTGATATTGGAAACATTCAGTAAATATACATGTCATTTGTTGATAACCATCAAGTTAAGAATCTTAATGTTGCCAAGAGTTACCTAGCAAATAACTTATCAAAGAGACATTTAATTTTATTATGAGACACAAGACCTTACAATCACAAACAGTTGACAATACCAAAATATAGCGGTAATGCATTCATATTATAGGCCAAATGAAGTAAAGAGTGCTAATAAAGTAAAAATCTTTGTCACTCTTCATAATAGGTCATCATTTTTTTCTTTGGAAATGTTTCAACATATACAAACCTAAAAGACATGATCAATGTACAATAATAAAAAAGTTAAATTTGAAATGAATAATCAAGATTTTTTAACAATGAAGGCATACAAACAATTTACTCAGTGGTTCTCAAATCATAATCCATATAAATTTTTTTGGTCCATGCCAACAGAATAATTGTATTTTAGTGGTCAATAAAATTTTTTTTTTGCTTTAGATGTATTTATAATTGTATGTTAATGCCTTTTCTTTATCTTACCTAGTTGAATATGGTTTCAGCTGTGTGTGTGTGTAACTTACTATCAAAAGCTTGTAATGACACTGCTAAAAATATCCACGACTCAGGAAGAAAGTGCAGCTGTATTTTACTGCTTTTCTTTCATCTTGCCTTGTTAAATCTGGTTTTGGCTGGGTTTTAACAATCAAAAACTTGAAACTGTAAAGAGGTGATCTTTGATTATCATTGACAACATTAGACCCAACTATTGCAAAACTAACAGAGCAGCATCAACCACCAGACTAGCAATGAATAAAGTAACACTAAAGTAGTATTTTTTTCTTTTTTTAAGATAAATATGTCCTAGTATATTTATGACTTATTTTACAAATTAACATTCATTTTCCAAACAATTTAGTAGTTAAAGTTTACGTGCAATAAATTAGTTATACTTCAACAATACAAAAAATATTTTAACAATTTTTAAATACTATTTCTAATGATATTTAATCATAACAATACAGTAGGATTATTTAAATATCAAATTGCGATGGGGGGGGGGGGGTCGACCAGAATAAAAGGAATCCATAGGTAAAAGAAAAGGTTTGGGAGCCCCTGCAATCATCATTGAAAATTATCTTTAAATCTTAACAACTCAATAAAATATGCTGAAAATGATGGTTCTATTTCTATCTTGTGGTATTAAAATATCTAAAAAATAGTTTTTTTTCTTTAACATTCATTTTCAGAAATATCTTCTAATTCATTAATTTTACAACGAAAGTTAGTTGTATGTGTTACACTGAACAAAAATACTAATCTCAATATTTATTTATTAATTCATTTATTATTTTTTGTCTAAACCATTTCATCTTGCCTTTTAGGGTTCAGGGATGAAGCATTCATATTATATGAAAATTCTTTCTATTTTTTTCTTGACCTTTTGCAAACTATCCTGTAAAATCAAAAAGATATATTATTTGATTACAGCAGCTAGGATTCTTAAATAGTTATCTGCTATAATACTGCTGAACATTAGTAATCAAATAAGAAGTATTTGATGTAACAATATAAATACAATCAAGTAACATCAAGGAGGTATGCTTAGCATAACTTATCATAGTAGGAACTGGAATCAGTAACAAGAGTTCAAATCCTGGATTAGGCTGATTGCATTCCCCTTTGTGCTAATGCCCACAGGAAAGGTATGAATCTATCTCTTTTGCCCTCACAGATATGGTTATATATGGCAGTCTGGGTTCTTAAACTCTGAATTCAAACCAGTTATATTCTGCTTAAAAATTGACCTTGTGTTGCATTGTGTAAGCGATGGAGGGGTTGGATAAAGGGAAATCAATGCCTGCAGTTTGACAGTTATTGATTGAATTTTGATATGAAATTTTTTATGTACAATATTTGATCTATAATTAATATTCATCACTAATTCAAACATGAAAAATAAATATTAGTGCATAATAAATACTTTTTCATCTTTCGGACAACTGACTGGTTTGGTTTGGTTTTATGGCATATCAACCAAATCCATTTTTATACATATAAACAATTCAGTTTAGTATAAGTTCGCAGTTTAAATGTCAAAAACAGTTCTATTTCAAACAAGTCAGTTTAGCATGAGTATAGTTTTTTGTTTACACACAGTTAAATGTAAAAACAGTTTTATTTCAAACAATTCAGTTTAGTATAAGTACACTGTTTAGTTCTATTTGACCAATAGATAGGACTATCAGGTGCTTCCACTCCAAGCCAGAGTGGACCTGGGAATGATGGCAATGAAGAGGTACTCCACATTCATCAGCATTAAGAGACTCACCATCATATTGTTTAGTGTCATATCCAAGACACACATTGGAGGAGTCTTACCCTTCCGCAGAGATGCAGTCGGTGTATTCTACAGCTCCAACCAACTTGTATACGCACACAAAAATAAGTGCTCAAAATGTAATGCCTCCAACTTATTTCCATGGAAGCTACAACAGATACAGAGAGCATTTTTATAAATTAAGTCTACAATAACAAAACTATTTTCCACATAGTTACTATTTTCATGAACAAAGAATAAGATGCTGCAGCATATCAACACTCATAAATCTGCACCAATGATAACTGTTTTAAGGAAAATGTTCCACCTGTAAATGCATCTTTCACTATGTGGATGAACTGATAAAAGTGAACTTCATTTCACTGTCTAACAACTGAAGAAACGCATCATCCACTGACTGTGCTCACCTCTATTATTTGGTCTCCATCAGTGAAAGTCAATGAGTGCAAATTTTTCTGCACAAATGGATTCAATGAGACACCTCAGCTTACATGTTAGACACCAGTTTGCCAGACTGTCATTTAGCTGATTGAAAAAAAAAAAAAAAAAAAAAAAAAAAAGAAAGAAAGAAAAAAGGGAAGTACTTGCAGAAAGATTCAAATTCAACTACTATAAAACCAAGATCAACATTTAACATTGAGAATAACTTAAAACAGGGGGCATTACTTTTGGAGTACTCCCCTTATGAGCAAAGAATGAAGGCTCTTGTCGATCACGGGCAAAAATCCAAAGCCAATGATATATGGTAACTAAAAGCTTGCTCTATATAATGGTGTTATTGTGTTCCTTATATTTGTTGTGGTTTATTTTCAAAACATCTCTCATATATAGACTTGGTCAAATTGAACAAATACATTTGTCTTATTTTTTCAATAAAAACGAGAATAAATGATAATATGAAGTTGTAAAATCTGGTGTATATGACTGATGAGTGAGAACTTCCCAATCGAATTTCAACAATTTTTGCCAAGTCAGCAGACCCCCCCCCAACAAACAAAAAACAAAAAAACATAGTCTAGTGTTATCCTGAAGAAATATAACAATCTTATATATATATATATATAATTCTAGACATTTTTTTTTCTATTCTTCAGTTGTTTACAATTTAGGAGCAGTACTGGTTTGAATCAATTATTTTCTTCTTCAGGTAGTGATTTAGATGAAGGTTAGTGGTTATTGGTTAGAAGGTTAATGTGGTTAGTGATGATAAATTTTGATTGAATGCCAAAAATGATAGGTTTGATTTCTTTGGTTTAATGGCATATCAACCTTCATGGGTTATTTAATGTCAAAGCCATCCATGAAGAAGTAGAGTAGTGGTACTATTTAGTTCATAGCAGGAAGGATTAAGGGGGTTCATTTGCAAAAATTATAGAAGAATATTACAAAATAATAATCAGAAAGAGTGGTTTGTAAACACATAATTTGATGATACCATAAACTAAGCAACTCATTTACTCGCATACGAGTAAATATTTTTAGGCATTTCTATATGACATTAGTTTATTTAGTAATGATAGTTTTTTTGTTTTTTTTTAAATTATTTCTCACTACAATAAACATAATAGTATTTCTATTCAGCAATAATTTGCTTTCAGTTGATTAGTTTGTTGTGTTTTCAGGATTATAACCAAGTCTATATTTTCTGGTACAACCAGGTCTCTTTCAAGAATGACAAAACATCATCCATGTGCACGTTCTCAAATAAGTCATTCATGGTATTTGCATGGAAATAGCGCTTTCTGGTATTACTAAAAACTTTACACTCAAGGAGAATGTGTTTGATTGTGCAGGGGGTTTGGCATGTCGAGCACTGTGGTTGCTGTTCTTGCTTGAGTATAAAAGAGTGTGTAAGTCTACAGTGACCAATATGTAATCACGTTATTGTTACTCGTTCTTTTCACGATTTTCGGAAAGCTGGGTGCCATTCTCCCAAAAAGGGTTTAATCGGGAATAGTTTATTATTGGTATTTCTATTCCAGAGTTGTTGCCATCTTTTAGGGAGGAAATTATTTATTTTGGGTTTCAGATCAGTGTATGGGAAATTGTACTTGTTGGGAGTCAAGTCTAAAGCCGATTTCGCTGCCACGTCTGCTCTATGATTTCACCCCAATGTGGCTTGGAATCCAGTAAAAAACGATTTCTTTGTTTGATGTTGAATGTAGTCTGCAGAATAGTTTGATAATAAGTGGGTGCTCTAGTTTTTTATTGTTTAATGATAATAGGACAGAGAGTGAGTCTGAGAATATGATGAATTTTTTGTGTTTTTCTTTCGAGATAATGTTGAGAGCCAAGTCTATTGCACAAGCCTCAGCTGTGAAAATAGAATTTTCCATTGGAAGAGCTTTTGTCATTATCTATGTATCTATATAGATGGCTCTAAAGACAACAATAAAACAGCACGTGCAGCAGTCTTAAACATTTTGTTTAAGACTGCTGCACATGTTGCTTTATTGTTGTCTTTAGAGCCATCTGAATGGCTAGATAGTCGGGATGCTGTAGGAGGATATTTTGATGTTTTTCCTGGTAGGTGAAGGGATGTGTCTTTGTTTTATGGAGTTGATTCAGTTGGAGGTTAACTTTTGGATTTTTAATGATCCAAGGTGGTATTTGTGACAAGATGCATTTATGGATATTATTTAGAGGGATGGCGGATTCTTTGAGAATAGGCTCCATACGGAGACCAAATGGTCTAATTGATTTTTCTTTTTGGTCAAAATATTGCCTGTATTTTGGATCAAAAGTGCAGTCATATGCTGGGTTAGATGGAGAAGATTTCAGTTTGGTATAACACTGAAGAGTTAATTTTTCACTTCTGATCTATAGAGGTGCTTCATGAGCCTCAGTGTATAGGCTGTCAATTGGAGAAGTTCTAAATGCTCCTAAGCTTTCATGGTGAATAGGGTCAAGTTGTTTCTGATAAGATTTCCTGGCAGATCTATATACGAAAAGGCCATAGTCAAGTTGAGAGCGGAGAAGAGTGCTATATAACTTAGAGTTAGATGATCAGCTCCCCACACCGTGTAGGCAACGACTCACAAAAGTTGTTGGGCATGGGTGGATTTGTTTTTTTAGATACCTTATGGGTACTATTTACCAACCCCTCCGCTCAGGCAGGATATGACACAAGGTCAATTTTTAAGCGGAGTTTAACAGGTTTTGAATTCAGAGTTTTCCTTCTCCTAGACTAGTTGCCTAACCAAGGCTGAAGAACCTAGTCCGTCCTTATGGGTGGGATGAATGAAAGTTTTTTATCGAATAATACGACAAGAAATTTGTATTCATTAACGACTGTTATTGTCGGAGCCATCAATTTTTAGGACTGGGTCATTGTGCATTTTCTTTAGAGAGCAAAAATGCACACATTTAGTTTCAGACTTGGAGAATTTAAATCCATTTTCCCTTGCCCATTTATTTACTTTGTTTAAGTTTAGTTGGAGTTGTTGCTCTACGATGTTCATATGAGTGGCCCAGCAGTATATGACAAAGTCGTTGACATAGAGAGCACAATCAATTGAGGGGGGTGAGACATTTTAAAATATTATTGATTTTGATGGAGAAGCCAGTAACGGAGAGGATGCTGCCTTGCAAAAAACCCTCCTCTTGGTGTGGCAAGTCTGAAAAGGTGGATCCCACATGTACCATAAACGATCTTTTGTAGAGAAAGGTTTTTATGAACATCAGCAGTCTCCCTCTTAGGCCTAGATCATAAAGGCCCTGCATAATATCATACTTCCATATAGTGTCATAAACCTTCTCTAAGTAAAAAACATTGAAGTCAGATGTTATTTTCTGATAAAAGTTTCTAGACATATAAATGATCAATGGTTCCTCTCCTCCTCCAGAAACCAGTTTGCATATTTGTTATCAGACCATGTGTCTTGAGATACCACATCAGTCTACTGTTTATCATCCAGTTCATCATCTTACAAAGACGGCTAGTCAATGTGATGGGTGGATAGATCAGTGAATTCAATATATCTTTGCCTGATTTGGGGATCGGAACAAGTAATGATTGTCTCCATGTATAACCTCACTGCAGAGGAGCAGTCAGCACATTCTAAAGCCCCAGCCGACAGGGTGATAATGTATACACACACACATACATACACACACACACATATATATATATATATATACACACACCCACATAAATATATATATATATATATATATATATATATATATATATATATGAATGTGTGTGTGTGTGTGCACGAGCGTTTGTGTGT
>OY757939.1:39677640-40005140 GCA_963585895.1 Sepioteuthis lessoniana
GATTTTCAGTAGGTTCAAGTCAGGACTCATTGAAGGCTATGGCGGAACTGTAATCTTTTTCTGAAGCTACATAGTCACTGATTTAGGTATGTTTTGAATCATTATCCATCTGGAAAGTAAATTGCTCAACTAGATCAAGATTTTGCACTGATAGTTGTAGATTTTCATTCAGAATTTTGCTATAATCTTCAGATTTCATTATTCCTCTTATTGGAATTAATTGTCCACTCCTCATTGAGCTAAAATAACACCAAAACATCATCAAACTGGCACTGTGTTTTTTGGGAAGAAAACCTCACTTTTCTTGCACCAAATCTTCTGTACATCATTATGTCCAAAAAGCTTAATTTTTCTTTCATCACTATATAGTACTTGTTCCTAAAAACTATTTTCTTTGTCCAAAAATGTTTTGGCAAAATTTAACTGAGCAACAATGTGACAGAGTTCATCATGGCCGGTTTCCATACAATCCATTTCTATTTAAAAAACATTGGATTGTGTGAGTACTGATACCCATCATATCAAAACTTTTAGCAAAATCTTTCAAAACAACTCTTGGGTTCATATCAACTCAGAAACAGTTTTTGTGCCGTTCTTGGGGACAATTTGGCTTTTCTTCCATGCCTAAGCGAATTCACTGTTGTGCCAAACCATTTAAACTTCTTTATAATGGACTCTTCTGTAGATCTAGAGATAGCTAACCAGTTTGAAATAGTGCTGTAACTATTTCCTGACTTGTGGGAGTTAATAATTCTCCGTCTAAAGTCAATGCTAAGCTCCTTTGTCTTCTCCATCATGTTGTTAATGTAAGAATAACAATGGTGACACTTTATGCACCATGTGATGTTCTTTTCTGGAATCATCAAATATTCTACAGAATAAGTAGTCGAGAAGGCTTCAATGATAAAATAATTATATAAATTACTGATATTTACATGAATCAATCAATTTAAAATGATATTTTCTACAATACAAATAATTTTGTCTTTTCCTATTTTGCATAATTTGCCAGTCAAATTTATTGTATTTAACCTATTGTTCTGAAAATTGAGTTTTATATTGTTTTGCGTTTAACATAACAACTGGGCATTGTATGAATATTAGATTTTGAGAAATGGATAAATATTCAAAATTGATGGGTGTACAAATAATTTCCTTGTTGATTGTACATATACAAATATACATCCATAGAGATGGACATATATGTATGATATAGACATGAATAGTTTGAAGGTAATTTTATCTTTAGACAAGTTAGAGCTCATGTTTGCACAAAGTGAAATGGTTTCAAGCATTGCTATTTAAATTGAATACCTCTGTTTATCAATTATTCGTGTTAAATTAAACGTTAATCATTTCTTTGAACACAGTTGAATTGTTTCAAGTATTGCTATCTAATTGTGATAATTCCATTGAATATTAATTTTAGCACACAGTCAAGTATTGCTATCTAATCATAATTGCATTTAATGTTAATCATTTGTTTGCATTCAGCTAAATGGTCTTAAGTCTAGTACACAATTCAATAGTTAAGCAGATGGGACTTTAACAGGTACTACACAGTGTCAGAGTGGACCTGGGAGTAATGGCAATGTGTGTGTGTGTGTGTATATATATATATATATATATATATATTAGTTAATAATTGAATAGTTTGTTGGTAACTTCATTTTTAAACCAGGTAGAGCTCATTTATTTGTTAAATGGTTTCAATTATTGCAACTTAATAATTTTATTCAACATTAATAATCCCTAGTAAAAGATTGAACATTTCTATTTGACCCGTAGATGGGACCCTAACAAGTACTACCACTCTGGGTCCAAAGTGGACCCGAGAGAAGTTATGATAAAAAATAAAATAAAAACTCCAAGACTGAAGCCTCACCATCAGATGCAGTTTACTTTGGTTGGATGAATTTTACAGCATGTCAACTCTAGAGTTATTTTATGATAAAGTTTTTTTTTTAATTCCTTCTTCAGAGGGTATAGTTGTTATTTGTATAGTATTTTAGTTTTTCTTTCTTTTCTGCTATGTCCACCATTGTTGCATTATTTTATGCTGAACTTTTTTTTATATTATCAACCATTAAAACTAATTGTTAAGGAGTCATTTATAGTTCAGAAAAAAGTTCACAAAACAAAGAAATAATTATATATTCATGTTTTTATGTAAATGCCAATGGCCTTCAGATATATTTTTGATTTGGTTTTATATTGTTAGTTATTTAATGCCTAATCCTGTTTTTACATATATATCAAATATATAATTTGTAAACAAATTTTATAGATACACATAGTTAAATGATCAAACAGTTCTATTTCTAACAATTCTATTTAGCATAAATTATTTGTTTACACTCAGTTTAAATGTCAAACAGTTCTATCAAGTGCTACTACTCTGGGGACAGAGTGGACTTGGGAGCGATGGCAATGAAGGAGTACTCCGGATTCCTGGAACTTCATCATCAAATTGTTTAGTGTCATATCCAGGACACACATTGGAAGGGGGGAGTGAGGTTTACCACTCTGCAGAGATACAGTTGGTGAATTCTACAGCACCATTGTTATATATCTGCTAGATTGAGGTTTGCAATAATGTTGTTAGTTTTAAGATGTAGTTTAATGTCATACCCAAGACACTAAATGGTTTTAAGTATTGCTATTTAACACAAATAATTCTATTCATTCATTTGCACACAGTTAAATAATTTCAAACTTTTGCTATGTAATACCAATAATCCAACATAATATTAATCATCTGTTTGCACACAGGTAAATGGTTTCACATATAGGAAATGATTAAATAGTTCTATTTGACCCATAGATGAGACACTAACTGGTACTACTCTCACTCCAGATTAGAGTGGACCTGGGAGTAATGACACACTCCTCAAAACTTCATCATCTGATGGTTTACTGTCATATCCAGGACACTCATTGGGGGAGGAGTCTTACCCCTCTACAGAGATGCAATCGGCATATTCTACAGTCCTAGGCAACGAGACCAAGATTAGGTTTAAAGAGTTTCTTTGAGCGTGTGATTACAACAATTTCAATCACCAAAGAATGATCATTGTTCTATGGCTGGATGGACTCTAAAGAACCATTATTACTAAACAATCATAAACAAAATGATACAATGCAAAATATGCAATGTACTATCAGAGAAAAAGAAAAACAAAAATGAAGCATCAATTAATAGACTAAACAGCAGAGATGGGTGATTTAACAGAAAAACCAATTTTTTTCAGTTTCATCTTCACACTGTGAAACAACACAATTTTTTTTTACAAAACCAAAATCATTTGGTTTAGTGCTATCCTTATTGAGTGACCATATCCAAGGAAACACTGTTGAAAAAGACTTTCAGATTTTAATAAAATCAAATTTTATCAACATTTATACCATTCTAAGAGGAAACGATTGAACAAAAATATAAAAACATTTAATTAACTAGATTGGAAAATAAATGTGAAATCTATTTCTTTACTAAAGAAACGAAGAAAAACTGTGACACTTGGAAATCTTTCCTATCAGAATGCTTTTAAATGATAATGTTGTATATTGACCCTTGACTGAGCAGTCAATCAGAGATGCACCTGTGTAAATAAGCGGAAGAAGAAGCAGAAGCAAGTGGACTTTATGAAAGAATATTATAGGCAGGTGCCGGCGGCAGTTGAGTCAGTTGGGGACAGGAAGGCCAGAGTGAGGGCCAGCTTGCAGACTGAGGACTGTGGCCCTAACTGAGCCCCAGTTGAGCAACCCCAGCCAAGATGCAGCTATGGTCACGAGAAGAAGTTGGGTCAATATAGCAGTCTGTCCCTGTCTCCACTCATCTCTCACACACCACAGAAACATCAAGAATAAAGTGTGAGAGATACATATTTTTATAAATAAGTGTGTTCGTTTGTTCATTGAAGCTTGTAAATTATGTTTGATTATGTTTCCACTTATATTTGTATGTGGCTATAAAACAATAAAAAACAAAAAGAAAAAAAGAAGAAAAAGGGAAATACATGATGTCTGAAATCTATTTGAGAGAGAGAGAGAGAGAGAGAGGACTTTTAGTGGTAAAATTAAGTTAACAAAAAGTAAGTAAGTAAAAATAGAAAATAGTTGCTAGTTTCACCTTAGTGTTAGATTTTATTTTATTTAGAAAGATTATCTTATTTTCTTTCCAGCCATATAAACATTTTTAAGATTGGACCAGAAATATACGAGAAATTGCGAGTTGAACTAAGTTTCAAATTTGTCAATCCCAAACGAAATCAGATATCAACTGGAAATGCTATTATTACACAAGAAAATGATAGGCTTCCTTACAAAGCAAAAATACTTAATCGAAAACTGCAGTATTAAGGGGAAAAACCCGAAACTGATACCGAAACATAAATTGCTAAACCGCCCAACTCTACAAAACAGTACAATTCTTTACAGTCAAGAAACAGAATAAGTGGGGGGAAAAAAAAAAAAAAAAAAAAAAGTAACCTTTTGATCCAATTCATGCTACTAACTACCTTCTATCAATATATACCACTGCCATGATAATTAAACCAATATAATACCACTATTTATTTTTTAATCCCATATCCTTCTTTATCTATTTAAAAAAATGTTTTGTCTACTTGAATCCAATAAGCGTTCATGATTAGAAACCTTCAGTACACATGCACCACTTCACACTCCTTGATATAAAACTAGTAGTACAAAGTACCACAGAAATATATATATATCTGTACATGTATAGGCTCACTAAAGTGTACCTTTAATAATGTGAATACGTTTGTAAGGATAAACATGAACATGTGCATCTGTAAAAGAATAGTTATATACGAATATCATTCAATATATAAGAGGAATTTTGGGGAGTGAAGAGGGATCTATTATTATTCAATAAATAAGGGGAATTAAAAAAAAAAAATTTTTAATTTTAAAAAATTTCCAGAATTTTTTTCTCCATAAATGTAAACTATGCATTGTCTGGAACTGGTTTAAAGCAAAAATTATTTTAATCTTACATAAATATTTGTTTTGATGTGATTCAAATGTTAACAAACTAAACAGAGTGCTCCAGGCTAAAACAGGTCTGTGATCAAATTTTTGCTAGCTAAGAAGTGCAAATCATATGAAATTTACAGAAGAATTTGTGATGTGTATGGCGAAGCATGTTTCAATGGAAAAATCTTTTTTACAAATGGACTAAACATGATTTTGCCACTATGAGCCAGAGTTAAAAAGACAGTCCATGGAGTAAAGTAAAAGTTCCAAGTGCAACTCTGAGTAAAGAAGGTCATGCTGACAGTTTTCTGGGATCACAATTGATTTTCATATAAACAGAGTTTCCTACTACCAACTCCTTGGTAAAATATATCTTATTTATTGAATGACTCTTGTATGTATGGAAAATTCATAAACTACAATTAATAAGTTCATTCCTCACTAAGTGTTCCATTCACGTGGCCTAGTACTAAAGTTGATTAAGTCAAACTGATATCTGAATGCAAATAGATATAGCAATGTTTCATAGATAAACATATAATGAAACTTTATTTTGAAAATGTACTAATTACTAATGAGGAGGAAAATCTTCATTGCAGTAATTGTGTGTACACATTTGTATGTGTGTGATTAAATGATGATTTGCAATGGCAACCTAATTCTAATTTCCCAAATAAGCTGAACTAGAGTTATTTCATGATATCTCTTGTGCTAAAATAGAAAAAATGAAATTAGTGGCAGTAATAATTTTACCATAAAAATTTGTCTTAAAAACAAAACTAAAGGGGAGAGGGGAGAAGAAAAAATACATATCTTTGAGTAGCAAATTGCATTCATTCCTTCTTTTTCTACTCCTATCCCTTTTCAATTATTACTTACTCGAATGTTGTTAAACAGTTGTATTGGAACAAAATAACCAGTAATCTTCACTGAATCAACTGATTTTCATACTAATAAAACAGTCTGTCCAACTGTCATGTGACTAGGAGATATATTTCAAATTATATATAATCTCCAATTTTTACTATTTTCTTTATTTTCTCTATGTTTAAAATAATTTCTATAATTGGACTTACAAGGAGTTGGAATTTCATATGAAGCAATTGACTTTGATGTTATTAGTACTCTTTATTATCGAATGATTGCAACCCCCTTCACATTTTTCAATATTTTCCTCCCTACATTTTTTTAAAAATTCGATAACTGTCTATGGAAAAACTAAGTTTTTTATTTTTTAATATAAAAAACATTGTTCATTATTCAGTTTGCAGAGAAAAGTACTTTCTGTACTGAATGCTGGGTTCCAATAAAAAGTGCAAAGTATAATAAAACCTTCTAGGTTAAATTAAAACATGAAAAAAATTATATAAATATACTTTTTCACATCTCTTCTAGTTTTATTAAAATGTATCTTATCTTAATAAAAAAAATAATAATGTTACTAATTACTTATAATTAGTAACATTATTATTTTTTTTCTTTTATTCTAATTTGTTAATGAAAAGTATTTATCTGGCCTCTGAATAACACATTTTAAAAAAAACTTTTTAAAAATTACAAATGCTGTTCAAATAATTTTTCGAAAATATTCTAACTTCAAGATAAAATATTTTTGTCATTTTAATACAAATTAATTTGGCTTCCTATTCTATCATTCATTTTCAAAGCTTGATGTAAAAAGTTTGTCATATATGCAAAGAAACTACAAGAACTCAAATGTTTTTTCAATAATCAACAAAAAAATTAAAAATGTTATTTTCTCTTAAAAAAACAAAACAAGTTTAAAAAGTCAAGCATAAAATGAAATCAATAATCTAAATAATCTATGACAATGATAGTGTTATTTTTTTACTTTTAATAACGTTTTTAAAGCATTCACAAATAAAGAATAACAATAAATGAATTTTCACATCAGGATTTTTATTTTCCGATTTATTGATAACTACTTTTTTATTAAAATATTTTCTTATATTTCCCATATATCTTCAGACTATTTTTATGCTCTTACTCAGAAAAAAAATATGTAAAAATATACTTTTTCACATCTCTTCTAGTTTTAATAAAATGTATCTTATCTTAATTATGGGTGGATAGAAAAAAAGAGTAAAGTCATACTTTATATTCTATTGAAATAAAATAAAACTCTACCAAGTGATAATGACTTTTTTCTTTCAAGTTTGATTTATTTTGTTAAAATGTAAGGATGATATTTAATGCAGTTAATACGGTGAAGAGAAGGTGAAAGCAAAATTCAAAATGAACATCTTAGGGTCAGTAAAACAATGTTTCAAAATAGCTTTTCCTGAACATTGCCAGAGGACAATTTTACCCTGACCTATCTAAGAACATACACTAATGTTTTTTTGTTTCTTTTTTAAAAAATTACAGAAACTTTTTTAATTCAATTTTGATAAGACAAACATGTCAACAATAGAGTTTTCATGGTAAATCAGTTTCTTGAATCACATGTATGAAAATATGCTGTACTACTGGAAAATAAATCCTAAAGAAAAATTATTCATACCAAATGAAGATATTTTGTAAAACTAACTGATGAGAGAAGCTTAGGTATCTAAATGTTTAAATTTAGTCAAAAATTAATACTGCTTGGGATAATTATCCTGTTAAAAAATTTATTTTATGCGATTGTTCTGTGCTTTTAAATTTTATAATTTTGATAGATAATTTTTTGAATAATAGAATAAAAATGAAGTTTGTCTTTGTGTTGATGTACATAAGAGTACTTAACTGGCATATAGTGCTCCAAAAGCCATACAAATAAGAGTTTTATTGACAGAAGTTTTGCTATACACTTATCTGGTATATATAGCTTTAGTTAAAAGAGCCCAAGAAATAATGAGAAACAGTTACTTAAAAATGAATGAGAAATTTCAGGCAGTTATAGCTATGTAATCTTTCTAGAATCTATATACAACAGCTCTGTGCCGATATAGGATGCAACTTTGAAGATCTACCAGGAGCGATGGACAATAGAAACGGCTGGCGGGAGAGGGTCAGGGAGATCCGTGATGGCAGCACGACATGGTGATACCCATGTAAGATTCACTTGAAAGATGAATATCATTATCAATACTAGTGTATTTGTAAATGGGCCAAAATAAAGTGCCAAGGAATTTAGTCATGACAAATGTATTTCACTTTTTCCTGTGACATGAATGATACCTATCATGCATCTGCCAGTTTCAAGTGATTATAAATTATTTAAAAAAAAAAAACAACAACAAAGGTAATTAAAAAAAAATGTTCAAATGTACACTTTTTTTATGTTTCAAAACTTTTCTTCATTCAAAGTGTTTGTTGCTGTTTGAGGTTGCTAAGTGAGTGTTATGATTTTTTATTCAAATTAATTATTTTGTGAAAATTACTTCACTCCTAATTCTACATTCAAAGGTCTGATCAGAGCATTAATTAATCTAAAATTTATCCATAACATTTTCATAATTAGAGCAAAAATCAGGGTAAAGTTTAGAAAATTGAATTTTCAACTGCAATTTTAAAACCTGAATTCATTCTTGTAGATACTATTTTCTTTTTTTTTTTTTTATAGCTGTCAAGTAAAAATGCCAATTCCAGAAATTCTTTGAGCACATTTCTTTTGTTGATCATCTGAGAACACTAAAATTCAAAACACTGCTAGAAAGAGAGAGAATAGACTGAAGATTTGTGACCAGCATTCTAAGAGGCAGAATTTAACATGGACCATCTTAGAGGCAAGAGGTGGTGGTGGTTATGTTTTGTTCATTTTAGCCAATAGTGAGCATTTCATTTATTTTTAGAGTCTTCTTGGCCATTTTTGGCTTTATCTCTAAAAGCAAAAATACAGACCTCAGAAAACTTCCCAATCTAATAAAAACAGTGGAGAAATAAAAATTTCTGGCTAACACCTAGTGTATGACTATGATACAAATATTATGGATTAGGTGGATTTTATGGCATATCAACCTTTGTAAGTTATTTAATGCCAAATCTTCTTTAAACATATAAATATATGATTTGTAAACACATTTTGTTGATAACATTTTTAAACTAGCCTGAACTCATTTGTTTCCACACAGTTCTATTAGCATGTCATTTGTTTACACTTAGTTTCAATGTCAAATAGTTTTATTTGACCCATGTATAGAACCCTATCAGGTGCTTCCACTCTGGGCAAGAGTGGACCGGGGAGCAATGGTAATGAAGGGGTACCCCACAATCCCCCTAAGTTCTAGCATGACTGGAATCTCACCATCAGATTGTTTATTGTGATATCCAGGACATTCATTGGGAGAGTTTTACCCCTTGGCAGAGAGGCAGTTGGTGAATTATACAGCCCCAGCCAACTGGTCAACTTAGCCAACAGATAAATCGATATGCAAATATGATTTCTAAATGTATGGCTTGTAGGTAATCTTATCTTTAAATGAGTTAGAACTAATTTCTTTGCACACTAATATACCTATTGTTTCTACAGTTAAATGATTAATAGTAAGTTGAATTATCAGAACTATATAGCAATAATTGAAACATTTTTTTGCAGACAGTGAAGTGGTTTCAAGTACTACTCACATTAATAATTCTAGTCAACATGATTAATTCATTTGCAGTTGAATAGTCCAGTTTATCCATCTTTTTTTTTTCTTCAACAGTTATTGTAATGTAGCAATGTCTGAAACCGAGCTAAATTATTAAATAGTTTTTGTTAACAGTTCAAAAGCTGTAGGACTGGCGCTTCACCATCAGACTATTTAGTGTCATATGAAGGACACTCATTGGTTGGTTGGGGTTTATGGCACATCAACCTTAGTTGGTTATTTAATGCCAAATCCATTTTTAAACAAATAATCAGCACTAATTCAAACAATTCAGTTCAGCATAAGTACACAGTTTAATTGTCAAAACATTTCTATTTCAAGCTATTCCGTTTAGTCAAACAATTCTAATTCAAACATTTCAGTTCAGTATAAGTATGCAGTTTAGTTCTATTTAACCCATAGATAGGGCTTTATCAGGTACTAACATTCAAGTAAGAGTGGACCTGGGAGCAATGGCAATGAAGGGGTGCTTTGCATTCCCCAAAGCTCCAGCATCACTGGAACCTTACCATCAGATTGTTTAGTCTCATATCTAGGACACTCGTTGGCGGCAGGGAGGGGGGGGTCTTACCCCTCTGCAGAAAAGCAGTCGGTGTATTCTACAGCCCCAGCCAACTGGGCATCTGCAAATATTAACATTCAAATAAAATTATTACTGTCCCTTTAGATACAGCAAATTAAAATGCCTATAAATTAAAGTTAAATCACTGATTGAAATGTCCACTTGGCTATTTATATTAAGTTTGAGCTGCAGATCAGATAAAACAAAACATGCACATACAAACTTATGCATATTCCCCCCACACAGCTAAAACTGAAGAATGATAATTTGAAATCAAAAAGTTTTAACAGAGAAATGAGCTGCTAAGATCGTTCAAACCAATTTGCCTACATTTTACATTTTATTTTCACCTTTCTGTGATTATCTCATTTCTCTTTCTGTTCTTTCTCTTAGTAAAAATAATTTTAAAAATATTATTTGCTTGTAAACTCATTAGTCATAAATGGGTCATATCTATTTTCATTTATTTATTTATTTAATTCTTGGTGCTTGTAGAAAAGAATTTAATAAAGAAAATTGATTTTATAATGTACAAAACAGAAATGTAATACTCTTATCTAGATGGTGAATGTAAGTATTACATTTTCATATATTTTTTTTTTTGCACACTACCACAAAAATAATGAAAGTTTTCTTTACTGAACTATTCTATACAAGGACAAATGAATAAAAAAAATATAGATTAAATTTTTTTTCAACAAGCTGTAAAAACATAATTAGCTGATAGTTGTCAAAAAATAATTTAGTCAAACATCATCTTGTAACCTTGATAATCTCATTGGTCATACAAACAAAGGAGATCAGAAAAAAAGAGTTGAGATTTGTTAAAAATAGTTTGATAGAAAAGAATTAATGATCCTCAATGAATGAAGTGTCCCGAATCCTCTTCTTCATGAGTGATAATCCAAAGAGTTTATATTATATCATAGCTATTGAAAGAATTAATGCATCTTCAGTATTAAATACTAAATTGATATTAACAGATGGTTTCAGGATGGAGAAAATAGAAAAGCATTTACAAAAGTTAGAAGGTACTTAGACAGTATAGAAAACTGAAAAGATCAATTTAATGCATTTAAAAACAGGAAGCTTCAAATCAGTATGCATTTCCATTTGTCCTGACATTCTTTTAATGCTACTAACTTTTTACAAATTTTGAAATAGTTATTACCTTCATAAATTTTTAGAGTTTAACATGTACAGCGGTAACAAAAAGGTTTGACAAAAAATATGAAATAAAATAAAATAAATAAAACAGACCTGTATTTACTTTCAACAAGTCAAAAGTCATGCAATGCACATATCTTTTCAAGGTGGCTAGGTATTTGTGGGTTAGAATCAATGGGAGAGTATTGGACTCAATTTTGAGAAAAGGAGAGTTTCATTAATTTTAATTTATCCAAGTAAAATGAGAATTTAAAATCAGGACCAAACAAGGTTTTTCCACTTGTGACAGCACACATTAGGACAATTAAAAAGTAATGTTAGAAAATGCTCTTCTCAAGAGACACACACATAGATAAATGCCTGGAGAAAGGATAGATATAACTGAATTATTATATATTTCAAAACGAATAATTATTATATAATAAAGAAGATTACAGGACACATGCTAACAATCTATTTATTCTGTTATATTAAAGGGTTTCATTTCTCAAATAAAAGTAAAAGAAGCAAAAATGATCAGTTACAATCAATTGATCAACATAAAAAAAAAAAAAATCAAAAAAAAAATCGAATATATCAAATACAACAGGTTAGGTCAGGTTTCTTTGTTTAATGGCATAGCAACCTTTGTAGGTTATTTAATGCCAAAGCTATTCTCCTAGAAGAACAGTAGTGGTACTATTTAACCCATAGCTGGGAGGATAAAGGGGTTCATACCTTTCTCAAGGGTATTTGTCCAAAAGTGAACATAATAGCTCAACTGGAGTTCGAACTTGCTTACTAGGATTTCGCAGTCTATCGCTTTAACCATTACATCACAAGGACCCCCGCCCAATACAAAAATTGAAAGTCATCCATAAAAACATTTAATAAGAAAAGCAGTAAATTATCACTTTGAGGATTACATTCTAGTTAGCAATTATATCTATATTAGTTAATCATTTGTGAATACTAAAATGGAAAATTTTGAATCAAAACATCAGAGAAACAGAAAGGCTGAACCATTTAATTCAGGTATACAGGTGGTACCTTTATTTTCTCCCACACTATAGCATAGTTTTATTGGGGTGGAGATCATGCACAAATGGCTAAGAGAAAATTTAGGCTCAGAAGCTCAGGGCTTGACGGGTTAAGTTAAAAATCAAATTTACAAAAAATAATATTAGAGTTGTAAGAAAGATGATGATAATAGTAATAATCAAAAAAGAGAAAAATCAGATATAAAATATCTTAATACTTTTAAAATTTAAATAAACTAAACACAATCTAAACTTAAGATTACTGTGAGATACCCAAACTCGAGCATCTGCTAACATTAAATAGTAGATGAAACTAAATGTACTACTTGTAACATTACTTCATTACACAAAATCAAAAACATGCTAAAACTTTCTTTCATTCTTGTATTAGTTTTTGCCAATCATTTTATGATTGAGGGTTTGTAAAACTGGTAAACATTATACAGAATCAAATTGGTAGAATGGTTATAATGTATTTTTATGGTAGACATCAGTAGAATTCTAACTTTTATAATGAAATACCTACAGTAAATTTTATGTGGATTATGTATTAATACAAATTTTAATAAATTTTTTTAATGAAATTTTAAAACATTTCTGGTTAATTCTTAGAAAATATATTTTATATTCAAACAAAAAAAAATAGGGTGATGTCATAAGTGTACAGAAAATAACATCATTAAATTATATATAGAGAGATCTATTTTTCAAGGAACCTAACAAGCTGTGATATCACAGATTAAAAAGAAAAAGGAAAAAAAAACAAAAAAAAACAAAAACAAAAACAAAACAAAAAAAAAAGCGATTTTTCCTGTATTTATCTCAAAGCCCTTTCCTTCAAGTTATATTGATTATAAATTAGAACTGAATAAATATATTGAAATTTAATTGTAAATACGATTTTTTAAAAAAAATCAATAAGGAACCATCCTGTTATAAAGTTATCAATTGATACAATTTTTTTTAAATAATAGACTGTTTAGTTTAGGAAAAATAAATAGCATCTCTTTAATATGTTATCTATTTCTTGTGGTCATTTTGAACCAGATTTGAGAATATTTTTTATTCAGTTTTATCCATTTTAAGCTGCAGTAAGTTCTATATAATTAGATATTAGAAAATTATGTTAGATCTGAGTTAATATTAATAAAATTAATTGGAATGTGTTCAAATGATAATCTATATCGGAATACAAAAACTATATAAAAGGTAGAAAAAAGCAAAGGAAATATTCAATTTCTTTATGTTAATATCTCTTATCTTTAATATATAGACCAAAACATTTTTTTAAAATCTTCACTTCTAATAATACATTTTCATATAAGTGTATATACAAGAATGGTCATAATTAGTTACCTGTCCTGGTTGCAAATATATTCACTTGACAATGGTTGTTTAAAGAGCTTCCCATATTCATAAAAAAGATGTAGGTTGGTAGTTGTATAGATCTGTACATTATATATTAATAATGAAACTCCATGTCATGATCATTTGTTATTCCTTTGGGAATAGCAAATTCACAAAAGTTTCCTTTTTTTTGACATTGGAAATAAGAGATCACATAGAATTGAAGAAATAAAAGTATTTATTTATTTAAAATGAACATTTTTTTTTTTATTCACACATTTTAAAGATCCATAATGATTGGAATTTATAGACATATTGCCATGACAACAGTTCAATTTGTACAGTATTCTATCCGACAATTCAAAATTTTTTCAAATCATTATCTCATGAAGTGTGTAATGAACAAAATGCTATAAATAAATAAACATGTTTAATTTCTTTCATACTTACTTGAAATAGCAAAGTATCAAATGAAATAAGTAAAGAAACAGAAGTATATTAGAACAAGTATTATTCATGTTTCAAATGCTTACCTTAGACTTAAATAAAAAATAGAAAAGACTTTAAGCCTTCAGAAATTTTGTTTTGAAATGTTTAAAGTATTTCAAAGTTTTGTTATTTTAAAACAATTTAGACTCAACAGAAAATAAAATCCTTTTTGATGAAAAAAAAAAAGTTAAAATATCAAGCAAAATATATTCTACCATAAATCCTGTTTAAAAAAAAAAAAGATCTTTTGTATGATTGACATGTGAAATTATAGCTTCAAGTAACTATTCTTAATACAAATAATTTACAGTTGTATCAAGTATTTCCATCTAATAAGAATAACTTAAAAAGCTCTATTTGACTTATAGATGGAACCCTAACAGGTATTACCACTCTGGATCAGGTAAACCTGGGAGTAATGGCAATGAAGAAGCGACTCTACACTCAAGAACTGGAGCCTCACCACCAGATACAGTTTAGTGCCATACTCGGGACACTCCTCCCCTTTTTTGGAGGGGTCTTGTCCTTCTACAGAGCATGTAGTCAGCATATTCTTCTGACAAAGTTCAAAATAAAAAGGAAAAGATTTTATTTTTTAATAGTTTAGCTAATAAGACTAAATAGTTGAAAACATCACTCTAGAGGCACCTTTTCTCAGTTCAACATTGTAATTTGATACTTATAATCTGGAAGTGCATATGGAAATGGACATAGTGATCTGAGTTCAAATTGTGGATGAGGCTGTTACCATTTCACATAGCACTAAAAATATGAAAGATATGCATTCAGTTATTCTCCTTCTGACTTTGAGTAAACAGTTGGGCAAACTGGGAGCTTTCAATTTGGTATGGCAACCAGTCTAGAAGGAAAACTCTTAAAACCTTTAAACTCTGCTTAAAAATTACCTTGTGTTGTATCTTGCTGGTAACAGAGGGTTGAGTAAACACATACTTATAGTAAAGTTGGCGACAAAAGTCGAGGGTAACCCAAAGGCACCCATTTCAATAGCTACTACACTGGGGGGTAGGGAAGGGCACTACTCCTTTCCCTGGATTGCTCCACTTTACCCTTGATCCGTACGTTATAATGCTGAGTGTTAAGCAAGGCAGTATCAAGCATCATTTTTCGAGTCTTTGGTATGTGGTATGACTTGACCTGCAATTGAACCCTGGTCTGCCAGAACCATTGGTGAACACTCTACTCATTAGGCCAATGATCCAATCTGCCATAAATCAAAGATTTCACATAGGAATGCAATAAAAAAATATCTAAAAGAATCTGATTCACAGATGCTTTTCTCTAATGATTTGTTCAGTTTTGAAAGAATTATAAAAATTGGTATAAAGACCATCATATTACTAAAGACCAAATGGCTGCTTCTGCTTACTGGAAAAAAGGAAACGTATTTTTCTCATTAACAAAAAAGCAATATGTGGAAAACTTCCCACCAGAGGCTGTTTTACATACCTGCATAAAATTGTTAGAATTTTTTTAACTGATATAGCGCAAAGAATTTGAATTCTATATTAACTGAAATAGAAACAGTAAAGACAGAAGTGGTGGTGGAATCTGAAAATTCTATCTACACTAGGTAGAATGAAGGTTTATCTGTTTACTTTTAGCAAGATAGATCCTCTCTTTTTCTAGTTAGTTTGAAATCCACATGGCCATTACGTTTTCCATACTGCTGTTATAGTCTCAGACTAAATAGAATAGTGAGTACCAACAAATTGATAAGGCAAGATAAAAAAAAAAGAATTAGGTTGTAGTTGGAATGGATGTGTATAGTTCATAACATTTATTGCTATAGGAGTTTCAACAACTTTTTCCAGTTGAGTGCAATAGGAAAAGACCTCTGTATTGGATAATTTAACTTTGTATTTTATTTAAACCAGAAGAATTCTTTCTCAGACTGATAATTTATTATATACAATGAATTAAGCTTCATTTTGATAGTTTGTTCTTGATTACAACCCTTAGGTTTTCTTAAACTACTTTATTTTAATAGCATATCACAACCAGCTTAGGGTTATTTTATGCATAGATGTTAAGCAATTGCATTCATTATACATTCAATATTTACATTTTAGTGATAGTTGTTAAAGAATTTTTCCTTGCACACGGTATATATGACATCAAATATTCCAATCTAATGCTAACAATTTTCATACAGTTCCATGGTTTCAATAATAATCCTTTATAAACAATAATAGCTTCAAGTAACTATTCCCAACACAAATAATTTACAGTTATAAATGGTATCAAGTATTCTATTTGAAACTATAAATTTTCAAACACTTCTATTTGACAAGTACAATGACTCAGAGTCAGAGTGGAGCAGGAAATAATCACATTGAAGGTGTATGCAACACTTCCCAGAGCTCCAGAAACTGGAACCTCACCATTAGATGCAGTTTAGTGTGATAGCAAAGAAACCACCTTTTTTAGGGATCTTACCTCTCTGCAGGAGATACAGTCAGCATATTGTAAATTCTGTTGACAAAGCTAATTTTATTTTAACATTTCCAATTAATTTCAAGAAAGCTATGACTATATTTCAAACAATTTTTGAGTTGGTTAGATTTGGATGATGATTCTTCATGTGACCTATTTAAATATTAAAGCATCTGTTATAAGCAAGAATATGTTAAAATTCAAAATTATAAAAATTGCAATGAAACAAATCAAGAGCTTAAAATTTTATGAAATTAGATTGTTTTTAAAAGAGGCAATAATATCTGCATTAGATGACTCAGTAGTTAGAGTTTTAGTTAAATTAATGGTTGGGTTTTATGGCATATCAACCTTTACAGCTTATCTATTGTCAGATCGGTTTTTATATAAATAAACAGTTCTATTTCAATTAATTCAGATTAGCATACATACACAGTTTAATTGTCAAAAACATTTCTATTTCAAGCTGCTCAGTTTAGTCAAAGTTCTAATTCAAACAATTCAGTTTAGTATAAGTATAGATTTTGTTTACACACACTTAAATGTCAAAATTCTATTTCGAACAATTCAGCTTAGCCTAAGTACAGTGTCAATGTCCAACAGTTCTAGTTCAATCAATTCAATTTAGCATAAGTACATGGTTTAGTTCTATTGACTCATAGATAGGAACCTATCAGGTGCTACCATTCTGGGCAAGAGTGGACCTGGGAGCAATGGCAATGAAGGGGTGCTCTGCATTCCCCAAAGCTCCAGCATGACTGGAATCTTACCATCAGATTGTTTAGTGTCATATCCAGGACACTCATTAGGGGGGAGGTCTTACCCCTCTGTAGAGGTGCAGTCTGTGTATTCTACAGCCCCAGTCGACTAGGTAATAGCTACATTAATTGTAAGTGATTAAGTCATAAAGATAAAAGTAGGTATTGAATTCTGAATGATTAAATTTGAAAAAAAAAAAAAAAAAAAAAAAATACAAGTAATCTAAGTATGCTGAAACAAACTGTCAGACGTAAGACTGTTGAGGAAGAAAATAAACAGAAATTTATTAAACAACCAACTGAGTAATGATATTAGTACAATTGAGTTGCAGTATGAAAAGAATTTGCAAAAGGGTATTTTAAATCGTCCGTAATTATTTTACCAATATGCCCAGAGACGTTTTTTTTTTTTTTACTTGATTATATATCTCATAACAGTATTGGTTGTCACTAAATCACTTTGTGGGTTCGTGGCAAATCAAATGCATTATGAAAAGTGCTCAATATCTAGGATAGAGCTATAATAATAATAATAATAAATAAATAAATATTAGATATATATATTTAATTCATGGAATTTAGACTGCGACCCCTGGTTTTATGGTGTTTTTTTCAAAACAACAGTCATCAGGTAGCCTAAATTCGATGAATTGACTTGGAGAACGCTTAGAGAAAAAGCTAGATGGGAACTACACAAGTATGCAGAGTAGTGTTATAAACGAATTCTAAAAACAGCAGCCGTACGGCCACTTATCTCCCATCTCACAAACTATCCAAGTAAGACGAGCAAGTCATGCTGGTCACTGCTAGAGAAGTAAAGACGAACTGATTAGCAATATTCTCTAATGGACTGATACACATGGACACACCAGTTTTAGCTATGCAGCAAAAATTTACATTCATTAGCACTGTGCCGACAGTGGATGCCATCTAGAGGACTTCCTAAGAGTGATGACTGCTATGGATGGATGGCGAGAGTGAGTCAATGATATATATAAGTTCGTTTATTATTCCACAGAAAACATCGCTAAGTTTTAATTTTTCTAATTGTATTGCAACTGAATTTCTCATAAGAAAAACATCAGCAGAGAGAAAAATGTTTAAAAGATTTTTAAAAGTATGCTATTGATACGACTATAGCTTTACTTTATCGATAAATCTAATTATGTTAGTTAATTGGATTGTTTTAAAACAAATACCTTATTGTTATAAAGAATTATTTGCTAAAATTATATAAAAGCATTTTTTCTCTTTATAATTAATTCAATAAAAGGCCTAACATCAATAGTTAAAATTGGACCCCATTCTTCCTTAATTAAAAAAAAAACAAAACTTTTCGTCACAACTTACTACGTGTACCTACGTTATCAAATTATTGAAGTGTAGGGTGATCATTATATTTACATTTCCAATGTTGGATGAACAAAGTTTTGTCCCGTGAAAAACAAAAACCCGAAAATATTTACCTCTAAGAATAAAAAACAATTTACAGAATCCAAGCTTTACTACAGAAAAATAACTATTTTCATCCTACCAAAAGATAGTGAGTATTTATTCTTAGTGCAGCATAATCCATAAAGTTGATTATGGGTTACGCGTAGGGGCCCACCAAATTGTACGAAAGGAGAGGGTGAAAGGGGGGCAGGCGAGGGGGGGGGGGGCACTGCCATGGATTAATTCGGCATTTTTATTATCATAATAAAGGCGACATACAACAAAGACTTTTTAATGTTTTAGACTGGAAGCGTACATGGGATCAAAGACAGATTGTCTAGCTTCTTCGGCATTCCCTCTGGGACGACTAAACATCTGGGATAGATCTTGAACGCAAACTCATTGGATACAAAAGACAAGCACTACTTAGATTTGCTCCTACGTCATTGAGACTAAGTACATTTTTGAGAGAGAGAAAGATAAACATTTAACAATTTTGACAGAGGAAAACTTGAGAATTTATTTTACTAGTATAAAAAAAGTTGTTTTCACGTTTTTTGCCTTGTAGCAGACAAGATAGCAGTGAAAATAATTTTAAAATTTCATTTAATAAACAAACCACCATACACGAGTTCTTTATAAAGCATTTCTTTTGGGAATTTAATAAACTGAAAAATTCTAGAACTAAAATCAACTACGGCAATATTTTGAAGCGTGGGGCATTTCCATGTTTAAAGAAAGTATTATTCATGACAACGGTTTTAATCAAACACTTCTTCGTTTAAAATATGGGATAATTCACAATGGACTCAGAACTAGCTAGTCAAAAGTTTAAATAAGTTTGTGACATTTTGTCTCGATTTTGCACAACAATTCAAAATCTACAGAATTTTATTTTTCTTTAGATGTTGATTTTTTAAGGAAAAAAAAGCTTTAAAACACATTGTATGAACGCGATAGGTGAAAAGCATTAATATTTACATAAAGATTAACGATGGTAAACTATAAGTAACATGTGGAAATCAGTAGAATACCATACAAAAAAAAAGTTTTTTTTTGTTTTAATTGTAATTGTTTTCCAGTTTATGAGAGACGTAATGTACTTAAAATTATAAAAGTATATACAATGTTTCATATATAGGACACATAGTATAATTTCTTTATAGAATTTTACAGCGAGTGTTCATACCATTACATTTCTTTCCAAAAACCAAAACACGCATGCGCGCTCACGTGTGAATATGTCCTTTTAGTTTGTAAAGATTAAAGAAAAAAAAAAAAAAAGGTTTTTTCCTTTAAAGTTAGTACTTTAAAACATTTTTTAAATAAATAATAATATCATGCTTGAAATGTAATAGGGATAAAGGGGTACCAATTACCATAAAAGTTGAATAATTAAATTAAATATGTTATATTTGGCGCCTCTGACACACTCATTTAAATTATGATTATTTTAGGATTAAAAATAATTTCAATTAGCCGCACTGGCTTCTACAATATCTGAGGCAAATTTTATCCAACAATTCAACTTAAGATCTTAAGCCTTATATAAAAAAAAATCATTGAGAGTGATGTCTTGAGAATTTTATGTTCACTGAAAGTGAAAATGTAATTTAAATTTTAACATAATGGTTTAAATAAAAATGTCGCTTAACCGAAGTTTACCTGGTACTTATTCACACTAAAAAAAAATAAAATCACAGTATATGTAAATAAACAAAACGCAGATAAAACCTTTTTCTCTGTTTAGTCAAATTACTGATCCTTTTACTCAAAATTGGAAGATAATTTAAAGAGTGTAAAAAAACAACAAAAAAAACAAGTTTCTTTTGGTCCTCCCACCAATTAAAACATCAACGCTTAAGTATGCGCATTCTTTTAATATGTTAAAATTTTTAAAATACACAATACATTTTTCCTATGTCAAACAAAGCCAGCAAAATTTGTCACACACACAAAAATAAAATAGATAAAACAAAACATCGTTTTTTTTTGTTTTTTTAAACAAAGACTTAAAAAAAAAAAAAAAAAATTAATATTAAATACACGAAACAGATCACTTACAAAACCAAGCATAAAAAAAGCAAAACTAAATTTTCCAAAACGAAGTTTCATTCATTTATGCATAATCGAGTAATAACAATAGTGAAAATAAAAACAACCAAAAAGAAAACTAGTGTGAAAGTTTAAAGCTGTCATGGCTGAAAATGGGGCGAGAAAAAAAGTATTTAAAGAAAAGAGGGGGGGGAGCAAATAACAACCAGTTAAGAAACGTTAAAGACAACAAAGCAAGCGGGTAAAATAAATAAATAAATAAATCAATGTCAGCCTTTTTATTTCAAAGTCTGTTAAAAGTTAATGAAGCAAAAGGTAGAAATTAATTTATCTATCAATATTTCCCTCGACAGAGGGAATCAAATAGCAACATTTACTAAGAAATGAGCATTCAGATCTGAGGAGGAGAGGGGGGCTTAAAACCTTATCATCACATTCATCTTAAATCAGCCAAACATGCAAGAATTATAGTTAAACTTAAAATACAGTAGCCACACCGGTAAGATCAAGATGTACTTGAGATAAAATAGATCAATCTATAAAAAAAATCTTAAACTCTGAAATAAAAAATAGTAACACCCCCTTTAAAAAGACAGAGAGAGAAGAGATGCTAAAAAACGGAGGGAAAAAAAAAGTCTGCCAAGCCAAAAAAAAAAAAAAAGAGTATAGTCAAGAAGCTATTTTTATACCCAGCATGGTTCAAGATATTTCTTCTCCTCGTGGAGTAAAAAGAGGAAAAAAAGTATGTAGCCAATGAAATGAGAAGAAATAAACAGGAAAAGCGGTAGTGGCAAGTCGACTTGGCTACTTGCTAAATCCTCCTCTGCCAAGTGCGACTATTTGTTGAGCGGGCTTTTCGTGCCATAACAACTGACTAGCAGCAGCGACTGGCTAGTATTTATTATTCCAGCTAACAAGCAGTTCGCTAAATTTACAACAGCTACTAACTATATCAATGGTAGGAGAGAGGTAAACTAAAGAATGAACTTATGCTACTCAATGGACAGGTATAGACAGCGTAGCAAGCTATTAAACAAGCGACCTACCAAGGAAAGAACCAACTCAGTCTAAATAGCAAGCAAGTTATTAGGCCGATTATTAGCTCAATACAGAGGACAGACATTATTTCACGAAGTACAAGGTTTTAGTTAAATTTAATACTAAATACCTTCATCTTAAGTAATCAAAAAACAAAACAAACTTATTCTAATAAAAGGTGATTGTTAGAGAACGAACATAAAATTTTTCATTTTCCACGAAGGAAAAATCTTTTCTAGACATAATGAGTATTGCCTCGTCAGCGGGAGGAAAGAGGGGGAAATGCATAAATACTATACTACTAACAATAGTGCTTGTAGAATTAAAGCGGTACACTGCACAAAATATAGATAGTGGTACATAATTTTATATTCAATATCATCAAACATATGCTTATTCTTAAATGAAAATAGGTTTTTTCTAGGTAGGCAAATTATTTTTTCGGATAAAACCCCAAAATATGCTGTCTATGCGATAATTAAGGTCAGTTGTCGATAGTATTTGTAGCATAAAAAAGAGAGCAATTATCTGCCCTTGATTTATGAGTTTTTTGTGTTGATTGTTTCTTTTTTTAATAAAATGAAAAGAAAAAAGGCTATATTTTCTGCAGTTAAAAACAAACTTAGAAATCTCAAGAGGTTATCATAATGAATTTTATCTGGCCAATTGTCTAATATCCGTTATGACCACTGACCTGGATTTAATAATGGTCATATTGTTATATTTCTTGTATGAAGGCAACACGCTGGTTTAAGTACGAGACTAAAAAGAATGCACTGCGATTGAGTGTTTCAGTAATATATATATATATATTTTTAAGTACAAAGTAAAGAAATGGATATTTTACTTCCAGCAAATATTCTAATTATTTCATTTCAAAAATTAAAAGAAAAAATTGATTAAAGGCTTCTTTGAGTAGCAACATTGCTTTTAGGTGCCAACTGCAACAGTGTAATAAAATTGCATATAAAAAAATGGCCGCTTATAAAAGTTAGTCAAAATCGTTCAAGCATCTAATATAGTTAAATAATGTAAACATTTTCAGTTATATGGTAGAGTCAATATTTTTGTAAACACAACAATGTCCTTAGTAAGTTATAAAAGAAACTGGTTGCACTTCGTTGTTTCAGGAAACTGGATTAAACCTTGAATGAGTACGAATCTGCAGCTTTTTTTTTATGTCGGCGTGTGATGTCTTTGCAGTGTAAACAAAGTTGAAGTGTTGTTTCATTCTACAAAGTTTATCAAGAAAAGAAATACAGTACATACACCAGTTTGCCTTGAAACCAAATAAATATTATTGTTATAACAAGTATTTTCTCTTTTCTAAGCTAGAGAAATGTTTATTTTTTGTTCAGAGAACCTGCCTTAATGTTAGAATTTATTTTCTAAATGAAACAAAACATTTTTTTTGTAATCTAAAGGCATAGGGAAAATGTTACATCTGCATAGAATTTAAGAGTACATTTTCGAACTTGACGCTTAGAAATTAGATAAAAGAATCTTTTTTTACGGTAATAATCATAGTAATCTGACTAATAATGAATTATTATTAACAATCAAAAATTGTTAAGGTTTAGTTTTAAAAGGATTTCTCAAAACAATAGCAATTACTGGCTTAATTGATGAAAAAAAGGGTAGATTTACATGTGACAACTTTATTTTTCCTAAAACAAACAAACAAAAAATACCAGCGTCTAAAGCAGAAATCCAATACAAAATTAACAAAAACTTAAAAGAAAAAACTTTTTGCAGTAAATTATTTTATTCAGCAACCAGCAAATTAAGAAGTGGCTAAAAAATTTACCAAAGTTAGTAAATAACTAAACAAAAAATACTTTCTTTGGAACATTTCAACACAATTTTGAAAAAGAAACGTGATCTATCTTTTAAAGACTAAGTTATTAAGTATAATTAAGTTATGTTGAATTTTTTTCTTAGAGGTATCGAAGTTTCAAATGATAAACTGCTGCTGTGGTTATTTAAAAAATGTTTTAAAAGGCATGACACCAAGTTTCCAACATAAACATTAAAGTAAAACAGGATCGAAGAATTTTGAGTCAAACTTTAGACACAGTCTCAATTCGATTATTATTTAAGCGCCGGTATTGCCTCCACTTAAAAAAAATTAAGGGTAAAAAAAAAGATCAAATAGTGAATTTAGTGTCAGCACTATAAGTGATACTACTATAGTTTTTATTATACCACTATGTGATGACTGACACTTACAGGTTAGTACTAAACATGAACAACTTAGCAATTATTTTATAAAAACATTTTTTAATGACTATATATTATTATTTTTTTATTTATTTAGAAGCTGACCATTTGAATAGTTTAGTAACAGGAACTTCCTCGATAGTATTTTGCGAAGACACTCACTACTGCTGCTGCTTTTAAATCATAATAGAAACTACTATAACATTTTGCACATACTTGAAAGCTTTATCGCTTCCCTTTACTCAATGAGTGTCGATCGCGTGCAAAGCCTGATAGATAGTGTATGAAATTTAGCAAAGTCTAGCGTAATTTCGACTCGTATTGGTCCATCGGATATGGGATCAAATGAAAAAAAAAATCAAATTGTACCGAATAAAAGAAGAAAAAAAAATCATCACAAACCTTCAAATCTTGTGCGTCCGCCATTTTAGATCCAAGTGAATTTTTTTCGTTTCTATTACCGGAAGTTGCCTCGATCTGATCTCGCAAGGGCAAGATGGCGGCCTGTAGAGGTGAGTCTATATGATGGATTTTGTTGATATTTATGCCAATTCATTTTTCTCATCATTCACCTAACTATTTCTCAAATTACCTCAATGAAACACAGGTTTTCTATGACTATTTTTCAACGTCTCGTCTTAAAGCATTTCCGCAAATTTTACTTTAATATGACAAAGCCATAACGCAAACTGTGTCTAGTGTTAGTGTTGTCTTTCACCTTAACTTATTTGTGCAATTACAAGGTTTATTATATCTCCTCAGTCTTTTTTGATGAAAAATATAAACGATTTGTTTTATTGACTTATTTTTTTTAAGTGCTGTAATCATCTGTATCTACGATATCTTCGCATAACTTGTTTAAGGTTTCAACTGGAAACAATTGAAAAGATAACATCGGATATGTTTGTTTTGAAAAAAAAAATGAAAAATTGAAATTACTGATAATTAATTTTATTATCGGTTTGAAATTCAACATCTTTTGGATATTTTTCATCTCCTGTTATCATACAGCCACAAGACAATCTATTTTATTTTTTCTCAGAACAATTTTTTGTACTTTATTGACATAATTTGACTTTGACGTTGTCCTGAGCGACTCACTGAACCACACAGGTCATAAATGTTTTCCTATAAGTCTACTTTTCTTATTTATTGCTTAGATCTAGTTGTTTATCTAGAATAATGTTTCAAGAAATATCTATAGTTCTCTAATTTGAATATAGGCAAGGTAATATTCGTCTCTAATTTTTTTTATGCCATTCATGGATTTTTGAGAACTACCCTTGTAATCACTGTAAATTTCATTTTACGATGCTAAGTTCTATGAAACTTTTCTTTTGCTTTCAAATGCTTTAAATTTAATTAAAAATTTAATAACAAAAAATGAGAATCGATCTTCGAATAAATAAAACAAATGAAGATACTTGTTCAGCTCGTGAATTGCGTTCATTGTACGTTCATATTTACTTATTTTTTTGTGTAATTGTTTCGTAAAAGTTTTTGCACGTAATTATATGGTATCAGGTATTCTTGTATAATACAAATAATTTTCACTGTTGTATGGTTTCAAGTATTTCTTTCTAATATATACACAATTACATGGTTTCAAGTAATTATTTTTATTTAACAACAATCATTTGTTTGCACACAGCAGCATGATAATAATGATAACCTGCAGCTTTGTTGAGATCGGCCAGAATACTGAGAAGAGTCCTGGAGACTCCAGTGGAAAACCATCAGCGAACACTGGTGTGAAAAACTCTCAAATTAGTAAATAATAATCTCTGCCAGACAACCAGACCTTGTGATAGTCAACAACAAAAAAAAAGAGAACCTACCAAATCGTGGACTTAGGCATTTTGGCTGACCACTGGGTAAAACTGAAAGAAAGCAAAAAGAGAGATAAGTACAAAGACCTTGCTTGAGAACTGGAAAAGCGATAGAACATGAAAATGATGGTAATACCAATTGTAGCTGTTTAAGAGTTTTTTGTATGGTTGCAAGTAATTATTTCTCATAATAATCATTTGCTTGCACAGTTATATGGATTCAAGTGATAATATAATTAATAATGATATAAATAATTAATCTTAGAAAGACTTGAAGCCCAAGGATTATTATTTGTCACTTGAATCCATATAACTGTGCAAGCAAATGATTATTATGAGAAATAATTACTTGAAACCATACAAAAAACTCTTAAACAGCTACACACAAAAAAATGTAAATATAGATGTACAATGAACACAATTCTCTAACGTTTAAGCATCATGGTGTTAAAATTAGTCAGTCCCAGTAAAAAATTTAGATTTTTTCATTTGTCAAGAATTAATATGACAATACATTTATTAATGCAAAATAATGAGACCTACATGTACAAATCTAGTTTGTTTCAATTTTCAACTCATTATTCACTTGTATTATTAAAATAGGTTTTCTTAAAATTATCCACATCAGGTGAGAGAAAACCACATTATCTGGCAAGCCATTTCACAGACCTACAAGTCAATTGATTAAAAAAAAATTCCTGATATTTAATTTGCATCTGTTTACTTAATTAATATGTTCATGACTTTTTAGTATCCACTGGCGAACATTGGCATAATGGTTAGAATGTTCTGGAGACTGAGGGTTTAATCCCAGGTTGTGTCATATCAAAGACTCAAAAAGTGTTACTTGATACCTCCTTACTTAATACTCAGCATTATAAGGTATGGATCAAGGGTAAGGGATCAATCCAGGGAAAGGAGTAGCATCCTCCTCTACACCTCAGTGTAGTAGCAATTGAAAAGGAAGTCATCCTCAACTGCAGTCAGCTAACTTACTTACCATGGTATCTACTAGTAATAAATATATTGTCAATTGATTTAAAATCATACATAATTTTTAACATTTCTATATAGTCACCCTGGATTCACCCACTTTTTAATTTTGTTAAACCTTATTCTTTCAAGGGGTGTCCTCATGGTGTAATGGTTAAAGTGATGAACTGCAGAATCGTAGTAAGTGAGTTCGTACTCCAGTCGCGCTATTACATTCACTTTCGGACAAATACCCTTGGGAAAGGTATGAACCCCCTTATCCTCCCAGCTATGGGTTAAATAGTACCACTACTGTTCTTCTAGGAGAACAGCATTGGCATTAAATAACCTACAAAGGTTGATATGCCATTATACAAAGAAACCAAACCAAACCTTATTCTTTCAGCCTGTTAATTGTGAATTCATATTCTGTAAATCAGGTACTAACTTGGTTGCATGTTTCTGAAAGTTTTCTAGGCAGATTTTGATCCCTTTTCCTGTCTGGAGATCATGTCTATACTCAAAGCTCAAGATGTATACATACATGAATATTACATAATTCTTGTCAATATACAAGTTACTGAGGCATGCTTAGTGTAACGGTTATTGTTATTGAAAATGGAATCAGCAGCCTGGGTTCAAATCCTGGACAAGGCTGTTTGCATTACACTTTACACTAATGTCTCTGGGAAAGGCATGAGTTTATATGTTCTCCAAGCTATGGTTAAATAATAGGGCAGAGTGGGTTGTATAGCACTGGACCCCGTGGTCCAGTTTAAGTTATAATCAGGCATATGTGCTTGGACCCAGATTTGAGTCATGTCCTACTAGACTCATCAGCCCCACATTGCACTAAGAGGGTTGATGACCAGCAAAGTCCAGCAAAGCTCGAGCCTCGGTTCATGCCCAACCTTCCTCTCCCCTAAACCCCACTATCATTGACTTTGTATCAAGTCCTGTCTGGTGGTAGGCTGAGACATTGGGTTCTTTAGAGTGGGTTCTTTAGCCTTGGTTCTTTAGCCTTGGTTAGCCAAGCATTGTAGGAGAAGGAAAATTGAATATAACATCGTCATACTCTGTTTAAAATTCCATCTTGTCACATCCTACTCCTGGTGGAGGTGTTGGTGACATAATTATTACATAATTCTTGTTGATATACAAGTATTTGTTTTATCATTCTTAATACCCTGTTGACCTTAGCAGTAAAATTCATTTAGTTTAAAGTTTCCAATATTGTGTTGTGTTGTGGAAGTTTATCTAATGTGTTGACAACATTCTATAGAATTGGTTGTTGATTAGTGTTGTCTTTGGTGATATAAGGACTGATAAGTCTTGTTTAAGGATATTGCCAAGCCTGCCTACCTGGTTGTTCAAAGGTGGTATGGTGTTGTTTATTTGATATGCCAGCCTTACATATTAAACACATAAGTTATATTTATGGTTTTAGGAATGATTACAAAGCTTTGGCGAATGTAGAGTACCCTTTTGTTGCCATTACTCCCAGGTCCACTCTGACCTATACCTGTTAAGGTCCCTTCTGTTGATCAAATAGAATTAAATCATTTACTATATGAAACCATTTAACTGTGTGGAAAGAAATGAGTTCTGGCTCGTTTAAAAATTATGTTTTTTACTAATTGTTTATTTACAAGTCATATATATATATATATACACGCACACACAACTAACCAGATAATTCCACCAATATTTGTTTAGCTTTTCCCTATCCCACACTGATCAGCTTGCCCTAAAAAACTGTTGTCCCTTTGTGTGACACAGAAGTTGCTGCTGCTTACAATAGAGCAAATCACTGTATTACATTTTATATTTTGGTTCTCCTCTTTGTTCACACAATTCTACATTTGTACTTGACTGAGTCAAAAGTTTTGCAATATTTTGGTAACACATGGCACAATTTGACGGCTCTGGTTGCTTTGCTGGGGTTGTGAAAGTGACAAACCACACTAGAAAGTCTGATGCCAATTTTGCTTGATACACTCCAAGTACTACTCATTGTATTTGCTGGCCTAGTCTGCTGGAGCTGCAGAATACACCAACTGCATTTCTGCAGAGGGGTAAGACTCCGTCAATGAGTGGCCCTGTCAATTGGGGCTGCAGAATACACCAATTGCATTTCTTTTGAGAGGTAAGACCCCATCCACCAACAAGTGTCCTAGATAAGACACTAAAGCATCTAGCCCAGTTGGCTGGGGCTGCAGAATACGCTGGCTGCATTTCTGCAGAGGGGTAAGACTCCCCCCAAAGAGTGTCCTAGATATGACACTAAACAATCTGATGGTGAAGCTCCAGTAATGCTTGAACTTTGCAGAATGCAGAGTACCTCTTCATTGCCTTCATTCCCAGGTCTTCTCTGGCCTGGAGTGGAAGCACCTGATAGGGTTCTATCTATGGGTCAAATAGAACTAAACTGTACTTATGTTAAACTGAATTGTTTGAAATAGAAGCGTTTATATGTATAAAAATGGATTTGGCATTGAATAACCTACAATGGTTGATGTGCCATCAAACCAAACTGTATTTGCCTCTATTGCTTGGAGCACAGTGTCAGAATTCATAGTATTAGGCTTACTTGACATTGCCTAATCGTTGAGGTTCTTGCAAGACAAACAAAATTTCTTCAACCATCTGGATGTGATTAACTGTTTGTTTACCTTTTACACAACAAATGTTTTTGGTTGCTTCCACAGCGTTATGGCCAAATTTGAACTCTTAAGGTATAAGTTCGCTAATTAGACTACATTACATGTTCATCTGTACTGCTTTCTAATCACATGCAGAGTGAAGCAATGCACATATCAGTACACCAACTCATATGATACTACTTACCAAAGTAGATTTCCTTCCATGACTTGAACTGTTTTGATCATGGAATATTCATACTGTAAACTGGCATGTACCAAAATATTACAAAACTTTTAACTTGTCCTTGTATTCCTCTTATTGTAGAATATACAAAAATTTGCTTCCTGTATTCTGTATCAGACTTATTTACTGAGTACCAAGCAAAGACAGGTGTTCTCTATGCAAGATATTAATTATACTTTTCTTTGATTATTCTTATCTTGTCTACAAAAATGTAAACTAAGTATATCTTCACAGACCTGAAAATTCCTTTTGCTGTAACTTTGCCAAAATAAAAAGAAGCATTTGATACTCATTCACTTCATTCCACCAGAAAAAACATTTTCTCTTTTGTATTGTTTATATTGTTTTTTTTTTTTTTTTGTTTTGTTTTTTTCTAATTTGTTTTTATTCATTTATTTTTTTATTTATTTATTTACTTGCAGTTCTTTTAAATGGGCAGTTTAACTTGTTGTCTTTGGCAACTAAGAGAGCACCATTGCTTTGCCAAAGTCAACAATTATGGACAGAAAATACAAGCAAAAAAGAAAAGCAAAAACAGTTAAGGTAAGTAACCAAATCTTACTAAAAAAAAAAATTTTCTAATAATGTCCAATTATTCTAAACTTGCTCAAGCACTCATGTACAGTTTGGTTGGTTGGGTTTTATGGCATGTCAACCATTGTGGGTTATTTAATGCTAAATTCTGTTTATCCATATATATTAAATAAGTATATGATTTGTGAACACATTTTGTAGATAACATTCCTAAACAAGCCTGAGTTCTTTTTTACACACAGTTAATTGGTTTCAAGTATTGCTATATAACAGTCACAATTTAACATCAGTTATTTGTTTGCACCCGGCTTGTTTTATTTGATCCATAGATATGGTTCTTCAGGTCAGAGTGGACCTGGGAGCAATGGCAATGAAGGGATACTCTACATTTTCCAAATTTCCAAGGCTGGAGCTTCACCATCAGATGGTTTAATGTCATATCTAGGATGTTCGTTGGGAGGTGGACGGTCTTACCCTTCTGCAGAGATGCAGTTGGTGTATTCTACAGTCCCAGCTGACTGGGCTCTCATCTACGTTGAGTTAGAGGTCTAGACTTGAATTACAGCTGGTTATAACGACAATAAAACCATTTACATTATAATTCTGCTTGTGTTTTGTCTGTTCACACTTTATGCTTTTCCACATAATGTCTCTGTAACCAAGTATATTCAATTACATTTCTTTCCCACAGCAAGTGGGATATTCTTCCACCCTTAATCAATTGGGATATTCTTCTATATTTCCTCCCCATGGCAAGTGGGATACTCTTCCATCCTTAATCAATTGAGATATTCTTCTACATAGATGTTGCTTGTTCAAATCAAACACTGTGTTCAAGTCTGATGAAATTGCCCTGCGTTAACTTCTATCCTCACTAAGTAGAATAGTAAACATAAATTAGTGCTTATTGGTTTGTTGAAAATTTTATGAACTCTGAGGATCCAGTGAGCTCAAAAGTTCTGATAAGGTCCAACAATATGCTGTTGAAGACTGAAAAAGAAAAAGAGCTCTGAAGATTCCTTGGTACCAGCAAAACCTTTATCTACAAAATAGAATATGCAACTATAAATTGATCTTGTAGTTTTGGTAGAATTAAATGCTAAAAAAATTACATGTGTATTAAGTATTTCATATATCAGTTTGCTGGTGATCTGATGAGCTCTGAAGTTCTTATAAGTTCCAACTATGTGATGTCAAAGGCTTAAAAGGAAAAAGAAAAAGAGCTCTGAAGATTACACATATACTGTTATCTACAAAATAGAATATGCAACTATAAATTGATCTTGTAGTTTTGGTAGAATTAAATGCTAAAAATTATATTCACTTTCTGACTAATACCCTTTGAGAAAGGTATAAACCCCCTTATCCCACCAGCTATGGTTTAAATAGTACCATTACTGTCTTTCTACAAGGATTGCTTTGGCATTAAATTACTCACAAAAGTTGATATGCCATTAAAAGAAAGAAAGAAAAAGGAAAGAAATGCTAACAAATGATATGTGAATTAAGTATTATATTGATTATTGTATATTGTATTATTTATTTCAAAGGCAACAATAGTACTTATATGTTATAAAATTACAAATCATCCTTTTTTTGCTCCTCTTGATTTTTTGTTTTGATCTGTGAAATTTTCGCAGGTCCTGTTAGTTCTTTAGTATTAATGGTAAAATGGTAAGTTTTTTTTTCATTATGCAAAACTGCTGAAAAGTTCTGGAATCTTCAAAGAATGTATTTCAAGGTCAAGATATATTCTACAGGATTCCCAAATTCCAAGGGCTCAAAAGGACAGTTACATCTTAGGGAAGAGGCACAGTAGGCTAAAAGTAACATGGGAGGGTGTGATTTCCACTAATTATACAATACTAATACACAATACAGTTGATCGATTTTTTTTTCATTGTGAATGAATATGTATTCAATTGTAAGTGGGATATGTGGATTAGTACAAAATTTAGAGGGATAAATTTTGTTTTTTAATTTTGGTAAATTTCCTTTTTGTTTTGTTTGTTTTTTTTTTCTTTGCTTCTTCCCATTTTCTCTTTTGATTTATTTATTTTTTCCATTTTATCATATTTCTTTGGTGAATTGCTTTAAATTGTATTATGAATATTATCAAAAGCAAAATTGAATCTTTTATCACATTTAAAAAAATAAGATATTGTTTATTTAACAATCTGCTGCTAAACATTTTCGATGATTTTCTATTTGTAAGTACGTCAGGTACGTCTACCCCATACCAATATGAGTTGACAAATCTATTTATTTCTTACATTATGAAACAACAAATTTCCTCATATTCTGTTGTGTGTGTTAGTTGTCTGTCATCTCATTTCCATTCCAATATGAATTATCAAATCTACCCATTCTGACATGAAATAAAAACATTTCTCATGTTCAGTAGTGTGTATGTTAATTTTCTATAATCTCAACCGCCCCTCCACCAAAATAGGTCTTTGAAACAAGTGATGCAGATTACACTAATGTTCTTATTAAGAATGTTTTGTTTTTTTTAATGTATATAAAATTGGATTATTTCTGCCTTTCTGCTTGAAGTAAAAGTAACTGAAATATTAAAGTATGTTCTATCCTTCTTAAGGGAGAAATGTGGGCAAGGGACAAATTATCAAGTTTTAGGAAAATATTAGTCATGAAAATTGTTCTGCCATCTGCCATAGAAAAGTAATTAGTGGGCTGCATGTTTATGACCACTGTTATATACAAGGAAATTTTCAGATTTTTTAGGAGTGTCATTATACTGTATTTTGGTTTGTTTTTTGTTTGGATTTTCGCTTCAAAATAATTATACTACATAATTTTTTTACATCCTCTGAACTACATATAAACCTCATTAGTAATTAAGTTAATTATTTTAGAAAGACAATTATTAAATTCTATTCTTTTTGAAGTTGTGTTTTTTTCAGCCATATGGCTTCCTACTGTTTTTATTTATACTCCTTCTCTCCATAAGAAACAAAATCTTTAAAAATATCAAAACCTCACCCTTGTTCCAATAAGTATGCATACCAAATTCAGTATAATTCTACATCAAAGAATTTGGCTGTCTTTAAAGGATAGAAAAACAAACCCTAAGGGTGTTGTCATTAAACTTATTTATATACCTGAATGTGTTACCATCCTATCACTGAGGGTTTGAATATGCTGACTGTATCCCTTGCAAAGGGTTAAGACACCCTCCTACCAAAAATGAGGTGTCCTGGATATTACACTAAATTGGAGATTTGTAGTGTACCTCTTTATTGCCATTACTCCAAGGTCCACTCTAACCTGGAATGGTAGTACCTGTTAGGATCCCATCTATGGGGCAAATTGATATGTTTGAAAATTAGTTGTATTAAATAGGAATACTTGATATCATATAATTGTAGATTATTTGTATTAGTAATAGTCACTTGAAGCTATCATTGTTTACTAAGGTTTATTATTAGTTACTTTAAACCATATAACTGTGTGAACAAATGATTATCGTTAAATAGAAATAATTACTTGAAACAATATAATTGTGTATGGATTAGTATTAGGTAGGAATTTTTGAAACTATACAACTCTATGCATATTAGGTTTGGTTATTTGGTTTAACAGCATATTAACTCTTGTGGGTCATTTAATGCCAAATCCTGTTTTTATATAAAATGATTTGTAAGTGAATAATTTGTTGGTAGCTTTATTTTAAAATGAGTTAGAATTCATTGGTTTGCACATAGTTAAATTGTTTCAAGTATTACTATCTAACTCTAATAATTCTTTTTAATATTAATCATTTGTTTGGATACAGTTTTAATGATTTTTAAGTATTACTATCTCAGTGCAATTGGCCCTCAGCCACCACCTTATAGTACCTTTAAGATAAAATTAGGTTGGGTACTTATTTCTTCAAACTGCTCTTGTAGTAATCGTATAAGTGTTATGTTATATTGCAATATATTGAAGAGACATGACACTTTCCTTAATAAAAATATAAGTCTTTCATCTTTATTTCTTGAAGGGTTTGAAATTGTCTGTAAGTATGAGAGAAAGAGACAAGGACAAGGAGACGAAGGATTCAGACACAGTCTAGCAGAGGACTGCTATATTGACCCATATCTTCATATCTTTATTTGTGATTTCATATTCAGGGCCTTATGTCTTTGCTTCCTTGATGAGAGGTTCTCGATTGAGGTCTGCTATCAGTCACTGCCCCCCACCTTCTCCCTGGTGGTACCCAGAACAACTTCTGCCCTGACCTATTTGTGGCTGCAACTGGTTGACCATCACTGACAATGTGTACCTTTGTATATATAATTTCATAACACCTACGCATTCCGGTTGTGATTAATGTGATCTGCTTCTGCTTGTCTACACATACGAGCTGTCTTCCTGTTTATACAGTTGGAACATCCTATCCCAGAAATCCTTGATTGACCACTCTGTCAAATGTCAATATGCATCAGTTAGGGCTTGAAATGACCAGCTGATTGAGCAGATAAGGTTTCTCTCACTGCCCATTTAGCCCAGTAAGGGCCAAAATGGAGTGTTGCTAGTCACATGACCACTTTGGTTACCAGGTCAAGAACTGCTCAGCCACCAGGATCCTGTCCTTAAGCATTATGGATCGCCAGCAGGTGGACTTGTTGGGGGAGACAGTCAGCAGAAGTGCAGTCGGTGTATTCTGCGGCTTTGGCCAACAGGTATGCAAATTATTTGTATTAGATAGGAATGCCCAATACCATACAACTGTAACTTATTGGTATTAAGAATGGTTATTTGAAGATATAATATTTACTAAGGATTATAATTAGCTACTTGAAACCATATAACTGTTTGCAAAGAAATGATTATTGAAGCCATGATTGTTTATAAATTATTAATATTGGACAGAAATACTTGAAATCATATAACGGTGTGCAAAAAAACTCTCAAGAAACAACTGCACAAAAAAGGTAGTTATAAAAGCATAATGTATATGATTCCTTGATCTCTAGGCATAAAATAACCCTTGATAGGTTGAGATGCTGTTAAAATTTATCTATCATGAATGTATTACACTGAAACAAACTAAGTCATATAAAATAATGACTTAGAATTGGAGTGATTCAAAACCATATTAATTGGCTGGCATTCTAAAACCATAACTGATAGGTGAATAAGTACATAGGTAATATGCATGATAAAATATTTCTACACTGCATTCTTTAAAAAATAAAAATAAAAAATTAGTTAATTGTTGGTATGTAATTATTTGAATTAAATCTTTTCTAATCCCAAAAGTTTATTGAAGAAATTTTCAGTTTCATTTATTTATTCATCTATTTTTTGTTCTTTCAAATGATTTCCTGTTTGAATCAAATAGTTTTTTTGTACAGATAGCAGCTTTTTTTTTTTTTAAATTTTATGATTAAATTTTTATACAGAATGTTGTTTTTTTCAAAATAAGGTCACAAATTTAAGTATATGTATGTTGAGATAGTAGCATAAATACAGGCCACTCAATTTCTCTTTATTCTTTAAGAATTCATGTTAATTTTATTTGTTTAAAGTTCCTCAGATTAAATGAAATATACTATTAATATTACTAGTTTATTGAATAACAACAGCAAACATGACCAATTGCATACAAGGGTACCAAGTGGCTTTATAGGTGTTATTTGGACCACTGTGATATATGATCCATAATCTTGTGACTTGGATGGTAAAGCAGAGATGGTACATAGACTTTGGCTTGCCCAAAGCAGAAAGAAACAGGAATTTAATTCTTTAATTCATTTTTCTCTAAAATATTTACTTTAAACATTTCAGTATGTTATGGATTTGATCTATTTTAGAATTGATTTTTCTTTTTAAATAACAGCTAATTTTTGAAAATTAATTTTGATTGAAATTTTTAAAATAATTTTTTTTTTTTCTAAATAATTCAAATTTTATAAAACTAAGTTTCTTATAAAATAGACAACAGAGAAATTAGCTGTATAACATACAAAAATAATACTGTCATTTTTACAGGTATTGTTTTAGATTTTTCTACAAGGTAAAACGTTTTTATTGTTTGTCATGTTTTTCTGTTTTGTTTTTAAGGCAGTGTAATTCACTGATTTAATGTTAGAAATTGGTTATTATTTTAGTCTTTGTCATTGATATTGCCACAATCATTTTTCTGTTTATCATCAGATATAAAAAAAAAAATTTTTCTTTTCTTTTTTTTTGAATTGTTCTAAATATTTTAATTGATTACTTTTAAATTGTTATCTATTAATTCATCACCCAAATTTGTTAACTTAAACAAAATTTGTCTTTTCTTTATGCAGTGTTGTGCCTATCTGCAACCAGAGTACAGCTCCGGCCCCAGTTAAACGTCAGAAATATTCACCTTTTCAGAGTCCAGTTGATAAGGTTGATTTTGTTCTTGCAAGGCTTGATGACTTGCTAAATTGGGGCAGAAAAGTGAGTAACTTTTTCCATTCTTTCAAATTCTTTTTTTTTTCTTTATTAATAAAGTCAGAAGTTATGATTTTTATCTACTTATATATGAAATGATCAACAGGATAATTTCACCAACCCCTCTTTGTGGATGGAGGAAATACCAAGGCAGTCAACTAAGAACCTGGCTAGCCACTGTGAAATCTGAGTTCGAATTCATGTCCTGTCCCTATCTTTACAGTGTCCATCAATGGAACTATGAATGACTGAACATTGTGAGAGGTGATGCTGCCAATCATCAAGCATCAAGTAGTAATTCAAAGTGTCAATTCAACATAAGGAGCCAGCTTAGCCCACATTGGGTGAATGCCATCACACACTCACACACATATAATACATTGTGACTTATTGTCTGTTTAATATAGAAAAAAACTATATATTGCATATTCTTATGTCCATCTGTATTTTGAAGAATCTCAGCCATACAAGTGGGATGAGAAGGTGGTATATAGAAAGTATGGACTATGATATAATGAATATACTATTTAATTTATTTTCTAAAAAATAATCCCATAAAAATTTAGATATATCCAAAACTCACTTTCTTCTTTTTTTCTTCTCTCACTATAACTTTCTGTGCTACTTAGTAGGTTTGGCTCAGAATACACTGACTGTACCCACTGCAGAGGGATACTTCCTCCTTTGGGAAGGTATCCTGGGTATGATGCTAAACTGCATCTGGTGGTGAGATTCTAGTTCTAGAGACCTGAGAAGCATAGAGTACTCCTTCATTGCCATTACTCCCAGGTTCACTCTAACCTGGAGTGGTAGTACTTATTAGAGTTCCATCTACAGATCAAGTAAATCTGTTTAAGAATTATTCCTATACAAGATGACCACATGCAAAAAAATAACTTAAACAACTATGCAAAAAATGTAAATAAGATCATGCAAAGAAAACTAACTTCTCGGCATAAAATAACCCTAGACAGGTTGTTATGTCATTAAAATCAATCTATAACTTTCTATACTTTGGCTTTCTTCCTTCTCTGCATTACTTTGTTTTATTGTTTTGTTTTGTTTTTGTTTTTTTCAATTTCTCTTTCTTTCCAACTTATTTCCTTTTTTTCTTTCTTCTTCTCATGCTTTCTTTCTACTATTTTACTTGAATGGTTTAAAAGGATTTCAATGGACTAATGCTCCTGCATTCTCAACTCACCAGCACAACTGATGCCACCATCTTGAATCCATAAACAAACAAAACTGCCCATCCATACATAAATAAAATCCCATCATTTATGCATTCTTGCTTTGCAAAACATAATTTTTTTTTTTTTACAGCTTTCAAAATGTTCAGTTTAAGCATATATTAATCATCATCATCATCAGGTTGTGCTGATTACTCAAATTCTTTTCTTTCTCATCATCTGTTCTTATAGGCCATCACTCTTGGCCAGTCCTCTAGAAAGTATTTTGTGTCCACACAGAGCTGAAGTATGTTAGTTTTTGGTAGTCAACCAACACTTCTGTGTCCATGTGTAGAAGTCCATAGGAAAATGTCACTTTGAGTTTTTCCTTACTTTTCCAGCTGTGGCCAGCAGGTTTTGTTTATTTTACTTGGATGATTTATGAGATGGGAAGTTAGTAGCCATACAGCTGCTGTTTTGCCGGGTGCTGCTTATATGGTTGCACCATGTGGATTTTAATGAAACGCCTGAAGAAAGCTAAGTGGAAACTACACAAGGATGCTGCTGTTTTGAATAAATGTATAAATACTTATCATACAAGTCAACCTTTAAAGCCTGAAAAAATTTCTACAAAACTAAGGGTTGACTTATATGTTAGAGTTAAAATTCAAACCTTTACCACAGAATGGTCAACCAATGGTACAGTACTCCTAACAATCAATGTACGCCACTTCCAGTTACTCCAGTAGACTGCCACAAACATTTCCAATTTAAATTCATGTTAAGTGAACAAATTTAACAAATATAAAATAATAAAACTGTAATACAGATTAAGCATTATATTAACACTATTTCACATGCCATTTCCAATAGCTGATGCACTGACTGTAAACACTAATCGGAACATCACAGTAGCCTACTGTTTGTAGGTATAGGTCTAACTAGAATTTGGAGCTAAAAACTTTGACGTCAACTTACATGCTGCAATTCATGGTAGTTATATTTCCATCATTTAAAAACAAAATTACAAATTGTTTGATGAATATTAATAAAAGAATAAGTGACTGATACAATATATTGGTGTTACTGTTAAAATATAAACTGAAACTAAATTTTAAAAGTAGAAAAATCATCTGCTTTCAAAAAAAAAAAAAAAAAAAAAACAGTTCCTAAAACTTCTGACCACGAAAAAAGAGAAAGAACACAAAAGAAAAATCAAGCCAAAAAGAATACCATAATTAATTGTTTATAACATGCATTCATATATAATACACACTCCTAACTTTTGGATGCAAAATTCTGGAAAAAACATCTCTTGTGTATAATTCACATTAACATTTTGGAATTTATAGTAGCTAAATTTATACTAAGTTCAACATTTGTTCAACTTCTTATCTGGTTTGTATCGACTAAAAATAAGAATTTATATAGTTTATAAAATGTTTTTTATAGCATTTAGAGCAAAGGCAAAGACATGTTCACATGAAGATGTATCAAACTTTCAGTGAAAATAAGTTCACAATAGAGACAAATTATGAATAAACAAACATTCCAGTGGCTATTTCTCTGTAGTGGTATGAAACAAAAGTGTTTGTTAAACATTAGTTATTGTATTTGATGGCATATAAGGTGTACTTCTTTTTTTTTTTTTTTAACTAAAAATATCTTTTAAAAATCCCCTGTGTCTTATATGCCATATGAAGGTTTAAAATTTGTGATAGTCAGCCGAAATTAACAACCTGGCTACTCCTAATAGTTTGGACTTTAGAGTAACTGTCATATACCTATTGTCATTATTTAAAAGGCTATTATGCCGATTAAAAGTGTTATCATTGATAATATTCATTATATTGATTTTATCACTTTTAATATTAGTACTTAGTTTCACTAAGAAATTTTTCTTGATTTGCCCTGCTACAGTAGTTTGACCATACTGTCATTCTATCCTGAATATGTGAACACATGTAGCCAGAAAAAAAAAATTAATATTTAATCCTTGTGTATAATAAGCACCCCTTGCTTTTAGGCTTAAAAATCTGGTAACAAATGCGTATCATACATGAATGTATGATACGCATACATTCATGTATGTACTTATATGATACTTATATGATACTTATATGTACTTATATGATACGCATACATTCATGTATGTACTTATTTGAAAAAAAAAAGGATAGCAGTATTCTCTTCTCTGTTGACACTTTCAGGTCAAAAAGTCATTAACAGCAAATATGTCACCATCATATTAACTTTTCAGCCCACTCTCATTGTTACATATGTATATAAAGGTATGTTCAAAAAAGACTGAGATTGAAGCTGTATTTACCAGGAAAAAATGACTAGTGGATGAAATGTTAATTTTTTACAATATAATCTTCGACATTCATCAGCTTTATTCCAGCAAGTTTTCCATTGGTGAAGCTGTTTATGTTTGTTTGTTTTTTGTTTTTGTTTTTTACTGCCCTCCTTATTGGCAAATCTTACCTCTGAGATGAATTTTAGGAAGCAAGAAAAAAATTACATGTAACTAAATCTAGTGAGTATGGTGTGTGATGAACTTTCACAGTCTTGTGTTTTACCAAAATTATTTAGCTCAAAAAATATCAAGATTGGCTTCATAATTTTTTTCTTCAAATTGGCAATGATTCAGTTAGTCATCACTTTATTAAATAACATGGCACATCTTTATTTAAATTTAGAATTTTAAAAATTATAGCTTCAGTCTTGATACTTTTAAACTCTGTTGGCAGTTGCCCAGTTGGCTGGGGATGTAGAATACACCGACTGCTTCTCTGCAGAGGGGTAAGACCCCCGCCACCACCACCAACAGGTGTCCTGAATATGACACTAAATAATGATGGTGAGGTTTCTGTAATGCTGGAACTTTGGTGAATGCGGAGTACATCTTTATTGCCATCACTCTCAGGTCCACTCTGGCCCAGAGTGGTAGCACCTGATTAGGGTCCTATCTATGGGTTGAATAGAACTAAACTGTGGTTTCTTGAGTTTACTGTTTTTTGCATTTAAACTGCATACTTATGCTAAACTGAATTGTTTAAAATAAACTGTTTTGACATTTAACCCTGTGTATTGCCTAGTCGGCTAGGGCTGTAGTATACACTGACTGCACCTCTGCAGTGGGGTAAGACAACAAGTGTCCTGGTTATGACACTAAACAATCTGATGGTGAGATTCCAGTGATGCTAGGGCTTTGGGGAATGCAGAGCACCCCTTCATTGCCATTGCTCCCACGTCCACTCTGGCCCAGAATGGTAGCACCTGATAGGGCCCTATCTATGGGTTAAATAGAACTAAACTGTATACTTATGCTAAACTGAATTTTTTGAATTAGAACTGTTGACTAATCTGAAAAGCTTGAAATAGAAATGTTTATGACAATTAAACTGTGTACTTATACTAAACTGAATTGTTTGAAATGGAACAGTTTTTGATTTTGAAACTGTACTTATGCTAAACTGAATTGCTTAATATAGAACTGATTTGACATTTAACTGTGTGTAAACAAAAGCTATACTATACTAAACGGAATTAGCTGAATTACAACTGTCTGACTAAACTGAATAGCTTGAAATAGAAATGTTTTTGACAGTTAAACTGTGTACTCATGCTAAACTGAATTGTTTAAAATAGAACTAATTATTTGTTTAAAAATGGATTTGGCATTAAATAACCTACAAAGGTTGATGTGCCATAAAACCCAACCAACCAACCATCTGTTGGCAGGGCTTAAAATATACTGACTGTATACACTGCAAAGTGGTAAACCCCCCCCCAAAAAAAAAACCCCAGATGTCCTTGGTATGACATCAAACTGCATCTGGTTGTAAGGCTCTAGTTCTAGGGATCTGGAGAGTGTGGCATACCATTACTGCCATTATTTCCTGGTTCACTCTTACCCAAAGTGGTAGTGCCTGTTAGTGCCTATAGGTCAGATAGATCTTTGTGTAAATTATTTGTCTTAGGTAGGAATACTTCATATTGTATAACTGTGTGCAAAAAAGCTCATATGAAACTACACAAAAAATGTAATTATAGATGTACAATGTATGCAGTTTGCTAACCTCTTGGCATTAAATAACCTCAGATGGGTTGACATGCCATTTTAATTAATCAATCTTGATCCTTTTTGATCACACCTTTTTATATATATATATATATATATATTTTTTAAAATGAGTAGCTTCACAAGATTTGTATTGAAGTTTTTATCCGTGATTATTGTGTGTATTCTACGTGCTAGAGTGTAAGGGATGGATTTTATACAGTTTTTGGGGTTGTGGCTTTTGAAGTGGAGGTATTGTTGGGTGTCTATGGGATAATGGTAGATATTTGTGATGATTTGGCCATTTACATTTTTTATAAGGATCTCCAAAAATGATAGTTCTTTTGAACTGTGTAAACCTAAAAAACTTGCCTAAAAAACTACACACAACCCTACACCAGAGAGGATATCCAATAACGTTAATAAATAAAGGATTTGAATTAGTAGAAAAAAATACCACAAAGAGAGTTATGGAACCCAAAAAAGCACCACAACAAGATACTCTTAGCATACATTGCAACCCACAACTAAAACAACCCAGAACTATTCAGAGAAATAATTAAAAATCTAAAAGAACTTAAAAGCAATGACAAAATCAACAAAAATCATTAAAAGCCAGAGACAACCCAAAACATCTTTTAAAATACTCACCTCTTCTACATTCAAAGAAAACACAAGGGGTTACCAAATGCAATAATAAACAATGTAAAAATATGTGATATAATTATAGAAGGAAAATTCTATACCTTTAAAAACCTGGAAACAAAATTCAAAATAAATAAAAACTTAAGCTGCAACTCAAAAAATGTAGTCTACATAATTGAATGTTGCAAGTTCAAAGAAATTTACATAGTCAACACAGGCCCTTAATACAAGAATATCACTTCACAAGTGCAATATTAAAATGACAGAAAATAGAAAATTAAATGTATCAAAACACCTATATGAATGTAGTCAAGGTGAATTTAAAATAAGGCCCATATACCAAACTAACGATTACATGCAACTTCAAATAAAGGAAAAATTTATTGATAAATTTAAACCAAAGTTGAATAAAACATGAATCACACACACACACAAATGGACACAAACATACATATATATATATATATATATATATATATACAAATTATTAGTAAAAAATAATTACCAGTAAATTTCAAACCACACTACCACACACACACAAAATCTCAAGACACACACTCACACACATACAGAAAAAATAACTGTAAGTGAAATCCGAAACCACTTCCACTCACACACTCACAAACAACAACAACAAAACATATCAAAGGCCAATGCAGAGTAAAGCAGGCTATAGTAAACATACTCTTTAAGAAAAAGAGAGGAGTGACCTCTATATAAACCCATAACCAACTAAAAAACCATTCAAAATGCAAACATGAGTGAGTTCAAGTCTCATTGACAAGGCCTTGTGCCATATATGTTCTTTGACAAAAGCAACAAGCTAGAAACATACATATGTAAGAATGAAATAAAAAAAATTAAATCCTAAAAAAATACAAATCTCTTCATGGACCTACTCATTTTAAAATATTTTTTTTTCTCTTTGGACCTACAACAAAAAAATTATGTGTGTATGTATGTATGTATGTCACCTTGTATTTTCTGATATAATTAGGATGCATGACTTTCAACTTTCCCCTTATATTCTTTAAATTTTTGCATTTGTCTCAAAAATCTATCTGTAAATTCTTTGTTTTTGATTTTAAATATTTAAATTGTCTTGTTTTATTTTTTATTTTAGTGCTCTTTATGGCCCCTGACTTTTGGTTTAGCTTGTTGCGCTGTAGAAATGATGCATATTGCTGCACCTAGATATGACATGGATCGTTTTGGTGTGGTATTTCGTGCCAGTCCCCGTCAAGCAGATGTTATTATTGTTGCAGGAACTCTTACCAACAAAATGGCTCCAGCCCTCCGAAAGGTACCAAAAAAAAACCCAACTCATCAACTCTAATTTGGATTTTCTATAACTAATAGTAGGGTCAGTCAAAAGTTTTGCAATATTTGCATATGTGCTAATTTCTGGGATAAACTCCAGGAACTTGAGGGAATCGAACTGATGCTACATCCAGCATATAATCTGGGACTAATTCCCTCAGATTATTACTTGTTCTGATCCATGGCTCACTTCCTGTGCACATGATGTTTCAACAACTAAGAGAAGGTGTAATAGAAGCTTCAGTGAAGGAATTCTTCACTTTGAAGGATAAGAACCAGTATCATCCAGCTTATAGTCTGGACCTAGCCCCTTCAGATTATTATTTCAGAGCCATGGCTCACTTCCTGCTCTCTGGAAGCTTCCATAAAGTAGTTCTTCTCCTTGAAGGACAAGAACTGGTATCAGCATGTGATAAAAGAACTGGCAAACAGGTGGCTTCAGACAGTGCAACACAATTGCCCCTACTTTGAATGTTAGGCTGCTTTTGTTGTAACTTCAAGAAAAAAACAAATAAGTTACAAAATATTACAAAACTTTTGACTCACTGTAGCATCTTGAAATTATCCTTCTAGACTCTTAATTTCTGACAGGTCTTTCCAGCTGTAAAAATCTAGTAAAACTTTTTTAGTCTTTTGGAGTGAAGAGCAACTCTAGTCACCTAAATATTCCTAATGTGTGAGGATAAGATGCAACTTTAGTCCACATAAATTTTGGATCTTCTGCAATATTACCTCTAAAGATCCTTGTTTTCAATATACCGTAGCCCTAAAGTAAAAAAAAAAAAAATACTTTATTACTTCTAAATCTTTTGTAAAACTTATTTTTAGTTGTATCAGTGAATAACAATTCTCTTATAAACAAACTCGTGCGATATAAAGATGTCAATTGTGTATTGTAATCGTGAGATGCAAATAAATTTTTTATTTGCAAGCCTTTTTGTTTTATGGACAAAAGTACATTCCAGTTATTAACTTCGTTGCCAAATGTGCCTCAACGAAAGGTTTTGGTTTCTTTGTTTAATGGCATATCAACCTCCATGGGTCAGATAGATCTTTGTGTAAGTTATTTGTATTAGGTAAGAATACTTCATATTGTATAACTGTGTGCAAAAAAGCTCTTATGAAACTACAAAGCCATCCAAGTAGAAGAACAGTATTGATACTATTTAACTCCTAGCTCAGAGGATAAGAAGGGTTCATACCTTTCTCAAGAGTATTATTCAAAAGTAATCATAGTAGCATTACTGGAGTTCAAACTCACTCACTATGGTGTTGCAGTCCAGCACCAAAAGGGTTAAGGAAGTTTTACCTTCTTTTTTAAATACTTAACATACTTGTAGTCCTGTTGATAGGGTAAGACCCTGCTCCTAAAAAGGGTGTCCTGTATATGACACTAAACTGAATTTGGTGATGATGCTTCATTGCCATTACTCCTAGGTTTGTCCTGTTTGGATACCATCAGTGGGTCAAATAGATTTGAAAATTATTAGTATTGGATAGGAATCCATGACGCCATATCAACTGTGTGCAAAAAATTCCTCTTAAGAAACAATTAAACCAAAGATGTAAATATAAACGTACAATCTATGCAATTTCCTAACCTCTAGGCATAAAATGACCTTAGACATGCCAATAAAAGCAATACATATAATTGTCAATCCTTGATTTATAGTCACAAAATTTATAGAAATGATTTTTGAAGCAGAATTATTTCTCATGTATAGGTCAGTTTTTTGCCTAAAAACTCAAGTTACAAAATGTTATTGAGCATAATGACTGGATATGCTTGATTTGACTTTTTCACAAAAGAAGAATTTAAAAAAGAAAAGTGTTATACTCTTTGCTGCTATAAATAATAAAGAAAATTTTATATTTAAGGTTTATGATCAAATGCCAGAACCTCGATGGGTGATTTCAATGGGAAGCTGTGCAAATGGAGGAGGTTATTACCATTATTCTTATGCTGTGGTACGTGGATGTGATAGAGTTATACCAGTTGATATTTATGTACCAGGTAAGATTTTTTTATTCTATGCAAGATTTTGCAAATCGGAATTTTATCTATATATTATTAAAATCTTCATTCTATTTGTGACTGTAATTCAGAAAAAGAACAGCTTATCATGATTTTTATTTGAGCAATGGCACTTAAAATACTCTAACTTAAAGAATAAAGAAATTTTCAATCCAATGTTCTTGGTTTTGGTTTTATGGCATATCAACCATTGTTGGGTATTTAATGCCAAATCCATTTTTATACATATAAACTGTTCTATTTTAAACAATTCAGTGTAGCTAAGTACAGTTTTTTGCTTATACTCAGTTAAATATCAAAAACAGTTCTATTTCACACAATTCAGTTTGACATAAGTACACAGTGTAGTTCTATTTGACCCATAGATAGGACCCTATCAGATGCTACTGCTCTAGGCCAGAGTGGACGTGGGAGCAATGGCAATGAAGGGGTACTCTACATTCCCTAAAGCCTCATTACTGAAGCCTCACCATCAGATTGTTTAGTGTCATATCTAGGACACTTGTTGGGAGAGCCTTACCCCTCTGCAGAGATGCATTTAGTGTATTCAGCAGTCCCAACCAACTGAGCCAAATCCAATTTTCAAACAAATGAAGATTTTCTGGATTTGCATTTTGCTGAATGTTTTTTAATCATCCAAATATGGAAATAACTGAAATGCTAATTAGAATCTTTCACTCCTTCATAAAAACAACCGGCATTCAATAAATAAGGAGAATATTTTTGAAGAAAAAAAAGAATTTTTTTTTTCTGAATTTTTTCCATAAATGCTGTTTGTAATTGGGTTATATCAAAAATCATTTCTATCTTGTAAAAATATTTGTTTTGAGGTTTTTCAAAATGGCAAAAAATCAGGGTGCTCCAGGCTTGAGTAGAGATTTGTCATCAAAATTTTGATGGTTGAGAAGAGCAAACCATGTAAAATTTATAAAAGAATTTGTGATGTGTATGGAGAAATGTGTTTTAGATTTTTTTTAAAAAACTTTACAAATGTGCTAAACCTGGGTTTTCTACTATGAATCTCATCTGAAAAGACAGTCTATGATGTGGAAAAACACTCTGATTTTCAGGGAAAGAAAAGGTCTGGGTGCAGTGGTCAGTTATGAAGGTCATGTTGGCAGTTTTCTAGCACATGATATGACCCATGACTAAGAATTTCCTTGAAAAAATGCAGCTGTAAACAGTGCTTCCTACTACAAACTCCTTTGGCAAAATTCCTCCTTTTTTTATTGAACGACTCTCGTAGAAAGGTTAATATCGTCATAGACTGCTGTTACCAGAACCAAACGGGTTCATGTAATAGTTGTTAAATTCACATATAAATTTCATTCATTTAAATACAACAATTATGGAACAAAGGTATTTCTTTTGTAGCACTATATGACAATAAATAAATAGTAACAAAAAAATTCAGAATATTTGGAGAAATATTCTATCCAGAGTTACCTACCATGCTTACATTGTATTTAAATGATTATTAAAATGGATGAATAAAAACTTGTGACTGACAATAACTTCTTTTTTTTCTTCTTCTTCTATATATAACATTTATTTAGACACCCTGTCATAATCTTGTAGCTTATTATTATTATTGTTATTGTTATTATTGACTGTGAATTTTGATGTTTATAGATGGCAAAGTGCCAAAACGAAGTTATAGTAAATAAATTTTATCTTATTTCCTGGTATCCATTGTTAAATACTTATATTGTAAGCTATTCTAAAATCAACAAAAAACCAATGACTCATCAATTTTCTGCAGTTCATCCTGTCACTAAAATTTCACTAATTTTCCATGATTACATAATTTAAATTTCTCCTTTTAATTAGCACTTAAACTCATTTTTTCCTTTTTTCCTCTACCGTCTTTTTTTTTTTAAATTCTGATATGAAGCCTCTAAATCTGAGAATTTTTTCCCCTTATTTTATAAATACCACATTGTATTAGATTGTCAGTTCCTGAATGATTTCTTGCTTATAAAATGTGTATTCTGTATTGAGGAGAGCCGCCATGATTGACCCACTTGCTGGCAAATAATCAGGGGAGATAACAATGCATAACTATTAATTAGGTTAATTTATGCAGGTTAAATTGCTTTTTTAACCACGTTATTTCTTTATCAGCAGCAGTATCATTATCATCATCATTTCAACATATAGTTATAGTTATTGTTTAGCTTGGTTAACAGGTTTACTAATTTAAAAAAATTATTGATTTTTTTGTATAAATGTAAAGATCCAAGTTTACAATTTTCTATAACACTGTTGTATTTACGTATGTTTCAACTACTTTTTTTTGGGGGGGGGGGGTGAAGACCATTCTGTTTGAGATTAAATGACTGATTTTAGAGATCCCTAACACCTTGTTATTGACTAAGTTCAGAGTCTAAATTTATTTTTTGTTTAAGATGTATGAGGGTCATTAAAAAAAAAAGGTGACTTTGGCTTAAGGAGTTTGCAATAGGAAGCACTGTTTATAACCACATCATTTCCAAGGAAATCCTTAGTCATGAGTCCTGTCATGTTCCAGAAAACTGTCAACATGACCTTCTTTACAGACCACTGCATTCAGAACTCTTTCCTTACCAGAGAATCAGTGTGTTTTTCCACATCATAGACTATCTTTTCATCTTATACTCATCATGGCAAACCCATGTTTCGCCCATTTGTAAAGCTTTTTTTACTAAAACATGTTTCTCCATACACATCACACATTCTTTTATAAATTTTACATGGTTTGCTCTTCTCAACTAGCAAAAACTTGATGACAGACCTCTGTTCAAGCCTAGAGCACCCTGATTTTTTGCCATTTTGAATGATCTCTAAAAGCAAACATTTTTACAAGATTTAAATGACTTTTGCTATAAACCAACTCCAAACAATGCAGTGTATAAATTAATAGAAAAAAAATCATTTTGGTTTTTTCAAAAAAAATTCTCCTTATTTATTGAATAACCCTCATAATTCAAATTAAAGTTCTTGCTACGATTTATGTTACAATTATTACAACTGATTTTTTTAAAATTTAAGTAAACTTTATTATAAAAAAAATTCCCTTCAATTCACTTTTTAACTAATGCTTCAACATTTATTTGCATAATCCTCATAATTCCTGACAGTTTATTTACATAAGGATCAGTATGTAGTATCTGTGCCGAAAGAAATCCCCACAGTCATCTTAAAAACTATAAGGTATAAAAAAGATATTTAAATTATTGATTCATTAAATTATAACATACAATTTCAAATTGTTAAAATTTGGAGGAATGATTAGTAATAATAATAATAATAAAAGAATATAAAAACCATTCATTTTTTTGTGTGGATTAGAATATCCCTGTTGTGTAGTGGTTAATATGCTGGGCTGCAACATCATAGTGAATCCAAACCCCAGTTACTTAGTTATGTTCATTTTTGGACTAATACCCTTGGGAAAGGTATAAACCCCATTATTCCCTCAGGTAAGGGTTAAATAATACCACCACTGTTCTCCTACAAGGTGGGCTTTGGCATTAAATAAGCCATGAAAGTTGATATGCCATTAAACACTGAAACAAAACTAAAGAAAGAGGAGTATCCAGAATATGACACTAAACTGCATCTGATAGGCTTGAATTCTGGAGATCTGTGAAGTGTGGAATATCTCTTCATTACCATTATCCCCAGGTCTACTCTGACCTGGATTGGTAATATCTGTTAGGGTCTCATCTATGGGTCAAATAGAACTGTTCCATCATTTACTAAGGATTATTATTATTACTTACTTGAAACCATACAAGTGTGTGCAATTTATTTGTATTAGATTGGAATATTTAATAAAGTATAACCATATACAAAAAAAAACTCTTAAGAAACAACTACTCAAAAATTATTAATATTGAACATACAGTAGATGCAATTCCCTTATCTCCAAACATAGAATAACCCCAGACAGATTAACATGCTGTTAAAATCAATCAATCAATAACCAGTTGGAGTATTAATCCAGGGAAAGGAGTAGCACCCACCCCTACACCTCAGTTTAGTAGCTATTGAAGAGGGAGTCTTCGAGTTGTCCTCGACTATGGTCGCCAACTTTACTTACTTACATTGCTAGAGAGGTATATGTTTGTTTTTAGTAAAACGAAAATGGCTAATAAAGCCTTACATTAGGATTAATCTCTAGTGAGATTAGTTAACATGCATATATATATATAATCATCAAAGCATTAAACAAATGATTAATATTAAATTGAATTATCAGTATTTGATGGCAATGCTTGAAACCATTTAATTTTGAGCAAACAAATGAGCTCTGGCTTGTTTAAAAATATTACCTACAAACTCTACTCATTTACAGGATTTATCATAAAATAGCTTACATGGGTTGATATGTCATAAAACCCACCCAACTAACCTGAAACAATTTACAACAGAAGCACTCACAACACAAAATTAGGTTTCTGTTCAAGAAAAACAATGAAGTATTGTGTTTACAACATTAAATGCAATTGCAGCAAAAAATCTAAAAAGATTAAATTAAAATTTTTTTGTGTTCAGTCTTGAATACATGTATTAAGTTACTGATGTGTGTTTTATATAACTTTCTCTTATTAAAAATATTTTTATATTTGCTTTTAAAGCTTTAAATAATATCCCTACCGCTGTTCCATAATAGTTATTACATTTCATACACTAAATAATATACAATATTATTATGGGATTGAAGCAACTTTATTTTAGTATCGTACAGCAAAAATAATGCTTCACAGTGAAATTTTTGTTTACAAAATAGCATTAAAATGCTTAAACTTAAGGAATAAGGCAATCCAATTTGCAACTTCATATGTTCAATGTTTTTGCTTAACCTCATCATTATAATTTCTCAAGGGAGATAACTGTCGAATGTTAATTATTGAGCAGTTATATATTTGAACTGGAATGACTTGACAAAATGTTGGTTTTAGTTTGGTTTCTTTGTTTAATGGCGTACCTATCTTTGTGGGTTATTTGATACCAAAACCATCCTTGTAGAAGAACAGTAGGAGTACTATTTAATCCATAGTGGGGTAGAATAAAGGGGTTCATACTTTTTCCATGGTGTTAGTTTGAAAGTGGATGTAATAGTGTGACTGGAGTTCAGACTTGCTCTCTACAATGTTGCTGTTCAGGATATCAGCCACTACGCCACAAAATGCCCTTCTCCCTGAATAAAATGTTAAGATACAAAATATATTGTTGATTAATATTTATACAATTACTTTCAAAGTCAATTATAAGGAAACTTGCTTATTGGAACAGTTCTTGTCATAAAAAAGGGAATCAGTGATTCAAATCCTGAACAAGGCTGTTCGCATTTCACTTTGAGTTAATGCCCTTGAGAAAAGCATAAGTCTATCTGTTCTTTCTCTGTTATGGGTAAATAGTAAGGTAGACTTAGTCCTTTAGCTTTGGTAAGGTAACCAGTTCATAAGAAGAAAAATTCTGTATTCACACCAGCTTTACCATGCTCAGAAATTGACCTTGTGTCACCTCCTGTCTATGGTGGAGGGATTGGGTGAATGAAAGAGACGTTCAAAGTAAATTTCAAAATCAAATGAGTAAAATTTTAAAACTCAACCAAAATCTGGAGTAGATTTTCACTCTTTTGATGTAGAGAGGAATTCTAGTTGCCCAAATATTCTTAAAGTATGAGGACGAGATGCAACTTAAGTCTTCATTATTTAAAAATTTTGGATCTTGTCTAATATACCCCCTGAAAATGCCTCTTATTTGATATACCCCAGCCTTAAAATTTAAGAAATAAATTAAAACTTTATTACTAAAATTTTAGTAGAAAAAAATCATTTTTAGAAATATCAATGAATAAAAAAATTCTCTTATAAACACACTTGTGCTATAAACACCCTGATGCCAATAGTGTATTGTAACTGTGAAATACCAGTAATTTTCTTTATTTGCATGCCTTCTCATTTTATGGTCAAAAGGGCATTCCAGCAATTAAATTTGGTAATAAATATGCCGCACCAAAAGTCTATTGATGTCTCATCGGAATTGCAAATCAAAGTTTTTAATAATTAAGATATAAATTCTATAAATGTAAAGTCATTTAGCAGTAAACTTAATAGTTGTCTTTGGCAGCCTTTCAGTGAATATTGATTAAAAAATAACTTTATTTAAAACTTTTAAACAATATGACACAAAACAGTCTCTTTTTTTTATTTATTGCCACAAATTTTTATGAAACTTCAATGGATTAGACACACATAGAAAGTGATTATTTTCTTTGATTATTGTTGTCAAAGGTCCCTTAGTTGTAGAAAAATGTCAAAATTATCAGAAATATCAAGGAATAAAAAATTTCTTTGAATTTTTTCCCTAATTTGATATTCTGATTTATGATAAGTCCTTAGTTGAAACCATATAATTGTGTGCAAAACATTTGTATTAAAAATAGTTACTTAAAACTATATAATTATTTGCCCAGTCTGTAGAATATACCAACTGCTTCTCTGCAGAGAGTTAAGACTCCCTCAACAAATGTCCTAGATATGACACTAAACAATCTGATGGTGAGGCTCCAGTGATGCTGGAGCTTTGAGGTATGCGGAGTACTCCTTCATTGTCATTACTCTCAGGTCTGCTTTGGCCTGGTGTGGTAGCACCTGATAGGGTCCTATCTATGGGTTAAATAGAACTAAACTGTGTATTTATGCTAAACTGAATTGTCTGAAATTGAACTGTTTTTGTATGCTAAACTGAATTGTTTGGAATAGAACTGTTTTGATATTTAACTGTGTGTAAACAAAAATCTATTCTTATACTACACTGAATTGTTTGAGAATTTTATCAAAATGACTTAATTCGGCATTAAATGACCCAAAAAACAAAACAACCAACTAACCAACCACATAATTTGTATTAATAATATTTGAAGCTATAATTGTTTACTAAGGATTCTCTTCACAACTAAGGGAACTTTGACAACTATCATCAAAGAAAATAATCACTTCCTATGTCAATCTAAGCCATTGAAGTTTCATTAAAATTTGGAGCAATAATAATAATAAAAAAAAAATGGTTAAGTTTTTTCACTGTCAGTTTTTGTCTAATGTCATATATTTATGTGATATGTATTTACTTATTTTATTGTTTCGTCATTTCAGGTTGTCCACCAACTGCCGAGGCTCTCCTTTATGGGATTCTTCAGCTACAAAAGAAAATTAAACGTATGAATACTCTACAAATGTGGTACAGAAAATAATCCCCCCCCTTTTTTTAGTTTTATTAGCTGCAGCAGCAAGTAGCAGCAACAAGTTGCCCTTACCAAGAGAATTTGTTATTAAAACTCATATAATATCTACTCTTCTCACTGGAACATCTTGCAGCTGCATTTGGTTTGAACATCTTCAAAAGAAAATTGAATTTTTATTCATTTTCAGAATAGTAATGTATATACAATAAACAACTAAAAGTTCAATACTTTCTGTTTTCATTTTGTATGGCAAATTGTTTGAATTTAAAGATTTTTTCAGACAAATTAACTTCTTGCTTTTTTTCTTCATACACACACACATCATGTTGACAGCATGGATTTTTTTGACTCTTTCTTGCCATTCATCCCCTTTGACCATCACTCTTGATAAGTCCCCAGCTGACTGGGCCCTTGATTGGTTAGTGCCATATTTGTTGTTATTGTTTTAAACACTAATAATGTTAAGAGTATTTTCATTTTTTTTATACTGATAATGATCGACAGTTTCATGATCAAAAAACGTTTTTTCCATGCAAATAATATGAAAGATCTATTTGAAAATGTCAACATAGATGACATTCTGTCCTTTTTGAGAGAAATAAAATTATATCAAAAATTATAAAACTGAACAATACCATACAAAGTAAACCCCAAACATGATTTGCCCAGTCGGCTGGGGCTGTAGAATACACTGACTGGATCTCTGCAGAGGGGTAAGACCCCCACCACTACCATGACTGTCCTGGATATGACACTAAACAGTCTGATGATGAGGTCCCAGTAATGCTGGGGCCTTGGGAAATACGGAGAACCCCGTCATTGCCATTGCTCCCAGGTCCACTCTGGCCCGGTGTGGTAGTACCTGATAGGGCCCTATCTATGTGTTAAATAGAACTAACAGCATACTTATGCTAAACTGAACTGTTTGATTAAACTGAATTACTTGAAATAGAAATGTTTTTGACATTGGCCTAGGGGTTAGAGTGTTCGCCAATGGTACTTGATGCCTCCTTGCTTAACACTCAGCATTATAAGGTACGGATCAAGGGTAAAGTAGAGCAATCCAGGGAAGGAGTAGCGCCCTCCCCTACACATTGGTGTTGTAGCTATCGAAAAGGGAGCCTTCGGGTTACCCTCAACTATGGTCGCCAACTTTACTTACATTTAAATTGCATGCTTATGCTAAACTGAATTATTTGAAATTGAACTGTTTTTGACATTGAAACTGTACTTACACTAAACTGAATTGTTATATATAACTGCTTGAATAAACTGAATAGTTTGAAATAGAAATGTTTTTGACAAACTGTGTACTCATGCTAAACTGAATTGTTTGAAATAGAACCGATTATTTACATAAAAAGTGATTTGGCATTAAATAACCTACAAAGGTTGATATGCCATGAAACCAGACCAAACAAGATCCACTCTATCCCCAAGCCATTATTAGAAAGCAGTCCCAGACAATGTTAACTTATCATTAAAATGAAATAAAAACTTAAAAGGTGTAAGTAAAGATGTACAATATACATTATTCCCTAACCTCTTGTCATAGAATAACCCCAGGCTGTTAAAACCCCTCTACCAACCAACCAACCAACCAAAGTTTGATGTTATAAAAAAAGAAAATAATGACTACTTCTTGTTTCTTGATTTCTTTTATCATGGAATCATTCTCTGTTTTTTTATCTACCCTATCAGCTGGGGCTGTAAAAATATGCTGACTGCACCTCTGTAGTGAGGTAACAGTGTCTTGCTATAACACTCAACTGTATCTGGTGAGGCTCCAATCCTGAAGTTTAGGGGGTATGGAGTACCCTTCATTACCATTTCTCTCAGATCCACTCTGATATAGGGTGGTAGTTCCTGATCGTGTCTCATTTATGGGTCAAATAGAACTGGTTAATCATTTACTAAGGATTATCATTAGTTATTTGAAACCATGCAACTGTGTGCAAATTATTTGTATTTGATAGGAATACTTGATAAATAGAATTACTAATGTTAAATAACAATACTTGAAACCATTTAACTGTGTGCAAACAAATGATTGATATTAAATAGTATTATTAGTGTTTAATAGCAATACTTGAAACCATTTAACTATGTTTGAACAAATGAGCTTAAAAATCATACATATATATATATAAATGAATTAAAATTTAGCATTAAATAACCTACAAGAGTTGTGTTATATAATGACTGTTGACATGGATTTTAGGTTCGTTCCTGGCGACCCCGTGTGTTTTGACAAGCTGTCACGTTGTGATTAGTAAACGGGGATGGCACTGCGTCGGGGTAGGCCAGTCGAGCAGGTGTGTAACCGGAAGGAAACCACGTGATATGAGAACCATGTGGTCAGAGTTAGTGAGTCCAATCAGAATTGAGAGTCAAGCCAGGGATACACAGCCAATCAGAGGCGTCTGACAATACGGCTTGCAAGGGAGTGCAAGCATTGGCACCCCCTGGCTCTAGGAAGAAGATATTGGGCAAGAAGAAGTCCCCTCTCTGAGTATATGTCTCTCCATCTATCTCTCAAATTTACAACAAATTGTGTGCCCCTTTCGAAAATAAAATGAGATATATATATTTTTTATAAAGAAGTATGTTTCGTTTGTTCATTGAAGTTCGTTCGTTATCTTTGGTTATGTTCTTGTTTGGGTCTATGAGAAGTATACAACAGTTGATATGCCATAAAACATCAACCAAGAAAAACTGTTCTTTCACAGAACTTAATCTTGTGTTCTTTGTCTTTGTTCAGCAGTGTAAGGCACAAGTTGAACTTACTTGTCTGACTTATACATCTAACATCTTTGTGCTGTTTGGTGTAAAGTAAAGTTGGCGACCTTAGTTGAGGATGACCTGTAGGTTCCCTTTTCAGTAGCTACTACACTGAGGTGTAGGGGAGGGCGCTACTCCATTCCCAGGATTGCTCCACTTTATCCTTTGTCCTCACCTTATAATGCTGAGTGTTAAGTAAGGCTGCATCAAGTATCATTTTTTTTGAGTCTTTGGTATGGCTCGACCTGGGATTGAACCCTAGTCTCCCGGACCATTGGCGAACACTCTACTCTAAATGGAATTAATACGTATGTGGATCTTTCAATGAATCAAGCAAATTTAACCTAAGGAATTGGCTATTGGAATCATTGTTTTTCAAGGAAATTAATAGTTATGGGACCTTTCATGCCCCAGAAGACTGTCAGCATGACCTTCTTTACTGACCACTGCACCTGGAATTTTTCTTTACAGAGTTAGTGGGTTTCCCCTCTTGTCATGGCAAATCCATGTTTTTTCTATTTGTAAAGATTTTTTTTACTAAAACATGCTTCTATGTGCACATTCTTCAATAAAGTTCACATGGTTTGCACTTCTCAGCCAGAAAAAATTTGAAGACAGACCTCTGTTCAAGTCTGAAGCACTCTGTTTAATTTGTTGACATTTTGAATAGCCTCAAACAAATCTCTGTGCAATTAAAATAATGTTTGCTATAAACCAATTCCAAACAATGCAATATATGGAAAAAGAATTACCCTTATTTATTGAATGAACTTCGTATATAGGGCAAAATTATACAAAAAAAAATAATTTTAAAACTAAAAAACTTGGCTGACCTGTTGGTAGGGCTTAGAATATGCCCACTGACCCCCCCCCCAAAAAAAAAGGGTCCCATGTATGATACTAAATTGTATTTGATGGTGAGGCTCCAGTTCTGGAGCTCTCCTTCATTGCTATTACTCTCATGTTCACTCTGACCTGGTGTGGGTTAAGTAGATGTGTTTAAAATTATTCCTATTAGGAATATGGAAATCATAGAACTGTGTGCAAAAAGTTCTCAAAATAACTACACAAAACATAAATATAAACATAGAATGAACACAGTTCCCTTACCTTAAGGTATAACATAGCCCCAGACAGGTTGAAATCAGTTAATAAAGAAAAAATTAACATTTGTTGCTTTTGTTTCTAGTTACTTGATTACACATTTTCACCAGTAAGACCAGAAGAGAAGTGAAGAGACTATGAATAGGCCATACTAAACTGACTCTCTTTCATTGTAAAACAAGTACATCCACCAAAATGTTCATGTGGAACACCATATACAGAGAATCACATTTTGATAGAATATAAAAATCACCCATACTCAAAGAAAATTCTATAAGATAAAGAGTATGAGAGAATTATTTGAAACAATAGATTATGTTATTAGGATAATAACATAATCCATTTCACGAAAAAAAGTGGCCTCCAACCAAAGACAAAAGTCGATAGGCCAAAACCTCACCTACCAAAAGATACACATACACGCACACACACTTGGATGTAAAAGCCCTCAACAGAAATGCTGACTTCACCAGATAGCAACAACTGAACCTATACAACTATTCTAAACATTCAATTATGAACAAAAGTATCACCTGTAATAAAATACAAATAACTGCACAAGTAACAACCATATCCAGCAAAGAACAAATAAAACAAAAATGTCTTTGGCATAAAATAACCCAAGTATTGATTTGTTTGTTTGTTTGGGTTTTATGGCATATCAACCCTTGTGTGTTATTTAATACCAAATCTATTTTTATACATACAGACAGTTTTATTTCAATCAATTCAGTTTAGCATAAATACACAGTTTGATAGTCAAAAATATTTATATTTCAAGCTATTCAGTTTAGTATAAGTATAGTTTTTGTTTACACACAGTTAATTGTCAAAAAAGTTCTATTTCAAACAATTCAGTTTAGCATTAGAACAGTTTCAATGTCAAAAACAGTTTTATTTCAAACAATCCAGTTTAGCATACAAAAACAGTTCAATTTTTAAATGTCAATTTAAATGTCAAAACAGTCCTATTTCAAACAATTCAGTTAAGCATAAGTACATAGTTTAGTTCTATTTGACCCATAGATAGCACCCTGTCAGGTGCTACCACTCCGGCCCAGAGTAGACCAGGGAGCAATGTCAATGAAGGAGTATTCTGCATTCCTCAAAACTCAAGCATTACTGGAACCTCATCATCAGACTGTTTAATGTCATATCCAGGACACTCGTTGGGTGGGGATGGGGGTCTTACCCCTCTGCAGAGAAGCAGTCGGTGTGTTCTACAGCCCCAACCAACTGGGCAACCAGGTATTGATATGCTGTTAAATCCAAACAAATTTTCATATATTTTTTCTTATTGGTTTTAGTTTCTTTTCTATACTTTAAAAATTTGCTCAGCAAATGGTAATAGATAGTTAATTCAAATTCTTCTTCAGCCAAGAAATTATAAAATCTTCCCTATCAACTCTGACTCATCTTTTTATAATGTTATCAATCAGTGGGGTAATCCTCATAACATGCTGGACTATGACTTTGTAGAAAGTGAATTTGAACTATTACATTCACTTTTGGACTAATACCCTAGAGATAGGTATTAATATCCTAATCCTCCTAGCTATGGCTTAAATAGTACGACTTCTGTTCTACAAGATGGCTTTGACATCAAATAACCCATGAAGGTCGATGTATGATTAAACAAAATGGTATCACCCATGGAATTAAATAATGGAAATGAATCTTACAGTAAGAGGAAAATAGAAAAACAAAGTAATCCAAATGTTATGAATTTATTATAATGGAAAGTCAATGTTAAAATCTTTCGGTTTTAGTAAACCTTCAAGGAGTTTTAGATAGGGAAAAAGTATTCCTAGATCAACAGTGGATGTTTTAATGAAATAAAATGACTGGAGAAAAGAAAAAAATTATATGCAAAGAAAGATTATATAACCGTTCAATCATTCAATCAGCATTTTTTTTAAAAAACTATATCACATGCACAGGCAATGATGTGTAAATGTGTAGAACTTCTAGGAGATACAATGGATTGAAAGATGATAAGAGCATAAATTTACAAAAACACTCCTGAGAAAAGAAGTGAAGTAAAGAAAAGAAAGATAAAAGAGAAGAAATGAAAAAAAAACAAAACAGAACCACCATAAAGAAGTCTTTTCTTCTAAATCAAATACCAAGATGTTATTATTCCCACTGGAATATTATACAATAAAAATGATATCAAGTACAACAGTATCACCCAAAAATATGTGCATCACTAAAATGTTTTTTAAATAATTGCCTTCTAAACCATAAATACCAGTATATCATTACACTGATGGCACATAATACAGTCAAAATGGATATCATTAAATATTACAATATCACCCATGATTAAGTATACACCTAACAATCTTTTAAAATAAAAGTTTTTCTTCTAAACTAGAAGTATAACGATTTCATTATTTCTAGAGAAACATTATATTTTCCAAATAGATATTATTAAGTATTATTTATTACCAAACTCTACAACATTAAAACCCAGTAACCAAAAATAAAATTACATGAATAAATGTAGTTATCTTTGGACCACTGCATATTTTTTGGTTAAAAATAACTATATATGTATGCAATTTTATTTTTGTTTACAAGGCTTCAATGCTGTAGAGTTTGGTAATAAATAACACCTGATAATAATTGTATCCTCTACTGCCCAACTCGGAGATTGAACTCACAATCGCCAGATAACATGATATTTTAACCAATACTTATATCCTTAAGGTCATTGTTTAAGGATAATAGATTAAATTAAGGGCCTGGTTCATTGGCCAAATGAGTAGAGTGTTCGCCAAGGATCAGGTCTCCCGGATCCTTGGCGAACACTCTAATCCCCAGCCGAGTCATACCAAAGACTTTAAAAATGGTACTTGATTCCGCTTTGCTTAACATTCAGCATTATAAGGTAAGGATCAAGGGTAAAGTGGAGCAATCTAGGGGAAGGAGTAGCGCCCTCCCCTACACCTCGGTGTAATAGCTATCGAAAAAGGAACCTTCGGGTCACCCTCGACTACGGTCGCCAACTTTACTTTATAGGACACTTAAAGAAGACCGTAGTGGTTGTTGTAATATCTGTGATGAAGAAACTTGTCTGAGTATATCAGTGAATAATTATAATTCCTTGTCTTTGATATTCAGACATAACACGTATTCATTCATGTCATATATTTATTATTACTGTTAAACTGCGAGGAAGAAGTCGATCTGGCTATATGCCTCAAGACTTTTTTCTTTTCTCCTGTTATTTTATCTTATTCAAACATCTATTATTGATCTAGCAATACTTTTTTTACCGTCTTAAAGTCCTTGATGAAGGTTTACTAAAACTAAAACATTTTAACATTGACATTCTATGATAATAAATTCGTCACTTTTGGGTTACTTTGTTTTTCTATTTTCCTCATACTGTAAGATTCATTTCCATTATTTACTTCCATGGGTGATACCGATCTGGCTATTGACCTCAAGATTCTTAGCTAAAAATTCTGGGTTAGACCTAAACTTGCTGTATAAGTCGATTCCCAAACACAGTGTAGGCTACTGGTAAGCTAAATTTTACCCAGTAGGCCTAATTAAGGATAAACTATGATCACCAGTAGCAAAAGCGTATAAGGCCAAACTACTTGCATCAAGTCAATCACTGTAATACTTTTCTCTAGTTTTTTGCCTGGGTACTGTGGTGTTCCAGTCAGTATTTACAGTCAGAGTATCAGTTGTTGAAAATGTGTAATATAGTGTTAATACAATACTTAATTTTATTACAGTATAGCGGTTTTGTGGAATTACACTATATTTTGGGCACACAAATGAATTACGAGACTATTGCTTTAGTAACTCACAACAGCGAAAGTTTTTATTTGCAGCTTTGAGGCGGTTTGTTCTTGGTGCTGCAAGACTCGTGGTGTTTAGGCTTGTTGGATGTTTGAGACGAAATGGCTTAGCTAGATGTTGAAATGACAGCGTGTCGTTGGACGTGTGAGGGAAGTATTCAAGGCCACCGTGTAGTTTTGTGTGTCTGGTATTTGTGAAGAGTAGGCGTTATCTCCATTAATGTGACCAGAGGTGAAATGGGAACTTGTCGAGAGCGGAGTGGCGCTCGGATCGACATAGTAAATTTTTGTGGTGCTTGTGGAAGGCATGCTGAACGTATCTAATTCATATTCAACTGGGATTCCTTGGTCCAAAATATATTAGACGCAAAGAATCCATAAATTAGAAGGTTCCCCCGCTGAGTGTCCATGTTGCTGCTGCTAAGGTTAAAGCCACAGTGATATGTCCGCACTGGGTGGCTTGTTTAGCTAAAGGGCATCGCTAAGCAGGGGCGACCAGAGACACGTCCGTGCTGGTCACCGTCTCAAGCCGAAGAGAGTGTGTTTGGCCGCTCACCCGTTTTGCTAGCCGGAAATGAAGGTCCGGGCTGAATGGGATAAGTAATCCTGATTGGGTGAAATTCAGTGTTGAATTAAATAGCGCGCCAAAACAAAATACGAGATTTTCCTCTTCTCTACAACAGTTTTATTATTTCATATTAATCTCTGCTTTAATTTATTAAATATATCCACAGTCCAGTTGGCTTGGTCTGTAGAAATCACCGACTACATCTCTGTTTAGGGGTAAGATACCTCAATGAGTGTCCTGGATATGACATTAAATACTCTGATGGTAAGGCTCCAGTAATGCTAGAACTTTGGAGAATACGAAGTACCACTTCATTGCCATCGCTTCCAGGTCCCCTCTGGCTCGGAGTGGTGGCACCTGAAAGGGTCCTATCTATGAGTTAAATAGAACTCTTTGACATTTAAACTGAATGCAAACAAATGATCAATGCTAAATTGAAGTGTTTAAATAGAACTGTTTGATCATTTAACTGTGTGTAAACAAATGACTTTAATTGAATTGTAAGTGATACATAGCAATTCAACTTGGTTGACTTATGTTTACAAATTATATTTATCTAATATATATCAATAAACCAGATTTGGAATTAAATAACCAACAATAGTTCATATGCCATAAAACCCAACCAAACAAATCAAACCTAAATATGTTCACCAAACACGAGTTTAAGTTGAAAATGTTTGTGGCAGCCTGATGGAGTTATGGTAAGTGACGTATATCAATTGTTAGGAGTACTGTTCCATTGGTTGACCATTCTGTGGTCAAAGTTCGGATTTTAGCCCTGCTGTATAAGTCGACCCCTAGTTTTGTAGAGATTTTTTTCCGACTCAAAAGGTTCACTTGTACACCACAATTTACAGTATTTATTTGTATGAAGCTTGTTTTTTCTTTCTTTTTTTCCCTTTTACTATTTCCGTATGCATATGCCAGTGCATTTTAAAGTGATTCAGATTTTATGGCGGTGTATTTACCCAACCCCTCTGCCACTTGCAGGATGTAACACGAGGTACATTTTTAAGCAGAGTACTACTGGTTTGAAATCAGAATTTATCTTCTTTTAGACTGATTGTAACCCCCACCCCACGGCTCATTAGTCTTGTGGTTAGAGTGTTCGCTAATAGTCCAGGAGACCTGGATTTAATCCTAGGTCGCGTCATACCAAAGACTTTAAAAATGGTAATTGATACCTCTGCTTAACACTCAGCAATATAAGGTACTTATCAAGGGTAAAGTGGAGTAATCCAGGGAAAGGAGTAGCGCCCTCCTCTACACCTCGGTGTAGTAGCTATTCAAAAAGGAGCCTTCTGGTCGTCCTCGACTAGGGTCGCCAACTTAGACTGGTTGTGGTACCAAAACGAAAGAGCCTAGTCTGCCCTCCTATTTTATCCATAGTAACGCTATGGCAACTATCAATTGAGTCTCCTAGAAATTCATCCAGTAAACAATGGCAGGTAATCCCCCACAAATCATGTGAATATTGCTTTTCTTTCGTTATATGTGAAGCAAATGCAAAATATCTATTACTAGAACCAATTGCAGCTACGAATAAAAGATCTCTTGAAATTATCTGATATGTTATTGTGTTGATAATATTAGCACTGACAATAGGCTCGCTGCTATGCAATATGAAGGCTCTTAGCTTAAACAATTAGGTTATTATTTGCTTTTATGAGAAGATAAAAGATTATCTGCCCTTGATCAGATCTCTTCGCCATCTGGGAAAATACGTTTCAACTGAAACGCATCAGTTGCAGCAATCAAGTAGAGAGAGAGAGAGAGAGAGAGAGAGAGAGAGAGAGAGAGAGAGAGAGAGGTTGAATCGTTTCAACTTACGCTGACCCACAAAAAGACGTGAGACATTTTAATCACGTCAAATGGGAATCACCATAGCGTAGTGGCTAACATGCTGGATTGTGAGTTAAAACTATTACGCTCACTAATTCCCAAGGAAAAGAATTGAACCCTCTAATCCCACTCTTTAGCTATGAATCAAATAGCACCACTATTGTTCTTCAACAAGAATAGCATTAGCATTAAATAACCCTCAAAGGTTGATATGCCATTGAAGAATGAAACCAAACCAAACCCAACTGATCTCGTTAAAGAAAACTGTGAATTGAAATCGAACCCCTTGCTAAAAAACTAAAAGTTTTGGAATTTTCAAAAACTGTCGGTTGGTTCTGAAGAGGAGTAAGACTCCTAAACGAATGTTCTGAGTATGACACTAAACCATCTGATAGTGAGGCTCCAATCCTGGAATTTTGGGAAATGTTGAGTACCCATTCATTGCCATTACTCCTAGGTCTACTCTGACCTGGAGTGGTAGTATCTGTTAGAGTCCCATCAATGGGTCAAATAGAATTGTTCAATAATTTACTATACTTATTCATCAAAGAGCTTTTCGCCTTTGCACCTAGTATGGTCTTTTTAGGTGGGTCCCATGTATTTTCCCACATTAACAGAAAGACTTTCAATTCGGATGACAAAGAACTCAAAACAATATAATTGCACATACATATATTTAAAGAATACAAAGGGAGATTTCAAACGTATAGGATCCACTCTTTTTATTTTTAGTTAAATTAGCTAAGAAAACGTAAATCAGAAAATTCTAGAAAAAAGGATCCAAACCTCACTTACTTAGAATATTTTTAAGCCAATCAGCAAACACATAGAGATTAGAACATTCTCGAAAAAACGGATCAAAGATTTTTCATAGAACCAAAAAAATAGGCGCCACAAAAAATAAGTAATTTCCACGATTCTCATTGGTTAGATCAGGTCACAAGTTGTGTTTACTCATATGTCTGTACATTTGAACTTTAGTTGACCCTAAATAAAATCTACCCGCGTAAACTTAAAATATCTTATTTCGATCCACTCAAAGAGCATAAGAACCCAGAATTTTTTAGTTAAAAAAAAAGAGGCAACACACAGGTGGCCATAGATGACACACGTGGAAGAAAAAGTCAGACTCATTCAAATACATTAACACGCCAACTGTGGGCTTGAATGACCAATAGACTAAGTGACTTAGACATACCAGAACTCACACATACCTGCACACATACATGTGTATGTAAGTACAAGTTGAACTTTCTCTTTTATTCTTGACAAAAATATTCTTGCTTTGACATACAAACACACACCTCTATACATAGCTCAAATTTATGAACATTACTACTTTTTTATTTGTTATTTATCCAGTTGTGATAAAGTGAAATTGTTTGTTTTTTAATATTCTTGTTTTGGTCAATTTTCTGTACAATTTGTGTTGTATATTGTGGAACTGGCATCTTAGAGAAATACCCATTCCTCCATAAATTTAATGGCTTTGAAACCAGACTTATCTGCTGAGGTCTATCTTGAAACTGGAGTGGTTTGAATTAACGTCGGGATGGTTTTACTCTTAGCACTATAAGTGATGTAAATCGAAAGGAATAAAAAAATGGGTGCCAAACTACGGTAGTGCGTTGATTGGCCCCTTTACAGCTAAGGGCAGATAATTAATCATATATTTTCCAATACCAACAACTACTATCAGCCTTTCTTAATTTTTTTAACATTCACCTAATCATATAACACCTTCGTGATTTACATAGTTGGGATATTTCATAGTTGAATCTCAAATCATCTTAATCAATGATGATATAGCTATTTTTCTATAGGTTTGTTATTTTATTTGTAACGATTCATAACCCAAGTGTTCCACCAAATCGAAAAATAATTAAAGATCCACGGGTGGCATAATTTCCAAAAATAACTTTTTCCTGTTTTGCAACCAAAATCTAGTGGGTCTAAATATCAGCTGTCCCCTTTCAATTCAGTAGTAGTCCAGTAGTCAAAGTGAACAGATCTAGATCCTAGATTCTCTAGTCACTGAACCAGAAGAAATAGTTCGAAATTTTATGACGATAACCGAGTTTTATCCACAGAGGAATTCAAGACTAACAAGTAAATATGCTGTCGGGAATAAATAAATAAATAAAATTTGAATTGAATTGAATTAAAAGAAAATTATTAAAATATGCAGAAACTCCCAGAGGCCTCTGACAGGAAAAAGGAACGACGCATGCGTAAAGAAAAAGGGACCTCCCGACAAAAGGAGGAAGATCATTCTCTTTCAGCAGTGACCAGCGAAGTGACAACACCTTGCTAACCAGTGGAGGACGCCACGCGTTCGTCTTTGGACCACACGTTGGCTAGCCCTTCCACAAGAAGCAGCCGTCTCGGTTAACAGTATGCTAAAATATAAAAAGTATCAAAATGGACTTATCGAACTACGAACTAAAATACTGGATTTGGACAAACTCCCAAAAGCGACTAACACATCGTTAAAGCTTTATATACCGGACACGTTGTTAAAGCTTCAAATACCGAATAAGAACAAATATATACCCCATGAAACGACTAACTCATTTCTAACACCTTGACAGGGGGATTCAACCATTTCAATTGTATTCAGGGAAAATTCCCTCACCCATTGAATGGTTGTTGAACCCAGAGATAAAGGAAAAAATATAAAAAAAACGTCTTCATCTCCTATCTGTTACTATCTTCTTTCGTATAATTCTTTTTGGGCCTTCTTGTTCAAGGAGTTACATCAACAAGACAACGTGGGGTAAAAATAGAATAACCTCAGAATGGAGTCAGATACCAAACGGTAACACAACTTGCCCTAACCTTTGCCCACCTCGGACCCCATAAAGCAATCAAAAAGAATACTAAAACATTTACGTACACTATTACTTCTAAGATTTAGTGCTCACACAAATAGATAATTTGTAAATTATTGTTTATTGCCAAAATGATACGTAAAAAGAATACGTCTGTTCAACGCAAACTCGCGTTATTTTTTATGTTTGCTTGTTTTATTTTATAATTCGTTTCAATATTTACCATTTATCACAGTACTCGGAAGACTCTTTTGCTATGATATTTAGCCACATTTTGTTCTTAACTTGTTATTCATGATTTGCTAAATTCGCATTACCCTTGCAACGTATCTTTCAATTCGTCATCATATAACTCAAGTACAGCGAGAGCAATGGCCAACAAATTTTCTGGGGTTACTAATGAAACTGTAGGAGGTTATATTGTCTTTTTAGGTTTAAGTTCCATTTTTGTCATGGTGTTATATAGTCATATGCATATACATCTACATACATGCAGAATGGATCACAACGACACAATGATAAAGGATGAGCGAAGCCTTCTTTAGAAAAATATGTACCTCTCACTTTATTGTAAGGGTTCAAGGTTTTATGGTGAGAGGGAGTTTGAGAAAGAACAGACTGCAATATATTGACCCCCACTCTTATGGCCGTCAGCATTGTGTCTTTCTTGTTCTCCAGGGCTGCACAACCGGAGGCCCAGGGGCTCAACTTTCTGCTGAGTGCTGGCTTTCTCTACCACATCTTGTCACCAACTGGTCTCCAAAACTACTGGGGGCCCCGAGGGCCCCTTCGGCCGGGTGTGGCTTTCCCTACCACATCTTATGAGCAACTTCTCTGGACCCCAACTCATCAGGTGGCCCCGAGGGCCCCTTCGGCCTGGTATGGCTTTCCCTAACACATCTCGTCTCTAACTCCAACTCCAACTGTCTGACCTCTGTCTTGACTGAGTTATATAATAGTTCAACGCCCACTTAATCGCCCACTCAATCTTTGGAATGGCATGTTTGATCGTCATCAAGCGGAAATAACTGTCATGCAGTTCAGAGGTCACTGTCTTCCAGTGCATCAGTCTATGAGTGTACCATGGGATTTTTTACCTTGTCCCATTTCGTTAGCCAAGCACGCCTACGCGATTTCCTCTCATAACTGCCATTGGAATGTGTCACTTCCTTCCGGTGCATCACATTGGAATGTCAAGTTTGGCCGGGTCGAAGGTCAAAATACAACAATGGTATATTTAATTTGTTTTTTTTAATATGTGTTTGCGTGTTCTCAGAAGTTGGAAGGTCGCTATTTATAGCGATGGGGATAACATTATTATTATTATTGTTATTATTGGGTTTTTAGGTTTAAGTTGGTTTTGTTGGTATTACTTTGGTTGAGTTGGTATTTCGTTGGTAGTTATCCCCCCGCTAAATGTTGATGGAAAATAAAGGTGGTGGAGAAGAACGAAGGCGTCATTAGGTTTTAAAGGAAGGTTTAATGGCAGCATGAAGTAAAGAGTTTTACGCTGGTATGCTGCGAGGTCTCGTAGTAAAGAAAGAAGGTAGGAAGTTGTTAAAGTGTATCAACTAATTTGTTTTTTTTAACTAGGATCCCTTGGTTTAGAAGAATAGACCCAAGGGATCCATAAACTAGATGGCTCTCCTCATAATAGTTGATGCGGCTAGTCTATTTAGGAACAGACGTTAAGACGTCCGTTCCCGTTGAGGATTTCTGACCGAGAGAGAGAGAGAGAGAGAGATTCGCGGGCTTTCTTCAATTTTTGCTGCTGCTAGGAAATATGGCTCGGGCTGAATAGGACAAGTCATCCTGATTGGGGGAAAATGTTCGGCGACTCTAACGGTTAACTTCGATAACGCACCAAACAAAAATTTCAATTTTCTTTCTGCTACAAAACCCAGTAATATATCATTTAGTTTAGTTGGTTGTGTTTTAGGCATATCAATCTTTGATGGTTATTTTATGCAAAATCCTGTTTATACATATATATGATTTTTAAGCGAATCGTCTGTCCGTAACATTATTTTTATACGAGCCTTTTTTTTCATAAAGTTAAATGGTTTCAAGTATTACAATCTAACACTTACAGTTCTATTTGCACACCATCAAATGCTGTTTAGTGTCATATCCAGGACATGCCTTTTTAGTGGGAGGCTATTCGGCTCATTAATTTAGTGGTTAGAGTATTCGGCAATGGCCCGGTAGACCGGGTTCAATCCCTGATCGAGTCATAACAAAGGCTCAAAAAATGGTACTTGATGCCACCTTGCTTAAAACTTAGCATTATAAAGTACGTATCAAGGGTAAAGTAGAGCAATCCAGAGAAAGGAGTTGCTCCCTCCCCTACACCTCGGTGTAGTAGCTATTGAAAAAGGAACCGTCGAGTCGCCCTCGACTATAGGTCGCTAACTTTACATATTACCCCTCTGTAGGGGATAGAGTCAGTGTATTCCAAGCGCCAGCAGACAAGTCGAGATATTTTATCCCGACAAATGGTGTATCGTATTGTTCGTATTTTGATACAACATGATAAATATAGGTTTCTATTTTTGTAAGTAACGATGGATTTTGTGCTGAAGCCAGAAGCACAATATCCAAGCTGTGTTCTCAAATATTAAAAAACAGGAAAGGTAAAAACGTCACGTCATCTTAGTTGATAATTAATAGTCATTTTACATGTGAGAAGGGCGAACCACCAACGAAATCTTAAACCCTTTAATCAAGACTAAAAGGAGAGCGGTTATGTGTCAAATTCAAAGGCCGTAATGCTAAACGTTAATCAAACAAGAAAGAACCAATCGCAGCAGGTGACTGTCAGCTGTTTTCACCCCAACATTACTCCTCCCCAGATATTGTGTCACATCCTGCCCGTGAGGAGGGGTTGTTAAATAAATACTCCTCCTAAGATATACTTTTTTTACGAAGCTGTTTAATTTTCAAGGATATCCACTAAATAGATTTTAATCTTTAATTCAGTTGAATTCAGTAAATAACAAAACCTGCAATTTTTATTAAAAAAAAAAATTGGGAGTTTGTTTTGACGAGTTTTTTTTTTTGCGAGGATGAGGTTTCGTGGTGGTGGATTCAAAATTATTTTTGTTAACTGATTGATTTATTAACTGATAGATTTTAACGAAATTTCAACTCGTTTGGGGTTATTTTATGCCTAAAGATGAGGGGATTGCGTTCTTTGTATATTTATATTTACATTTTTTGTGTAGTTGTTAAAGAGATTTTTTTCACACAGTTATACATCAAATATTCCTATCTAAGAAAAATCATTTTCATACACTTGTATGGTTTCAAGTATTCCTACCTTTAATTTACCTTTAGTATCATGACGCTAACAAAACGGCTGGAGAAGAAGCTAGACGGCAACTACACAAGAATGTTGCGAGCAATATTAAACAAGTCCTGGCGGCAACACCCCACAAAGCACCAACTATACGGCCACCTGCCTCCCATCACGAAAACTATTAAAGTTAGACGAACAAGGCACGCAGGGACGAGCTCATAAGGGATGTACTCCTATGGACCCCCACATATGACCGAGCTAAAGCAGGACGACCAGCAAGAACATACATACAGCAGCTATGTGAAGATACAGGATGTAGCCCAGAAGACCTGCCAGAGGCGATGAACGATAGGGAAAAGTGGCGATAGAGGGTCAGGGATATCCGTGCTAGCGGCACGACATGATGACGATGATGATACTCAATGTTAAATTTCGTCATGATTCATGACTTTTCGACAAGTTCAAGAAATAGGACGGTACCCGTCCACTCATCAGCTAACTGCTTACCCTATAGACGCGACGTATGGGCAGATCACTTGACCCTTTTTGACCAATGGGAAGGCAACATAAATAGGACCATTGGGATATATATATATATATATATATATATATAGAGAGAGAGAGAGAGAGAGGATCATTAAATAAGTTTCTAGACTTTTTTCGTATGGACACTTTTATTGATAGTAGACACATGAAATTCTAGTCCCCTTCGAAGTAATCTCCTCCAGCTGCAATGAACTTGTTGTACCGTTCCAACAACTTCTGGAAGGCCCCATAAAAGTCTTCTTGTATGAGCGTGTCAATGACCTTCATCACAGCCTCTTTCATCTCCTCAATTGTCTCATAACGACGACAGCCTCTGAGCTTAGGGAATAACCAAAATCACAGGGAGCAAGGTCTGGAATATAAGGAGGGTGAGGAACTGTCTTGACGCCCATCTTGGGCAAATAGTCTGTGACAAGGATGGAGTTGTGGACTGGTGCATTGTCCCAGTGTAAATGCCACTTACCCGATTTGAAGATGGTAGCCTCTTCCGACGGAATCTCTTCCTGAACTCCCTTAAAACCTCAACATAGTAGCCCTAAGCCTAACCCTTTGGCCAATCAACTCTGGTGTTCTGACTTCCGTACTCTCCCCAAACCTCTCATTATCCCTCACAGACTCCCTGCCTTCCTTGAATCTCTTATGCCACACAAAAAACTGATGCTCAATTCATGCAAGATGGTCGAAAAGCAGTTTGAAGCATGCCATACATTTCTCTGGCATTTTTTCCAAGTTTAGAACAGAATCTTATTGCATATCGTTCTTCTAAAGTGTCCTCACGTCCAGATTGCATTTTTGAAATTCACCAGCTGTGACAATCAGGCTTTAGTAGGGTGTATTCCAATTGCTGCAGTAGCTGCTCATTTGAACCTGAAATCATAAAAATAGGTCAGTCATTTCATAAGATGTATAGCAATAACATTCTGAATTGTCAAGAGTCTACGACAATTTTAAATGCCTGTACAAAATAAGTCTGGTAACTTATTGAATATACCACGTATATATATATATATATATATTTGATTGAACATAATAAACATTTTTTGTCTACATATTTTTTGTGTTAATCCTTTCGAATTGCCGTATCAATCTTATGATATCGGTGGGAATTATTTGATAAACCTTCCATAATTAGTTATTTCCCAAGTACTTTCTGCCCAATTTTGGGCCATCATCAGGAGAGGATGTATTACAAAAGCGATGTAACTTTTGTAAGAACGAGCATTTGTACTGTTGCATTGTGTAGCGTTTATTTTTCGAATTTGTTTCTATACATTAGCATTAAATACATTAGCACTCGTTTCAAAATTAATACTATTAAGTTTGGGTTGTATGTTCCTAATATGTAGTGCCTCGAGAATCTGTAGTTTTTGCTTGTTATTTTGTTGTTCTAATATTGTTGTGCTTTCGGTAAGAATTTTCCGTAATTTTGTTGTCAGGCATGAATGTTTTTTTTAAATGATGTGCTATGGAACTGGTATCAGAAAGGTGTCTTCTCAGTTGGGTAGCTGAGGTTAAACCGACATATGTATTATTGTTTTCAGTGATACAATCTCCTAAAGGATATTTAAATTGATATATAACTTTGTTTTTTTGCAAAACTCCAATCGTGGGAGAGGAATTATTTTTAATGACTAAGTTGGAGGTTTTAAATTTATCATAGTATATGATAAGTTTTATTTTTTATTAGGACCAGTGGGGAGTATGTTTCTTTGAATCAATGTTTTTAATATTTTTTCACACCCATATATATATATATATATATATATATATATATATCACGAGTGAGTTCGAGTCTCATTGGGTGCCCCATTCATACGGCCTTGTGATACATCTAAGCAAAGAGCTTAGTAAATTACTCTCTCTCTATATATATGAATACCTACAGTGTCAGAAATAATCTACCTAGGTTTCACCTAACCGGATCATCAAGATAAATTCCGACTAGAGAGGGTTGAATCAATTCTTTTCTATTTATTAAAAGGACATCCAGAATTATAAAAATTAGCATAAAAAAAAAACCGTGAGGAAAAAAAAATCATATTTTACCTGCCAAGTAACCAAACGTTTTTATGCCTACAAATATTAAGTATTTACGACTTTTTGTTGAGTAATTCATTAGGATTATTGGAAGCTATAGCTTGCTTCTCCTCCATTCAGGTAGATATATATATATATATATATATATATATACACCTGGATCGACTGTTGACTCTCTTGGTCCATTCCAGTTAGCCAGTATAGAAGTGCAGGGGCAGTGAACCATTATCACGCAGTGTACCCTTCCTCATTACCAACCAGCAATTCCTGATTGTTAGCAACTCCATGCCTGATTGCACAAGAATGCAAATCCAATAACTCCATGGGCGTCTTTCCGATCGTATATACGTGAATGCTAAACTTATCCTTCCTTCAACTACAATCCATCCATCAACAACAACTTTAAGGCTGTATTACGCATGCTGAGCCGAAGCCCTAAGCGGTAAATTTATCCTTCCTTCAACTACTGTTCATTCAGACAAGCACAACCATAACACAAACAGAACCATTAGTTGAACTGATCTTCTTATATCTGTATTACGATTTTATTACATTCATGAATATACCTTCTTGTTTTTAACATTTGTTATTTGTCATTCATTTCTTCCCTCCTTATCATCTTCTATGAGTGTCCTACTCGGCATTGCCATGCACCTATGATATCAATATCACCCTACACCGGTTATTTGATGCCAAAGCCATTCTTGTAGAAGTACTATAGTAGTTCTATTTATACCATAGCTGAGGGTGGATAAGAAGATTCATATCTTTCCCAGAGTGAACGTAAAAGCGCGACTAGAGTTCGAACTTGCTTAATTCCAGGCTGCAGTTCAGCATTATAGATTCCCCGTTCATTTCAGGGTTACTTAATTCAGTTAGCATAGGATATATGATGTTTGACTGGGTTAGTGTATCTTGTATAGACGTGGACATGGTATTTTCTCCATGTCATTTCAGAGGAGTTTCCGTGACGTAGTAGCTAACGTGATGCATTGGGATATTGTAGGGAGTGAGCTCGAAGTCCAGTAGCGCTATTACGTTCACTTTCAGATTAATACACTTGGAAAACGTATGAACTCCCTTATCCACTCCCAATCTCTGAGTTTGTACTGTTACTGTTCCTTAACATGGATGGCTTTGGCGTAAAATAATTAAGGCTTTTAGTAAATCATTTTAGTCATAAATTGTTTTCTAGCAAAACTTTGAGTTCGTGGTTGCAGGTTTTCGATTTGTAAAAGTCAAAACCTTGTTTGCGGACACACGTCAACGCATGTCAAAATAAGAATTGGTAAGTTTGTTTTAGAATTAGCTGTAAGCAAAATGTATCACGATAAACAAGATATCAGCTGATATTTAGCAATAACGTGTAACTAAAAAGTTTAGTGATTACATGTGATTAAAGCATTAGTTAGGGAATAATTTGAAGAAAATATATGTTGGAGTTGGGTTGAAATTGGAACTACAGTAGAGTTGGAGACAGAGTCAAAGTTTGGACAGACGGCGAAGAGACACCGATGGGGGTGGAGTCGAGTCAGTAAAGAAGAAACGTCAAAGTCTGTGGTTGTCCGTTTCATCTTTTCACGATATATAGTCTCAGTCTATCTAAATAAGTTGACGCATTCTTTTAACTATCTTTCTCTTTTCGCCAACGACTGCAAATGTTGCAGCCCCAAATAAACTTTCGTATTCTGAAACTAACAGTCGTTTTTGCATTGTGTCGTGTTACAACTTTTGACATGGTGCAATAGTGCTACATAACCCACGAAGGTTGATACGCCATTAAATAAAGAAACAGAAACCAAGCCAAGTCATCCTGATTACAATTTATAAATCGGAATAACATTTGTAACCAGTTTGGAAGTCGTTTTCAATGACAGAATATAGCCCAGTTGGCTGGAGCTGTAGAAAACGCCGACTATATCTCCGCAGAGGGGTAAGACCACCCCCCACAAGTCTCCTAGATATGACACTAAACTATCTGATAGTAAGGCTCCCATCCTGGACTCTGGGGGAATGTGGAGTACTCCTTCATTGCCATTACTCCCAGGTCCACTCAGTCCAATACTAATAATTTTTAAACAGATCAATTTGACTCATAGATAGGTTTCATTTATTCAACGACGAATCAACTTCATATGGATTATTCAATGCAAAAAATTTGATTAATTTGTAAATGTTTCATGATGATTATAACAAGTAACTAAGAATAATTCTTTGCAAACAATTTTAGCTTCAAGTAACAAATCGATTTAAAGTATTCCTATCTAACATTAATAATTCTAATTAATAAGAATTATTTGTTTGCTCACAATTATATGATTTTCGTATTCTTATCAAACGCTAATAATTTTAGAAGCGTTTTAACTAAAGTGTTGGACTGCAGCATCATTGTCAGCAAGTTCGAACTCTACTCACTCTATTAAGAAGGTGGCCGTGATGTAATGGTTATCGTCGTTGGAAATGGACGCGACGACATGAGTTCAAATCTCGGACAAGTTTGATTGCATTTCACAAAGCACAAATACCCTGAGGAAAGGTATGAATCTTCTTGTTCTCCCTCCAGCTATGGGTACATAGTAGGGCAGACTAGGTTCTTCAGCCTTGATTAAGAACCAAGAGAAGGAAAACGCTGAATTCAAACCTGTTAAACCCTGCTTAAAATTGACCTTGTGTCATGTCCTGCTTTTGTGTAGGAGTTGGTAAATCACTCTATTTAGTTCACTTTCGGACAAATACCCTTGGAAAAGATATGAACCTCCTCATCCCCACCAAGTATGGGTTAAATTGTACCATTACAGCCCTTCTAAAAGGATGGCTTTTGCATTAAATAGCTCACAAAAGTTCATATACCATTAAACGAATAAAGCCAACCAAAACCTGATATCGTATAACTGTGTGCAAAAAAACAACAACCAGCTTTTAAGAAACAATTATACAAAAAAATGTTAATATAGATATACATTGTACAATATTCCCTAACCACTAGGCATAAAATAACCCTAGATTGGTTGACATGCTATTAAAATCACTGAATCAATCTTAAGAAACAACGACCCCAAAAATGTAAATATAAGCAATGTATGCAATTCCCTAACCACTGGGCATAAAATAACCCTAGATTGGTTGACAAGCCGTTAAAATCACTCAATCAACCTTAAAAAAACAACGACAAAAAATGTAAATATAAACATACAATGTAAATAATTCCCTAACCACTAGGCATAAAATAACCCTAGATTGGTTGACATGCCGTTAAAATCAATCAATCAATCTTAAAAAATCACGACACAAAAATGTAAATATAAACATACAATGTAAATTATTCCCTAACCTCTCGGTATAAAATAACCCTAGATTGGTTGACAAGCCGTTAAAATCAATCAATCAATCTTAAGAAACAACGACACAAAAATGTAAATATAAACATACAATGTAAATAATTCCCTAACCACTAGGCATAAAATAACCCTAGATTGGTTGACAAGCCGTTAAAATCACTCAATCAATCTTAAGAAACAACGACACAAAAATGTAAATATAAACATACAATGTAAATTATTCCCTAACCACTAGGCATAAAATAACCCTAGATTGGTTGACAAGCCGTTAAAATCACTCAATCAATCTTAAGAAACAACGACACAAAATGTAAATATAAACATACAATGTAAATTATTCCCTAACCACTAAGTATAAAATAAAATAACCCTAGATGGATTAACAAGCCGTTTAAATCAATCAATCATAACATAATTTAGATATTTATTACTTTATAGAATGAAGCAAAATACCTGTCAGTGTGCATGTGGTGATCTTGGAACTATCAAAAAGGTCACAATCAAAAATAAGTTGATTACTGAGTTTAAGATGTCCAATAATTTTGTCCTGCGTTAAATGTTTGATGATTTTTTGTATTAGTTTTTACATTAAAATAAAATTTTGTTGTGGACGTAACTGTGCATACTTTAAAATTCACCGAAGGCATCGAAGGTGGTGTAATGGGTAGCAAGCCAGACTAGCAAACCTTCACGACTGTGTTCGACTCTCATTGGGCGCCCTATTCATATGGCCTTCTGCCACATCTCAGAAAAAAAAAAACTTTAGCAAATTACTACTTTAAAATCCACCGTTTTGTCGTTTAGGGCTAAAGTATACACCGACTGCCCCTCTACAGAGGGTTACCTCACACACACACACACACACACACACAAATCTATCCGTTGGCCGTTGGTGGCGATCCGTAATGTTTGAAGTACCCTTTCATTGCAATTACTCGGAGGTCTACTTTGACCCAGTGTGGTAGTACATGTAAAGATCCCATCTATGGGCCAAGTAGAACTGTTCAATCATTGACAAAGGATTGCTATTATTAGTTAGTTAAAACCATGCAGTTGCGTACAAATTATTCGTATTAGATTAGAATACTAGATAAATAGAATTACTAATGTTAAATCGCAATACTTGAAACCATTTATCTATGCGCAAACAAAAGAGCTTGAGCTCGTTTGATAATAATGTTACCTACAAACTATTCACTAACACATATATAAAAGAATTTGGCATTAAACAACCTACAAAGTTTATCCACCATAAAATACCAACCAACCATATATACAGACACACGCATATATACAAATATATATTGTCATTTGGCTCGTTAAATTAAAAGAAGTTTTCGTTATTGAGTTAACGATCCCTTTTGAAGAAAATTACGATTGGGCACCTCAGCGTAAGTAGGAAAAATATGAGGATCTGCGAGAATAATGTGTCCAAAATGGCTGGATAACCAATGTATTTCCTATCGAGGTCAGATGCCAAGGTTTCATTACCAACTCAACGTCCGCATTCTTGACTTATCTTAGACTTTCTCAATAAGACAAGAGGAAATACATAAAAAAAGGTCCAAGATAAAGCTCTAACTGGATTAGCGTGGATATGGTAATGCCATAGAGTGACGACAACCCAACAAAGTCTGGTAGTATCGTGAGTTACTGCAGGAGTACTCTGGGCTAGTGGTAATGATGCTTCGGCCTCGAAACTATACCTGAACCCAGAGTCATCATCTGATGAAGGCTTTGGGGGAAGCAATGCTGCTGTATAAACATGTCATTGTATGATACCTATATATATACATATACATATATACACATACCTGCACATAAACCAACACACACGTTTCCTAGGTATGACACCAAACTGTATCGGATGGTGAGGTTCCAGTCGTAGAGTTTGGTGAGTGTGAAGTACCTCTTCATTACCATTTCTCTCAGGTCCACTCTGATTCAGGGTTTCAGTACCTGTTAGGGTTCCATCTAGGATTACTAATGTTGAACAGCAAAACTTGGAATCATTTAACTGTGTGTAAACAAATGATTTATACTAAAGTGAATCATTAGTGTTGGCAATATTTGAAACCATTTGGTTGTGTGCAAACAAATGAGCTCTAACACCTCGTTGAATAATAAAGTTGCCAGCTATTCGTTCAAAAATTATATGCAACGTAATTGAACGGCTCATAGAAAATCTAAATTGAATGAATAAATAAATAAAGCAGACAGTCTCCGAACGGCCAGGCCAAGGCTCTTGTTGTAGTTAAAAGTGACTAGGGAAATCTGGAGGTCCCAAAAATTCTTGTACGCATATGTGGAATCGACGGAAGCGGATGTCCTTCACGCTGGCATCTGGTGGAAGGGAAGAGATGACTCGTGGTTTTGGGGGAGTTAACGGTGAGATTCGATGAGGTAAAGACATACAGTTGAACACGAGCCGCAAAGATGTGAGGAGGCGAAAGTTTACAATCCCCATTTTGTGGAGTGCGCTTCAAAAGGGGTCTTAGACTAGACCCGACCCGGCAGACAAGCATGTTAGAAATACAACAGAAAACCAGGAAAAAAATTCAAAGTCGATGTCTGCTCTCCTTTTTCTCTCTTGGATACGTTGCTTCTCTTTGTCTAGTTGACGCGGTCGTTTCCATGCTCTCGTTTTTTCTCCTAGTGACTACCTACAAGTGGTAGTAGTAAATAAACCTTTAGGTAGTTAAACAGTTTCTTGCGTTCGTCAACTTTTACCACAGCAGGGTCACAACGGTGTCCATGGAGGTATGAATGTATATTTAGTACCGATATGTCACACACACACACACACACACACACACACACACACATATATATATATATATATATGAATATAAACAGGTGTAGGGGAGGGTGATAATCCATTCTCTGGACTGTTCCACTTTACTCTTGATACGTACCTTATAATGCTGAGTGTTGAGCAAGGCGGTGTCAAGTACTATTTTTTGAGTCTTTGGTATGACTTTGGTATTGAACCCCGGTCTCCCAGATCATTGACGAACACTCATTCTGGGTTCAATCCCAGGTCGAGTCATACCAAAGACTCGAAAAATAGTACTTGATGCCTCCTTGCTTAACACTCTACATTATAAGGTACGGATCAAGTGTAAAATGGAGCAATCAAGGTTAATGGAATAGCGCCCTCTCGTACAGCTTGGTGCAGTTGCTATCGAAAAGGGATCCTTCGGGTCACCCTCGACTACGGTCGCCAACTTTACTTACTTATATATAAACAGGATTTGGTATTAAATGATCAACAAGCATTAATAAGTCACCAACACCAACCAACCAACCAATTTGAAATCCATTATTTCATTATTTATGAAAAAATGCATATTTTCATGAAAATTTATTCATGATTTTACACTCAAACCGAATCCTTGCTGCATATCCCGAAACAGGTAGCAACAAGCATTGACATCTACATAAATTCAGGTAAAACTGAGTTACTATGTTTTAAACATGGTGGTAACATATCTACTTAAATGGCAAGTCTCAGAAACCAGTAGACCAGTTCACATAATTCGGTGGCTATATCTCATCTACTGAAAACGGTATCAACGTATGCATTGGAAAGGCATGAACTACAATTGACAGGTTATCGATCATGTATGAATCTGATCTCTCCGATAAAATAAAACGAGAATTATTCCAAGCTGTAATCGTATCAGCACTAATGTATGGCTGCACTATCTGGACTTTAATGAAGCATCTGGAGTAAAAGCTTGAAGGCAGATAAACAAGAATGATGTGTGTTGTTTTGAAAAAAAAATCCTGGAAGTAGTACCCTACAAAAGAGTAGCTATAAAGTCACTTACCTCACTAACTATACAAGAAAGACAAACAGGCTGAACACTGCAGGAAAAGCAGAGAGGAACTTTTTAGTGAAGTTCTTCAGTGGACATCCACATACAGAGACACCAGTGTTGGCCGACCAGCAAAGACTTACATAAATCAACTCCGTTCGGACACTGGATGCTGTCTAGAGAACCTACTAAGAGTAATAGCTGATAGAGACAGATAGCAATAGAAATTCGGGGGAATCCATGCTAACAGCACGGCTTGATGATGACAATTCTGACAATAATTATATATATATATATATATATACAATAAATATATTTTAGTTTTTATATATAATATTAGTTTTTGAATATATCTATTTATTAGTTTTTATATATATTTATTTAATAGTGTGGATGCTCATATCAAATAGTAAGTAAAGTTGGCAACTGTAGTCGAGGGTGACTCGAAGGCTCTCTTTTCAATAGCTACAACACCGAGGTGTAGGAGAGGGCGATACTCCTTCCTCCGGATTGCTCCACTTTATCCTTGATACGTACCTTATAATGCTGAGTGTTAAGCAAGGTGGTATCAAGTACCATTTTTAAAGTCTTTGGTATGACGCGACCTGGGACTGAACCCTGGATTCCCAGGCCATTGGGGAACACTCTACCCACTAGGCCAATGAGCCGGTTACTCATATTGAATAAATATGTATAAACACTAAGATATATTTATTATTATTATTATTTCACTCCTTGAGAGTTTTTCATATTGATTTCAGTTGATGGTTTTTCCCAGGAGTTTGAGTGACAGCAAGTCTCCTCAAGTCTCCAGGACTCTTCTCAGTATTCTGGCCGTTCTCAATAATGGTTTAGTTTGAATGGTCTCCACTCGTCCTCCAACCTCCAAGTCGTCCAGTCCTTTTAATAATCCCTCGGTTACTGTACAAAAAGCACCAATCACGATTGGTATAATTGTCACTTTCATGTTCCATAGTTTTTCATTTCCCTAGCAAGGTCGCGGTATTTATCCTTCTTTTCCCTTTCTTTCAGTTTTATTTTGTGGTCAGCTGGGACACCAAAGTCCACAATTTTGCAAGTTAATAGCTCTATCATAGATATTGAGCAATCTCCAAATTATACTGCATTTGGTCTGCCACAAACCCACTAAGTGAAATAGTGACTACCATATACTACTGTAAAAGGTGTCCGTGGTGAAATGGTTATTGTCGTAGGAAATGGACACTGCGACATGAGTTCAAATCCAGGACTAGACTGATTGCATTTCACATAGCACTAATACCCTTGTGAAAGGTATGAATCCAATTATTTTCCCTCCAGCTATGGGTAAATAGTAGGACAGACTGGGTTCTTCAGCTTAGTGAGGCAACTAGTCTTGGAGAAGGATTACTCTGAATTCAAACCTGTTAAACTCCGCTTAAAAAGTGACCTTGTGTCATATCCTGCTCGAGCAGAGGAGGTTGGTAAATATGATATACTACTGTAATATATATATATATATATGTGTGTGTGTGTGTGTGTGTGTGTGTGTGTGTGGTTAGGCAGCAGTCATTCATTTAAGCATGCTTCATTAAATAAAAAAGACAAATTTTGTCTGTATAATCTATGTAAGATCCTTTCAAGTTTTCTGATAAGTGTCTTAGTTTCAGGAAGGAATTGGTAGATGATTTTCCCAAAATTGTCCCGAACGCTTTCGGGCCCTTCATAGGCCATCATCAGGGGTTGCTTGCTTGTGTAAGGTGTGTTTATTTTAAAAGAGTTTTGAAAGTTTTTGAAAGTTTATACCATAACGAAAATATGGGAACGCCGAGTTGGATAAACAGAGTAACTGATGTATTTAAAAAAAAGGGAACGCTATTTAAAAAGGGAACGCTATAAACGGAAATAGAATACAATAGGAATACGGGAAAAAATACTAAAAGCATTTCAAAACATTTTATTGATTTTATTTATTTTTTTTGTTTTTATATGTGGGGCTTCTAGGATTGGTAGTCGAAGCTTATCAATTTCATGTACGATTATAGTGGTGTTTCCAACAAGAATTTTTCGAAACTTGGATTTAGGAGGAGAATGGTTCTTAAGATGAAAGGCAATAGAACTGAAGTTATTAAGATGCATTGTAAGTCGTCTGGAAAAACACTTTTAAAAATAAACACACCTTACACCAGCAAGCAACCCCTGATGACGGCTTATGAAGGGTCCGAAAGCGTTCGGAACAATTTTGGAAATTCATCTTCCAATTCCAACCTGAAACTAAGACACTTATCAGAAAACTTAAAAGGATCTGAAATAAATTATACAGACAATATTTGTCTTTATTATATAATGAAACACACACACACACACACACACACACACACACACACACACACACACACACACACATATATATATATATATATATATATATATATATATATATATTTGTGTATGGCGGGGTTGTTTTAATTACTTTAATTTTGCAGCAGCTCGAGTTAAAATCTTTAGAATGATAAACTATTATGTTTTGAAAAACAAAACAAAACAAAACAAAAAACAAAAACAAAAGCAAAACAATATTCAGTTATCACAAGAAAAGTTTTATCTCAAGAAAAGTTTTAGAAATCCACGCAAATCTTAGCAGCCTAATCTTGTTTCAACTTGAATATTCGCAACAATGTTTTAATTATCTTTTTAATCATATCATTTTTCTTTCACATTTACCGTTAATCTTTGCAAAATATGATTGTGCAAATAATTTCTTTATTGTTTTAAGATTTAAGTGAATTGTTTATAGAGGTCATTGCACTTACGATGTAGCTTGTGAGCCTTTCCCGCTGTAGGAATCCATTTGTAACTTGGCGCAAGGATGTATGAAAGATAGGCAGTTACCGATGCAGCAGGTTTCTTCTCTCAATGTCACTGATTTTGTCCAAGAAAAGCAAAAGCTGAGTAAGCCAGTGATATCGTAGATAGGAAAACAAGTTCCAAGACAATGTAAGACTGCTTTAGGTTCCCTCCTTTTCCAAGCTGGTACACACGGCCCCTTAAATCAATAAGAGCTTTTCCGAAAGTTTTCCTGATTTAACCACAAACATACGGAATAAATGATATACATTGTGGTAAATATTACTGGTAAATTGATCATTTATTTAATCTTCTTAGAACATTTTTAAATTTCTTTATTGGTATGCTTGGTGCTAAGAAAGATGGTTAGTCAAGTCCTCACTTAACAAGGACCAATATTAGCAAAAATATATCTGTGATATACTAACACTGAACACAACAGTCGAAAAGACAAGATAAACGCATTTAAGAACATAATAAGTTTCACATACATAATATACATATCCATATTTACCAACCCTTCCGCTCGGGCAGGATATGACACAACGTCAATTTTTGAAGCTGAGTTTAACAGGTTTGAATTCAGAGTATTCCTTCTTCAAGACTAGTTGCCTCACCAAGCTGAAGAACCCAGTCTGTCCAACTATTTACCCATAGCTGGAGGGAGAATAATTGGATTCATACCTTTCCTAAGGGTATTAGTGCTATGTGAAATGCAATAAGACTCGTCCAGGATTTGAACTCTTGTCGCAGTGTCCATTTCCTATGACGATAACCATTACACCACGGGCACCTCCTAAAATGTACATGATATACATATCAATGGTATTAAGTAGAAAGACTACAAAAACGTGCCCCAACGGCTAGAAAAAAAATCTCTCTCTATATATATTGTTCTATGAACAAGCAGTATGTAGAAGGGGTAAATAAATGAAAAAATACTTGATGAGTAAAATAGCCACGTGGTTTTACCGATCCTTGGCCTGGTCTACCCTGTTCAAAGAAGAAAGACAAAAGAAATCGAGAATGGGTTTCTGTGACTGTCATGTGATACCCCACGAGTTACCCAACAGACACGCCTTTTTCTCTGAGGCATATATTTATTGTTTCCCTACACGAGTTTTAAATTTAGAGTTGTCCTTCTACTAGACTTGTTGCCTACCAAGGCTAGAGAGTCCTGTTCGACGCCGATGAAAATGCATAGCCAATGGTTGTGACTATGTGGGAAAAAAAATGGTCTATAGTAGCAAAAAATAATCCTCTTGAGAAACAACTGTACTGAAAATGTAAATATGAACGTACAATGAACGCAATTTCCAAACCTCTTGTCATGAAATAAACTGAGTTGAGCTGACATGCTGTTAAAATCAATCAATCGATCATTAAAACATGAAAAAAAGAAGTTGTTTTATTTTTCGCGGATCGGAAATTCAATTCATGATTTTTTTTGTTGTTGCAACAAATACAATACATACATACATACATACATATGTAGCAGAAGGAATTTTCGTATTTTGGTTTGGCACGTAATTTAATTCGACACATAATTTCACCCAATCAGGATGACTTATCCTATTGATCCCGGATTTCCTTTCCGGGCAGCAGAAATTGGGGAAGCTGCCAAACACAGTCCTTTTCGCAGAACGACCTGGTTCTGTACAGACGTCTACCGTCTATTCTCCAATAGCAGCAGCAGCAGTAGCAGCAGCAGCATGGACACAATGAGGGAACCTATCTAATTTATGGATCCCTGGCGTCTATTTCTCTTAGACCAAGGGATCCCAGTTGAATATGAGTTAGATAAATGCAATACACCACACACAGGAACAACTTTATTTCACCCCCAAAATTGGCGATGTCGATTGCGATGTCTAATTCCGCTCCGGCACCAAGCTCTTACTTCACCTCTGGGCAACATTTTTTGGAGGCATTCACGCTTCTCCCGCAAACAACCAGAAACACAAACTCACGGTGACACCAAAGTTTATTTCCTCCAATGGCAAACATGACTTTCGCTACATACTGCGAACATACCTCCCTCGTACGTCCAACAACACACGCTGTTTTCTCCAGTCTCTCATAACTCCATTTCGTCCTTTTACTTCTTTCCTTTCCCACGAGGCTTGCGGCACAAACACAAACTCTATATTCCATGCTTTCATTAAAAACTATCCTAAAAACATTTCGACGTCTTAGAACTCTCCTTTATTTACTATTAAAACTTAGCGAGGAAGTAACCAAACACACACACGCACGTTACAACTTTTCCTCGCTAAAAACAAACAAATATTCTTCTCGCTAAAAATAACAAGCATTTCATATCGCTAAAAACATTAACAACCATTCTCGCAAAACTTACACACACACACACACACACATATATATATATATAATTTATCCATACGTAAAAAATCCTCTCATATTCTCGCTTGTTAGTTGTTGGTGGTAAAGGGAGCTTACAATACGCTGACTGTGTCCCTTGTTGAGGTGTAAGACTCACCTCACCACCAAAAAAGGGGTGTCCAAGGTATGACAATAAACTAAATCTAATGGTCAAGTTTCAGTTTCTTTGTTTTAACAGTCTATCAACATTTATGGGTTAGTTAATGCAAAAGCCATACTTGTAGAGAAACTGTAGTCGTACTATTTAACACATCGCTGGAGAGATAGTCAGGTTTAATTTCTGGAGATTTGCAGAATATGGAGTACTCCTTCGTTGCTATTATTCACAGATTTACTCTGGTCTGGAGTGGTAGTACAAAGTGTCTCAAAATAGATACCACCCATTAATATGATAATTATTTATTACATAGACTAGCGTAATGGCGGTTTTTTGGAACACGTGCCGTAAAAAATGCATCCTTTGAGCTGGAGACATGAAAACAATATTTTTTTCCAAGACATGCAATATTTTTTGAGTTTCTTATTTTAGTTATAAATCGTTATCACAATTATTGGTTGCATCTATTTTGAGAGAGTTTTGAATGATTTTGTCTCCAAATAAATAGTGACGCAAAATATTTTCCCTCTTTTGTCCTAGGCATTGTGATCGAAGATTAATAGTTTTTATAGTATACTATTTTCAAATCTGAACCAAAAAATACATAATCATTAGTAGTAGAGTTATTAGCTGTCACATTGGCCCTATGTATACTGAAACGCCCTATACCTGTTAGGGTCCTATTTAGGGGCCAAATTGATCTGTTTAATGATTATATGTGTTAGGAATATTCGAGACTATATAACAGCAAATTATTTGTATTAATAGGTAATTGAAGCTATAATTGTGATAAAAGGTTCAGTTTTTTTTCTCTTTTAGCAATATTTATAATATAATTTATTCCAATTTATTAATAAAATACGATAAAATGAGGGAAAAAACCCAAAACTGCAATTTGTCAAAATTAAAAAAAAAGACTTTGCCAATAGTAAGAACGGAATAAAGGAAAATTTGAAGCAGGAAATTTGTCCCCCTATATTTTCTACTTATATAACCTACTAAATATCATATGTGTATTCATTTTGATTAAAATGAATGAAGAAATGAATAAGTAAATAACTGTCTATCAGCTGTATTACAGATTGGCATTATAAAATAAAGTTGGCGACCGTAGATAAATAAATATAAGTGTAAATATAAATAAACATCTGCTGTTTTGTTGCGTCTTATCTATTCTTGCTTTGATATGATTAGTCCTTATGGCGTTGTTTGTACTGCTATTAAAAGAGATTCAGTTTCTCTCTTAAGGTTTACCTTTTTTAGCCACGCCCTCATTTTTTCGTATGAGATGTCACTTGTTAGTCACTTAAAGCGTTCATAGATTTGTATTTCTTCCCATTTTTGTTTTCTGGTTATTATCATTCTGTTGGTCCTCGTATTATCAGTCTTGTTTCTGGTGGCTGTAATCAGTTTTCCTCCGCGATTTTCTATTATCATTATTACTATTTGTTTAGCCTCCTTGGGCATCTTTCCTTTTTACAACCTTCTCTCGTTAACCTTTAAAATTAAATTATTTTATTTTTATAAAACCAAACTCCTCAAACTGCCCTGCTATTGCAGTGCAGTTTGAGGAGTTTGGTTTTATAAAAACTAAACTGAACTGAGGAGGAAGTGGATTCATGCCATTCTCAAAGGCATTTGCATGAAGAGAAAGCAAACAGTTAATGTTTAACTAAATGTAAATAATTATTTAGTAAGACAACTAATTTTGTGACTTTTTTCTCTTCAAGTTTGGAAATTTAGATTCTATATTATCTGTTACAACTTTCGGCAACATGGATTCCAACTGATTATTGTTAGAGAAAATTTAGTGGCTTGACTGTCCCCAGATGATAGATAAACAATCTCTTCCTAACAGGAAGTAAAGTTGGCGATCTTAGTCGAGGGTGACCAGAAGGCTTCCTACCGAAGTGTAGGGTAGTGCGCTACTCCTTTCCCTGGATGGCTTCACTTTACTCTTGATACTTACTTTATCTTGCTGAGTTTTAAGCAAGGAGGTATCAAGTACCATTTTAAAAGTCTTTGTTATGACGCAACCTAGGATTGAACCCAGGTCTTCCGGACCATTGGCGAACACTCTGCCCACTAGACCAATGAGGTGAAAACCACGCCCCACTCATATCCCACTTTTTGGCTCGCTGTACCTCCTTTCCAAAACGTAACACCCCTCTGAGTCCTCTTGGTTGAGACCTACGAGTTAGAATATTATTATCCAAACATTTTCAAAACTTGACCTGCTAGAATAGTTTTTGATATATCCTGTGGTGGCTGTAATATAGGGATAATCAAGAGATAGTATTCCGTGAAGGAAATAAAGGAATAAATATATACTATAGGTTTAAATAAAGAAAGTAAGTTTATTGAAAATATTTACAGAGAGAGAAGGTGTAGTATTTATCGTGTTCAGTCCAGGGAGTCTCTCTATTCTCCTCTATTCGGTGACCGGTGACACGGTCCCTTATTTAAAATGTTCCGGTGGTGATTACATATCTCACCATAACAATTTTGGGCACAGATTCGGAATCAGCGTAGTTAATTTAGTCTCGTACGGCATTCTTTATCGGGAAAGCTGACATAACTTTTATTTTGTCCATTGTTATTTGAATGATCAACTAGCCCAATAATTGATGAAATAAATATGGCAGCTGGCTAATAGATAGCGAGATAGCTAGATAGATAAGAACATTGAAATAGAGCATTTGTTAGGTTTGGTTGTATTTTATGGTATATCAACCCTTGTCGATTATATAATGCCAAACAGGAGCAATTCCGCCCCCACCTACATAAATATTGACTCTAACCACCCAAGATCGTTATTGAAGCAGATCCTAATGACGTGAACCGGAGGATAAACAGACTATCCTCATGTAGAAGAATTTTTGGGGAGAGCAAAAATGTATATCATGAAGCCCTCAAAAACAGCGGATTCCAAGGTAGACTGGAGTATGTGAACCCAGTGAACTTCGGCTCTCATAGAAGAAGTAATAGTAGTGGGACCCACGCACTCCTCAATGTAGGTGACACCAATAATAATCACTCAAATAGACGAGGGAAAAATAGAAATCGAAGAGAAATCTGGTTTAACTCGCCATTTTGTAAACTTACCCACATTAACATAGGTAAATACTTCCTAAACCTCCTGGATAGGCACATTAATAGGGACAATCCATTAAGGAAAATCTTTAATAGGAACACCGTAAAAATTAGTAACACTGGTACAAACAATATGAATAGTATCTTAAACAACCACAGCAGGAGGTTACTGGACGAATTAAATTGGAATAATGGGGGACCAGATGAGAGGTCCTGCATCTGTAGAAGAAATAGGTGATGTCTCTTGGGCGGATGATGCAACTCGAGGAACGCCGTAAACCAATCGTGCATTTCCTCCATGGAACATAATAATGATGGGGAGAGGGTTTCTAAAGGTACAAAGCTCATTAAATAAGTTTCCAGACTTTTTTCATATGGGCACTTTTATTGATAGTACACACATGAAATTCTAGTCCCCTTCGAAGTAATTTCCTCCGGCTGCAATGCACTTGTACCGTTCCAACAACTTCTGCGAGGCCCCATGGAAGTCCTCTTGCGTGAGCGTGTCAATGACCTTCGTCACAGCCTCTTTCATATCCTCAATTGTCTCATAATGACAGCCTCTGAGCTTAGGGAATAACCAAAAGTCACAGGGAGCAAGGTCTGGACTATTGGGAGGCTGAGGAACTGTCTTGATGCCCATCTCGGTCAAATAGTCTGTGACAAGAATGGATTTGTCCTGGTGGAAATCCCACTGACCCGATTTGAAGAGTGCTGGCCTCTTCCCAAGGAATCTTTTCCTGAACTCCCTTAAAACCTCAACATAGTATTCCTTGTTGACTGTCTGTCCAGTGGGAACCCAGTGCATGTAGATCATGCCAGTGCTGTAAAAAAAAGGGATAATCAAAAGTTTGTGGGTGGATTTGCTCTGTCTGGCCTTCTTGGGTCTGGGAGAGCCAGAATGCTTCCACTGTGAACTCTTGGTCTCTGTGTCATAGTAGTAGATCCAGCTTTCATCGCAGGTCACCAGAGAATCAAGAACTGCGGAATCTGAATTGATCAGCTCGACCATCCCCCTGCTGTCATGACAACGTCTTTCTTTCTGATCTTCTCTGAGCACCCTTGGGACAAACTTCGCGCAAATCTTCCGCATCTTCAGTCCCACGCGAATAATTGCATGTACAGTTCCCATACTGACATCAAACTGTGCACTTATTGTCTCTATAGACACATGACGGGCTTTATCCATGAAATTCTTTATTTGGCCAATCAACTCTGGTGTTCTGACTTCCTTACTCCCCCCACACCTCTCATCATCCCTCACAGACTCCTTGCCTTTCTTGAATCTCTTATGCCACTCAAAAACTGATGCTCGATTCATGCAAGATGGTCGAAAATCAGTTTGAAGCATTCCATATGTTTCTGTGGCATTTTTTCCAAGTTTAAAACATAATTTTGTTGCATATCGTTCTTCTAAAGTGTCCTCACGTCCAGATTGCATTTTTGAAATTCACCAGCTGTGACAATCAGGCTTTAGTGGGGGGTTTTCCAATTCCTGCTGTAGCTGTTCATTTGAAGCTGAAATCATAAAAATTGGTCAATCATCTCATAAGATGTATAGCAATAACATACTGAATTTTCAAGAGTCTACAACAATTTTAAATGCGTGTATAAAAAGTCTGGAAAATTATTGAAGGCACAACGTATCTCCGCAGGGAAATGTAAACAAGGACTGTATAACCACAGACATTCTTTCTCCAATCTGCGACTTAGAAACCAAACTGCTCTATCTAAATATTTTTGGATCAAGGGATAGTTCCTCAAAAAAAGTGGAAAATAGTCAGGCAGTCCTCAACCGCGAATAGCTTCAATGGCAGATGTAATTTGTGTATCGATGAAAAAATTAGTATTATCAATTTTAAGTTCGCAGACTACTGCTTAATGAACGTAACGAACTTATGTTTAAATGTATGCATAAAAGTAAATTTAAATTATCCTGACTGGAGGCCACCGAGGCTCCTACTCTGGAGCATATAAGAGTAATATCTGTCTGGATTCTGCACGAGATGCAATTGTCATATATATATGTATATATATTTGAGTAAGGAATGAGGTTTAATCAGACAGATATGCAGGATAAAGAAAACGGAAAGAAAAATTCATATAAATGGACGAGAAGAGATTTATTAATTAATTAGTTCCATCTTAATTAGTTCCACCGACGCGTTTCGACAGGATTGCTTAAGATATGAAATTACGAAAATTTCAGGTAGAAAGTGTTTTTGTCATCTTCAGGGTGGGAATTATAAATCTAAAATAGCGGTTTGAAACGAATACAGAAAAATATTCGAAAAACATTCGAAAAGTCTACGTCATAAAACATAATATTTTTTTTAAGTTAAGGAGAAACATAGCGTCTATAAAAAGTCGGTTTGTATATGTGGAGAGTGGAGATTGAAAGAAGAAATAAGGGGAAAGAAGGAAGAAAGAAGGAAAGAAAGGGAGAAGCATGAAGAAAGGGAAAATAGAAATGTCTGATTATCGATGTTAGTGTAAGTTAAAATCCTTCAACTTAATTTTGGCTAAGTAAGGTAAAATTTTATAGAATCCTGGTCTTTGTTCTATAGTGTTGTAATGTGAAATAGGGGAAGATTTTCGTTTCTCATCCATTTATATGTATTTTTCTTTCCATTTTCTTTATATATATATATATATAGAGAGAGAGAGAGAGAGAATGACAGAGATAGAATGTGAGATGAACAGATTTTTTTTTTATTTTCTGTTACTTGATATTTTTCAACTGATTTTATGTATTTTTAATGCTAATTTCAAATCTGAAATTAGTTTTTCTCTACATGCTCTAGTTTTCATGCAATTTGAAACTTGTGATTTTCGCAAAAAAAGGACACCCATGGCTATTTAGAAAAGGGATAGCTTGAGAACGAGCCTTAGATATACCCAAGCCTTAGATGTACCCTAACCTTAAACTAATTCAACATTTTTTTGTGTTGTTGAAACATCAATTATTTTTGTTTTTGTTTTTCATTTGGGATTTTAGAGATTTATCTGATTTACACAAAAATACCACCTGTTTTTCTTTGTCACAGATCTTATCATGGCTTTTTCAAGTAGACATAAATATGCAAATAATCCCGATGCCTTAAGTTATGTAAGTGGCTGCTTAACACTTTTTCGTTTTAACGGCGCAATATAACATCGTTTGCGGGGCATGCCTATAAAACTTATTTTGAAGTTCCCTTTGTCGACTAAGACGAGAAACGGGCCCCTTATATTTCTCGTCGTGATTGTGAAGAATTGCTTCGTGACTTGACAAACGCAAATAATACAAACGCCAATTCTTGAATTCCATCTTTATTGTTCTGATTCAGCTATCTTTATGTCAAAATATAGGGTGTTTTAGAAAAATTTATATAATTTTATATTGAAATGGTCACCACTTGTGCCATATTAGAGATTGTGCGCATTTTGAAAACTTGTGAAATCGATCCTGAAATCCACATATTTTCATTCAAATTTTGATGAATAAATCTTATTTTGTTCAACATTAAACCTGTCAAGTTTCATTTGCCTAGTCTTGTTACTCAGATATTTACATCTCAAATAAATAAATTTTTAAATGAAATTATATCAGTTTTCTAAAACACCTTGTATATGTTAATTTTAAGCAAAAACCATTAGCACATATTTATATTTGACTATAATGGAGAAATGTTTTAGATTTTAGAAGTAGCGACATACTTATTCTGTACAAATAATATTTTTGCGTTTTTCACATTTTTATGCATATTATGATGCTCGTACTTACCGCTCATTGAACACTTTACCCACTAGTGGGTAAAGTGTTCGCCAATGGTACGGGAGACCAGGGTTCAATTCCAGCTCGAGTCATACGAAAGACTTAAAAACACTTTACCCACTAGTGGGTAAAGTGTTCGCCAATGGTACGGGAGACCAGGGTTCAATTCCAGCTCGAGTCATACGAAAGACTTAAAAAATTGTACTTGATACCTCCTTGATTAACACGCAGCATTATAAGGTACGCATCAAGGGTAAAGTGGAGCAATTCAGGAAAAGGAGTAGCGCCCTCCTCTACACCTCGGTGTAGTAGCTATTGAAAAGGGAGCCTTCTGGTCGCCCTCGACTACCGTCGCCAACTTACTACTTATTTTTGGAGGCATATTTTATTAAAGATGACCTGTAGTAATTTGGAGATGAGATTTCTTTATTAACCTGTTAGAGAGACGTCGAAAATCAGGCTGAAGGCTGTTTAATAATTGTCCGAAATCTCCGATGTTACGGCCGGAGTATATGTACTTTCGACTTTCGTTTGTCCTTTTCGAGAATGTCAGTGCGACTACGCCAAGGATTATGAGATGTTTTATGCGATCAATTAATATTTTAAACGAGAACGTTTATTGCTAGCAGTTGACGTCGTATTTGAATGCACTGTCCGTTGGTACTGGTTTGAATGTATAGAACTCACAAATCAGGATTACTTGACCCTAAATCACCAAGGCTATAGAACAATGTCCCTGTGACAGATGGTTTAGGTATTGTAGCCTCTAAATCAAAAAAGATATTGTTAAGTGTGGGGTGTCTGTTTTTTTATAAGTATGGTTTATTTTTGTAAATAACTAAAGGATATCGATGTGATCTTAAATTTAAAACTGTATTATTATTTACCCCTTGAGAGTTTTTCACATCAACTAACGCTGATGGTCTTTCACTGGAGTTTGAGTGACAGCAAGTCTCCTCAAGTCTCCAGGACTCTTCTCAGTATTCTGGCCGATCTCAATAATACTTTGACAGTCTCCACCTATCTCGTTATTTTCAAGTCCTCTAGTCCTTGTATCAGTCCTTTGGTGACTGTACTAAGAGCACCAATTACAAGTGGTATAATCGTCACTTTCATGTTCTACAGTTTATTCAACTCCCTAGTGAGGTCCAGGTACTTATCACTCTTTTCGCTTTCTTTCAGTTTTACTCTGTGGTCTCCTGGGACAGCAAAGTCCACAATTCTGCAAGTTATCTATTTTTTGTTGATCATTATTATTATCATTATTATTATTATTATTCTACTCCTTTGAGGGTTTTTCATATCAGTGTTAGCTGTTTTTTTTACAGGGGTTTAAGTGACAGCAAGTCTCATCAAGTCTCCAGGACTCTTCTCAGTATTCTGGCTGTTCTTAGTAATGCTGTTGTCTGGATAGCCTCAACTTATACTCTTATTTTTAAGTCTTCTAGTCCTTTTATCGAGCCTTTGGGGATTGTTCCAAGTGCACCAATTGGTATTACCATCATCTTCATGTTCCATAGTTTCTTTTGGTTCTCTCGCAAGATCTTGATATTTATCTCTCTTTTCGCTTTCTTTCAGTTTTACTCAGTGGTTTGCCGGGACAGCAAAGTCCACTATTTAGCAGCTTCTCTTTTTTTGTTGACTATCGCTAAATCTGGTGATCCGTTTGTACCCCAGAATCCCAGAGAATTTTATGCATTTCATTCTCCAGGACGTATACCAGGTTGTGCATATACCACTCATTCGTATGGTTAAACTTAAATTTCTGGCACAATTCCCAGTGGATCATCTTCTCCACTCATTCGTATTTAGTCTTATACTCTTTTTGCGCTAATTTGCTGCATTCGCTTATTATGTGATTGATCCTTTCGTTTCTATTACCACATAACCTACACTTGTTATTTTGTTGCGTCTTATCTATTTTTGCTTTTACATTATGGCGTTGCTTTGTGCTGCTATTAGAAGAGATTCAGTTTTCCATTTCTTAGCCATATTCAAGTCTTCTCGTGTGAGATTTCGCTTGTTTGTCGCTTGCTCTTTGTGTATCTGTTTTTTATCATCTTCTCACGTCAACCTTAAAAGACGAAAACAATCTCTGCTCGGAGCATATACACTATTAATACAATATCTATATACAGATGAAATTCTATGATGTAATCTATCTGATAGCCCCCACCCATCTAAATGCTCTCTTAAATTCTTTTTCTTACCATTATTTTTGAAATCATCCAATTTAATCTAAAAATTTCTGCACTTTTGCTGTTTTTGATCTGATTAGGGAATTTGTTCCAAAAATATATTACTCTATTAGCAAAAAAAAAAAAAAAAAAAAAATCCAATTGGCTCAGTTTTTGAAATCTATTTTGACAGTAAATTTCCAATTCGAAAAGAAACATTGACAAAATGTCTGCCATAATCAGAAATTCCATAAAAAAATCCAATTGGCTCAGTTTTTGAAATCTATTTTGACAGTAAATTTCCAATTCGAAAAGAAACATTGACAAAATGTCTGCCATAATCAGAAATTCCATAAATAATTTTGAAAGTTTCAACAAGATCCCCTCTCATTCTTCTTTCTAGTAAAATAAGTAAAGTTGGTGGCCTTAGTCGAGGGTGACTCGAAGGCTCTCTTTTCGATAGCTACTACACCAAGGTGTAGGCCATTGTCATAATCAGTATAGCGTTCGCCAATGGTCCGGGAGATCGGGGTTCAATCCCAAGTCGAGTCATACCAAAGACTCAAAAGATGGTACTTGATGCCGCCTTGCTTAACACTCAGCATTATAAGGTAAGGATCAAGGGTAAAGTGGAGCAATCCTAGGAATTGAGTAGCGCCCTCTTCTACGCCTCGGTGTAGTAGCTATTGAAAAGGGAGCCTTCAGCTCACCCTCGACTAAGGTCGCTAACTTTACTTACTTACTTATCAAACATCATGCTGTAAAAGAGAAATAACAAAAAGAATGATATATGTCAACAAAAACAATAATTTATATCAAAATATACAATATACACTCTACTCATTAGGCCAATAACCCGGTTGATATTTGCTGATAATTAGAATCCTTTATCGCAAATTGACAGAACACGAAATAAGATTTGATTCCAACACTTTCAAATTAAGAAAGAACAAGTGCTGGTATCAATGCAACAAAAACTTTGTCCCTTAGGGTTCTGTCTACTTCTAAGGTTCCCTTTCTCTTTCACCATACACATCTCCTATCTGTTTAGACCTATACCTGTTCGTCAAAGTCACCTGCCTTAAAGACTCAAACGGTCAAATCTCGCCTAGTAACGAAACAAACAATCCTTAGGCCATCTACCACCACGTCTTTGAAATGGCTGGGTTTATCAAGACTTGTAGTTAATTTATCCCACAATCCAGATATGTATTCGGCTTTTCGAAATCCGGAAATTCCCATTTTTTTTCAGAGGCAATTGAAGAATATCGAATTCTTCTTAATTTTTTCCTTTTCTTCATTTTATGTTTTATGTTAATAACAACTTACTTTTACATCATATATACTGTTTACGGATTTTCTTTGTATTATTATTTGTATTATTATAATGTATTATTTGTATTGTATTTGTATGAGAATTTTTAACATCAGCGTTAGCTGATGGTTTTTCACTGGAGTCTGAGTGACAGCAAGTTTCCTCAAGTCTCCAGGACTCTTCTCAGTATTCTGGCCGTTCTCAATAATATAGTAGTTTGGATGGTCTCCACTCCTGCCAACTTCCAAGTCCTCCAGTTCCTATAGTAATCCTTTAGTTACTGTTCCAAACGCACCAATTACGATTGGTATAATTGTCACCAGCATGTTCTATAGTTTTCTTAATTCCCCGGCAAGGTCGAGGCATTTATCCTTCTTTTCACATTCTTTCAGTTTTATTCTGTGATCAGCCGTGACAGCAAAGTCGACAATTTTGAAAGTTCTCTTCTTTTTGTTGATTATTAGGTCTGGTCTTCTAGCCGAGATTAGGTGATCCGTGTGTATGTTAAAGTCCCATAGGAGTTTATGTGTGTTTTTTCTAGGGCAGGTGCTGGGTTGTGCATATACCATTTGTTTGTATGGTCAAATTATTATTATTATTATTATTATTATTATTATTATTATTATTATTATTAATCTATTTGTATTATTATTTTTATTATCTTATTTATAAATAAATAAATATAAACAAATAAATATAAATTTGAATAAATATAGATAAAATAAATATAAATAAATATAAACAAATAAATAAATATAAATATAAATAAATATGATTATAAATAAAATAGATATAAATAAATATAAATAAATCTTATCATTTTATTTGTATTATTATTATTTATTGTTTTATTTATAAATAAATAGGTATAAATAAATAAATAAAGTAATAAATAGATATGAATATAAATATAAACAAATAATGATATAAATAAAATAGATATAAATAAATATAGATAAATTTTATTATTTGTTATTTTATTTGAGTTATTATTATTTATTATTTTATTTATAGGTAAATAAATAAATATAAATGTAAATATAAATAAATATAAATATAGATAAAATAAAGAAAACTCGGCGATCTTAGCCAAGGTGTAGAGAAGGGCGCTACTCCATTCCCAGGATTGCTCCCCTTTACCTTTAATCCTAACCTTATAATGCTGAGTACTAAGCAAGGCGGCATCAAGAACCATTTTTTGAGTCTTTGGGGATTGAACCCCGGTCTCCCGGACCATTGGTGAGCACTCTACTCATTAGGCCAATGGCCCGGTAAATATTATTTTTTTAAAATTCTATTTGCATTATTATTATTTTATTTGTATTATTGTATTATATTTGTATTATTTGTATTATTATTATTATTATTATTATTATTTTCTTTATATTATTTGTATTCATTGTTTTATATTCTTTCGTTGCCGTTTAGTTAAACTACTGCGTTTGTCCTTTGCCGCAAGATGCAGGCAGAATACCCAATGTTATCAGTCATTTATCTCGACCTCAGAAAAACAGTTTTTACGCAGTGTAAAAGTTAGTTTAACAGATTTAAAAAAAAAATCTCATTCTACTTTTCTACGCCTCCCAAACAATTTGATCATTTTTTATTGGATTTTATCATTCATAAAATCATGCAGGGCTTCCACAAAGTTTTTACGCAGTGTAAAAGTTTAACATTTTTTTTTTATCATACTCTACTTTCTTTCGTCTCCTAAACTATTTGATCTTTTTTTTTTATTGGATTTTATCATTCACAAAGTTTATTCGTACCCGACTCCTCTTGTTTTTGTGGGTTATTCTTGTTTAGACAAGGTTGTTTGTGTGTGAACCCTTTCAAGTGGTATGTGTGAGAAACTGCAGTGATGTCCCACAGCTCCAAAGCATACTGGGTATTGCAGTGTAGTAAGAGTGTTAGTAACGAATTGGGGGAAGTGGAAACAACCTCTATACATCCGCCCAAGCGATATAAAAAGGCACACACAACGGCACGTCTTGTTTACTCAAGTCATTCATAACAAACTAAATATCAGTAAGTACCATGTCAATAAACAACTATTTACAAAAAATCTTATTTTTCTGTACGAATGAGTTGATAAGAGAAATCCTACTTTAAACTAACAGCAGTATGTAGTAAATTTGTAACGAAGTATAGATCAGTTGACATAGCTCGGTAGTAATATCTTATCTACTGAAAGTGATTTCAACATACGCATAGGAAAGGCATGGACTGCTATTGACAGGTTATCGCTAATAAAATAAAACGGGGATTATTCCAAGTTGTTGGAGATGGTGCCATCTCCAAATTATATAGCAAAACTCTGAAATTAATAGACCAGTTTACATAACTCGGTAGCAATATCTCACCTACTAAAAGCGATTTCAACGTACGCATTGGAAAGTATGAAAAATGTGTTTAATAAAAAAAATATGAAAGGCTTTATCTCTGCCTAACCCTAGAATTCTAGCAGTAACTGTCTGGCTAAGCGAAGGTGTAGAGAAATGTATAAAAAATAAAGTTGACAAAAAGAGGAAAAGGAAAGCTTACTTTGGATCTGAAAGAGAAGAGTGTCTATATTTCTTAAAAACAAAAACAATCAGTTCCTATAAAGTAATTTATTTCAAGAGAAATAAACTTTACAAAATCTGGCTTTGCATATTTTTCCCTATGCTTGTCGAAAACATTGAATAAGATAACAAAAATAACATACATTCAAGTAACGACAATATTATAACTAAGAAAAAAATGAAGAGTATAAAGAAATGCAAAGACTGTCTTGCTCGAAGCCATGCCGATAATCACCGACGGTCTGTTTAACTTTTGTCAATGATAAAATACCATTTTTTGTTTTTTATGTCAAAGTTCATTTTGAAGCTAATTTTTAGAGTTCATTCTTCTTCTCGGCATCTCCCTCTTTTGTAGAATCAGCCTGGACAACCGTCTTTTTCTAGTTTCCTTTCGAGACTTGTTGAAAACAAAGTTTACTATTTCTTTGAGTGAACTTCAAGTAGACCACCGCTTCCTCCTCTTAGAGATAGATATCTTTCTGTTTCAACTCAAATTTTCTTCTACTGTGTCTTCGGAGGCTTTTACCACATCTTCTGAACTAGCCAACAGCTTTCTTTGTCAGCAAAAGGTCCAATAATACCGCCTCTAGACCTTAGACTCAATTTTCTTTTGAAGGGGACAGCATACCAAAATCACAATTAGCCTGCAGTAGGATAATTGTTTCAACAAGTAACAAAAAAAATCCTGTAAGGAAAAGAGGCTTAGCCAAAGTGACTAATGGGCCTTTTACACAAGCCACCTTGCTCAAGAAAAACTGCCTAAAGTCGAGGGCGAATAAACAAGAAATTGTATAGCAAAAAGAGAAAGCCAGGCAGAGCCTTCGGCTCGTACTGAAAAAAAAAAAAAAAAAAAAAAGAGAGAGAATCCCTTGGTGGGTCTCACTTAAATAACAGTAGGGGTGGGGCTAACGGCACAACCTCAAAACAGCCAATCATATTCGAGCAGACAGTAACAGCCGATTTTACAAATTCCAACAAAAGCCATGGACTGCTATCGACTGGTTATCGCTAATAAAATAAAATTGGGATTATTCCAAGCTTTAGAAAATGGTCCCATCTCTACATCATATAGCAAAACTCTGAAATTAATAGACCAGCTGACATACCTCGGTAGCAATATCTTATCTTCTGAAAGTGATGTCAACGTACGCATTGGAAAGGCGTAGACTGCTATCGATTGCTTATCGATCATATATAAATCAAGTCTCTTAGATAAAATAAAACAGGAATGTTTCCAAGCAGTAGCCATATCATTACTACTGTATGGTTGCACCTCAGGGACTCCAACAAAACGCCTGGAGAAAAACTAGATGGGAAGTAAACGAGGATGCTACGTGGAATCGGTGACCTGAGTTTAAACCTGGATGAGGCTGTTTGCTTTTCATATAGTGCTCATACCCTTGGGTATGCATCCAACTATTCTCCCTTGAGTTATTGGTAAATACAGGGCGTCTCAAATTGATGCAACCCATTAATATGATAATTATTTATTACTGAGACAAGCGCAATGGCGGTCATTTGGAACACGTTCTGTAAAAACTGCATCCTTTAAGCTAGAGACATCAAATCAGTGTGCTTTTTAGTTATTATTATATCAGCTTCCAGGACATAAAATATTTTTTAAGTTTCTTGTCTCAGAAATTAATCATTATCACAGTAATGTTTTGCATCTATTTTGAGAGAGTTTTGAATGATTTTTTCTCCAAATAAGTAGTGACACAAAATATTTTTCTCTCTTGGACAAAGCATTGTGATCGAGGATTGATAGTTGTTATTGTATACTCTTTTAAAATCTGAAACAAAAATACATTATTAGTAGTTGAGTTATTAGCTGTCACATGAGTCCCATGTATATTGAGACACCCAATAGTTGGATAGACTGAGCTGTTTAATCTTGGTATGGTAACCGGTCCAAGAGATGGAAAACTCTGAATTTAAACCAGTTATATTCCAAAATTGACCCCCTGTCACATCCTACTCGTTCCGAAGTACTTGGGTAAATGCATATATCTACAATTCCAAATCCCTGAAGATACGATTCCAAGATTTGACAGTTTATGAGAAAATGGCTCTTCCGTCCGAAAAATAAACCCCCTAACCACCAAAAGGTGACTTTCTACGCTGGTTCAAGGGACCGGCAATACAAGCATAGTAGATGCCAAGTGCAAAGGAATGTCTGATTAATTTGCTTCGGTGGGATTGGAAAAATGTATCAATGGAAATGAAAAACAAGTCACAGTAAGAAAATTCCCTTCTGTGCCCCATTAATAAGCAGATAAAATTTGGTGGACACAGAACAGGGTGGTGGGGAGTTAAGGGAAAAAAGGTAAGAGAAAAAATTCATAATTTTGGTTTCAGTTGGATGTCTATTTTATATGGTTAAACAAAAAGAGAATGATTCGATTTAACTAACCTGACGGACAAAATGTAAGGATTTAGTTTAGCATTATACTTACAATGTAAATCAAACTCCTCGCTAATTTTCAATAACTAATATGATAAAGGCACATTCTGGTGCCTCATTGATAAATAGATAAAATTTGGTGGTCACAGCTCTTATTGTATATAAACTTTGCAGATGGAAAGATAAAAAAAATATTTGGTGAATTATAGTAAGATTGATAAATTAGTTATATCACTTCTAGCAATCAAAATTCCTTGATATTCTTAGGACACCACAACGTAAGAAAAATAATTCAGGTTTTATTTTACAGTCTTTTTAATTAAAAACCAGGGCCGACTCAAAGTACTGGAAATTTAGACAGCTGCCCAGGATGCCAAGTAATAGAAGATGCCTGTCATGTGCTGAAGAACAGTACGAGTCAGTTTTTGATTATTCATTAACTATCTCATTGAATTTGAATACCTTGTTGTAAGTGATAAATTTATGTAAAGTAACTTTTATGTACCTATTCTCTTGTCATTTTTTTTTTTTTTTTTTTTACCAAAAACGAGTATTTATTTACAATTTAAATGGAGACTCTTCTTGCAATAGTAATGAATGTTTGCATTTTATCATTCGGGGTTTTCGGACTATTGTCATCTTTATTATTATATTCACAAAGTTTCGGCTGATGTGTCCTCCGACCTTCTTCAGGTGTTTCTTGTCGAATTCAGAAGCCTACACGGAACTTCGAACCACGTCATTTATTTAATCCACGGGTCGCTGGCTCTAAATCCGTTAACTATAACCGGCCACAAATGTTTATTCCTGTATTGTTACTCGCCTACAATCAAGATTGAACCCATCTCAGAAATTTCGCCAACAAATTTATTATTGTCATTAAATAAAAATCTAAAACTCTGATGTTGTATTGGAACTGTTTTCTTTTTACCGAATCATTGTTATAAACCTTTTATTCCTATATATATATATGGGCAAAATAAGTTTGATGCCTGTGTGACACGATGGATCTTGGATGTATTAGATGTACGTGTATGTATGTGTATGTACATATGTGTATAGTTGCAAGTTGAAAATAGGTATGGATGTATATATATAGATATATATAGGGGCTCAAACATATCTGCGTGTGTGTGTAAGCATATACTGAGTATGTGTATTGTGGGTATGGATGTGTGTGTGGTGATAAATTAAAAATCTGGTCAAAAGCTTGAAAAAGTCATAAAATCTGAATCTGGCGAAAATATTTTTTTAGATGAAAAGTTTTTTTTAATGAAAAATTGAATTTATAGCATCGTGGTCTGGCAAATAAGGCTCGAGTCCTTTTAAGTATCCAATATTCTAGGTGGTCCATATCTGGAAACAAGAAGGGATTGCGGTTTCCATATACCCGAATCGGATCTTGAGGACAGGCCAGATCAGCCCAGAGCAGAAGAACCTACGTCACGTCAAATTTGAAAACAGTGGGTTTTGTTTAGTTAAGGGAATTTCGCCCGCCGTCCATGTTGTAATTGTGAGAACTCCACACACATAACCATTTTGCGATTGCCCAGTCGGCTGTAGAATACACAGACTGCTTCTCTGCGGAGGGGTAAAACTCACCCAACGAGTGTCCTGATATGACTCTAAGCAATCTGATGGTGAGGCTCCAGTAATGCAGAGTGGTAGCACCTGATAGGATCCTATCTATGGGTCAAATAGAATTAAACAGTACTTCTGTTTAATTGAATTGTTTGAAATAGAAAATTTTATATGTATAAAAATGTCACGTACCCTTCCTCTGTTAAGCGACATATCCATAATCTTTTTTTTTTTCGCCTTTTTCTTCCCTGGTGGACTTGTATCGAGCTCATGCACATCAATCCAAACTTGTAGGGAATATTGAATAGCATGGGGTTGACATCACTGTGCAGACGAAGGTGCGTGAGCTGTAAACAGATAGTCCCACACCTGTGTTTATTGCTACTATAAAAAGTAGGAAACAAATAGATATCTATGATGAGTTTTCAGCAAATTATGATAAGTAAACAAAACTGGATTTTTTGGTTGTAAGGAGGCAATAAATAATTATCTCCCTAAGAAAATGGTGTCGGGTGTCTCACGAAAGAGTCATATGACAATCCCAGAGACTCATTCTCGACAACTTTTGCATCTGTTCTTTGAACAGGAGAAATATGTGTCGGACCTTGCGAGAGAAAGGTAAAGCTACTTGACTATTTGACTCATCAAGTAAGCTTTTTTCCATTTTTGTACCCCTTCTACATACTGCTTACTCATGGAACGATATGTGTATGCTTTCTTCTTAATATCATTGGTATGTATATTATGTCTGTAAAAGATTAAATATTCTTGTACGTACAAATGAGTTTATCTTGTATTTCATTCCGTTGTGTTCCGTATTAGTATATCACGGAAATACTAATGCTAATATTGGTCCTTGATGAGTGAAGACTCAATTAAGTATCTTCCCTACAACCAAGGTTTTCATTGTAAAAGTTTTTATTCAACTGATTAAACGGGAAATGTTATTTGTATTTCCAGTTACACAAACCCAATGATAAAAATGAAATGGTTTTATTTAAATAATTTGGTTCCAGGGGGTCTTCTCCTTCGTCTAAAAGAAGTAAGCGCCAGGTTTATTGCCTGGTGCCTGAGGTGCACTTCAAAGAGGATGCTGATGCGACATAAACAATTTTTGTTCCCGCCCATGGCGTTCCATATTAAAGACCTTCTCACGGCGCAGTTAAGGGTCAGAACTGGAGGCCTATTTCAAAATGTTTGAGATTTTGTTTGTTCGCTTCTGTAGTCGGCTTAAATTCAAAGAAAGTTTTGCTTTTACACTTGGAATAATTTTTGCGTCACATTCCAACATCGTGGGGATTGAATAAACATCATATTTAAACAGTTTATATGTTGCTTCGCATAATCAGGGCATCCGTTTAATTGGTCCATATTGCTCTACTTTCTGTCGAAACCCAATAAATTGGAATCTACTGCACTGATCTGTTTATGATAAGCATGTTTTGAAATATAAGCAACAGCACATATACATGTGTGATATATCGGAGCGTTTCAGCCATTTTTACAACAAATAAACGTGTTTTCTGTTCATTGCATAAGTGTGTGTGTGTCTGTGTGTGTGTGTGTGTGTCTGTGTGTGTGTGTGTGTGTCTGTGTGTGTGTGTCTGTGTGTGTGTGTGTGTGTGTGTGTGTGTCCCAGATAAAAATACAACGTACGCATTTACGTTTGCAATTATGCATAAATATTTACAAGTGCGTTTGTATAGAGAGATATCCAACGTTCAGAAATAAGTCCACATGCACACAAGGCCAGTACGAATGGGGGGGGGGGGAGGATTTAGAGAACATTTGTTTTATATAAAGAAAACTTCAGAAGGAACATTCTTTTGTTCTTTGTTTCTTAATGGCATATCAAACTTTGTGGGGTTGTTAATGCCAAATCCATCCCTGTTGAAGAACAGTAGTGGTACTATTTAACTCAGTACTGGGGGTGGGGGATAAGAGGGTTCATACCCTTTCTTTTGGGTTTTGTCCGAAAGTGAAAATAGCAAGATGGAAGTTCGAACTCACTTACAACAATGTCACAGTCCGGCACATTAGCCACAACGATGCCACGATGACTGCCTCTTTGAAGGAATACTTTAAGACGCACAATATACCAAAGCATCGCATATCATACAACTACAACGAATCACTTGTCGTCCAGTCGGCTAGGGCTGTAAAATACACCGACTGCACCTCTGCAGAGGGGTAAGACCTCTACCCCAACAAGTGTCCTGATATATGACACTAAACAATCTGATGGTGATGTTCCAGTAATGCTTGAGCTTTGGGGAATGCGGAGTACTCCTTCATTGCCATCGCTCCCAGGTCCACTCTGACCCGTAGTGGTAGTACCTGAAAGGGTCCCATCTATGGGTCGAATATAACTAAACTGCGTACTTATGTTAAACTGAGTTACTTGAAATAGAATTAATTTGACATTTAACTGTGTTTACGCTAAACTGAATTGTTTCAAATAGAACTGTTTTGACATTTAACTGTGTGTGGACAAAAAACTATACTAGTACTAAACTGAATTGTTTGGATCAGAACCGTTTGACTAAATTGAATAGCTTGAAATAGAAATGTTTTTGACAATTAAACTGTATACTCATGCTAAACTGAATTATTTGAAATAGAACTCATTATTTGTATAAAAATGGATTTGGTATTGAATAACCTACAAAAGCCATAAAACTCCAACAACCAACCAACCAACCAAGTGAATCACTTGGAGGCGCGCTTAGCATAAATGTTATCGTCACCGGAAGTGGAATTGATGACTCGAGTTCAAATCCTGGACGATGCCGTTTGTGTTTCGCCAAGCGCTAATACCCTTGGGAAAAGCCTTAATCTGTTCTTCCTCAAGCTATGGGTAGATATTTTTTAAACTCTTGCTTTAACAAACTCAGCAGTTATTAAAAAATCCTTTACTAATTATAATGAGGTGAAAAATTGCGCAATGTTTATTGGCATGGAGAATGGAATCGGCCTGACGCGTTCAAACCAGTCGGACTTCGTATAAAAAATGAGCTTGTGTTGCATCCTACCTGTGACGGAGGGGTTGGATAGATTCACATTTTTCAGAGACTAATGTAGTTTTGTTGATAATCAACAGAAAAAATCTGTTGTTACTGAAAAGTTATAGGCCCAACTATCTAGAGTCATGAAACTCACATTCCGCAGTTCAACACATTTGACACTTTGTTTCTAAAGTTTCTAAATTTGAAATTAAAAAAAAAAATTAGTTTTCTAAAACATAAAAAAAATTGATAAAAACTATTCCCTCCATGGTTAGACAGAGAACTATTCAGATCTCCCTCTTGATAATGAATGATTTTATTCATTAAATTTACTTTCAATTTTTGGGAGGCGCGCTTAACATAACGGTTATTGTCTTAGACAATGAAATCGACGACTCGAGTTCAAATCCTGGATGAGGCTGATTGTGTTTCACTTTGCGTTAATGCCCTTTGGAAAAAGTCATGAATCTATCTGTCCTCCATCCAGCTATGGGTAAATTGTAGGGCAGACAATTTTATTTGGTCTTGATTAGGAAACAAGTTTAGGAGGAAAAATGAATTCAAACTAGCTTTGTTCTGCTTAAAAACTGACCCTGTGTTGCATCCTGCTCGTGATAGAGTCATTGTGGGGCTCTCAACATAAGTTGGTGGAGACAAAGTTGGTGGAGAAAAAGACGAAATGAAGAGATGACAACGAGTTCACATCAAAAAAAGGTAAAAGTCAAACATGTGGTCACAGGAAAAATAACACACGCTTTATTACTGTGTTTCAACCTTCCTCTAAACCAGCCTGAAAAAAAAAGAAGACAAAGTTGATGTTGTAGCCGAATGGGAGGAGGCGGTTAGGCTAGCCCCGAAATTTTAGATATTATTTGTTCTCGGCCTGTTACTCACTAACTGACTTTAAAAAAATTCCCCAACTCTCACGATTGACCTGTTGTTGTTGGTCACAGAGCCGGGCATCAGATTCACTACATTACGCAACCTTTAATTTTTACATGGAACTTTTTTTTCTTAGAATCTCTCGGCACTTCTTTTATTTCATTAGGCTCCTGGGTAAAAAATTCCTGGCTGACCTCTCTGGCCTTCATTGAGCTGAGTCTCTTTCCAATCAATCATTTGAAACATAGCGGTCATAGCTGGACTCCTAAGAAGCAGTGTAATAATGCTTTGAGTGATTGATTTTAATGGTATGTCAACCTGTATAGGATTATTTTATGCCAAGAGGTTCGGAAATCGCGTTTTTTCCATACCGTTATATCAAGTATTCCTATCTAATACTAATCATTTGAACATATTTATATTTACCCAACCTATCTGCACAAGCAAGATGCGACGCATGGACAGTTTTTAAACAGAGTTTCATCATCATCATCATGACGTGCGGCTAGCACGGATGTCCCTGACCCTCTCTCTCCACGTCTCCCTATCATTCATCGCCTTCGGCAGGTCTTCGGGGTTACATCCCGTATCATCACATAGCTGCTGTATGAATGTTCGAGCTGGTCGTCCTGTTTTTGATTGGCCATATGCGGGGGTCCACAGGAGCACATCACTTACGATCTCGTCTTTGCTTCTCCAGCAGTGTCCGGCATGTCTGGTTCGTCTAGCTAGTATAGTTTTCGTGATAGGTGGTAGGTGGCCGTACAGTTGGCGCCGTGTGGGGTGTTGCTGCCAGGACCTGTTCAATATTGCTCACAACATCCTTGTATAATTGCCGTCGAGCTTCTCCAACCGTTTAGTCAGCGTCCAAGTAGTGCATCCATACAGCAGTATCGACACGACCGCCGCCTGGAAAAAACTGCGTCTCATTTTATCGGTCAGGTTTGATTTCCATATGATCGAAAGCCTATCGATAGCTGTCCATGTCTTCGTTAGCCGTGATTCAGAGTTTTCCTTCTTCTAAACCGGTTGTCAAACCACGGTTAAAGAGCCCATTCTGCCCCATGGCTAAAAGGAGAATATCTGGATCCATATCTTTCCCAAGGGCATTAGTGCTATGTGAAATGCAAATAACCTCGTCAAGGATTCGAACTCGGGTCACTGTGTTCATTTCCTACGATGGTAACAAAGAATGCCTTCTTAGTTGAACAAAGTTGTATAGTTTCAAGTATTCCTATCTAATACTACTAATTATATTATAAGTAAATATTTCAGTTTAATAATAATCATTTGTTTGCACACAGTTATATAGTTTCAAGTGACTAAAAATGACAGTTCAAGCAACTTTTTTTTGTTAGTTCGATTCTTGCTGGGTGCTCCTACATCCGGACTTATGCCACAACTAAGCTAGGTGCCAAGTCGGCTGAAGAATACGGCAACTGCATCTCCGCAGAGGAGTAAGAACCCTCCCCACAATGAGTATCCTGTTATGACGCCAAACCATCTGATGTATTTAGTATATATGTAAACAAAATTTTCGTTGTTGTTCCAAAGAGAGAAAGAAATATTTTAAAATGAATAGACCCACGAAGAGATTGGTATTTTTTAACAGATTTATTTATTCGCTTCGTTCTTACATACGTGTATGTTTCTAGCTGGTTGCTTTCGTCAGAGAATATATATGGCACAAGGACTTGTGAATGGAGTACTCAATGAGACTTGAACTCACTCGTGTTTGAAGTCTGAATGTTTTTTAAACTTCAAACACTAGTATATATATATATATGTATATATATAAACAGGATTTGGCATTAAATAACCCGAGTTGATATGCCATGAAAATTAACCAACTCGCAATCAAGCTAGGCTGAGTAAGTGACTATATCATTGATATACTGCTGTTTTATTTGGATAGACATCCATTTTCAACAATATCTTCAGTGAAGTATCTTTCTACATCTTCAGACAAGACGCAAAAAAAAAGATCCAGAGGATTCCAAATTTGTAGCAGCACCTCAACGTTTCACCAAAGGAAGAAGGTCGTGATAGTCATCGCGGGGGCTGGGGCTATTTTTGGCCTTCCCCATTCGTACGCGTACTGGCAGAATTCGCATTCTACACTTGGGGGTGTCCTCGTGGTGTAATGGTTAAAGTGATGGACTGTAGAAACGTCGCAAGCGAGTTCGAACTCCAGTCGTGCTATTACGTTCACCTTCCGGCAAATGCCCTTGGGAAAGGTATTAACCCCCTTAGCCTCCCAGCTATGGGTTAAATCGCAACACTGCTGTTCTTCTAGAAGTATAGCTTTGGCTTTAAGTAACCCACGAAGGTTGATATGCCATTAAACAAAAAACATTCTACACTTGAGATGGTGGGGGTGCATTTAAATACAGGATTAGATCGCTTCTCCATAACCTTCGGCAATTACAAAACAAGAACAAGAAACTCAAATCTTGAAACTGATATTTTGGTGGGTGAATATTTCCTACCATATTAGGATGAATATCCTATTGGAATTTGGCATCAGTGGTATAAGAAAAAAAATTAAATATAAAGAAGGCTGAGTTTATTTACAACTAGCAACAGGTCATATAAAGGGTCATGGACCTCCCGAGCTGATACTCTCCCTTCCATAAGTTTTATTTCTGGATATTCTGGTAAGTCAATCGTCTGTTGACATCTCGTCGGGTGATCATCTGCCATTTGAATCTTGGAGATATACGTGCTAAATCAGAAACTTGCAAAGAAGAAGAAGAAGAAGAAGAAGCGATAGAGAGCGAATGAAGAAGAGGAATGGGTATGAAAAAGACAAGAAATAATTGAGATATTTAAGTATTAAGAAGACCCCATACGAAAGAGAAGAAAGTATTAAACAGTAGAAGTAGATGATTGGATAAGAAAAGTAAGGGGAATATAAAAAAATTGGAAATATAAAACGAAATACGAAAGAGGGAAAAGGAAAAGCAGATGAAGGTGAAGAGAATAAGTGAAGAAAAGAAAGTAAAATAAAATGAAAAGAAAGTAAAAAAAAAAAAAAAAAAAATGAAAAGAAAGCGGAGTGGGTAGAAAGAGAAGGAAAGAAAGCAATTGAAAGGAAATGTGGGAAAGAAAATTTCAACGAGTCAAACTACTCTTGATCACGCCATTTAGCAAGGATTGATCCCAACATTCCTATGTCATCCGATTTTTTAATGGGAATTTTCAGATACTTAACTGAGAAAAAGATGAGGCTATTTAAAAAAGCTCCCCGACTTCATCTAAAGGAGGGGACCTCCAAAAGCTTTGGAAATAATTATTCATCTACTTCATTTTTCACTGATATACCAGAACAAATTTTGAAATTAGGCTTAACGTAACGGTTATCGTCGTAGAAAATGGAATCGATGATTTGTGTTCAAATCCTAGTCGAGGCTGTTAGCGTATCACTTCACGTTAATGCTCTTAGAGAAAGGCATGAATCCATCAGTTCTTCTTCCGAGCTAATGGTAAATAGTAGATCATACTGATTTTTTTTATCTTTGTTTAGGCAACCAGTGTCGGAGAAGGAAAGCCCTGAATTCAAACCAGCTGTACTCTGCTAAAGAATTGACTTTGTGTCATATCCTGTTCGTAGCGGAGAGGTTGGGTCAATATATCCGATAACAAATTTCACTAAATGTTTGAAGAGATCAATCTCTTCCAAGTCAGTTGCTCTGGCCCTAAATCAATTGGTAAGGCTCTGGAAGTTTTCTTGATTTAACCTAAAACAATTATATTTTCTCTATTGTCTCGTGCACAAATGGAATGATTGGTTGGATGGTTAGAAATTTCATTTCAAGCGAGGTAAACGCTGTTTGAAAAATATATAAAACCAAAATAATGCTTCATATAGAATATTTTACTCAAGTCTAAGCTCCAGTGCCTAGACATGGAAATTGGAGTGTAATACTGTCATTGAAGGGCATACGAAGAAGAGTGACCAAAATAATTAAAAAGTCAATGATTACAGTTATAGGGAGAGAATGGAGAAATTAGGAATAATTACTTTGTGGCCCAGAAGACGTGCCAGAGGCGATGAACGATAGGGAGAAGTGGCGAGAGAGGGTCAGGGATATCCGTGCCTGCGGCACGACATGATAATGATGATGATGACTTTACTAGAAAGAAGAATGAGGGAGGATCTAATTGAAACTTTCAAAATAATCTATGGAATTTTTAATCATGGTAGACTTTTTTTTTTTTTTTTAAATATTTCTGCTCGAATTAAAAATTTACTGTCAAAACTGATTTCAAAAACTAAGCCAATTGGATTCCTTTTATTGTTAATAAAGTTAATTACTATTTTTGGAACAAATTCCCTCACCAGATCAAAAACAGCTATAGAGTAAAAAAAAATCAGATTAAATTAGATAATTTCAGTGATGATGGTAAGAAAAAGCATTTATGAGGGTATATTTTTGGGAACTATCAGATGAATTACTCAACAGAATTTGATCCGCATATAGATATTGTATTAATGGTATATATATTCTATGCAAAGATTCTTTTCGTTTGTAAGACTAAAGTGAGAAGATAGTAAAAATGGAGGATGCGGAGTACCCTTTCATTGCCATCGCTACCAGGTCGACTCTGATACTAAACAATCTGATGGTGAGGTTCGAGTGATGCCGGAGCTTTGGGGAATACGAAGTACCCATTCATTACCACCGTTCCCAGGTCGACTCTGATACTAAACAATCTGATGGTGAGGTTCGAGTGATGCCGGAGCTTTGGGGAATACGAAGTACCCATTCATTACCACCGTTCCCAGGTCGACTCTGATACTAAACAATCTGATGGTGAGGTTCGAGTGATGCCGGAGCTTTGGGGAATACGAAGTACCCATTCATTACCACCGTTCCCAGGTCGACTCTGATACTAAACAATCTGATGGTGAGGTTCGAGTGATGCCGGAGCTTTGAGGAATACGAAGTACCCATTCATTGCCATCGTTCCCAGGTCGACTCTGATACTAAACAATCTGATGGTAAGGTTCGAGTGATGCCGGAGCTTTGAGGAATACGAAGTACCCATTCATTACCACCGTTCCCAGGTCGACTCTGATACTAAACAATCTGATGGTGAGGTTCGAGTGATGCTGGAGCTTTGGGGAATACGAAGTACCCATTCATTGCCATCGTTCCCAGGTCGACTCTGATACTAAACAATCTGATGGTGAGGTTCGAGTGATGCCGGAGCTTTGGGGAATACGAAGTACACATTCATTACCACCGTTCCCAGGTCGACTCTGATACTAAACAATCTGATGGTAAGGTTCGAGTGATGCCGGAGCTTTGGGGAATACGAAGTACCCATTCATTGCCATCGTTCCCAGGTCGACTCTGATACTAAACAATCTGATGGTAAGGTTCGAGTGATGCCGGAGCTTTGAGGAATACGAAGTACCCATTCATTACCACCGTTCCCAGGTCGACTCTGATACTAAACAATCTGATGGTGAGGTTCGAGTGATGCTGGAGCTTTGGGGAATACGAAGTACCCATTCATTGCCATCGTTCCCAGGTCGACTCTGATACTAAACAATCTGATGGTGAGGTTCGAGTGATGCCGGAGCTTTGGGGAATACGAAGTACACATTCATTACCACCGTTCCCAGGTCGACTCTGATACTAAACAATCTGATGGTAAGGTTCGAGTGATGCCGGAGCTTTGGGGAATACGAAGTACCCATTCATTGCCATCGTTCCCAGGTCGACTCTGATACTAAACAATCTGATGGTGAGGTTCGAGTGATGCTGGAGCTTTGGGGAATACGAAGTACCCATTCATTGCCATCGTTCCCAGGTCGACTCTGATACTAAACAATCTGATGGTAAGGTTCGAGTGATGCCGGAGCTTTGGGGAATACGAAGTACCCATTCATTGCCATCATTCCCAGGTCGACTCTGACACTAAACGATGGTGAGGTTCCAGTAATGCTGGAGCTTTGGGGAATGCGAAGTACCCCTTCATTGCTATTGCTCCCAGATCCACTCTTGCCCGGAGTGGTAGCACTTGATAGGGTCCTATCTATGGGTCAAATAGAACTAAACTGTGTACTCATGCTAAACTTAATTGTTGGAAATAAAACTGTTTATATGTATAAACATGGATTTGGTAAACCAAACCAAACCAAACCATTATTATATTCATGATATACATACACTTAACACAACAGAAGAAAAGACAAGATTAACGCTTTCAAGAACATTTATTCTTTTCTATAATTAATATGCAAATCAATGGTATTAAGAATAAAAATACACAAATGTGTCCCACCAGCAAGAAATACACACATTGCTCCGCGAACAAGCAGTATGTGGAAGAGGCGCAAAAAAGGAAAAAAATTACTTAATGAGGGAAAGTAAAAGAGCCACGTGTTTCTATCGTCTTAAAACTTTTTTATTTCCTTCTTTCGTACTTTTTTGGCTTAATATGAACTCCTATAAAAGACACACATAATAAACATGTTTACAAATAATATTGAATAAGATTTTAGCTGAGAGAAAATTTATAAAAGATTTGTTACACATTAAATTCCAGTTCAGTTGGTTGGGGCTGTAGAATACACTGATTGCGTCTCTGCTGAGGAGTAAGACCCCACCGAAATGAGAGTCCTGGATATGACACTAAACAATCTGATGATGAGGCTCCAGTAATGCTGGAGTTTTGGGGAATGTGGGGTATCCTTTCATGGCCATCGCTGCCAGGCCCACTCTGGCTCGGAGTGGTAGCACCTGACAGCGTCCTATCAATGGGTCAAATAAAACTGTTTGACATTTAAACTAAGTACTCATGCTAAATTGAATTGTTAGAAATAGAACTATTTGATCATTTAACTGCGTGTAAACAAACGAGTGATGCTTAATTGATTTGTTAGTGATAAGTAGCAATACTTGGAACCATTTAATTTTGACTTACGTTAAATTTAATTGTTAAAAATAGAATTGTTTGATCATTTAACTGTGTGCATCAAAACTTATTTATAAATCATACATCTAATATATATATAAAACAGGATTTGGCATTAAATAACCAACAATAGTTGATATGCCATAAAACCAAACCAAACCAAGAATTAAATTAATTGGGGATACTGGTGACCAAAAGTGAATCGTACGTTTTGGAAAATTTTAGTACATGCTAATTTGCGGCGCATATGTCACGTGACCGAAGCAGATCAGGCCGTGGTAAAACGTAACTGCTGTGGTTGGTAGTATTGTGGTAGCTGGTGCGCTGACACGGTGTGCATTGCTTCAATCTGTGTATGATTTGAAAGCCTCACAAATGAATGTGTAGCATAGCCTAATTCGGGAACTTATGTTTTACGAGTTTGAACTAGAATATAACGCCGTGAAAGTGACCAAAAATATTTGTTGCGTGTAGTTGATCACAGTACAGTAACCAGACGCTCAGTTTGCAAGAGCCTCGATGATTAGACAAGATCTGTCATGTAGGCTTAAAACCGTGGGTTCCGAGGCCGTGCTCCAAGTCACTGAGGTAAATCCAGCGGGCGGTACTCGGAGAGTATCAGGTGAGCTCTGCATCTCAGAGTCCAGTGTGGTTCGTCATCTTCACGACCTTGGCAAATCTAGAGAGTAGCACTCGGAGAGTATCAGGTGAGCTCTGCATCTCACAGTCCAGTGTGGTTCGTCATCTTCACGACCTTGGCAAATCTAGAGAGTAGCACTCGGAGAGTATCAGGTGAGCTCTGCATCTCACAGTCCAGTGTGGTTCGTCATCTTCACGACCTTGGCAAATCTAGAGAGTAGCACTCGGAGAGTATCAGGTGAGCTCTGCATCTCACAGTCCAGTGTGGTTTGTCATCTTCACGACCTCGGCAAATCCAGTGAGTAGCACTCGGAGAGTATCAGGTGACCTCAGCATGTTACAGTCCAGTACGGTTCGTTACTTTCACGACTCTAGTAAAAGCATCTTTCGCTGCTGAATTTTGCCCCAGGTTACCAAAATATTGCAAAACTTTTGACTCGCCCAAGTTGTTAGCTACTTGGAAAATATAACTTGCCTACCAAGTTCAAATCCACCCGAGGCTGTTTACGTACATTTCGCACTAATACTTTAAGGAAAAGCATGAATCCATTTTCTCTCCCCAGCTATTGAAAAAATAGAAGAACAGACTCGGCTCTCTAGCCTTGGTGAGCAACCAGTCTAAGAGAATGACAACTCAAAATTCAAAACCAGAAGCTAATATCGAAAGAAGAGTGGTGATGATGGGGTAATTATGATATAGCCATCAAAGAAAATGAACGAAAAAAGTGGTCGACCTTTGTTGGGTTATTTAATGCCGAACTCATTCTTTTTCAGCAATCATGTACTTTCAAATAACTAACAGAAATAACCATTTGGAAACAATTAGAGTTTCAAGTAACTATTCTTAAAACTAATAATTTGATACAACATTGTAAGATATATAACATAACAATGTTGACAAGATTTGATAATTATAGGAATATACTTAATATGTCTCTTTCCTATTAGATTAATTATATCTTATCTATATATAAAAAAAATTCTCATCGTGTTTTTGCGTAACTGTCACAGTTGCTCGAGAACGTAACAGTATATGATTCAACACAAGAAACGTAAAATGTTAACTTTCAAAACAGTCCTACCACCTTTTTTTAAACTAAAAGAAATCATCAGCAGCATCATGTCGCGCCATCAGCACGGGTATTCCTGACTCTCTCTCGCCACCCTTCCCTATCGTCCTTTGCTTCCGGGAGGTCTTCAGGGCTACATCCCCTATCAGTACAGAGCTGCTGTATGAAGGTTCGAGCTGGTTGTCCTGCCTTTGCTCATTCAGGTAAAGGAGCCCACTGGAGTATATCACTTATGAGCTCGTCCCTACTTCTCCAGCAGTGTCCCGCATGTCTCGTTTGTCTAACTTTGATAGTTTTCGTGATGGGTTGTAGATGGCCGTACAGCTGCTGCTTTGTGGGATGCTGTCTCCAGGACTTGTTCAATATTGCTCGCAGCATTTTGTGTAGTTGCCGTTAAGCTTTTTCTCCGTCCGTTTAGTTAGCGTCCATGTGGTGCATCCATTTAGCAGTGTCGACACGACCGCGGCTTGGAAGAAACTTCGTTTTATTTTATCGGTCAGGTCTGACTTCCATATAACCGAAAGACTATCGAAAGGTGTTCATGCCTTTGCTAGTCGCGTGTTTCGGTTGATGAGACACTGCTTCCTAGGTAGGTGAACTTGTCTACTAGTTTCAGAGAACTACCATTTAGTGTGGAGATGTTGCCTGTTTGATTAAAGCACATATATTCCGTCTTGTGTGCATTGACATGGGGTCTGATGCCTGCAGCTGCTTGTTCCAGACTATGTAGCAGGGTTTGGGCTTGGGCGGGTGCATTTGCCAGAAGCGATATGTCATCGGCATAGTCGGCGTCGGCAATTGTTTGTGCGGGGTACCTTCTGCTTCTTTCCTTTGTTAGCTTGAAACCGTTTTCTTTGATTTTATCGATAGATGTTCTAAGCACGTTGTCTAGACAGATGATAAAGAGGTATGGGGCTAATGTGTCTCCTTCCAGTACACCTGTTACAATGTCGAACCATTTGGAAACATTTAGAGTTTCAAGTAACTATTTTTAGTATTAATAATTTGACCACAATTATAAGATTTCAAGTAACTATTACTATTTATTAATATTAATAATCTGTTAGCACGCTATTATATAGTTTCAAATAATTATTTCTATTTAATTATAATTATAATTATGCACTTTGCAGAACTACTCATCTCCTTAGGAGAGTACTATAGGCAGAAAAAACATTAATGCATAGAATACATACAATCCCTACCTTCCCTCACGCTAGGTCTTGGGTAAAGACTCCGTGAAGGATTATAAGAAACAGAGAATAAAACTGAAAATTATGTTTTGATAATATTTTATTTGCTCACAATTATATACAAATAATTTGCATACAGTTATATGGTTTCAAGTATTCCCATCTAATACTAATAATTCGTACACAGTTATCTTGTTTTAAGTATTCCTATATAATACTAATAATTTGCACACAGTTCTATGGTTTCAAGTATTCTTATTTAATACCAATGATTTACACAGTTATATCGTTTTAAGTATTTCTATCCAATACAAATAATTCTAAAATAGATATATTTGACTCATTGACGAGACCCAAAAAGGCACTTGCATTCTAAATGAGAGTTGACTTGGGAGTAAGAGCAAAGAAGATGTGTGTGTGTGATCGTGAGGGATATTTCCCCTCTAGAAGAGATGAACTCGACGTAGGCCGAACAGAAGAATGGGTACGTCCAGGCGGACAGTACAAGCATAGCACTGACAAACTCTCAGACGCGATAATAAAAATTCATTAAGTGTCTCTTGTATTAGAGAAATCAGTTCAGAAATGAATCTGAATTTAATATTTTAGCTTACAGAAGGATAAATGGGGGAAACCGGAAACAAAAATTATTGCATTTTAAGAAGGAAAGACGGCTTGACTTAAAAATCGGCATTTAAAATCCTATAGTTTCAAGCTGATCTCCCTGATTTATTTATCTATCCTTTGGATACTACTATACACACACACATACACATCCATGTGCATACATTTATTCGCTACCTATACGCACACAAACATACAGTTACTTACACTCCCACACACATATTCATACATGTATACTCTAACTATTTGCATACGTAGTCATATAGACACACTCACACATACACACATATGCATTTTTGGACCTAAAGATGTACACCCAATGATAGAACTTGTAGATTCGATGTAGAGGGCTAAAAAGGTTTCATGCAGATTTGTGGAGGCAACACCCCACAAAGCAGAACTATACAGCCACCTACCACCCCTCACGAAAACTATCAAAGTTAGACGAACCAGATATACAGGACACTGCTGGAGAAGTAGGGACGAGCTCATAAGTTATATACTCCTAAGGATCCCTTCACATGGCAGAGCAAAGTCAGGGCGACCAGCCCGCACCTACGTACAGCAGCTCAATGAGGATACCGGGTGTAGCCCTGATGACCTACCGGAAGCGATGAACGATAGAGAGGGGTAGCGAGAGAGGGTCAGAGATATCCGTACTGATGGCACAAGATGATGATGATGAGGGGTTACTGAGATTTGGTCGATTATTTATTGAGTTTAATTTGCTTAGTTGATAATTATCGGTTTGGGGTTTAGATATCCAACGCCATTGTTTTTATTTTTGCCCTACTTAATTCGTTGTCTTCTTCTGTGACTGTAAAAGGCTGCAAAGGAATTCATGAAGAAAGGAAGAAAATAGACCATAATATCTTTTTAATTTTAACTTTATTTCTGGGTTCTACAACCATTCTGTAGATGAGGAAAATTCTTCCTAAATCCAAATGAAATGGTTGCGTCTCCCAGATAAGGTGTTAAAAATATACTAGTCGTCTCCGGTGGTTGAGAAGTCCAAATTCAGTGTGGTAATGTCCTGTGGTGTTTTTTACATGATTCTTGTTTCGGCGTGTCGATTTGCTGGCAGCATACATGGTGTCAGGCTACTAAACCTAATCAGCCTTGTGTTCGCTGCTAGCAGCCGCGTGAAAGAAGGTCCTTTCAATCTAAAAGGTTCCGCTGAAGTGAGGTCGAATTTTTCCTTTTCGCAGGGAAGGTTCCTTTCTCCGCGCATGCGTTGTCTCCACTTCCTGTCAGGGGCCTCTGGGAACTTCTGCACTTTCTGAATTTATTTTATTCATCTTATTTTTATTTTTCTAATCACTACAGATTAAAACACAGAGGACATGTTCTTCTTCCTTTTTTACTTGTTTTTTTTTAATGGTATATCAAACTTCGTGAGTTACTTAATGCCAGAGCCATCCTTATAGAAGGACACTAGTGGTACTAGTAAAGTAAGTAAAGTTGGCGACCATAGTCATGGGTGACCCGAAGGCTCCCTTTTCAATAGCTACTTCACCAAAGTGTAGGGGAGGGTGCTACTCCTTTCCCTGGATTGCTCCACTTTACCCTTGATCCATACCTTATAATGCTGAGTGTTAAGCAAGGAGGCATCAAGTACCATTTTTTAGTCTTTGGTATGAACCCAGGTTTCCCAGACCATAGCTACAGGGATAAAGGCTAGAATTTTTCTATTCTCATTGATACGGTGTCTCTAACAATTAATAATCAGAAAGTAGCCATCTTACAGCCAAATATAAGCAATCATGCAGATTATAAGTTTTTAAAGTTGAAAAAAAAATATTTTGAGTCTTTGGTATGAACCAAGGTTTCCCAGACCATAGCTAGAGGGATAAAGGCTAAAAAATTTTTATTCTCATTGATACGGTGTCTCTAACATCATAATACCTTTTTGATTTTAACTTTATTTCTGGGTTCTACAACCATTCTGTAGATGAGGAAAATAATAATATCTAATAATCAGAAAGTAGCCATGTTACAGCCAAATATAAGCAATCATGCAGATTATAAGTTTTTAAAGTTGAAAAAAAAAATTAACGAATGATTTAACTAACTTCAACAATTATTTACATTCAATTCAACGTTACTTATTTGGTTTGTACTTAGTTGATCAGACCGGAGGTGTAAAATTATCATCATGATCATCATGTCATGCCATCAGCACGGATATCCCGGGCCCTTTCTCGCCATCCTTCTCTATCGTCCATTGCTTCCAGGAGGTCTTCAGGAATACATCCTGTATCTGCACAGAGCTGCTCTATGTAGTGCGTTATTGTTTAGCTCGGATTAACAATTGAGGCATAAACAAAAATATTTAACTCGATAAACCACTCGCTCAAGTTTCGAAATATTTCTTTGTTTAATGGCATATCAAACTTTGCAGGTTATTTAAAGCCAAAGCCATTCTCCTAGAAGAACAATAGTGGCACTATTTAACCCATAGATGGGAGGTTAAGGGGGTTCATACCTTTCCCGAGGGTATTTACCCGAAAGTGAACGTAATAGCGCGACTGGAGTACGAACTCGCTTACTACGATTCAGCAATCCAACGCTTTAACCATTACGCCACGAAGACACTCTCAACCTAAAAAGGGGTGTACTGGGTATTACACTGAATTGGATCTAGTGGTGAGGTTCCATTATGGAGCTCTGGGGAGAGTGGATAACCCCTTTATAACCATTACTCCCAGGTCCACTTTGACCCTGAGCGGTAGTATCTATTTGGGTCCCATATATGGCTCAAATGAATCTATTATTTGTATTAGACAGCAATACTTGCTATCATATAACCGTACAAAAAAGAATCTTAAGAAATTATACAGAAAATGTGAATATAAATGTACAATGTACTTAATTCTTTAATCTCTAAGCTTAGAATAACCCCAGCAAGGTTGACATGCCGTTAAAGTAAATCAATCACTACCACCCCACACACACAAGTGGATTGGGATGAGATATTTAGAATTTGGTGTTCTTTTAAAATTTACATAAATAATAATATTCTTGATAGCATTTGATTTGTTTATGCAGGTAAAAATATTGAGCGAAAAAATTGTTTTCACCCTTAAAAAAAAGAAAAGAAATTTTGTCAGGCTTATCTTTGTTTAAATCAGGCATGGGCAACCATTTTTGAGAAGCGGGCCGCATGAGACATGACTCATTATCATTTACTAAAGAATTCAAGGTAATTTTACGTTGAAGGTACTTCAACCATTTTCGCTACAGAAGACCATACACATAAGCACCTATCTTAAAAATAGAGAAACGTTCATTTTTTTCTCTTTGGTAAAAAGATTTTTTCTATAAAAAATCAAAATCTTAGGCAGGCCATTCAGAAAGCACCGCAAGCTGCATGTAGCCCGCGGCTCGCTGTTTGCCCATGACTGGCTTAAAAGAATGCACGAATATTTGCAACTGAAATTTGAATCTTGTTCAGTTAATTCTAGAATTAATTTAGGAAAAAGAAGAAAGTTGTTTACTTGATCGCTCCTCCTGATTATTTTGCGTAGAAAAGTTCATTGCCTTTTTTAAGCGTCTTTCACATTTACTTTGTAAAAAAGAAAAAAAAAGACTTACGTTAAGCAGGCAAACGCCCAAAATTCTGTAAGGATTCATTATGTAATTAAAAAATAGAAATCTTTTAATCACAGTTTATAAGTAAAAATCCAGCGTCACATTAAATTGAAAGTGATTTTTTTTCTCTATTTTTTACAGAATATGGCGACGGGCTCTACGTTTTATTTCGTCACGTTCCGCAAACATGAAACCGAAAAATACTGCAAATAAATCTTCAAGAATTATATCCATGCGAAGTGTATCATATAAAAGTAATATGTGGAAGGTTGTACTGGGTTACATGGTATCTGCAAGAAATAATGATCTCTAACAGATTACTTATTGCGAGTTTTTCACACCCGCGTTAACTTATTGTCTTTCACTGGAGTCTGAGTAACAGCAAGTCTCTTCTGGTCTCCAGGACTCTTCTGAGTATTCTGGCCGAACTCACCTATGCCGTATTCTGGATGGTCTCGATTCATCCTCCGATTTCAACACTTCCAACCCTCTTTTCAAACCATTGAGGACTTTTTCACATGCCCCAATTATAATTAGTATCATCGTCACCCTCACGTTCCACAGCTTTCTTAGTTCTCTGGCAAGGTCCAAGTATTATTATTGTTACTTCTTGGGAGTTTTTCACATCAACGTTAGCTGATGGTTTTTCACTTGAATTTAAGAGACAGCAAGTCTAAATGTGAATAATTATTTAGTAAGACAACTAATTTTGTGACCTTTTTCTCTTCAAGTTTGGAAATTTATATTCTATATTATCTGTTACAACTTTCGGCAACATGGATTCCAACTGATTATTGTTAGAGAAAATTTAGTGGCTTGACTGTCCCCAGAGGATAGATAAACAATCTCTTCGTAACAGAAAATAAAGTCGGCGAACGTTGTCGAGGGTGACCAGGAGGCTCCCTTTTCAATCGCTACTACACCGCAGTGTAGGGTAGGGCGCTACTCCTTTCCCAGAATTGCTCAACTTTATCCTTGATACGTACCTTTATTGCTGAGTTTTAAGCAAGTAGGTATCAAGTACCATTTTTAAAGTCTTTGGTATGACGCAACCTGGGATTTAACCCAGGTCTCCCGGGCCTTGGCGAACACTCTACTCACTAGGCCAATGAGCCGGTTTCTAATACTTAACCCTTACTGCGCAGGAACCGAATATACTCAGTTTCGTGCATGCGTAATTGAGACATGATAACAAAATTTAACTCGTTTTTGATCGTGGGGCTACTTTCTGGAATTCTCGACCTTTCGTATGACATAATACGCACATTTTCTTTTTTACAGGTCAATAGAAAGGTGTTACAAGAACAGATTTGCATATGATTAGCCCGTTACACCACCAGCTTATGAGGAGTGTTTCGGAATTTATAACGAGAGTGAAATTTCACTTTCAACAACAAAGCAAGATGGCGGAAGGTAATTTCTTCGATTTGAACTTCGGTAATTGGACCCTGAAAACATATTTCCATCACAATGTTGGGTTTAGAGACTATCGATGCAATAATATGAATATGTTTGGTTCTGTGCGAACCAAAGTAAATCTGAATAAAATAAAAATTGAATATGGATAAAAGAATATATTTCATTATTTGTATATTTACCCAAACTCTCTGCCAGGGGTAGGATGTGACACAAGGTCAATTTTTTAAGCAGAGTAAAATGGTTTAAATTCAGAGATTTCCTTATCTTTGACAGGTTATCCAACTGAGACAAAAGAACCCCATTCTACCCTACTATTTACCCATAGCTTGGTTTTTAAAAAGGCATCAACGCAAAATGAAACGCCAACAGTGTCGTCCAGGATTTGAACTCGGATCGTTGTGTTATTATTTGTGTATATAACTTGGTAATATCAATTTTAGCCAATTTTAACATGTTAATTCTGTATCTTTGTGTGTAGAAATTTATTCAGCGAGGTTTAATCTTCAAGAATAAAATCCATACGATATTATCAATGTATAATGCTAGATTGGTTTGTTTGTGTTTCATTGCATATCAACCCTTGTGGATTATTTAATGCCAAATCCTATGTAAAGTAAAGTTGGTGACCATAGTCGAGGGTGACCCGAAGGTTCCCTTTTCAATAGCTACTACATTGAAGTGTAAGGGAGGGCGCTACTCCTTTTCCTGGATTGCTCCACTTTACCCTTGATACGTACCTTATAATGCTGAGTGTTAAGCAAGGGGGTAATAAATACCATTTTTCAAATCTTTGGTATGACGCGACCTGAGATTGAACCCCGGTCTCTCGGGTTATTGGTGAACACTCTACCCGCTAAGCCAATATATACATCATTTGTAAGCTAATAGTTTGTTGGTAACATTTGTAAACGAACCAGAACTCATTTGTTTGCACACAGTTAAATGGTTTCAATTATTGTTATCCAACACAAATAATTCTATTAAATTAATCATTTGTTTGCACACATTGAAATGGTTCCAAGGATTGCTACATAACACTGATATTTCTATTCGCACATGGTTTCAAACATTGCTATTCAACACTAATAATTCCATTTGATTATAATAATACATAGTAAAAGATTAAACATTCTGTTTTCCCATTGAAGGAACCCTAACAGGTACAACCACTCCAGATCAGAGTGGATCTGGGAATAATTGCAATGAAGGAGTACTCTATATTCCTCAAAGCTCCAGGACTGGAGCCTTAACATCTGATAGTTTAGTACCATACGCAGGACAATCGTTGACTGCAGACGTATGGTCGGCCTATTCTATAGCCCCATCTGGCAGGACGACAATAATACTAGAATCCATACATATAAAATGCAATAATCATCAGTAAGCTGCTATGTCCACTTGTCTCTTCGTACAGGTCAGGGCTTTACATAAAATTGTGGCGCCATAGCAAACGCTTCTTCCAGTTTGTTTACAGGCAAGATGCAACACAAGGTCAAATGTGGAGGCGAAAGTCTTCTCGTGCACGTATGCACAACAGAAGACAGAGCAAAAATTACTTAGCTCCGTCGGCATTCCTCTCTTTGGAAGAAGCACATCAGTCATCAGGGAATATTTTATTCACTCACTTGATTCTCACTTCTAGCTTACCACGCTACCAAAGTAAAGCAACCAAGTTTGTCGTGAAAGTATCCCAATATTTACTAAACCAATTGATTCACGTTTCAAAGAATCCAGAGATTATTCTAAGGAGACGCATTTAGTGTAACGGTTATCGTCCTTGGAAATTGAATCAGTTATCCGAGTTCAAATCCTGGACAAGGTTGTTTGCGTTTCATTTTGCACCAACATCCTTGAGAGAAGCATGAATTAATCAGTTCTTCCCTCATTTATGAGCAAACAGAAGAGCAGATAGGGTTCTTTAGCATTGGTTAGACAAGCAGTCTTTATTTAAAACAAAATTATGAAATGCCGTTTTAAATAAATATTGGTTGTCTAACTAATGCTAAAGAATTCTATGTGCCCTACTATTAGACAACCAGTCGAAGAGAAAGAAAATTCTGAATTCAAACCAGCTTTACTCCTCTTAAAATTGTCCTTATGTCATATCCTCCCCGTGGAGAAAGAGCTTCGGAAAGACCAAGAGATAATGAGAACTTTTGTCGTTTATAGATTAATTGATATCAGTATATTTAATAAGGATACAATATTAGGGTAACTTACCAATATTTACCGGACATTAGCATAATGGTTAGAGTGTTGACCAAAGACTCAAAAAATGGTACTTGATGCTACCTTGCTTAACAATGCTGAGGCATTATAAGGTAAGGGTAAAGTGGAGCAATCCAGGGAAAGGAGTAGCGCCCTCCCCTACACCTTGGTGTAGTAGCTATCGATAAATAAATAAATATATAAATATTGACTTTCTTGTTCTTTATAATCAAAGTCAGTACCAACTTACTTTGAAAGTAACCCAAAGAATCACAAGCAAAATTCAAGATTTTGTTACGTGAGGCTTTCAAAAGTCGGGCAATTCTTTGCGTCTATCCCAATTTGGCATTGCCTAGTTGGCTCGGGCTGTAGAATACACCGATTGCATCTCGACAGAGGGGTAAGACCTTCCAATGAGTGTCCTGATATGACACTAAATAATCTGATTGTGAGGTTCCAGTGATGCTGCAGCTTTGGGGAATGCGGAGCACCCCTTCATTGCTATTGTTCCCAGGAATGGTAGTACCTGATAGGGCCCTATCTATGGGTTTTAACCCATAGAATTGAACTGCATACTCATGCTGAACTGAATTGTTTGAATTAGAACTGATTGACTTAACTGAATAGCTTGAAATAGAAATGTTTTTAACAATTAAACTGTACTTAGATTTAAACTGCGTGCTTATACTAAACTGAATTGTTTGAAATGGAGCTGTTTTTGACATTGTAACTGTACTTACACTAAACTGAATTGTTTAATATAGAACTGTTTTGACATCTAACTGTGTGTAAACAAAATCTGTACTTATACTAAACTGAATTGGCTGAATTAGAACTGTTTGAATAAACTGAATAGCTTGAAATAGAAATGTTTTTGACAATTAATCTGTGTACTCACGCTAAACTGAGTTGTTTGAAATAGAACTGACCATTTCCATAAAAATGGATTTGGCGTTAAATATCCTACAAAGGTTGATATGCCATAAAACCCAAACAACCAACCCAATTTGGCAACCCTCGTGTCACGCAGCAAGTACCTAGAAGATTTTTTGGCGTACAGTGTACATGCATAAACTTATAAACTGCATGTGACTGGCATTAAGTGTTGGGTGAACGAAATCCAAACTGAAGATGGGGGAGGGTTGATCTGTGAAGGGTGGAGGGGGTAAATCACATGACATTTGATGACAGCTTCCGTCAATTAAATCACTCCCTTTTGAAAGTTGTCCGACAACCAACCTTGCTCCGGGCTTTGGTCAGGCTCGTACACCTTTTCTTATATTCCAGCCTTTGCAAGTTTATCTGTCTACTTTCATAACAACTTCAAAACACCCCTCTCCCATATTTATTTCCCCAGTCCTTCTCAACAAATTCACCATCCACCATCTCACATTCTCTCTGCACCCCGGGGGAAAAAGAAAAGAGAAAAAAAGAAAAAGGAAGAAAAAAGAGAAAAAGAAAGAAATTTAAAAAAAAATCAGCAGCCGTCGCTAGTTGATGCTTAACTCCTGTTTTCCTCAATAACAAACCCTAGGATCTTTTGGGGGCCCCCATTCACGTCTGCGTCTCGTTTGGCATCCAGCTGATGCCTATTCCTGGCGACAAACGGGCACCCTTAGTCTATAAGCGACAGCAACACTCGAGGTGACAGCACAGAGACAAGATTTACTTCGACGATAAGACAATTCAACTTTCGACTATATTTGCAGTTTTATTCAAACAACGCCATAACGAGATCCAGTATAGTGATTAAAAGAATCAACACAGCAATACAAATATTCGCATAGAACAACGCAGCCGGGTATTTGAAACATACTTTAAAAACCTGAGTTCAAATAAGGCGTTTTACCTTCTTTCAGTTTTGTTCGAAAACTGCGAATAAGAAAAGAAAACAGCTAATAAATAGAAACATTATTTTGTTATAAAAAGAAAACCTGTAGAAATTACTCAATCAAAGTGAAAATGAAGATAGTTTTAGGTTTATTAATTCAAATCGTTGCCTGTGTTTGGGCAACCAATAATACATCTGATGTGACTTTTGAGGACACTGCAGTAGTACGAAACCTGGAAGAAATTGGTTTGGTCACAAGGATTACAGCACATGGCTTTCAATACGGTAACGTATTTTTATTCTATCTATTTTTTCATTCTTATTTTGCCAATAGTTTGTTCGCGGCGTAATAAAAAAAAAAAAATATCGCTAATATCTGATTTTGCCGTTGCATCGTACTTGTAAAATATCAACAAGTATTTCAACGGTATTTCTTGATTATGCTTAAACTTCATGAATATGAAACCTAACAAAAAACGAAAGGTAAACTGAGATTTAGGTAAAAGATTTTTTTGAACATCCCTTCTTTCAAATGCCATATCCCCCGGTGACGTATAAAAGTGATTCGAAAAATTATATACATTTATAGACAAAAAGAAATCGTTCGATAAAAGTTTTTCCAAAATTCCAAAAGTGCTCACATGCAGGCCAGTAGAGCAGGATAACACTTAAATAAATATTTAGTCACCTTCTCATGATAGTCTCATTATTGTTAGTTTCATATATTTTTACAAAAAAAAAAAATGTCTTCCGATGAGAGGTAATAAATATCCCATTTGATGATCGTACTAATTTATTTATTTATTTATAAATAAAAATACATGAAATTAATAGAAATGAGACTGTCATGGTAAGGTGAGTGGGGACACACACACACACACACACACACACACACACACACACATATATATATATATATATATATATATATATATATATATATATATATATATATATATATATATATATATATGCGTGTTATGAAAAAAGAGAAATAGAAGGGGCAGAAGATACTCTTTAGACAGTTGTGATTAAGCTAATTCTATATTAACATTTCTTGCCGGGTAGTTAGATGCTGCAAACAGATAAATACTATATAACAATTGTCCGGGCCAGAATTATATATATATATAATTCTAAGTTTCTAGAGAGAAAAATATACATATCTATTTAAAGGAAACGACGTTTGTATAGCAAACATATTTATTTCGTAGTACAAATCTGAAGAACAATTAACATTTAGTTCGTTGATATAACTTTTTTTTACTTTTCCAAACTTACATGGTATGTACCGATTTGAAATATCTGCATTTGAAACATTTCACTGCTGCTTTTTTGGTGTTAAAAAGAAATTGTATTTCTAAATTTATGTATCAATCAGATTAAATTTAATTTGCTATAATGCGTATCTTAGTTCTCTTATTATAGTTATTTTTCTATATAAATTTAATACATTCATGTAATAACTATTATGGTAGAGCGGATGTAAAATGATATCACCACTGTCCCATAATAGTTTTTACATTTGAATATAAAATTCATACAGCTACATTGAACAGAGGCTGTATTTCTTTATGGAAATATTTCTACGAGGTCATGTGTTAATTAATGTAATCATTTTCGTTGTATTTGACGTTAAAAATCATTTAGCTTATTAGAATATTTATCGTTTGGTACGAACAAGTACCAATTTTTCCGCGCCTTTTTCAGGAAGGCTACTTGAGATTGGGGTGGGGCCCAGTGAGTGGAAATTGGGCCCTTAATAGGGTCTCTTAAACATTTAGTGAGATTTTTTCCCTTTATGTAGGTGAACTACTAAGGCTTCTGGGCTTCCACTCTGTTTGAGACAAGAAGCTGTTTTAAAATAGCCGACTTTCAGTGGACCTTAATTACACCAATGTTCATTTTTTTTAATTTTTTTTTTTTTAATATTAACGATTTGAAATTTTTAATATATTCAATGACAGACTTTTAGAATAAAATAGATAAGCAAATAAAAGGTAGTATCTTTCAGTTGTGGATTATGTTCACACCCCCAAATATCTATCTATCTATCTATCTATGTCCACACGGAGCCGATGTATATGTCTTAGCTGGTCTGGCAACTCCATGTGTAGGAGTCCAAAAGAGAACGTAGCTTATGAGTTCCTCCTTTCTTCTCCAGCTATACTCCTCATGTCTTGTTCGTCTTACATGGAAGATTTGTGTGAGGGGGGGGGAAGTGACCGTGCAGTTGCTGTTTTGTGGGGTTCTGCTTCTAGGATGTATTCAAAACGGCACATAGCCTTTTTGTGTTGTTCCCATCTAGCTTTTTCTTCAGGTCTTTCTTTATAGTCCAACTGATGCAACCATACCTTGACAAGTCGGCTGGGGCTGTAGAATACACCGACTGCTTCTCTGCAGAGGAGTAAGACCCCTCCCCAACGAATGTCCTAGATATGACACTAAATAGTCTGATGGTGAGGTTCCAGCAATGCTGGAGTTTTGAGGAATGCGGAGTGCCTCTTTATTGCCATCGCTCGCAGGTCCACTCTGGCCCGGCGTGGTAGCACCTGATAAGGCCCTATCTATGGGTTAAATAGAACTTACGGTATACTTATGCTAAACTGAATTGTTCGAGTAAATTGGATAGCTTGAAATAGAAATGTTTTGACAATTAAACCGTACTTACATTTAAACTGCATGCTTATGCTTTGAAATAGAACTGTTTTTCGACATTAAAACTGTATTTACACTTAACTGAATTGATACATATAACTGCTTGAATAGTTTGAAATAGAAATGTTTTTGACAATTAAAATGTGTACTTATGCTAAACTGAATTGTTTGAAATAGAAGTGATTATTTACATAAAAATGGATTTAGCGTTAAATAACCAACAAAGGTTGATATGCCATAAAACCCAACAAACCAAACCAAACCAGCAACCATACCGTAATACCGATACGGCTATAGTTTGGAAGAAATTTCGTCTTATTTTATGAGAGGGATCAGATTTTCATATATTCGACAACCTGTAAAAAGCTGTTTATGCCTCCCTAACGCGTGAGGCAACACTATTGTATTTCGATTAGAGCTTCAAAAAAAGAAGGGGGAAAAAAACTTAATTATTTTGATCCTGTCTTTCACTTCACATTTATGTGAATTGGAATTTTCTTTTCTTTTAATAATAATTACAATTGCTGTAGACCTTAGTTATAATCAATTACAGCGAAGGCATGAACTGCTATCGATAGGTTATCGATCATATAGAAGTCTAATCCATCCGATAAATTAAAATGCAACTTCTTCCAAGCAGCAGTGGTGTCGATTCTTCTATATGGATGCACCACATGGACGCTGACGAAGGATATAGAGAAAAAGTTTGACAGGAACTGCACAAGAATGCTATGAGTTATATTGAACAAATCCTGGAAGCAACATCTCACGAAACAGCGGCTGTACGGCCACCTATCTCTCATGTCTAAAACCATCCAAATAAGACGAGCAAGAGATGCAGAGCACTGCCGGAGAAGCAAGGACGAACTCATGAGTGACGTTCTGCTATGGACCCCTTCTAACGGACGCGTCAGTGTTGGCCGACCAACAAGAACTTATCTACAACAGCTCTGCACGGACACAGGATGTAGTCTAGAAGACCTGCAGGAAGCGACAGATGATAGGGACGAATGGCGAGAGAGAGAGTAAGGAAAATCCGTGCTAGCAGTCCAACATGATGATAATGATGATGACTACCGTCATAAGGCGTTGTATTCTTTTATTTCCCGAAGAAATTAACCGAAAATGATTGTCTTTGTGATATTTCAGTTGGACGTTATTTTTGTCTTGCTTTTTGTTCATCTTTAAATCAATTTTAGAACATCTATCGATAAAATCAAAGAAAACGGCTTCAAGTGAACAAAAGAAAGAAGCAGACGGTACCCCGCACAAACAATTACCGACGTCGACTATGCTGATGATATAGCGCTTCTGGCAAATGCACCCGCCCAAGCCCAAACCCTGCTACATAGTCTGGAACGAGCCGCTGCAGGCATTGGCCTCCATGTCAATGCACACAAGACGGAATATATGTGCTTTAATCAAGCAGGCAACATCTCCACACTAAACGGTAGCACTCTGAAACTAGTTGACAAGTTCACCTACCTAGGAAGCAGTGTCTCATCAACCGAAACAGACATCAACACGCGACTAGCAAAGGCATGAACAGCTATCGATAGACTTTCGATCATATGGAAGTCAGACCTGACCGATAAAATGTAGCGCAGTTTCTTCCAAGCAGCGATCGTGTCGATACAGCAATATGGATGCACCACATGGATGCTAACTAAACGGATGGAGAAAAAGCTTGATGGCAATTACACAAGAATGCTGCGATCAATATTGAACAAGTCCTAGAGACAGCATCCCACAAAGCAGCAGCTGTACGGTCACCGACCACCCATGACGAAAACTATCAAAGTTAGACGAACCAGACTCGTGGGACACTGCTGGAGAAGTAGGGACGAGCTCATAAGTGATGTACTCCTGTGAACCCCTTCACATGGACGAGCAAAGGCGGGAAGTCTAGCTCGAACCTACATACAGCAGCCCTGTGCCGATACGGAATGTAGCCCTGAGGATCTGCCGAAAGCAATGGACGATAGGGAGGTGTGACGAGAAAGGGTCAGGAATATCCTTGCTGAGAGCCCGACATGATGATGATTAAATCAATTTTAATATGCTCGGATTATTTCATTTTAACATTACTTTCAACTTGTTTGATGATTCAAATATTTTAGTTCTTTGTCATTAATTCTCAGAGGTTTCAAGATATTCTGTTTATACGGTATCGTCAATTAATTAATCCAACTAGTTAATTTTTTGTTTCTTCCAATGGAATATTATACAATCACAACTGATATTAGGCATTATTTATGGCCGTACTCTAAATCGGGGCTTCTCAAACTTTTTATTTGATGCTCCCCTTCCTGTAACCAAATTTGATTTTCATTCAGCCCCAAATAATTTCCCCTGCTATGGGTTAAGTAGTACTTCTACTCTTCTTCTACAACGATAGCTTTGTTAATAAATAACCCACGAAGGTTGATATGCCATTAAACAATGAAACCAAACGAACTTAGAAGGACTCTTACTCTAAAAAACAAATGAAATAAAATAATGAAAAATAAAGACTGAAAATAAAACTGCAGTATTTTTCAAATACTTTAGAATTTACTCAAAACGAAACTTAAAGTAACTATCTTACAGTAAACTTTTTTTTTCTTTTGTATTTTTGTTGTTAAAGGAGGAAAGTCTTCATATCATCTTCGGAAAAAATCCCTTAAAAGAGGCTTCTAAAACGTTACCCCCTGCCAAAAATAAACAACATATATCCGCTCCAAAAAAGTAACTGCTACAACTTAAAACACAAACGTTCTCGTCGCTGGCTTCGATTGAAAATACAGAGACGGAAAATAAAACTTCAACACCCTTCAATTGTGTTTCAATCTACTCAAAATGAAACGTAAAGGTAATACGGTTATACCGGCTCATTGGCCTAGTGGGTAGAGTGTTCGCCAAGGGTCCGGGAGACCTGGGTTCAATCCCACGTCGCGTTATATCAAAGACTTTAAAAATGGTACTTGATACCTCCTTGCTTAACACTCAGCGATATAAGGTACGAATCAACGGTAAAGTGTAGCAATCCAGGGAAAGGAATAGCGTCCTCCCCTACACCTCGGTGTAGTAGCTATCGAAAAGGGAGCCTTCTGGTCGCTCTCGACTACGGTCGCCAACTTTACTTTTTTATATTAAATGATCATATATATAGATCAATAGTAGAACAGGTTCCAAAATCAGGGATATATATTAGCTGTTACTCAGACACCATATGAATACATTGTATATCCCCCTGGGGTATTTGCAGAGTGTTGCAGACGCTGCACTGGTATAAATGTCCACTCTGGCCCGGAGTGGTAGCGCTTGATAGGGTCCTATCTATGGGTTAAAAAGACCTAAACAGTGTACTCATGCGAAACTGAATTGTTTGAAATAGAACTGTTCGTATGTATAAAAATGGATTTGGCATTACATAACCTACAATGGTTGATATGCCATAAAACCAAACCAAACTTGTATGTGACTTTGTCACAAGATAACTGTGAAGATCAGATTTTATCACCATATCTACAACACTCCAACCCCGGGCATTTGCAAACTTAGGTTAAAATCGACATCACCTTTCAAGAGGCTGCAGTTTTATTTGCCGTTACTGTTTATGAATAGGGTTATCATTATGTGATTTGAATAACGAGGATAACGGATATTGTTTAATCAACAGAAAAATGTAAAATAACAATTATAATCAAAGCAAAAAAAATGACGATACGTAACAGAAGAGTAAGTTATGTGGTGACAGATGAAATGGTTAATCAAATAATAAGCGAATGTAAAAAATTGCCACCAAAGGAATACAAGGCTAGGTACGCCTGGGTAGGAAATGTGACCCACTGGGAATTGTGCAAGAGATTAAAATTTGACTTATGGTATATGCACAAATCGGAATCTCTCCGAGAAAATGAAACGCATGAAATTCTCTGGGACATAGAGAGACAAACGAATCACCCAATTCCGGCTGGAATACTTGACCAAATATTAATTACCAAGGGAAAAAAAGAACTTATCAAATAGTGGATTTTGCCGCTTTAGTGGTCTAATCCCTCTGCAGGGAAAATTTAAAAAAGCGAAAAGATGAGCAAACACCTGGATCTTGCCTGAGAGTTGAAAAGCTGTGGAACATGAGGGTGACGGTGATGCCATTTGTAGTTGGTGCACTTGGAACGGTCTCCAAGGACTTGGAAAAGAGACCAGAGGAATTGGAGATTAAAGGAAGAATCGAGACCATCCAGGCCACAGCACTTTTTAATACAAGCTAGAATACTTAGAAGAGTCAGGGATACATGAGGGTGACTTGCTGTCACTCAAACTCCAGTGAAATACCACTGGTTAAAAGTGGCGGGAAAAACTTTTTAGGAGTATAATATTTATGATGATAATAACGAAACGAGATGAGTACTTGGACCTTGCCAGGGAACTAAAAAAGCTGCGAAAGATGAGAGTAACGGAGATACCAATTGTAATGGCGCGCTTGGAACGGTCCCCAAAAGCTTGGAAAGGATGCCTTCCAAACTACAGCATGGTTAAGATTGGACTGAATACTCAGAAGAGTCATGGAGAAATGAGGAGACATCGCCAAATTGAAGAACGGTCTATAAAGCAAATTTATAGTATTTAATTTGATATGATTAATTATTATAGAAAGACACATAATTCTTTTTTCTTTTTAAGTTTAAAATTTCTTTTAAATTCTGTACCAATATTTATATCTTGCAGTAAGATGCCTTCTTACTAATTATTGTTTATTGTTAGAACCCCCGCCCCCACCCTCTCCATAAGAAACCATTTTTTACTATGAAGAAGAAAATGTAAAATTGTTTAGAAAAATGATGTGGAAGGGATATTATTATTACTCCTTCCTTGAGAGTTTTCCACATCAGCGTTAGCTTATGGTCTTTCACGTGAGTCTGAGTGACAACAAGTCTCCAGGACTCTTCTCAGTATTCTGGCCAATCTCAGCAATGCTGTAGTTTGAATTTTCTAAACTCGTACTCTTATTTCCAAGTTCCTTTTACCAATCCTTTGGTGACTGTACCAAGAGCATCAATTACATTTGGAATAACTCACTTTCATGTTCCACATTTTTTTTGAATTCCCTAACAAGGTCGAGGTACTTATCCTTCTTTTCGCTTTCTTTTGTGGTTTATTATTATTATTATTATTATTATTATTATTATTATTATTCACACTATCTATAATATGGTTTTTCACAGTTGTCTGATTGACAGCAAGCGTTCCTCAACTTTTCAGGACTCTTCAAAGTATCCTGGCTGATTTTAATTATGCTGTGATCTGGATCTTTTCTCTAATCTCCCGTCTATCCATTATTATATTTCCTACGAGTTTTTCACTCCAGCAATAACTGATGGTCTTTCACTGGAGTCTGAGAGACAGCAAGTTACTTTTTTATTTATTTTTTAACATGGACCCATTTTCTGTTTAATTATTTTTCTTTTGAGTTTTTCACACCAGTTTTAACTAGCGATTTTTTACTCGTCTTCGTGACAGCAAGTCTCCTCTGGTCGACGCCGCTCAGTCAGCTAGAGCTGTAGAATACTCTGACTGCGTCTCTCCTGAAGGGTAAGAACTCCCTAAAGAATATCCTGATAGGAGCTTTGGGGATTATGGAATACGTTTTCATTGTAATTACTTCCTGCTGTTCCTAAATGGCCATCCATCTCAACAGTGAACCGGCTCATCGCTGCTTAATTTCGGTGATCAGACAGAAATGAATGCTTTCAACGCGACTTGATCGTAAGCTCATATTAGATAGGATAGTCGTTAATTTTGGATTTAAAGAGATCAAGTAGTCACTCATATCAATGTTGCATAGTTACGAACTATTCAGCTTACTTTATTTCGATCGTCTAGGCGATCAGCGCCCATCTTCTCATTTTGATCTTGCTTATATCTCATAGTCGTCCGCCATTTTTGTCATCTTTGTGTCTCTTTTTCCGCTGTTAGAACCCCTACTGTTCTTAGTTTTTCGGTGGTTGGATGACAAACAACTCTGACTCAATTGTCATATATTCATTTTACTTTATTTCATCAACGACACTTTTCGTTCATCAACCGCTGAAGTCTACTGGGAATTAGCGAGTAGAGAAAAAACATTCAACTGGTCCAATCGAATGCTTCTCACTATCTAAAATTTCAAACTTCTAAACTTTCTATTTATGATCATGTGATTACTAGTATCCAGAGAAAATGAAGCTTTCATTTGATCTCTTAACACCACACGTCACTCAAATTCAAATGTCTTTTTCTACTAGTCATCTTTACTGGTCAAATTGTTCAGTTACGATATTATCCAGTTATAGTCAATGTATACTGAGTTCTCTCGGTTTGGTTTGGTTTCTTTGTTTAATGGCATATCAACTCTTTTTAGGTTATTTAATGCCAAAGCCATTCTCCTAGAAGAACAGTAGTGGTACTATCTAACCTACAGCTTGGAGGATAAGGGGGTTCATACCTTTCCCAAGGGTATTTGCCCGAAAGTGAACGTAATAGCGCGACTGGAGTACGAACTCGCGTACTACGATTCCGCAGTCCATCGCTTTAACCATTACGAGGATACCCCCTGTTCTCTCGGGTTACATATCGAGTGTCAATCTCGTCATACTACCACAAAAAACAAAAAAAAAACAATAAACAAACTTATTTCAAATAAGTCAAAAGCATTTTTCTCTGATAGTCAATATAGAACTTGTAAACTTCATTATAATAGCGAGTTAACACGTTCTCTACCATTCTATCTCATTTAACCTTTGAAGCATACGTCAAAATAAAATTAAAAAATCAATGAAAAGACAACAAAAAACAAAATAACTATATAGATACTTCCAGCAACAAACTTAGGAAATTGCACATGAGATTACCTAGACATGGTTAAGAAGAGGAAAACTGAAATGAGAAACTGAATCTCAGCAAAAAATAATGTAATAACGACTGGAAAAATGAGGCTTTTAAGTAGCTGTGTCTTAGCGCTATTTAAGGTAAATTTTGTGTAAATTTTTCATGTTGATATTATTGTCGTTTCGTGCTAATTTCGAGGTAGAGATTACAATGGTTGCCATTAAAATTGTGAAATTCAAAGACTTCATTGAAAATTGTGGCTTTAAAGTAGCTATGACTTGGTGCTATTTAGGAAAAATTTTATGTAAATTTTCCATGTTGATATCATGGTAATTTCTTGTAGAATTCGAGGTGCAAATTACAATGGTAACCATTAAAATTGTGTTATTGACAGATTTTTCGGGGAAATGAGGCTTTAAAGTAACTGTGACTTAATGTTACTTAGAGTAAATTTTGTGAAAAATTTTCCTATTGATATTGTCTTTTCTTGTTTATTTCGACGCGCAGATTACACTGGTAGTCATTAAAATTGTGTTACTGAAAGATTTCGAGGAAAAAATGAGGCTTTAAAGTAACTGTGATTTAGTGCTATTTAGGGTAAATTTTGTGTAAATTTTTCATCTTGATATTATCATAAAGGCAAATTTCATAATATGCAGGAGAATAACAGTTGTAGTGATGAAGATGAAACAGTCAATCACATAAGTTAATCACATAATATTCTAGAAATGAAAACACCTTAAATATCGTTTATATTTTATTTTCATTATTTTTAAAAATCATTTCTTCTGAACGCCAAAATAAATAAAATTTAAACATTTTACGTGATTTCTAGGAAACAAATTTCTCCAAAATAACAATAAATTATAAATTATATATTTATTTATTTGATTACCAAGTCGTTCTTGTGCAATTATCGATCTGCGTACATAAACCTTTCTTTCTAATCACTTCAATTATGATTAAGGTGCCTCTGGTGGTGTAATGGTTAGCAAGCTCGACTAGCAAACCTACACGAGTGAGTTCGAGTCTCATTGGGTGCCCCTTTCATATGGCCTTGTGCCACATCTAAGTAAATTTCCACTTCAATTATGATTAAACACAAATAAATTCGTAGTGCTATTTCAGGATTAGAAAATGAACAAGTTAATTGACTGTTTACTACAAAGGTGAAGTCTTCTTCTAAGGAAGTCCTTGAACTAGCGGAGCCTCTTGATCTACAGCCTCTAAAGCCCATCTTTTAACGAAATATTGGACTGCTACCTTATGCTCGCTTGCCTAGTCGACTGGGGCTGTAGAATACACCGACTGCTTCTCTCCAGACGAGTAAGACCCCCCTCCCACAACGAGTGTTCTGGATATGACACTAAACATTCTGATGGTGAGGTTCGAGTAATGCTGGAGCTTTGGGAAATTTAGAGTACTCCTTCATTGCCATCGCTCCCAGGCCTACTCTGGCCCGGAGTGATAGCACCTGATAGGGCCTTCTCTATGGGGCAAATAGAACTAAACTGTGTACTTATGCTGAATAGAATAGTTTAAAATAGAACTGTTTTGACATTTAACTGTGCGTAAACAAAAAACTATACTTATACTGAACTGAATGATTTGAAATAGAACTGTTTATATGTATAAAAATGGATTTGGCATCAATAACCCACAAAAGTTCATGTGCCATAAAACCAAATCAAAACCAATTTTTTTATGCCCTCTGCTCTTAACTTTAGAAACTGGAAACGCCCTGCTTCTACGTTTTGACGAAGAGTTTTCACTTATAAAGTAGATTTGTGTCTTTTTTCCCCGCTCGACATAATTCCATTGCTAAAAACCTGTCAGTATATTTGTTATGATAATCTTTATATTCCTCCATCATTAAAACAATGTCTGCCATTTTTAAATCTCTTTGGACTACCAGGTGCTTCCACTCCGGGCCAGAGTGGATCTGGGAACCATGGCAATGAAGGGGTACTCTGCATCCCCTAAAACTCCAGGATTGTTGGGAGAGGGGTCTTACCCCTCTGCCGAGATGCAGTCTGTGTATTCTGCAGCCCCAGCTGACTGGGGTAAGGTGCGTTTGCGTAGATGCATGGGATTTTTTTAATGTGTTACACGTCATGCAATGTTGCGATTTTGTGGCTGAAAGTCGTATTTTGCTAAAACTGTCCATATTTTCAGAACATTTTTTTTAAATCTATAAATGATTGATTTGTATTCTTTGTTAAATGGTGTATCATCCTTTGTGGGGTTTTTAATAACAAGGCCACCCTTGTAGAAGAACAGTAGTTTTACAATTTAACCAATACCTGGGTGGGGGTAAGAGAGTTCACACCTTTCCCAGGTGTAATAGTCCGAAAGTGAACGTAATAGCGCGACTGAAGTTCGAACTCGCTTACTACGAAGTCTTAATTCAACACATTAACCACTACACTAGAGGAACTCGCCTCAGACCGATAAATGAAAACTGTGTTATTAATCACATGTGCTACAGCATGTGTGTTTGTTTGATTTGGTCAGGTTTTATGACATATCAACCATTGGAGGTCATTCAATGCCAAATCTCTTTTAAACATATATATTAACTATATGATTTCGAAACACATTTTGCCGATAACTTTTCTTAACGATCCCGAACTATTTTTTACACAGTTAAATGGTTTTACACAGTCAAACAATCAAACAGTTCTATTTTAAACAATTCAGTTTAGCATGTCAACAGTTAAATGGTTCCAAGTATTGCTATGTATCATTAACAATTCAATTAAACATTAGTCATTTGTTTATTTGATGGAGGTGCCCGTGGTGTTATGGAGGTGCCCGTGGTGTATGGAGGTGCCCGTGGTGTGATTGTTATCGTCGCAGGAATTGGACACGGCGACTCGAGTTCAAATCCTGGACGAGACTGATTGCATTTCACATAGCACTAATACCCTTGGGAAAGGTATGAATCCAATTATTCTCCCTCCAGCTATGGGTAAATAGTAGGACAGACTAGGTTCTTCAGCCTTGGTGAGGCAACTAGTCTAGGAGAAGGAAAACTCTGAATTCAAACCTGTTAAACTCCGCTTAAAAATTGACGTTGTGTCATATCCTGCCCGAGCGGAGGGGTTGGGTAAATAGGATCAGTCATTTGTTTACACGCTGTTAAATGTAAAAATTTCTATTTCAAACAATTCAGTTTAGCATAAGTATAGTTTATATGTCGAATAGTTCTATTTGACCCGTAGATAGGACCCTGTCAGGTGCTACCACTCCGAGCCAGAGTGAACCTGGGAGCAATGGCAATGAAGAGGTACTTCGTATTCCCCCAAACTCTAGCATTACTGGAGTCTCAACATTTGATTATTTAGTATCATATTCAGGACAGTCGTTGGTGAAGTCTTACTGCAGTGATACAGTCTGTGTATTCTACAGCCCCAGCCGACTGGGATAAGTCCAGGCCGCATAAATAATGTAAATAATAAATCTTTTGTTGGGTTGGCTGTGTTGGTTGAGGTCGGACTGGAGCGTTGGTGGTGCGTACGACGGACCTTGGCGACTGGACTCCGGTATTTGTCGAGCGCCCCACGTACGCACGAGTATGGCACATGGCCTTTTTTATTGTGGGCATCAGGCATAGGACCGTGTACCACACACGCCTGGTGGTTCCAAAAATGTCTTGAGCCCCGTCGGCATTCTCCTAAAAGGGGCGCTTCAGGTACCAAGCGATAAACCTAGCCCCCCCCCCCGAGAGGGTATGAATCTGGAGGGATGGCCCTTTGAGGCTCAAGGAACGCCGCTCTTAGCGTGCGTGACATAAATGTCAACTTCCCGGAATCCATGTCTGGTGGCCTCGACCGACTGCCATCAAAGCCAAGACACGGCCGGCCGAAGTGTGTTCTAGCTTAAACTGGACTTCAGGACATCTGCTGTTAGTTGCCGCTTATGTATAATCCATATATGTGCTGTATGTGTATGCACGCAAATATGCATATTTATAAACCGGCGTTTACATCCATACATCCTTATCTGAAATTTAGTCAGATTTTCATTCGAAGCAAAAGTAATCAAATAATTCTCTAAGGGAGATAATTGTTTATTGGCTTCCTATACTGGTTTCAAACTCAACGAATAAATACCGTATATAACTTGCCCCGTCAACTGGGGCTGTAGAATACACCGACAGCACCTCTGCAGAGGGGTAAGACCCCCCCCAACGATGGTGAGGTTCCAGTAATGCTGGGGCTTTGGGGAATGCTGAGTACCCCTTCATTGCCATCGCTCCTTGGTCCACTCTGGTCCGGAGTGGTGGCACTTGATAAGGGTCATATCTATGGGTTAAATAGAACTAAACTGTGCTTCCTTCACAATACTGATTTTTGCATTTAAACTGCGTATTTATACTAAATTGAATTGTTTAAAATAGAACTGTTTTGACATTTAAACTGCATACTTATGCTAAACTGAATTGCTCGAAATAGAACTGTTTTGACGTCTAAACTGTGTACTTATGCTAAACTGAATTATCTGAAATAAAACTGTTTTAACATTTAGCTCTGTGTGTATAACTATTTGAATAAACTGAATAGTTTGACAATTAAATTGAATTGTTTTAAATAGAACTGATTTTTTATATAAAAATGGATTTGGCTTTAAATAACCTATAAAGGTTGATATGCCATAAAACCCAACCAATAACCAACCGTATATAACACATTTCTGCTATGTTGCTATTTCGGAGCTGAAGGTCCTTGAGTCATATTTTGTTGATTCATGATTTGGAGTAATAGATTCGGGTAGTAATAAGTCCACCATAATCTTTAGTTAAATTTCGAATCTCATTCATGCCGAATTTTAAATATTTTGTCGCACTTCACTCTGATTGGTTGATTTTTCGCCCTAAAACTTTGTTAACGTTTTTCTTGCTCTAAATCAATTTCGTGTTTCCTTTCTGTTTTTAAAATCTAAAGTTTTTATCAATTGTAACTTGGTTTGCTTTTTGCATTTCTGTCACATAAATTTTAGATCTTTTACAACTTTTCTAAGTTGTTTAATTTTTGGTTTAAAGTGGATTTTATTTCCAGAAAGAGAAAGAGAAGACCCTTTCTAATAGTCTCTTATGTATTTATACGGATTAATTGATTTGTTTTTTGGCGTGTCAACTCGTTTAGGGTTATTTTATGCTTAGAGGTTAAGGAATCACGTTCATTGTACATTCATATCTTACTTTTTTTTTGTTTTTTTTTCACCCGTTCCTATCAAATAGAAATAATTTTTAAACATATATTTGATCCATAGATGAAATCCTAATCTGAGTCTGAGTGGACCAAGAAATAATAGTAATGAAGGGTTACTTTAAACTCCCTAGATCTCCAGAACAGGAGCCTCACTATCAGATGCAGTTTAGTGTCATACTCAAGATGCCCCTTTTTGGGGGGATTCTTACTCCACTACCGTGGATACAGAGCATATTCTAAGCCCAAACAACATGGTACTTACGTATGCGAGTACATGTGCCTGTGTTTGAGACTTGTAGAGAGGAATATGTTTGAATATGTATGTGCCAGTGTCAATGTGTATCGGTATTACACCTAAAGTGTCTGCTTGTATATTTGAAACAGGTTGTGTTTTTGAGATCTTTGACCTCATGGAAACAGTCTTTTGTTTATATTTTTCTCTTTTTCCACATAACTTCTTCTTTTTCTACTACTTGTTTCACTCACCATTTCTCTCTCTTTTTTTCTATCTAGCTATATTCAGTTCTCCCTGTATTTGTAATAAGGTGGGACTTTTAAAATAATTTATCTTGTAACCCTATATCCACGTTCAACTCTGTGATCCAATTTTAATGTCAGTTCAAATCTAAAGACATACTTTAGATCTCACGATAATAACAACAGACGTTCGTCTGTCGCTGATTTGTCCATTGAGCGGTTGTCCGAGGCGAAATGTCGTGCTCTCTCTGACGTTCTTATTTCAATGACACTTTCCACAAAACTTAACGGTTGGCTTCGGGGTTTGTTATTGAACTTGTCAAGCGGTGCATCGAATACAAAGAACGCTCAGTGTGAAAACTCCGTTTCCTCTGGCAATAACCGGACGCTAAACACAGTCTCATTTCCTTCCGGTTGACGCCGAAGAGAAAACCGGGTCTAGCACCCCCCCCCAAACACCTTAAGGGCAAAGTACAACAATAAAAAATAACCTGACAAAAACTTAATTGGTAACAGTATTATTATTTTTCTGATAAATTATATGAATGATTGATTGATTTTAATGGATGTTAACTCGTTTGGGGTTACTTTAAGCCTAGAAGTTACGTAATTGCATTCATTGTAAATTTATATATACATTTTCGGCTAGTTGCTTCTTAAGAGTTTTTTGCACTTAGTCAATGATATCAAGTAATCATATCTATTCACAAATTATTAAGTTATATGATAACAAGTATTCTTATCTAATACAAATTTAGTTATGATATCAACTATCCCTCTTTTATATAGATAATTTAGATATGCAATATCAAGTATTCCTATCTAATACAAATAATTTACAGATATGTGATATCAAATATTCCTATCAAATATTGCTATCTAATACAATTAATTTTCAAAGAGATCTATATGACTCCTAGAAGTAGAAATAGTCCCTAATGACTTTTTGAATTGTCCTTGTGTTATTTTCTTTAGATTTTGGTCGGTCTGTTCTCCGGCCAGTTTCTGATGACTGTGTGGGGGTCAGGGATAGGTCAAAACAAGCTGTGTTGCCGTTTGATATCTGACTTCATTATGAGGTTATTTTATTTTACCCCACGTTGGCTAGTTGGTGTAACTCCTTGAACAAGAAGGGCCCAAAAAGAATTATACGAAAGAAGACAGCAACAGATAGGAGACGAAGACTTCTTTGATATTTTGCCTTTACATCCTGGGTTCAACAACCATTCAATGGGTGAGGGAATTTTCCCTGAATACAATTGGAATGGTTGAATCTACCAGTCAAGGTGTTTAAAAATACGTTAATCGTTTCTTGGTATATACTTGTCCTCAGTTGGCATTTTAAAGCTTCCACAATCGTTAGTTGCTTTTGATAGTTTGTCGAAGTCCAGTGTTTTTAGTTCGTAGTTCCATTTCGTAGCCTTTTATATTTCGGCATAGTGTTAACCGAGAGGTGAAAGGACTAACCAACGCCTCGTCCAAAGACGTATGCGTGGCATCTGCCACCAGTCAGCAAGGTGTTGTCGATTCGCCGATCACTGCTTGAAAGAGAATGAGCCTGCTCCCCCTGTCGGGAGGTCCCCTTTTTCTTTACGCATGCGTCATCCCTTTTCCCTGTCAGAGATCTCTGGGAGTTTCTGCATATTTTAATAGCTTTCTTTTTTAATTCAATTTAATTTTTTGTTTAATTTATTCATTCCCTACAACTGCTTCATGTACATGATTGATTGATTTTAACGGTGTCTGAGGTTATTTTATGCCTTGATTTAAGGAAATCGTGGACATTTCAGCGTTTATATTTACATTTACTTTTTTGTGTCAAAGTTTCTCAAGAGTTTTTATTTCATTTTGATGAGTCAAAATCCTTTGGGATTCTTTTCTAATAATTACTCTGGATGATATTTATATTATAAGGACTTTGTCAAGTGAGAACTGAAGCTCTGTATTCTATGAGAAAATGCTTTAACTGTGATTGGTGTTTGCGTATGAAATATTAGTATTAGATAGGAATATTTGAAGCTATAAAAATGTGTGAACATTATTGTATCAGATAGGAATGCCTGATATATAATTGTGGACAAAAATCTCTTTAACAATTACACAAAAAATGTAACTTTAAATGTATAACGAAGGCAATTCCCTTACCTGTAGGCATAAAATAATCCTAGATGGATTAGGGTTAGGTTAAAAATCATTAATGAAGCCCAATCGCCCTATTGGAACAGGAACCCAACAAGTTCATCGATCGTCTCGTATAATGATGAAACGATATTTTTTTCAAAAGTGTGTGTGCATGTGTGAGTGTGTGTGTGTGTGGGTGAGAGAGAGAGAGAGAGAGAGAGTGAGAGAGAGAGAGAGAGTGTGTGTGTGTGTGTGTGTGTGTGTGTGTGTGTGTGTGTGTGTGTGTGTGTGTGTGAGATATATATTTAAAAAAGATAAAAACAAACAGATCTTCACTTTAAAAATTGTTATTTTTAAGAACATGGCTTTTCACTTGGCTTAGCTTATCCCTATAAATTCATGTGTTTATCTGTATATATATATATATATATATAAAGGTTGAGCTCCCCCTATCGCTGACAAGTATGTTTATGATTAACGTTATCTATTTCCCAGTGGCCAAAGTTGGTGCTGACACTTTGCATAAGAAGTTGGAAGAACTGACCGATATTCCTGACCTAGCGACTCAACAAAATGGCGTTAACATCACATTAGGCAAGTGAGTATCGACCATTTGGTAAATGTCGGATATTAAACTTTTGTATACATTTGTGCATTCCTGAAATACTTGCGAGCAAAAATCTTGTCTCATCTAAAGAAACGGCAACCATGTTTTACTGGCTTCTTTCAATGATTTTCATAAATGAGAAAATAATCAAAGTGCCATATTTTCAGGTCAGAATCCACTAAGACCACGAAAAGTCGATATATTCTAATAAACTCCTTTAACTTTTCGTTGTTGTTGCTTTGTATGACAAATTTTGAAAAACTATTTTTTTTTTTAGATAAAATAATTGGCATCCACTTCTGCTTTTTTTTAGCCAATCACTTCGCCACATATAGAATGCAACACGAGTTCATTTTTTTTAGCGGAGTACAGCTGGTTTGAATTCAGTTTTTCTTCTCCTAGACTGGTTGCCGTGCCAAGACTAAAGAGCTCAGTTTGCTCTACTATAGTTAGGAAAGGGAGAATAGAAGGATGCATGCCTTTCCCAAGGATATTAGTACACAGTGATATGCAAAAAGCTTGTTCAAGATTTGAACTCAGATCACCAAGTTCATTTCCTACAACGATAACCGTTACACCACAAGCGCCTCCTATACAGGTGGCAAGATTGACATTCAAACATTACACAAAAAGAAACTAGGAGCAAGCATTGGCCTTAAAATAAATATGATGAATTAATGATTTTGTGTCCATTAGGAAATCATTGTTTAAGAGTTCGATTCTCACTGTGTGCCATAGCGAAGCAAGACTTAGTATATTACTATTAGGGCACCGCATATGATAAAATGGTTTGCAAGCTAGATTAGGAGACCATTGTTAGTGAGTTCGATTCTCACTGTGTGCCATAAGTAAACTTAGTAAATAACTATTAGGGAACCTTATATAGTATTGGCAAGCGATATTAGGAAACCGTTATTAGTGATTTCGATCGTCTCAAGGCACACTATTCTTCTGGCCTTGTGCCACATCTAAGTTAATCTTAGCAAATAACTATATTAATGAGCTGATAATCCACATTATGGCCGGGATTATCATCCAGTTTCTGCCAAAGTCTAAATGACACTTCTCTCTCAATAAAACATCATGGATTTAAACTATATATTCATCGAATCATACTTTATGTGAAAATCATCATAAGAAACAATTCTTGGTCTAATGGCATATCAACCTTTGTAGTTTATTTAATGCCAAAGCCATTCTCCTAGAAGAACAGTAGTGGTACTATTTAACCTATAGCTGGGAGGATAAAGGGGTTCATACCTTTCCCAAGGGTATTTGCCCGAAAGTGAACGTAATAGCGCGACTGGAGTACGAACTCGCTTACTACGATTCTGCTGTCCATCGCTTTAACCATTACACCTCAAGGACACCGCCAACAATTCTTGGATTACAACTATGTTTTTTTTTGAGAAATTCTACTTTATCGCCCATAAATCAAACAATTTTGGACGCGAATTCGAACTCTTATTACGTTCATTTTCTGATTAATACTCTCGGAAAAGTTATGAAACTGCCTTATCCTTCTTGCCCAGGAGGCTGGGGCTGTAGAATACACCGACTGCTTCTATGCAGAGGGGTAAGATGAGTGTCCTGGATATGACACTAAACAATCTGATGGTGAGGTTCCAGTAATGTTGGAGCCTTGGGGAAATGTGGAGTACTCCTTTATTGCCATCACCTGATAGAGCCCAATCTGTGGGTTAAATAGAACTAACTGCATACTTATGCTAAACTGAATTGTTTGTATTAGAACTGTTTGACTTAACTGAATAGCTTCAAATAAAAATGTCTTTGACTATTAAACTGTGTATTTACATTTAAACTGCGTGCTTATGCTAAACAAAATTGTTTGAAATGGAACTATTTTTGACATTGGAACTCTACTTACACTAAACTGAATTGTTTAATATAGAACTGTTTTGACATTTAATTGTGTGTAAACAAAATCTGTATTTATACTAAACTGAATTGGCTGAATTAAAACTGTTTGAATAAACTGAATAGCTTGAAATAGAAATATTTTTGACAATTAAATGCTCAACTGAATTGTTTGAAATAAAACTGATTATTTGTATAAAAATGGATTTAGCGTTAAATAACCTACTAAGGTTGATATGCCATAAAACCCAAACAACCAAACCAAACCAGACCAAACCTTATCCTCCAAGCTAAGGGTTAAATTGTACCACTACTGTTCTTCTATAGAAAGAACTCCTGAAAGTTAATATGCTAGTAAACAAATAAACCAAACAAATTTATTTTATTTTATAAAAAGTTAATTTTCTTCTAAACCAAAGATAAAAAGTTGGCGACCTTTGTCGAGAGTGATCAGAAGGCTCCCTTTTCGATAGCTATTACACTGAGGTGTAAGGGTAGGGCGCTACTCCTTTCCCTGGATTGCTCCACTTTACCCTTGATACGTACCTTATATTGCTGAGTGTTAAGCAAGGAGGTATTAAATACCATTTTCAGAGTCTTTGGTATGACGCGACCTGGGATTGAACCCAGGTCTCCCGACTAAGATTTTATTATGTCTAGTGAAACACTATAAAATCAAAACGGATATTTTTCAGTATTAATGTATCACCCATAACAATTTATTAAAATAAAAATTAGTTTTTTTTGTAAACCAAATATTCTTCGATTTTATTTCTAGCGGAACATTATACAATCAAAATGAATATTATTAAATGGTTAGTTCTCACTTGTTAATAAGAATATGCGCTATTACTATTCGGTGACTGTTAGAAATAGGTTTGACGTTCTTCAGAATACTTCTGAAAGAGATACACCACACGATAAATATGAAAACTTAGTTACCATCCAACTAGAAGAAGCAGCTGAGTGCATATAAACTAAAACAAAAATCAAACGTAGAGGCCCCTGGGTGTCAGAAACAGTTTTAAAACAACGGCATAACTTGAAAAAAAGCATCTTTACTTAAAAGACCCCAACGAACAGCAATGTGCAGAAATGCAAGAATGCTCAGAATGAACTAATACATATCAAGAAGAACAACTAAAATTTATTCAAGGTCAAATAAATAAAATCAAAAATAGGAAATAAGCAATTTTAAATAGCATGGCAAACAGTAAATGAAGTTAGAGGAATGATAATTAAGTGGAATGAGGTCAAGACCAAATGCTTCCAATCAAGAAAGACTTCAGAAGTGGAAAGAACATTTCGAGAATATGCTTGGAATATCAACTAGAATCACCGAAAAACTAACTATTCATAACCAAGCAAACATTAGAATTGTAAGTCTTCATGAGGGATGAACGAGACACGGTTCTGAGAGCAATTAAAAGCAGAAAAGCCGTAGGCCTTCATGAAATAGATACGGAAGGCAAGAAAATTTTATTATATATTTCTTCGATTATACAACGCCGTATATAACCAAAACACGACAGAGATATGGACTAAAGGCTGCAGTTTCCTCTTTCTGAAGAACGGCAACTTCGGAATCCCTAAGAACTACAAAGGTATAATTCTTACTGCTACAACTGCTAAGATTTATAATGCTCTGCTTCTCAATCATATCCGACCTGATGTTGAAAAGTTTCAGCAAAATCGGAATGGCTTTTGGAGAAATCAATCAACAACTTTTTAAATTCTGACTATTCACCGAATCATTATAGGTTTACGTGCAAAAAAAATCTCGAAGTAACAATTTTGTTTGTAGATTTCTCCATGGCATTTGATTTCATACACAGAAGAAATATGGAACAAATACTTCTTGTATATGGTCTTCCTAGAGAAACTGTTAGAGCTATAATGACCCTTAACAAAGACATGAAGGCCATGGTCTGCTCATCTGATAGCGATACTGACTATTTTGATATTGTCACCGGAGTATTACAAGGAGATACATAGGCACAATTTATATCCATAATCTACCCAGATTACGTACTACGAACGTCAATAAATCTAATGAAAGAAAACTGCCTCACACTGAAAAAGTAAGAAGCAAACCATATCCCGCTAAAACTATTACTGATACAAACTTAGCGCTTCTAGTAAATACACCTACGCAATCTGAGTCTCTTCTGCATAGCCTGCAACAGGCAGCAAGAAGCATTGGTCGCTGAGTAAACTCAGATAAAACGGTTAATGTTTTAAACCAGATGGTGCCATCTCATTAAATAGCCAGCTTCTGAAATCAGAAGACTCGTTCGTATACCACGGTAGCAATATTTCATTTATTAAAAGCGATGTCAATATACGCATAAGCAAAGTATGGACAGCTCTTGCTATGTTATCAACCATATAGTATCAACCATATAGAAATCTGATTTCTCAGATAAAATAAAGCGGAAATTCTTCCTAGCCGTAGCCAAGTCGGTACAACTGTATGGCTGCACCACTTACGAAACGCTTGGTGAAAAGCTAGATGGGAACTACACAAGGATACTACGTGCTGTTTTGAACAAATCCTGAAAGCAACAGCCTACAAAACAACAGCTGTGCAGCCACTTACCTCCCATCTCACAAACAATCTAAATAAGTAGAACAAGACGTGCTGAGCACTGCTGGTGAAGTAAGGAGAAACTCATAAGCGACATTCTTCAGTGTACTACTACACATGGACACACCAGTGTTGGCCGACCAGCAAAAATTTACATTTATCAGCTCTGTGTGGAGATTGGGTGCCGTTTAGAGGAGCTATCAAAAGTAATGGACAATCGAGATAGAGAGCGGGAGAGTAAAGGGAATCTACCATGATGATGAGGCATTACAATAACGACCATAAAAAAGTAAGCCCCAACAATTTTTAAAAACTGTCTCACAGCGTGTGGGTTTGGTTTGGTTTACTTTGGTTTTATGGCATATCAACCATTATAGGTTATTTAATGCCTAATCCATTTTATACACATAAGCAGTTCTATTTCAAACAATTCAGTTTAGCATAAGTACACTGTTTAGTTCTATTTGACCCATAGATAGGACCCTATCAGGTGCTACCACACCGGGCCAAAGTGGACCTGAGAGCGATGGCAATGAATAGGTACTCTGCATTCTGCCAAGTTCAAGCATTACTGGAGCCTCACCATCAAATTGTTTAGTGTCATATCTAGGACACTCGTCGGGGGGAAATCTTATCCCTTTGCAGAGATACAGTCAGTGTATTCTACAACCCCAGCCAATTAGGGTAAAATACTGCTACTCTCATACTCGTAATGATAATTCTATTCCAACTGACCATATCTCATTAACCCTTTCTGCTCGTACTCATAGAAACGCACAAAGAGAACACAGCTGCAATTTAAGATTCCTTTTTGGTTAGATGGCATCAGTTTAAATTTAACCCTATTTTTTTATATAAACAATTTGAAAATGTATATATATGTATATTTTAGCATGATCAAATATATCTTTCAATATTTTCTCTTTGTTTTTTCAGTATTTCTCTTGCCGACTTTTCTCAGCCAATAGGAGAAGCTGAACTTATACCAGATCATGGGATTCGATGGATTCTTTTGATAAACGAAGCCACAGTTTATGGATTTTGGAGATACGCTACAACAGGCTGGTAAAAAAACACCCTTAATAGTCTTAATTTGATTTAGTAATTATGCTATGGAAATTTTCTTCACATAGTCTGAGATGAATTTTTTTTTATGTGGGCTAATGGTACTGTTCCGTATAGAATTTTAATCCATAGCAATATCAATTTTCTATACAAAACAGCATCATTCCGACATAACATGAAATGAGCACGAACAGCTCTGTGTAGCAACTACAAATTCATCAGTATTAAGTGTGACCTGATCGTAAGTCAGATGTTAAATCATATTTGCGTTGCAGTATATTTGTATGACAAATACGTTGCTCATATGGTAAAGTTGGGCCATGTCTCCGTCAAGGAGATATGGCGCAGTGGATACGTTCTTCTGAATGAAATCATCTGGAAGTTACAGGTTCAATCCTAACTACAAGTAAGAATAACAAGGAATACTTACTATAACTTATACCTGGTCATGGTTAATAGAACTGGAACGGTCTAACCATGTGGATCAAATAAGGGGCTCAGTTCAAAATTCTGTGTGGGCTCCAGAGTTCGATATGAAACAACTGAAGAAGGCCGAAAGACATATCGGCTGAAATATAACATGAGGTTATAATATAATATGAGGTCAATTACATAAATATATATAATATATTATGATATAATATATAATTATATATATAATATATAATTATGATATAATATATAATTATAATACATTATATATAATTATGATATATTATATATAATATATGATTATATAATTATATATTATTATATATAATATATAATATATAATTATATAATTATATATTATATATAATATATAATTATATATTATATATAATATATAATTATATAATTATATATTATTATATATAATACATAATATATAATTATATTATTATATATAATTATAATATATTATATATAATATATAATTATGATATAATATAATCATATACATAATATATGATTATGATATAATATATAATTATGATATAATATGTAATTATGATATAATATATTATGATATAATATATTATAATATAATATGAGGTCAATTGTCCGAATATTCTAAGTAGTAACAACTGTAAAGCTTCATCTCATAAATGTAGAAAAATAAGCTTTAATTTGTCTAACAACATCCTAAATTGTGTGGAGTAGACGTCATCTATTCAATGATGGATTTTTTCGACAAAGTTCTTCGATGACGCCAAAGGGATTATGTTTTACTAATGTTGTAAAGAATTTACCAATTGGTTGACTGATTTTAATGGCATATCCATTTTTTACAGGTTTTCTCTGCAAGACGAAGGGAACTTCCACGTCACTCTTTCGGAGACCACTTTAAATATAACAGCAGAAATCAGTTAAGTATAAATATTTCTAAAACGGTTTCTATGAAAATAACTAATGTTATATCGTGCATGCAGGGCCGATTTTAAACCAATTAAATTGATTTGTCCTTAATAGAAAATCGATACTTCAATGGATTGAAAATTCTATCCGGAGCAGCATCATTCCGACGTAACATGAAATGAGCTCAAAAAGCTTTCTGTTTAGCAATTAGATTCACCTGTCTTAAAAAGCGTCTCAATAGCAAATTCATAGTCCAAGCCATGATTGTAACTCTAGAAAAAAGGGTAAGGCATGAAGTAAATGGAGCTACCATTGCCACTTGCCTAAGTAAACTTGCACCATACAGATAAGTTTCAAATTTGGGCAGTATTTCAGTCAGACCCTGTACTAGTGTTAATATTGGATCTTATTGAGTGGGGACTCAACTAACCTTCCCCCAGCACTAACCGTTAACAATAACTGGTAACCACTCCAATATCGATATCGTTTCAGCTCGAAGTCAAAAAGGCGGCCTTTCAATTTCTGTATCCAATTGCGAAAGTGAAATTAACTTCGAAATGAATCTGGGGAGTTGGTTATACAACATTGCAGCCAGTTTGGCAAAGCCTTTCCTCGATCAAACTTTAGAAGACAAGGTAAGAAAATAATGTTTTAATTCTATCTGATGAATAGTTTATTTTTTATCATCGTGTGTAGTTAGTTGGAACTGATTGACTTGTCAGGGATATGAAAGAGAAAACCTAGAGAATTATAAGGTTAGATTACGTTATTTGGTTTAATGATATACCAACCCTTGATGTCAACTGGGTTGAGTGTTCACCAATGGTCCGGGAGACTGGGGTTCAATCCCAGGTCGAGTCCTAAAAAAATGGTACTTGATACCTCCTTACTTAACACTAAGCATTATAAGGTAGTATCAGTCGCTACTCCTTTCCCTGGATTGCTTCACTGGTAAATTGGAGCAATCCAGAGATTGTTGTAGCTATTGAAAAGGAAGCCTTCGCTCGCTTTACTTATATATAAAAAATTCTCAAGTAAATAGTTGTTAGTTAACTTTATTTTTAAACGAGTTGGAGCTCCATTTGTTTGCACACAGCTAAATGGTTTCAAGTATTGTTATATAACATTAGTAATTCAAGTATTTCTATCTAATTTAACACTAATCATTTGTTTAGACATAGTTAAATATTTTCAATTATACTAAATGATAAATAGTTCTAGTTGACCCATACATGAGACCCTAACAGGTACTAATACCCCTTCCAGGTCAGAGTGGACCTGGGAGTAATGGCTGTGAAGAGGTACTCCACATTCCCCAAAGCTCTAGGACTTGAACCTCACTATCAGATGCTTTTATCTCATATCCAGGACATCCGTTGGTGAAGGTGGCTTACCCCTCTGCAGAGATACAATTAGCGTATTCTACAGTTCCTAGAAAATATAAAGTTCGTACTACCTTAAAGATTATTGGTGAAGTTCGTTATCAATTCATGGACTGGGGCTAGAATACACCGATTCAATCTCTTCGTTAAATATGGTGTTCTGTCCGAACGATGTTTAAAACGAGTCAATCCGCCATATTGCTAAGGGTTCCTTGTTTCCGGTAAAGGAGTAAATATTGTTTATATAGACTTCTGCTCAGGGAGGCATTATTGTCTATCTCCTTCACCATTATCTTCATGGAATGATGCAAGATGAACGTTGTCTGAATAGTATTATCAGGAGGGGGTTAGTGAAGGTGAAAAATTACAGTTCAATAAGAAGATGCGTATGTTTGTTTTTTATCATTGTGTATGGTTGGTTTGGAGTGATTGTCTTTTCAAAGGAAGGAAGGAGAAAACCTAGATGATATAAAGCTCATAGAACATTAGAGAACATTGGTGCTATTCATATAACGTGTCTTCCTCTAAGCTGTCGCCGTGTCAGTACTACTGTATGGTTGCATCACTTAGACTTTAACGAAACGCTTCGAGGAAAAGTTAGATGGAAACTACACAAGGACACTACGTGCTGTTTTGAACAAATGCTGGAAGCTGTAGCACCTCATAAAACAGCTGCTTATCTTGTAAGGAACGATGAAAAACGATTAAAGGCTAAAATCGAGAAATGATCTTAAACAATTGATTATTAAGTTTAAGATGGTCGGTAATTTTGTTAAAAGTTTGATGTTTTGTTTCGGTTTTATTGTCGGACATTAAAACATAATTTTAATGCACATTCTTTTAAATCCATCATTTGTGAAATATGCTCATGAAATTTTTCATGAAAATTTGTGCTGTTTTAGTCATGATTATAAGAAGTAAGGGAATAATTCTGACTCTAACTGTAGAGTAAAAATAAATCTAGACATATCACTCTGTATCTTAAAAGTATTTCTATTTCCTGGTGGAAATAGATATAACATAAAATGCCCATGCAATATAAAATACGATATATAATATAATATAATATAATCATATCATCTCATTTGTGTTTCCTGGAAGAAATAGAAATTACAGCATAAAAGGTCTATGCAATATAATAAATATATAATAAAGTATATTCAATAAAAATATATAAAGTCTTTGGAAAAGAGTAAGACCCCCCCACCCCCAAAAGAAAGGTTTCCTGAGTATGGCACTTAACTAACTCCATTTTGGATCTGTAGGAAGTGTGCATACCCACTTCGTTGTCATTACTTCCAGGTTCACTTTTATCCGGAGTGGAAGTACCTGTTAGGGTCTCATCTATTGGTCAGATCGATCTGCTTGAAAATTATTAGTATTAGATAGGAATACTTGATAATATATAAAGTTGGTTGGCGACTGTAGTCGAGGGCGACCAGAAGGCTCCCTTTTCAATAGCTACTACACTGAGGTGTAGGGGAGGGCGCTACTCCTTTCCCCGGATTGCTCCACTTTACTCTTGATACGTACCTTATATTGCTGAGTGTTAAGCAAGGAGGTATCAAGTACTATTTTTAAAGTCTTTGGTATGACGCGACCTGGGATTGAACCCCAGTCTTCCGTACCATTGGCGAACACTCTACTCACTAGGCCAGCAGGTTATTAAATACCAAATCCATTTTTATGCAAATAAACAGTTTTATTTCAAACAATTAAGTTTAGCATAAGTAAACAGTTTGTCAAAAACATTACTATTTCAAGGTATTTAGTTTAGTCAAACAGTTCTAATTTGAATAACTCAGTTTAGTATAAGTATAGTTTTTGTTTACACACTGTTAAATGTCAAAAACAGTTCCATTTCAAACAATCCAGTTTTGAATATAAAAACAGTTCCATTTCAAGCAAATCAGTTTAGCATAAGAACGCAGTTTTAATGTCAAAAGCAGTTCTATTTCAAGCAGTTCAGTTTAGTATAAGTAAACAGTTTAATTATATTTGACCCATAGATAGGACCCTATCAGGTGCAACCACTCTGGCCCAAAGTGGACCTAGGAGCGATGGCAATGAAGGTGTTCTCTGCATTCCCCAAAGCTCCAGCATTACTGGAACCACACCACCTGATTGTTTAGTGTCATATCCAGGACACTCGTTAGGGGGTGGGTCTTACGCCTCTGGAGAGAAGCAGTCGGTGTAATCGACAGCTCCAGCTGACTGGGTAAGAGAGTGCTGAATATGATACTAAGCTGCATCAAGTGGTTAGGCTCCAGTCTTGAGCTCAGGGGGGTGTGAGGTACCCTTTCATTAATCCTAGATCCACTCTGACCCGGGGTGATCACACACGTCCCATCTCTTGGTCAAATAGGTCTGTTTGAAAATTATTAACAATAAATTGGACTCTTTGAAACCATAGAACAGTGAGAAAAATATCATTAGATAGAAATATTTGATACTATATAACTGTTCAAACAAATGATTATTACTGTTAAATAGGAATAGTTACTCGTAATCCCGTAACTGTGTATCATTTATTTGTATTTGTTAGGAATATTTGAAATCATTTAACTATGAGCAAATTATTTGTATCAAATTTCGGAATTAAACAAACCTGTAAGTAAGTTGTTGGCGACTGTTGTCGAGGGCGACCAGAAGGCTCCCTTTTCAATAGCTACTACACCTAGGTGTAGGGGGAGGGCGCTACTCCTTTCCCTGGATTGCTCCACTTTATCCTTGATCCGTACCTTATAATGCTGAGTGCTAAGCAAGGAGGTATCAAGTACCATTTTTTAAAAGTCTTTGGTATGACTCGACCTGGGACTGAACCCTAGTCTTCCGGACCATTGGCGAACACTCTACCCACTGGGCCAATGAGCCAGTTAAACTAACCTATAAGGAGCCCATAAATAATTCTCTCCCTTAGAGAATGGGTTTGTTCGTTGGGATGGTCACAGTTGAGATACCCATTCTCGACCTCTTTTGCCTCTGTTCTTTGAACAGTAGAAACAATAGCTGCAGATTGTGTCAGAAAGAAAAATGATACATCCGAGAAGCTGTTGAAAACAAATTGCTGAACAAAAGAAGCGAATCGATATTAAAATGTAGATGTGTTAATTCCTTAATAGCAAACATACCAATAACCTATAAAGAGTTGATACGTCATTAAACAAATCTACCAAATAAATGAAAAATGGTTTTAAAGGATTAAGCTCTTTCCTCGTCTTTGTATGATGCTTCAAGGACCAAGACTCGGTTGTACGGTTTGTGGCGCCGCGTGCATACCGACTCTCAGCACTCTCTTCGTTTATTCAGTTCTTTATTTACTTATGTTTTAAATTGAGGTAAATAATTTTTTTTTTTTTTTCAAAGAGAGGTAAATAGATATATCGGAATAGTTGAGAGTATGGGTCACACTTCTGCCGGCCGTGGTGTCAAAGGCACGCATTTGGTCGGGTGTGTTTCGTCTCTGGATATACCTCGAGCCTCAGGGGGCCGTCCCACAGGCTTTAACCCTCCTTGGAGGGGTTAGGTTCATTGCCTAGCACCTGAGGTACCCCTTTTTTAGGGGGATGCCGACGGGGCCCGAGGCATTTTTGGAGCCGCCGGGCGCGTCTGGGCAAAGACCCTGCACCCGGACCCAACTTTAAAAAAAGTCTTATGCCACACTTGCCTATTTGGTGGGGCGGTCAACAAATACCGTTGAGGGTAGAGAAGAGATTCTGGATGGTAACACAAAAACTCTGAACCGATTACGGAAAACAGGGTAGCTAAGGTGGGTACGCATATACTACCGCTTCCAAGATATATGGTTTGGTTTGGTATCTTTGTTTTAATGGTATATAAACGTTGGTCGGTTATTTAATGCTAAAGCCATCATTGTAGAAGAACAGCAGTGATACTATTTAAGCTTTCTTTATTTGATAGCATATCAACCTTCGTGGCTTATTTAATGCCAAAGCTATCCTTGTAGAAGGACAGTTGTTGTACTATTTAACCTATAGCTGGCGGAGGGAGAGTAAAGAGGGTTTATACCGTTCTCAAAGATATAAGTTCGAAAGTAAACATAATAATGAAACTCAAGTTCGAACTCGCTTACTATGGTGTTGCAGTCTAGCATGTTAGCCGCTGCGCCACAAGGACTCCCCACAAAAATTGTGAACTCTCCACTCATAGAAAATGTTTCTTCCATTATTTTTAATCTGAAAAAAAAAGTGAACACAAATCTGAGACAAAAGCTATTTCAGTTGATAGCTAAACTTTCTGGTTTGGTTTGGTTTTGGTTTCTTTGTTTAATGGCATATCAACTCTTTGCAGGTTATTTAATGCCAAAGCCATTCTCTTAGAAGAACAGTAGTGGTACTATTTAACCCATAGCTAGGAAGATAAGGGGTTTCATACCTTTCCCAAGGGTATTTGCCCGAAAGTGAACGTAATAGCGCGACTGGAGTACGAACTCGCGTACTACGATTCCGCAGTCCATCGCTTTAACCATTACACCACGAGGACACCCCCTAAACTTTCTGGTTTCATGAAACAATCTGCAAATCAATTAAAATTATCTATTCTAATTAAGGATCTAGATTTTTTTAAAACCTTAGATAAAACAAATTATAAAATTACTAAATTTTGAATAATGGAAGAAACATTTTCTAAGAATGGTGAGTCCATATTTTTTGCCATAAGTTTTATCCAAATGGAAAGTAAGTATAGCCTAGAAGTTCCCTAGTGACTTTACTTCCTCTTCGCATGGAGTAATGGTTTACAAGCGAATTTGATTCTCACTGGTGACTCCATACTTCTGGCTTTGTATCAAACTAAGCTAAAATTACTCAATGACTACCTTTCTTCCCAGACTCAAACCCTTGTGAGCCTACATTATGGGATTTTCTTATTTTTACTGATTTTGTTCTATTTCAATTTCCTTTTTGTCAGAGGTGTAGTGGCTAATATGCCGGACTGTGGTACCGAAGGAAGCAAGTTCGAATTCCCGTCACGCTATTCTATTCACTTTCAGACAAGTACTCCTGGGGAAAAGTATCAACCCTTTTGTTCTCTAAGCTACAGATTAAATGTTACCATCACTGTTTCAGCCTATTTAGCTGGGGCAGCAGAATACACTTGGTGCGTAGCCATATACACGAATATGGCCATGTGCGAAATAGACATGTAATGTTCATTAACGATAGAACATATAAAGAACATAGGAATCTCGGAATTCGAAAACACGTAACGACTTCTTGTTCAGGTACGAAACCTTTTTATTAACTTTGAGTTAAAGGTTTCGACGTAAGGAGGAGAGACACAATCTTCTATGCTATCTTATTCATTTGGCCCCCAACTCGAGCGCCCCCCCCCATAGGGCGCAAGTTCGCCTCGCGCCTGCGAGCTCCAAAATTAATCCTTCTCGTTTGGCGTCTAAAACCCGACTCTTATTTTCTTCAAATTCTCACACAAACTTCCGCGTGCTTCCGGTGCGTGACGTCACCCGCACCTTGTCACCCAGTATCGTCTCGGACTGTTATGACATCTGAGTGACACCTCTATCTGCTCGTGCGCGCCCGCGTTAACACCTGCTTCAATCTTACACCCAACCAACTCATGTGCTGAGCCGAAAGGTTCTCAGCCTAACTAAACTCAAAGGCATGAACCGAAATCCCTCGGCTATTTCATAACACACTGACTGCATCTCTGCGGAGGGGTAAGACCCCTCCCCACCACTACCACCAATAAGTGTCCCGGATATGACATTAAACAATCTAATATTGAGGCCACAGTAATGCTGGAGCTTTAGAGGATGGGGAGTACCTCTTCATTGCCATTGCTTCCAAGTTCACTCCGGCCCGGAGTGGTAGCACCTGAAAGGGTCCTATTTATGGGTCTAAAAGAACTGTTTGACATTTAAACTGAGAGCAAACAAATGACTTATGCTCAACTGAATTGCTGTAAATAGAACTGTTTGATCATTTAACTGTGAGAACAAATGACTGAAGTTTAATTAGATTGTTAGTTATACGTACCAATACTTGGAACCATTTAACTTTGTTGACTCATGCTAAATTGAATTGTTAGAAATAGAACTATTCGATTATTTAACTTTGTGTATCTAAAAAAATGTTTAAAAATCATATATTTGAGACATATGTAAAAACAGGATTTGGCATTAAATAACCAAAAATGGTTGATATGCCATAAAACCAAACCATTATTGTTATACAAAGATTGAATAACTTAGGAAGGTTAGTATTTCATTGAAAAAAGACATTAAACTTTCCCATTTTCCAGTTTATCCATTTTGTCTTATTGTCTCACACATAACAGGCGTCCTCTAGCACCTCCCCGCCTCTGGGCGACTGATGAGCATGGTCAGTATTTTGGGCCGGTCATGTCAAGCACATAAAACATGCTTTCATAGTAGCTCTTACAAAAAAGGAAAAAAATGCGATTTTAATTTTTTTCCCTTTCTAGCTTCGTATATGGTCAAACTTTTTCTTCTTTTCTTTCAGCTGTGCGAAATAGCAACTGAAGTGATCCGTGTAGACGCCATGTCCAGATTAGACAGCCTCCCAGGCAAGCAGAGAAATGACAACGTCTTTGTTTTGGTTTGAACGAAAACATTAAAGACCTGTCGTCTTTTTTTTTTTTTTTTTTTTGACATTTGATTGATAGAGAGTATATTGATTTTGTAGCAGGACCACTGTTACAAACAAGTACTTCCTACATGTTTTCTTAGCCCACGAACAAAAGAAAGAGGAATAGGAGGAACATTAGAAATTAATTACTATCTGCTTATAACAAATAGGCATGTGATATCATTATTTATTCAAATATGGCAGTTGAGGTTCTAGAGTTCTGTTGCTTCTTATTATATTAAAATGAAGAACAAATGAGTTGACGAAGATATTGATAGTTTTCAATTTGGAAGTTTTATTAACAGCTTGAGACCAAAGGAGCCCTTGTGCTGTAAGTCGCAGGAAGAATAGAAACAAATATTGAGTTGAGAGAGAATAAAAACGTTGAAGGTCAGAGCATGAATTGAGATGCTGTCGTCGGGACAGGAACTAAAATGCTGAAGTTAAGCAGGAGTTGAAAATTATCCAATTTGTTTCTCCGAGGATCCGTTGGTTTAAAAGGAAAGATGAATGATGAAAGAATGATTTCCCAGACATCAACGGTCCATAAATTGGATGAGGTCTCCTCATGGTGCTTAGCAGACTGCTCGAAATATCTGAGAGAGAGTCGGTGAAGAAAAGTCAGTGAAGAATAGTGAATGTGGTCCCTCATGTTGGCTGGTTCTTCCTGCTGCTAGGAAACGAAGAGAGAAGAGAGAGAGAGAGAGAGAGAGAGAGAGAGAGAGAGAGAGAGAGAGAGAATGTGTGCTCTGTCATGTTGACAGGTCTGTCCTGCTCGAAAGGCCTGCGTGGAAGAGGATGAAATAATGTTACCTCGCCTTTTTATAGTTGCCCGGGGAAGTGACCCGGGCAGAATGGCATGAAATATTCTCATTGGTCGAAAATATGAGCTCGGGACCAAAACAGTCAAAATATTTCTGCTACATACTGTTCGTGTTCGAGCAAAGGTGAAGAATTGGTCAACAAGGGAATGATATATATATATATATATATATATATATATATATATATATATATATATATATATGAATTTCGACACTTTTTAAACATTATTGCCTGTGGCAATCACATAATAGTTTTCAAAAAAGAACGCTCACTGAACGGTTATGATTCTTTTTCAGTATGCACTTTCTCTTCTCCTGTTATTCTAATAAAAACATCCATCGTTGTTAAGGCAACAGTTTTTTCTTCATCATAAAGTCCTGATGAAGGTCTAATAAAACTAAAACGTTTTAACGTTGATTTTACCATCATAAACAAATTAATCACATTTAGAAGTTTGTTTTTTTTAGTTTCTTTATACTGTCGGATTTATTTCTACACATACACACACATGTGTGAGTGTGTGTGTGTGTGTGTTGTGTGTGTGTGTGTGTAGAATAAGGAATAGAATAAAATCTGACGGTATGAGAAAAAGGACAATACGGAAAATTAAACTGAATTGTTTCGCTGCGGGGATGGCTTCACCAGAATTTGATTATTTCGCAAAAACGAAATCTGCACGTGACGACGGGAAAAAACGCTTCGTTTTTATATTGATTTTTATTATATTGCGGAGAAAAGTGTAAATGATCGAATTAGACCACGATCTGCAAAATAAATTTCTATTTCTTTGAATAGAATGAAAAGTTTGTTGGAAGACAGGAGCATTCTTGTAAGAAAAGATAATATTAGGCAGAGTGTAAATATCTTAAGAGAAAGTGAAGATTCATACTTGAAATGTAGCAGTTTTTGTTAGCCTTAATCTAAAAGGATATATTTTGTGTGTAAAAGATCTGTGTGTGGGCGTGTCACTGTATAGTGGGAAAAATATGTATAGGGTGGCAACGAAAAGTTTCACCAGCAGGAATATATCAATGTAAACAATAATATATTCGTTCAATTTAAGATAATTAAGTGATGTTAAAATTAAATGCTATCTTGAAGGAAAAGAATGTAGATTTTCAATCAAAAGAAATAAACCGAAAGTTGTTGTGTTGATACGGAATAAGTCAGTACCTACTGGAAAAATCTTTTTCTTCGCTTTTTATTTAAGACTGAGGTAGGCTCGAAATTTTTCATATATACATATGCGTTCGGCATATAAAGCTCAACGAAAAAGTAAAAGAAAAAATATCAGGTATCGGTTTTGCCCTTTCGCTTTTCTGAGACGTGATAAATTGTATGTCTATCAATTTCCAGTAGGTCTTTTCCGTTTTTATACCAACTTCATGTTTGTTTCGCTTGGTTTCTTTATTTAATGGCATATCAACTTTCGTGGGTTATCTAATGCCAAAGCTATCCTTGTAGAAGAACACTTGTGATACTGTTTAACCCGTAGCTGGGAGGATAATAGAGCTCCTACTTCCCCCAAGGGTATTAGTCCGAAACAACGTATTAGCGCGACTGGAGTTTCAAACAACCAAATATCTATATCATTCGTATTGGGAGCCAAATGTCCTTTTATGCACTTAAATAGATTACTTTTAAAAGCTAATTGCGCTCTCTCATCAAATAGCAAACAAAGTAGATCAGTTCATATACCTCGATAGCAATATCTCATTTACTGAAAGCAATATCAACATTCGTATTGGTAAAATATAGACTACTATTATTGACCATATGGCAATTTGATCTCTCAGATTAAATAAAACGGGAATACTTTCATGCTGTAGCCGTGTCAGTACTATTATATGGTTGCACCATTTAGTCAAAACGCTTGGGAAAAAAGCTAGATGGGAACTACACGAAGATGTTACGCGCTGCTTTGAACAAATCCTGGAAGAAGCAACCCGCATAAGAGAAGCTGTACAGTTTCTTATCTCTCGTCACATTAATCATCCAAGTAAGATGAACAAGACATGCTGGACACTGCTGATGCATTAAGGACAAAATCATAAGCGACGTTCTACTATGGACTCCTACATATGGACACACCGGTGTTGGCCGACCAGCATAAAACTTATATTAACCAGCTCTGTGCGTATACCGGATGTCGTCTAGAGGACTTATCAAGAGCGATAGCTGATAGGGAAAGATGATGAGTCATGAAAATCCGTGCTGTTGGCGCGCCTTGATGATATTTTAGAATAAACCTAAAAAAAACCCTGAAATAATCTACATCTTTTTGTTAAAAATAATTTATATTGAAGTGTTTTGATCCTGTTAATGTTTTTTTTCTCTATTTCATTTTTTATTCTAGTGAGTGTGACTGTACAACAATATTATGAGATGGATTATCGTATCCGAGAACCACCCTATATCACAGCTGATTACATGGAACTCTATCACAAGGTGTAGTAGAAAGATATTAAGTTACCTCCCTTTGTTCTAATTTCCTTTATAGATCTCATTTGAGTGAATTTTTTTTTTAATCCGAAACTTATGTTTAGGTCCGTTAAATCGGGGCCTTTTTTTTTCAAGATTTTATTCTTATATTTTATTTATCAATGTGTATTTTCTTTACCTGACAGGGTGACATGAAGTGGAAAGGAGACCCGGAAGAAAAGCCATTTCTTTCAAAGACATTACCGCCATTGGTCAATGTTGAAAACATGCTTTATCTGCAGATATCCGATCATCTGTTCAATAGCTATTGCCGTGCTGCCTTCACAAACGATATGCTTTCATTTGAAGTCACTGATCAAGAAGTAAGTAATAAAGTAAAACAAAATGATCATTTCCTATTTTTCAGAATCGGCAATGTCATCGCCTGTATAATCTGTTATTGATAACAAAGTTCTCTTTTGTGAATAGCAAAATTATTTACAAATGGATCGTTTTTCTTTTTTTTTTTTTTTTTTTTTTTTCCACATTAGTCGTATTGGCAAGATAGTGCAGGAGCATCGTTCGACTAAAATATTTTCAAATCATTCGTGGTATCAGAAGAAAGAAAGAATGTAAGTAAAAAGAAAGAGAGAACATAAGGTAAAGAGAAAGAAAGACGAACAGAAATAAGGGAAAAGAAAAAGCAAGAAATTAAGAGAGAAAAGAAGCAGGAAAGTGAAAGCAATGCTTAATGAGTTTAAAAAATTAATGTGTCTTTAAAGAACATGAATTAGAACACTTGAAATAGAATGTTTAGCGATAGGAACGTTTGTTATTACTTTTGGCGAAGGTAATGTTTTATGTGTGTGTGTTATTCCCTAGCTAAGTGTTGTTGTAAAATAAAGGAGAATGAAGAAGACGAAGATGTCGTTAGCTTTTATGAGAAGGTTTTTAATGGCAGCATGGAATAAAGAGTTTACGTTTATGCTGCAAGTCTCGTAGGAAGGAAAGAAGTAAGGGAACGAAATGAAGTTTTTATGGAGTGGAGAAAGCTGCGCGTGTTGTTGGGCGTGTGAGGGAGATATGTTCGCCATAGTTTAGCAAAAGTTGGGTTTGCTGTTTGAGGAGAGAAACGTTGAAGTCACCGTGAGTTTGTGGTTCTGGTTGTTTCGGGGAGAAACGAGAATGTCTCCAGAAAATGTTGCCCAGAGGTGAAGTCGCTAGGTGTCGGAGCGGAATTTTGCATCGCAGTCGATATAGCCAATTTTGGGGATGACGTAAAGTTGTTCCAGTGTGTGGCGTATTGAATTCATCTAATTCATATTCAACTGGGAACCCTTGGTCTAAGAGAAATAGACGCTTCCCTCATGCTGCTGCTGCTGCTGCTATTGAAGAGCAGACAATAAGACGTCTGCACTGAACGAAGTTGTTCAGCCAAAGAGAGTGTTTGACGGCTTCCCCAATTTGTGCTGCCCGGAAAGATAGTCCGGTCTGAATAGGATAAGTCATCCTGATTGGGTGAAATTATGCGTCGACCCTAACGGTCGAATTAAATTACGCGCCAAACAAAAATGCGAAATTCTTTCTGCTACAAATGTATACTTAATGAGTTCTGACTAGCCCATCTTTTAGAGGTGGATAGTATATGCAGACAAAGAAAATTCTTTACTTACAGTTTTTTGAATGGTTATGATCGTGTTACTAGAGTTCTTATGCTCTTCTATATGCTTTCTTTACTTGCTACATTCAGTGTGTTGATTGGACTTCTAAAAAGAGTTTGTTGATCAGGGGACTATAATATGTTAATATTGAGGGGGTATACCGACTCATACTAAGAAGGAATAAGAAAAACAAGACGTAATTTAGGAGATAATATATATTCTCGTGCTCACACAAACCTATACTGCCAGAACAAAATGTACAAAAAAAAAAAAAAAAAAAAAGACAAGAGGAAAAACGAATTGCGCGCGAAATTTATTGGCGCCTACAAACAGGTCGCAGAGATGTGGATCACAACTGCATCATAATATACCCAAGGGACTATTTCAGTTGATATATTTAACATAATATGACTTTAACATGGCAGGATGACAGTATGGGCCTGGGATTCCAGTAAAACTGAATCTAGTCGACCTGTTCCATATATCGGACTGGTCGAAAGTGTTTGTTGTTTTTTTTTTCTCCTTTCCAGAGATACCTCTACTTTGTTTTTCATTGGAGCAAGGCTGATTCGCAGCATATAAATGAACATTTCTTTGTTTTGCGTCTTTTGCGTTTATTCATGCTAAATAAAGCAAAAAAAAAAAAAAAAACAAGGTGAGCATTCTCTCTCTCACTGGTCCCGTGACAGGTTTAGTCGTGGGGGTACCACTCATATAGCGTGTCTTATGCAAGAATAGCATGGAGAGCCTATCCCTCTCCAGGTCTACAACTGGTTTGAATTGAGTTTTTCGTCTCCTAGACTGATTGCCATACCAAGGTTAAAGAGCCCATTCTGTCCGACTATTTACCTATAGTGGGATTCATATCTTTCCCAGAGGTATTAACGCTATATGAAATGTAAAAAGCCTCGTTTAGGATTTGAACTCGGGTAGCCGAGTCTATTTGCTACAACGATAACCATTACGCCACGAACGCCTCGGAAAATCCATGGACAAAGTCAGATAATCGAATATTTCCTTGTATTACGTCTTACCTGTGATTCGTTTATGTATGGTAAACGAAAACCCAAAACGTGCTAATGTCATATTTTTTTCCAGGGGTAAGTACTTATCAACAAACTCTACCACATTGAAACTCCATTCTCTTACAAATAGTGCATGCCGCTACTGAAGCTTCACGCTTGCATATTGGTCACTTCTCTCATGTTCATAATATGAACCAAAAATAACATAATTTCTATATTTTTGGTTTAGAAGAAAATTAGCTTTCATTCTTAAACATTGCATGGGGGTGTACTTATTTATGGGTATTACGACCACCATAAAAAAGGGTCAAAGTTATCTCCCCTTGACCATTCAAGTGACAGTTCATCCCCAGCTAATAGGTGCATGCTGGGATACTGAAAAGGACACTTCCGTCATGACACCAGGGACGCGGCACGCAGGACTTTTCTAGGCTCTCAATGACTGTCTTTATTTAATTTTTACAACCGCTAGCTGTACTTATTTTCCACAAAAATAAATTCCCTAGTTTATTCCTGTTACTCGGGAAGTGTGTTATTTTTCCATAACAGTTTTATTTTATGTTAAAAACATAACAATGGGTGGCACTGTAATATCTAAAAAATATCCGCTTTAATTGTATATTGTTCTAGTAGAAATAATATAATCCTGATATTTTTGGTTTAAAAGAAAATTAAGTTTTATTCTTAAACACTGTTAAGAGTGTACTTATTTATTAGTCATATTGCAATACTTAATATCTGTTTAGAAATAACAAAATCCTAGTATTTTCGGTTGAGAATGAAATTGATGTTATTATTTTATTTTTTTAACTGTTGGAGTATAATTATTTATGAGCAATAGTGCATTTTGTTTCGTCATGACAATATACGACCACATTCATCAAAGATTACATTTGAAAAGACGACAACTAGGGAAAAATTCCCAACCATTCTTGCTTCATCTGATTACCCTCTGTTTGGGAGTCTACAGACCTATCTTGATGGACCAGTTCTTTCAGTGATGGAATCTACATTTTCTTCCCAACCAAATTTTAAATTTAAACTCAGTCTTACATTCTTATTCTTTTTTTACAGATCCCAGGGCACCTACTGAAAACAAGCTGTAAAGAAGGAGAAACTTGTATCGGCACGATACTCCCCCAGGTAAAACCTGTCATATCCCTCAGAATGTTTTGCCCAGGGGTCGCCAGACTTTTTAATCCCTCGACACCTTTGTGGAATCTTTGATTCTCCATCAAACTTCCCCTCTAGCATTTACGATAAATAAATAGATAGATAAGTAGATAAATAAATAGATGAACAATTTATATTTGCATGAGTGAAGAAAACTGCATACCTAACACTGCGAGGGCTGTAGAATACATCGACTGCTTCTCTGCAAAGTGGTAAGACCCCCGCCACATGAGTATCCTGATTATGACTCTAAACAATCTGATGGTAAGGTTCCAGTAATGCTGGGGCTTTAGGGAATTCGGAGCACACCTTCATTGTCATTGCTCCCAGGTCCACTCTGGCCCGGCATAGTAGCACCTGATAGGGCCCTATCTATAGGTTAAATAGAACTAACGGCATATTTATATTAAACTGAATTGTTTGACTAAACTAAATAGCTTGAAATAAAAATGTTTTTGACAATTAAACCTTACTTACATTTAAACTGCGTGCTTATGCTAAACTGAATTATTTGAAATGGAACTGTTTTTTTTTTACATTGAAACTGTACTTACACTCAACTGATTAGTTTAATATAGAACTGTTTTGATATTTAACTGTGTGTAAACAAAATCTATTCTTATACTAAACTGAATTAGCTGAATTAGAACTGCTTGACTAAACTGGATAATTTGAAATAGAAATGTTTTTTCACAATTAAACTGTACTTACATTTAAACTGCGTGCTTATGCTAAACTGAATTGTTTGAAATAGAGCTGATTATTTTCATAAAAATGGATTTGGCGTTAAATAACCTACAAAGGTTGATATGCCATAAAACCCAACCAACCAACCAACTATATTTACCCAGCCCCTCTTCGACGAGGGGCATGTGACACAAAGTACATTTTCAAGCGAAATACAGCAGGCTTGAATTCAGTATTTTCCTTCTCCTTGATTCGTTGTCTAACCAAGGGTAAAAAAATCTAGTCTTACTTGCTGTTTATCCATTGCTGAGGAGGGGGAGACCAGATGGATTCATACCTTTTCCAAGTGTATTAGTGTGAAGCGAAAAACATACATCTCTATTCAGGATTTGAACTCAGATCAGCGATTCGATTTCCCTACCATGATAACCATAACACTAAGCGCGCTTCCAATGTTTTGTTGTATTGCCCCACTCAACCCCGTTTGGTTTTATGGCACATCAACCATTGTAGATTATTTAATGCCCAATCCTTATTATACATATAAACAGTACTATTCCAAACAATTCACTTTAAGTGATTTTTTTTTCACACACTCTTAAATGTCAAAAACAGTTTTATTTTAAGCAATTCAGTTTAGCATAAGTACGTAGTTTAGCTTTATTTGACCCATAGATAGGACCCTATCAGGTGCTACCACTCCGGGCCAGAGTAAACCTGGGAGCAATGGCAATAAAGGAGTACTCTGCATTCTCTAAAGCTTGAGCATTATCCAAGATACTCGTTGGGGGTGTCTTACTCCTCAGCAGAGATGCAGTCGGTGTATTCTACAGCCCCAGTCTATTGAGCCAACTCAACCCCGGGAATATGACTCGTGTAATATATTGGGACACAAAAAAAATGTACAAAATATGTACAAAATATTGAACACAATTCTGGAATTCAACTCAGAGGTTTTCAGTTTAATAGAAACCTGTATCCCTCTACTAATACGATATAAATTTTTCTACGTCGCCACGGGCAGGATGACACAAAGTAAGTTTTTCAGCACTGTTTGAATTCAGTTTTCTTTCTCCTAAACTCGTTGTCAAACCAAGGCTAAAGAAAGGTCTGTACTCCTATAGCTGAAAGGAAAACAGATGGATCCATGCCTTTCTCAAGGGTTTTAGCACGAAATGAAACACAATCAGCCTACCTAGGATTTAAACTCGTTGCCAATCTCAATTACCCCGACAATAACTGTTACGCTAGATGCGCCACCCTAACATGCCGATTAATTCCCCTATATGACCTATCTTTAGGCAATGGAAAGATTACTCGGAACTGTTCATCTCCTCACCGAGTGACTGGGTTGTATGGTACCAGTAGCAAGAAACGATTTATCACCTGAATTATACTGCTGGTAATGATTTAATTTTCCTTCTCATTGACCAGTTGCCTTGACAAAGCTCAAGAGTTCAGGCTACCCTACTATTAACCCATAGCTGGCTAGAGAAGAGATAGATCGATACCTTCCCCAAGTGAATCGCAAACAGCTACATAAAGGATTTACATGTGACGTGCCGGGTCCATTTCTGACGACAATTACTATTTTGCCACGTGCATCTGGAAATACAGCACAATAAATAGATATGTTGCATGAAATATAGCGTACCATTAAGAATACAAATATTGATTGACAAGCTCTAATGGCCTTTGGTTTGATGTAAAAAAAAAGATCCTTCTTAGATACTGTGGTGAAGTCAACCATTGTTGTCTCGTTCTGAATCAAACACCTATATATTTTTAAAAAGCTCCACCCTAACTCACTACAATTGTTATATTTCAATAAAGCTTCAAGTCGAGTCATTATCTTGTTCGTTTTTCAATATAGACACCTTAGTCGAATCGAGGGAGACCCGAAGGCTCCCTTTTCAACAGCTAATACTCCGAGGTGGAGGGGAGGGCGCTAATCCATTCCCTGGATTGCTCCACTTTACCTTTGATCCTTACCTTATAGTGCTAAGTGTTAAGCAAGGTGGCATCAAGTACCATTTTTTAAGTCTTTGGTATGACTCGACCTATGATTGAACCCCAGTCTCCTGGACCATTGGCGAACACTCTACTCATTAGACCAATGCCCCAAAGACTTGTAAAATTACCGTGGTCAATACTCACTTTTCTAATTTCATACCTGGCTTTAATTCTTTATGGGTCAGTTTTTGACTATCTTGTAAATTGTACCACCAAACTTCCAGATTAAAACTTCCAACGCAAATGTTTAGTAGGCAGATAACAAGAGAGAATATCACTTTTTTTTAAAGTCTTTGGGGACATACAGAAAGGTATCCGTCAAGACAACAACTGAAGTTTTATTTCATCCTCGACTCGACTGATGAGATTCTTTTTGTTGTCTATTAAAAATTTACGTTAAGGAGTTAAAAACGTCAATTGTTACTATACCAATTACCAATTGTATGTATATTTTTATTCTATTTCTTATGAAAATTTTTCATTGTGCTCTGTGAAATTTTTCAGTGTTTTGAAGAGATATATTGGATGTTTTAAAAATGTTGATGTAAATTAAGATGTACAGGGTGTTTCAGAAAAATTGATTGGCCAATTCTCATTCAAGTAATCAAGTTTTGGCAGCATGAGTCGAAACACCTCAAAATTCTATGTTTAATATTTAAACTTTTTTTTTCATTTTTTATGAAATGGTTTGGTTAGTTTTTATGGCATATCAACCATTGTAAGTTATTTAATGCCAAATCCTGTTTCTCTCTCTCTCTCTCTCTCTCTCTCTCTCTCTCTCTCTCTCTCTCTCTCTCTCACGCACACACATTATTTAATGCCAAATCCTGTTCTCTCTCTCTCACACACACGCACACATTATTTAATGCCAAATCCTGTTTTCTCTCTCTCTCTCTCTCTCTCTCTCTCTCTCTCTCGCTCTCTCTCTCTCTCACACACACACATTATTTAATGCCAAATCCTGTTCTCTCTCTCTCACACACACGCACACATTATTTAATGCCAAATCCTGTTTTCTCTCTCTCTCTCTCTCTCTCTCTCTCTCTCTCTCTCTCTCTCTCACACACACACGCACACACATTATTTCTTACACATTCAGAAGATAACATTCTTAGACAAACCTGAGCTTTTTTTGCATAGAGTAAAATGGTTTCAAGTATTGCTATATAACAGTCACAATTAAACATCATTTATTTGCACAGTTTGTTCTATTTGACACATAGGACCCCTATCAGGGCTACCATTCCGAATCCGAGTAGATCTGGGAGCAATGAAGAGTACTCCAGATTTCCCAAAGCTCCAAGGCTGGAGTCTCACTATCAGTTTAATGTCATACCCAGGATACTCGTTAGGGTGGGGGCTCTTACCCCTCAGCAGAGATGCAGTTGGTATATTCAACAGTCTCAGCCGATTGGGATGTTATAAACCTGTAATTTATAATTAAGAAATAATAAAAAATAAAGAAATGATTATTTCAACGCCCTGTCAGTGGGGTTTAAATTACGTCAACTGTATCCCTTACAGATAATTAAGACCCTCGCCTAAAAAGTGGGGTCCTGGGTATGATACTAACTTACATTTGATGTCGAGGCGCTAGTTCTAGAGATCTGGGGTGTTTCGAGTACTTTCATTGCCATTCTTGCCATATCCTCTGATCGGGTGAGTAGTACCTGTTAGGGTCCCGTCTGTGGGTCAAATAGCTCTGTGTAAAAATTAATCGCATTCAACTAGTATTAGATAGGAATACTTGAAACTATACAAGTGTATGCAAATTATTTGTATTAAATAGGACTACTTATATCATATAACTGTAAATTATTTGTATCAAAATAGTTGCTTAAAGCCACAATTGTTTATTTAGGAGTATAATTATTAGTTACTTTTAATCATATAATTATATACAAACAACTGATTACACTGGTCAACACGATTTTTGATACCAAGAAACAAAACACGTTTTCTTGCTATTTGTCATTTTATGGTTAACTACCGTTTTTGCTGTATTGTAATCGCTCATTTTTGGGAGAAAAAAAAAGATCAATTTACGATCTTGACTGATCGTAAAATTTAGGTCGTAGAAACCCATCAATTTTCATCAATTTATATCAACTGCCTAAAATAAACTTTTTTTTCTTCTTTTTAATTTAAGAAAAAAACTTTAAAATATTTGATGGCTCGACACTAATTTTTTTGGTTGAGCCCCGTTATTATTAGATATTAATGGTTTCAAGTAGCTATTTATGTATATGAACGATGAATATTAAATGGATACACTTAAAAACATAACTCAATTCCTAACCTTGAGACATGAAATAACCCTTGACGGTTTGATGTAATGTTAAAAACAATCGACCAAATTATTATTTCAGATTGGACTTGAATTCCCAAATGAAACTGTAAGGTTATCAATGACAAATAGACGAGCTCCTCACTGGGTGTTTGATGAAATCATCCAACTGACTCTTAGCGGATCATTAAACTTTGATATATACCTAAGAAATGGAACCGTTGTAAATATATTTAATCTTGACATGGTAAGTAATTTTCTATATTTACGTGAAAACAACAGTCTTTATTTTTTAGGTGAAATATTAACCATTTTAAATTTTTAACGGCCATTAATTTTCATCTAAACATTTTAGCTGTGGTTTTTTTTATCACAAATTACTTAGGCCGTCAGTCTGACATTGAGAATCAGAAATAATAAAGAATAAACTCTCAATTTTTATCCAGTCTCATTCTTAGGAATTTGGCATTAATATTTGAAGAATTTCTAACTGACGTAATTAGTCGTGCATAATACGCATTTGTGTATAATTCGCAGTCTTAATTTTTGGCTGTGAAATACTGGGGTGGGGAATATACCCGGTGTATAATACGAATTGATTTTTTTTTTTTTTTGAGTTTGCAGCCGCTAAATTTATACTAAATTTAACATTTATTAAAATTTTTATCCGGTTTGTATCGACTAAATATAAGAATTTATATAATGTTTTGAAGTAAATATTTACACAGTATACCTATATTTTATTATCATACCGGATGTCAGTAAGTCGTACAAGGGGGATAACTCTACATTTAGAGTAAAGGCAAGGACATGTTCACAAGAAATTGTAACAAACTATTGGTGACAATAAGTTCTCAATAAAAGAAACAAATTATAAACACCGATTCCAGTGGCTATTTCTCTGCAGCAGTCTAAAACAGAAGAGTTTGTTAAGCATTAGTTAGTTTGGACCATAGATATTACTTACTTTAGGTTATGTGATACAGAATATGACGACGCATATGGGCAGATAAGTTGATATTTAGTTCTCATGTATAATATATACCACCTAACTTTTGGGCTGAAAATCCGGAATAATAGTCCACCTTATAACTACGGTAATATTTAAGCAATTTGTAACGTTAAACGTTCTTGCTGCATTATTACTTGTCTAAGTTCCTGAGACGAACCTTGATCATTTTTATCATTAAAGGTTTTCGGACTATTGTCTTCATCTTTATTGTTATTTCTACGATATGTCCTCCGGCCTTCTTCAGGTGTTTGTCGAACTCGCGAACCTTCACGGAACTTCGAACTACGCCTTTTATTGAATCTACGGTGGTCGCCTGTTCTGATTCCGTTAGCCATAACCGGGTACAAGTGTTAAGTATTCCTGTATTGTTAATCACCTGTATCGGGATTGAACCTTCAACCTCCAGATGATTGTCTCCTTAAAAGCTTAGGGAATATAACCGTTACGCTATGTGTCCTGCTGGACAGTTCAGAGTGAATTTTTGGGACTTATAAACCCTTAATGATAAAAATTCTTACTGCATCTTCTCATTGGTCAGAAAAAATAATTGACTTCTTATTGGTTAAAAAAAGATTCCTATCTCATAAAATGTTATAAAAAATAATTAGGGTGATTAATTATTTCATTTATTTGGGAAAATTTTAAGTTTGCTAAGGACTTTGAATGTAAGTATTTCCTGGCAAAGGTCAAACCCGTGCACACAGTTAACGGTATTGATCGCACGCTCCATCAAACGGGCGAGTATGGCACAAGGCCTTTTAAGGTGGTCCGGGCGCAGGACCGTAGCCCAGGTACATTCGGTGGCTCCAAAAATGCCTCTGACTCCGTCGGCATTTCCCTAAAAAGGGGTGCCTCAGACGATAAACCTAGCCCCCACCGAGGAGGGTTAGCGCTTATGGAGACGGTCTTCTGAGGATCGAGGAATAAGTCAGTCTCGGCTGCGTGACGCGAATGCTAGGCCTCCCCGGCATCCACGCCAGGCAGCCTTGACTGACTACTGTATCCAGAGACATGACACACCCGACCATATCCGTGCTAATAGCACCACGACCGGCCAGCCGAAGTGTGCCCTATCTGCTGGATTGGTACAGTTAGGCAAAGCAGTAACACCTCACATCAAAATAACGTTGAGGATGACAGGATGTAGATAATAAACAAATCAAGTCTTGTCGACCCGACCGGCGAGGGGAAAGAAGAGTTTGTGACACATGAGATGATTCTAGAAAGTATGATGCAATAAGTAATTAAAATCAGAACATATAAAAATGATATAATTTGAAAATTAAGGGAGCTGAATTTGGAAACCAAAATAGAGAAGTTAGTGAAAAACGACATGATGGGGTGGCTGCAAAGGAGATACGTTGATAAACCTTTACAGAGTCTTCCTCTCTCCCTCCTATTTGCGTTTACTGCTATAGAAATGTTGACATTTTGAATAAAGACTTTTCGTATCCGGATAACAAAGTCCCCTTTATTTTTGAATTTCGAATATTCAACATGGTCTATCGTATTACAATTATAAAGCACATCCAGATATCGTCTGCTTCTTTTGCATTTAAATATTTTTAAAATTTTCATTAAAGGATCTGAGTGCACATATGAGCGCACTTATTGAAAATAGTAAAGTCTTCTCAGAAATCATCGACCTCAAGTAAGTATTCAACTGTATTTCTACATTAAATATTTTGTAACCATTCAATGTAATCTTAATCCTTTTTCATACAATTTCTAACCACCTAAATAATGACTTTAAGTATCTTGATTTGATACCAAAATTTCAGTTTATAAACGAAATACAAAGACTTTGTAGAGAAACAACAAATACCTATCTCTTTTTGAGCATGTCTTTTAGGTGTTTCGTGGGGTCTCACCTGACAATCCGAGAAGCTCATACTCGACTCTTTTTGCTTCTTTAAGCTTTTTTCCATTTTTGTACACCTTTCATTATTATGAAGAATTTTGTCTCGTCTCTCAAAGATTTTATATGGTCCAGAGTAAATAGCTTTTAGCAGTTTCCTCGCCTTTGTCAGTTCTTAGCCATACATGTACTGGAGGTGCTTGTGGCATAGATTTTTATTATAGGAGGTGGACATGGTTACTCGATTTCAAATTCTGAATGAGGCTGTTTGCATAGCGCTTATAGTATTGGGAAAGATATAAATCCAATTCTCCCTCCAGCTATGCGTAAATACTAGGATAGACTGGGGTCTTTAACGTATGACAACCAGTCTAAGAAAAGATAAACTGAATAGAAACAAGCTGTAGACCTAGGGAGAGATGGGCTATGCAAGGCTATATCTTGCCTCGACCAAACCTAGTTATGGAACTAGTTTAATAAATCTTTTGGTGTATAGGATTTCTGAGTCGAATATAATTGTCCTTACGACAGAAGAATTAGATCCAACTTTTGCATTTCCTAGTAAACCTTACATTGTAAAGTGAACATGGAGACATGTTTTTATAAAATATCAATTTTCTAACTTTAAAAGTAAACTAGTATCAACAAAAATTGAACGTTTAAGAAACATAGACCCAAGAAGCTACGGTTAGTCCTTTTATGGAATCTAATTTACAAACAGTTAAGTCTGTTACGAGTATCACAATTTTCTCTTCTTGCCCACGAGTAGATTTTTTCAAGCCATCGTTTAATAACACACACAAACACACACAAACACACCAGAAAAGACAACCTTTATTCAACTCGACTTCCTGTTATTTATTTTGCTTCTTGTTTTATTCTATAATTCCTTTTAACATTAAAGTTTCATCACATTACTCGGGAGAAATTTTGTTATAAACTCGTTAAGCACAATTTGCTTAATTCTTGCTACTCTCGTAACAATTTTAACGAAACGAATCTATTAACGAGGCTCAGCTGAGAAGTTCATAGGCTGACCAAGATACTCTCATGGAATGTGAAGAAATTAAGTTTATTTTTCTACACATCCCCGGACGGGCCACACATTTCTTCCATCGGTGTTGCAGTGCTTGGATCCCATTGGTAAAAAGTCATCAACAACAGATACGACATCATCGTATGAACTTTTCTGCTTGTAAATTTTTCTGCCCACTCTCTTGTCTATCGATCTATCATAAAATTTTCATGATAGTTGTGTATATATATATATATATATATATATTCATCATACAACGTGTGAAAACACGTGCGATACCATGTCCTCATCAGCCGCCAGCTAGGGTTGATAACACAGTTTCGGTAGCTCGAGGCGGTACTGCCACATGTACTGTCTATCGATCTATCCTAAAATTTTCAGGTTTGGTTTGGTTTGTTTGGTTTTATGGCATATCAACCTTTGTAGGTTATTTAACGCCAAATCCATTTTTATGTAAATAATCTGTTCTATTGAAAACAGTTCAGTTTAGCATAAGTACACAGTTTAATTGTCAAAAACATTTCCATTTCAAACTATTCAAGCAGTTATATGTAATAATTCAGTTAAGTGTAAATACAGTTTTAATGTCGAAAAACAGTTCTATTTGAAATAATTCAGTTAATCATAAGCACGCATTTTAAGTGTAAGTACGGTTTAATTGTCAAAAACGTTTCTATTTCAAGCTATTCGTTTACTCAATTCATTTTAGCATAAGTATGCTGTTAGTTCTATTTAACCCATAGATAGGGCCCTATCAGGTGCTACCACTCCAGGCCAGAGTGGACCTGGGAGCAATGGCAATGAAGGGGTACTCCGCATTCCCCAAAGCTCCAGCACTGCTGGAACCTCACCATCAGATTGTTTAGTGTCATATCCAGGACACTCTTACCCCTGCAGTCAATGTGTTCTACAGCCCCAGCTGACTGGGCAACTAAAATTTTCATGATAGTTGTGTATATATGTAACGTTACACAGCGAAAACAGCAGGTCATAGCGAGAATAAAATAATTTCCTGTACAATTTGCGAATGAATGATGATTTTGTAAAGTCTGCATTTGTACTGCACGATATTTTTAATCATTCACTTTCTCTATACAATGGCGTCCATTATATGAAACTATGAAAGACTAATTAGAATCCTTCACTACTTCCTAAATAGAAGCATCACTATCATCATGGACTGCTATTACACGAGGAATCCACTAAGTTAACAGGTTTTTTTTCTTTTTGTTCTAAATTAAATTATATCATTATCTTGCTTTCTTTATTTTTTTATTTAGGTAAGCAAATAGTGTTTCGAACAAAGAACTTTGTTATTTTTTTTTTTACCAGACATTGGCATAATGGTTAAAGTATTCGCCAATGGCCCGGGAGACTGGGTTTCAATCCCAGGTTGAGTCATACCAAAGACTCAAAAAATGGCACTTGATGCTACCTTGCTTAAATCTCAGCATTATAAGGTAAGGATCAAGGGTAAAGGAGCAATCCAGGGAAAGGAGTAGCGACCTCCCCTACACCTTTGTGTAGTAGCTATTGAAAAGGGAGCCTTCGGGTCACCCTCGACTACACTCGTCAACTTTACTACTTACGTATCCTTGAATCTTGTGTAACATATTTGTATATTAATATTATTATAATTACCTTCCTACCTTGATTCTCGGGATTTAGTGTATATCACGCTAAATGACGGGGATATATTGTAAGCTACGGCAAAACAATCTGCAATTAATTATTTTTTTCTTTTTCAGTTTCACGACTTCCAGGATCAGAGAGAAGATATTTCATTCAAATTACAACGTAAGTAGCTAATTCTTATTTATTCATTCATTTTATTTTGTGATGGAGTTGTTGTTGTCTGACAACTTAGTATCTAAAATACGTCCATTCCAGCAGAATAAAAGAGGTAAATTAATTAAGAAAATTAGAGAATGCACATATCCTTATACCATATTTGTTACATGTCACAACATATAAAACACATGAGTCGTACTCACAGAACTTTCTTCCTCAAACGAGGAGTTCCCTCAACAGTTCAAGGAATATGACGTTCCCTCATTGGGGGAATGTGTTCTGCCCTTTTGCGATCGGCGTCAGAAGCCGAGAATTTTACGTCTTGGTGGTTTAAGACTTCGGTTCCAAGAGAACGAACTTCCCAGTCCGTCAAAGGGAGTTCATCCCGAACTTCCTGAGTTAGGTGACACCTATAGCTCTGTAGGATTCGTATTTAGGAATCCTACAGAGCTATAATCTTGGGCATCAAATAGCCATTCTTAATCCAATTTTATATTTTAGAAATGACTTCTTAGAACTTTTACTAATAAAGATAGTTCTGAAGCTTATAAAAAACTTAAGAATTTTGCTAAATTCAAAAAACCTTTCGGAAAATTTCTAACTAGTCCATAATATTTTTTATCATTCAGGATTTTCGGACTATTGTCTTCATCTTTATTCTTATATTCACCACATTTCGGCCTATGTGTGCTCTGGTCTTCAGATGTTCCTTGTTGAACTCTGGAACCTACATCAAACTTCGAACCACGTCTTTTATTTAACCCATTGAAGAAGGCCAGTGGACACATCGGCCGAAACGTTGTGAATATAGCAATGAAGATGAAGACAATAGTCTGAAAATCTTTAATGATAATTATCAAGCTTCGTCTCAGAAATTCAGACGACTAATTCTCCATAATAGCTGTTTGGTGTTTAACGTGAATTCGATGTTGGTGTGTCCTATGGGACAACTTCTACCTGTTTCAGTCTCTTTCTTTCTCTTTTTTAGCATAATTACCCTCTAAAATAGAATGTGCACTTCAGAATTAAGTATCCATGATGTAGGCTTACTCATATAAGTGAGAGACAAAATACTTAGTATGTGGTTGTAATTTTTATGGTCTTTTTATGGGTCAAATAGATCTGTTTGGGAATTATTGGTATTAGATAGGAATACTTGAAACCATATATATAACCAATTACAAGTTATTTGTATTCAATAAATCGAGGACAAATTTAAAACTCTGTCATAATGAACGTTATGAACCCTACAAAGGGATAAGACTACCTCCACCACCTAAAAAAAGATGTCCTGCGTATGATACAAAACTACATTTAATGGCGAGCCTTCAATTCTGGAGATCTGGAGTATCCTTTCATTCCCATTATTTCCACCCACTGCTTCTCTGCAGAGTAGTAAGACCCCCACCAACAGGTGTCCTAGATATGACACTAGACAATCTAATGGTGAGGTTCCGGTATAACACCTCCAGCCCCGGTCCTCGATTACAGCACCAAATATAACCCCTCAGGGTCACAACCTGGTTTAAACGATACCAATTATGGTACCCCTTTTGCCACAACCTTGTCCACCTCTCTCCAATCTCTCTGCTACAGCGCGGAAAAACAGATAGAAAGTTCCCTCCAGGAAAGTGACCATACACTGCTCTGCCCCACATTGTGATTCTTTAAAAGAAAGGCCGATGGCCACGTCTGAAAGGAAAAGGGTGTACTGGCAGCTGAAGACTGAAATCCGAAGGGTATATATTGTAGAACAAAAAAAAAAAAAAATACAACTCCGATTTCTGCAGTAGTTAATAATAAAAAGGTTTTATAATCTTCAAGTTTACAGATGGCGACAAAAATCTGCGGGTGTGACTTATAATGGTCTAAGGCGGCGGTTTGACGAGGGTTAAGTCGTCTTAGCAACAATTTGTCCCAGCGGCGGACTGGCGATATATGAGTTAGCAGCGCAAAGCACAATTCCAATCTGTTGGTCCCTGCCTGGTCTTAGTCTGCTTCGTCTGGTCCCAACTGCTTCGCTCTCTGCCACCAACTGCTAAGTTCAAAAATCAGGTCGTTTATATAATAATTGCCAATATTCTGGAGTAGGTTCTGATTGAGGCAGGGGTGATCTCTATAACGTCATTTTCAACTCATCAGACATCCGTCATGTCTTTGTTTCAATTTTCGTCATCAGAAAGGGTCCAACCCCCTTTTCACTACTTTCACAGAGTCGTTCCTCTCACTACCCTCGTAGTGAGGACTACAGGAGGATAGCTTTCCTCCTACCAACATAGTTTCTCTCATTTTACTGCTTATGACGTCAGAAAGGGTTCAACCCCTTTATGTCCAAATATGCTGGACTGTCACTTTTGAATGAACTGGTTTCAAACCTTCGTAGGCGAAAGGGCTGGCCTTCTCCAGGCTAATTAATAATTCCCTTTCAGCACCGATAAGTAATTTCGGATAATTTTCTCACCCCTTAGCTGAAGCATTTCCCTAAATGCCAGATGGCCTTCCTCTCATCAACAAAGACTTCTTTGTTCGCTTCTGGGTCCCATCTTTTAACTGGAGTGCACATTACCTCGTTTCTGGTTCTTTTTGCTGTCAAATTCTTAATTTTAACTTTTTCCAGGCTCGAAAATCATTTTAGTATTATTACTCTTTTCTTTTTTAATAATAATATCTTTCTTCCTCAATTTCCGCCTGAGCTCTGTAAACAACTTAATCTTTCGTACCTGTCAACGTCTTTCCAGTTCCCATTTCGGCCCTTGTCAAAAATTCTTTTTCCCAGAAATTTCAATTTTATACTTCTTGGCAATTATATTTGGCTGCTCAACTTTTTGGTTAACCCTTCATGTACCGCCACAGACAAATATTGTCACATTACTCCCTATCATTTTTGTCAATTAGCCATAATTGACACTAAAATTGATCTGACAATATTGTCAATACACCAGAGTCCTTTGTCCATTTTTCCTGAATAATCAAGGCTCACAACACCTTTTTCCATGCACAATTCAGAGGCTCGCAACACCTCTTACCAATTAATAAATTCGTTATTAGTCCAATCCATGCACAATTTAGAGGCTCGCAACACCTCTTACCAATTAATAAGTTCGTTATTTATTTTCTCTCTTTTTTCGTCACGGCCTTTCTCTCAGCCGGAATTGGTGGTTTGGTGGTAGTTACACTTCCCACCAAAGGTTCAATTTCAACTGTCTCTTCAGCATTCTTGGCAGCTCAACTTTTTGGTTAACCCTTCATGTACCGCCACAGATAAATATTGTCACACCGGTAATGCTGAAGCTTTAGGGAATGCAGAGTGCCCCTTTGTTGCCATCGCTCCCAGGTCTACTCTGGCTCAGAATGGTAGCCCCTGATAGGGTCCTATCTATGAGTCAAATTGAATTAAACTGTGAGCTTATACTAAACTGCATTGCTTGAAATAGAACTGTTTTTGACATTGAAACTGATAAACTAAACTGCTTAAAATAAAACTGGTTTTAATTAAACTAAACTGTGTACTTATACTAAACTAAATTGTTTGAAATAGAATTGTTTTGACATTTAACTGAACTGTTCTGACATTTAACATTTTGTAAACAAAAAACTATGCTTATACTAAACTGAATTGTTTGAAATTTAATGCAACGTTAAATGACCGGAAAAGGGGTTGATACGCCGTAAAATAAACTATCCAACCAACCGTTATTTTCAAGTTCACTTAGACCCGGAATGGTAGCACCTGTTAAGATCCTATCCTTGGGGCAAATAGTTCTATTTAAAGATTATTAATATTGGATCGCAATATGTGAAGTCACATAACTGACTTTATTTGTGATTATCATAAAATGATATTTTTTTAAATGGGAAGGAAGAGCAGTCATTTTCAATCCATAATCCCAGCCAAAAGAATTAAAAATACACCTTAAACATAACCGTAACGCTGCCTCAAAGAAAGGCAGAGAAAACTCTTTTTTAAAAAAGCCATTCAACCCCTTGTGGCTCGTTATGAAAATTGGTTATTATTGTTTGTTTGTTTGTTTATTATGCCTCTTGGGGTCTCATATTTTCCTGGCCTCTCATACCAACCTTAAAAAAGAAAATCATCTTTGCTTACAATATAAACACCATAAGTACAATATCTATATACGGATCAAATTCTGGGCCAGGAGACCGGGGTTCAATCCCAGGTCGAGTCATACCAAAGACTCAAAAAATGGTACTTGATATCTCCTTGCTTAACACATAGCATTATAAGGTATGTATCAAGGGTAAAGTGGAGCAATCCAAGGAAAGGAGTAGCGCTCTTCCCTACACCTCGGTGCATTGAAAAGGGAACCTTGGGTCGCCCTCGACAACAGTCGCCAACTTAATTTTACTTTTTATTTCTGAAATCATCCAATTTAGTCTTAAAATGTTCTACATAATTGCTGATTAAGGAATCTATTCCAAAAATATAATACTCTATTTGCAAAAAAATACAATCAGTTAGTAGACTTAGTTTTTGAAATCTGTCCTGAAAGCAAATTTTCAGTTCGAGCATAAATATTGTAAAAATGCCTACCATAATTAGAAATTTCATTATTTTGAAAGTTTCAATTAGATTACCATTCATTCTTCTTTTTTGTGAAGTAGTTAATCTTAATTTCTCTAATCTCCCCCTATAACTGTATTCTTTTACTTAAAAAAAAATACATTTGTCACTCTTCCTTGTATGCCCTCCAATTTCAATATTCCAATCCAATTTCCATGTCTAAACACTGGAGCCCTCGCTGGGGTAAAATATTCTATGTGAGGTCTTATCAGGATTTTCTATTTTTAAAATCAACTTTTGCCTTTCTTGAAATAATATTTCTAATCATACAGCCAATTCTTCCATTTATTCTCGATACAATAGACAGCGTTAAATGTAATATCGAAGCCAACCCCTAAATCACATCCTTCGTTTACTTTTTTGATTTCCCGGTTGCTTAATTTATATTCAGCTTCGATGTTTTAGGTCCAATATGCAGCGATTTAGATTTAAGAAAAGGAATTCTTGATGAGAATGAAAGGGTTAGTTTTTTCAATGTCCATTATAAGCTCAAGTCTTCGGTGCTAGTACTGTCAGAGGTCAGTAGAGAAGAGTATGTTGTATACCTATATACAAATACAAGCGGAAACACAATCAAACATAATTTACGAACTTCAATGAACGAACGAAACACTTCTTCTTTATAAAAATATATCTCTCACACTTTATCCTCGAAAGGGTTGATGTTTTTGGTGTGTATCTGTGTGTGAGAGAGATGAGACGAGAGACATATACAAAGAGGGAGGACTTCTTCTTCCCATATCTTCTTCCAGGAGCCAGCTCGTCAGAGACGACCTGATCGGCTGCTTGTCCCACGCTCGATTGCGATTCTCTGCACTTTGTCTAAAAACTGACCGCATGGTTCTCATCACGTGGTCTCCTTCCGGTTAAACACCTGTTCGACCTGTGTGCCCGGATAGTGCTGTCCTATTTACTAATCACAACGTGACAGCTTGTCAAAGCACACGGGATCATTAGGAACGAACCGAAAATCCATGGCATATGTTATATAACAAGTATTTTTAAAGTGCTTTTGAGAGGTCCATGAAAGATGTGGAGTTTCTTTTCGGAAAGCAAGGGCCCCATATATTTAAGGAAGAAATCAAGAGATAGGCTGACGATCTACAGCCTGGATTAATACTCGTCGTGCTGCCGTACAGTCTACTTCCAGTTCGCCGTAGCTGGTCAAAGGAAGAACATAGGCGAGTTATTAGTTGACAAGTGTATTTTACGGTTTCGACCAAAACCTGCTTCCGACTAATCCCGCTTTAAAAGAATCAACACGTGGTTTGGAGTCGTTTTGCAAATAAAACTTAGCTGGCTATGACGAAAGATTCCCACACAGGGTATCTGAATACTGAGGAGTTAAAGATTCAAAGGGTTGATATGTGACTGATGTTTTGGATACTAGGGTGAGTCTAAACTTTTGCAATATTTTAGTAACGTGAAACCCAATTCACCAGCACTGGATTCTTTTGCCGAGATGGTAAAAGTAACAAACCACAGTGGACTATGAGATGCCGTGCTCGCCAGATACTCTCCGAGTACTACTCGCAGGGTTTGCTTCAATGGCTTAGAGCTACGGCCTTGGAATCCAGTTTTTGGCCTACATGTCCTTGCTTGATCCTTGAAGTTATTGCAACCCGGGTGAAATTTCTTCAACCAATTGGTTATTGTACTGTGATCGACTGCGCACAACAAATGTTTTTGGTTGTTTCCGTAGCGTTATAGCCTCATTCGAACTCGTAAATCATAAGTTTCCGAATTAGACCACGTTGCACGTTCATCTGTGCGGCTTTCAAATCTCACACACACGGTGAAACAATGCACCACGTGTTAACAAGGTACTACCGGCCACGACGAGTAACTGCCTCAGTCACGTGATACGCGCGCCGCAAACAAGCATATACCAAAACATTGTAAAACTTTTGACTCACTTGAGTATTAAGAAATCTTTCAACACTTTACAGTGTATTTAAGTGTATTTGCTTTGAATTTTTTAAAAAATCTTTCTTTTTTTTTTCTCTTTCTATTTTGACAGTTTAGGAATCTGATAAAAATGGTTAACACACTTGTGAGAAGCACAATCATTCCAAAAATCAACGGTAAGTTCTTTTTTAAAAACATTCTAAAGTTAGGATTATTCAAAAACTTTGTTAGTTAAATAAACTAGTACACCCATATCATAGAAAAATGCTGGCATATACAAATGGTGATACTTTATTTAGTCTTTTCTTATTATTAAAAGGTTTTATCATCTAAGTCGTTAAATATACTTTCCTCCGCGCTTTTTATTATAATTAAACTATGAGTTTTTACTGGTGGTTTTTCATTGAAGTCTGAGTGACATCAAGTCTCCTCAGGTCTCCAGGACTCTTCTCAGTATTCTAGCAAATTTTAAAGCGCAGTGGTTTTGATCTCGGTTTTTCTTGTGATCTCCAATTCCCCCAGTCTCTTTTTCCAAGTCCTTGGGGCCCATTCCAAATACACAAACTACAACTGGTAGCACCGTCACTCTCATGTTCCACAGCTTTTTCAACTCTCTGTCAAGATTCAGCTGTTTGCCTATCTTTTCAATTTATTCTATTTTTTTGTTGCAGACCTGTAAACTGCAAAATTTACTCTTTGACAAGTTATTCTATTCTTGAAAATTAATACTTGGTCTGGTTTTCTGGTCGGGATTGAGTGACTCGTTTTTTGGTCTCAAATTCCCTGAGAATTTCACGCGTTTTATTTTCTTGGACAGATTTTTGTTTGCGTATTTACAGGTGTCTTTCAAAAAGTTCAAAGCCTCATCCATAAGGAGTCAGAGAAACAGACAGTTTTTCACTTTATCTATCTATCTATCTATCTATCTATATATATATATATAATCCCTCTTGACATCAGTGTATTTGGTCCAATGATACTTTAACATTACAATCTCATCACGGAAGAAAATGGCGTCTTGGTTCTCAAAAAACTCCACTGCACATTTGACCTCATCATTGTTTCGAAAATAGTGACTTGCTGATGAGATTTGAGTTTAGGAAACAGGAAGAAATCAGGAGATAAGTCAAATGAGTAAAGGGTTGAGGTAACGATTCAAAACCACGGTTGGCTGCTTAAGCAACTGCAATCTGAGTAGTATGAACGAGCGTTTTATTCTGGAGAAAGAACACACTTGCTCTCACTTCCTCACAACGTTTCGAATTTATTGCTTCCTTCAATTGTCTTAATTCTGATGCATAGTGCTGTCTATTAATAGTCTTTCCCTTTCCAAATCAGTACACCATAATTACGCTTTCAAAAAAGAAACAGTAGCCCTCACCTTGCTAACAGACGCTACCTGCTTGAACTTCTTCAGGGGTGAAGAACCAGTGTGTTCTCACAGTTTGCTTTGAATCTTTGATTCTGGGTCGAAGTGGTGAACTCGCGTTTTATCTTGAATTTTCTAATCTGCGGTGGAAACTCTTACGGTTTACCGAGAAGTGAATCAGTAGTGTCCTGTAAATGTCGACCCTTTTCAGCTTGTACCCTTATGTCAGAATTCTTGGGATCCATTTTGCAGATTGCTTGCTCATTCCTAATATATTAGTTAAAACAGTGTATACTGAACCAGAACTAATGCCTATGGACTTAGCTATTTGCTGAACAGTAAGACATCTGTCACCCAAAAACATACGGCGAATGGCATCAACCAGTGCATCAGAGTTTGAGCTTTTGTGACGACATAACCGTGGGTCATCTTCTGTGCTGCCCCTGCTCCCCTTGAATTCCGACGCTTACTTCATCATAGTTACGTCGGAAAGGGAGTCCTCATCAAGTATCTGTATGCCCTCATGGACTTGATTGGGTTTCATGGCTTCTTTTTTTTTTGTAGATACTTTGACTACTCGGGCCTCTGATTTATTTCTAGATTTGTCGCCTACACAGAAGTCAAGACAGAAATCTAGATTAGCTTTTCTAGTTTCAGTAGAAGTGACAGTTTGTTGTCGCAACTAAGACGTTCAGCTATGGCTCCACTTTCTGGGTGAAGTTTAAAACTTTTTGAACGACTTTTGTATTATTTGTCAGCATGGTAAAATTTTAATCTCTGGTACAATTCTCAATGCATCACTTTGCTTACCAAGGTTCACCTTTTAATATTGACAGAAGAAGCCGTTTTAATACTTTAACATGTCAATGTTGCCAAACTTTTTGCTGAATTAGATTAAAATGCATGCAGTCAATAAAAAGATATTTGAAAAAAAGTATTACTTGTATGAAATATTTTAATATACAGTATATTCAATGATCCAATATCATTTAACACAAAACCGATAGTTAACAGACAAAGATCTATTTTGAAGGATAATTAATCAGCTATTGACTTTGACTTGGATATTTGGCGAAATAACCACGAGGAATTATCAGGATTTGTTATCTATCTTGGATCCTTTCTTCTTTTGTAGTGTATTCTCTTTGTATTTCAGGAACATGGCAGCCGTGGTGTCAGTTAACCTTTTTGTATCTTATCTTTTCACTTCCTTTCCGGTCAAGGGGACTGAGGGCTATAAGGTTATTTCCCTTTGACGGTTGCAGGCTTCTCTACTGTAACTATCATTGGGGAAGGAAAGTCAGAATAGAAACACGACGAATTTCTTTTTTCACAAGTTCGAAAAGCTCCTATGATCTATATGCTTTTCTTATAAATCAAGTGTGCTGAGAAGGCATGATTTTCGTTGAAGTTATTTTGCAAAAATTGAGATTCGTCTTCTATCTCCAACCGCTCGATACCCAGTTGGCGGGGTTTAGAATAAGCTGACTGCATCCTCTGCAGAGGGATAAGACCCCTCCTCTAAAAATAGGGTCCTGGGTATGAGTACCCTTTCATTGCCATGACTTTTGATAGTCCCATCAATAACTAAAAATGATTTGTACAAAGAATAGTTACTTGAAGCTATAATTTTTCACTAAAGGTTGTTATTACTTGAAACCATGTGAGCAAAAATGGTCATTATTAAAGTAAAAAGTAAAGTTGGCGACCGTAGTCGAGGGCGACCAGAGGGCTCCCTTTTCAATAGCTACTACACCGAGGTGTAGGGGAGGGCGCTACTCCATTCCCTGTATTGCTCCACTTTACCCTTGATCCGTACCTTATAATGCTGAGTGTTAAGCAAGGAGGTATCAAGTACCATTTCTAAAGTCTTTTGTATGACGCAACCTGGGATTGAACCCAAGTCTCCCTGACTATTGGCGAACATTCTACCCACTTGGTCAATGAGCCGAACACAATAATTGTTAGTATTATAGGAATACTTGAAACCTTTACAATAACTATGACACCCAAGTGTAGAGGAGGGCATTATTCCTTTCCCTGGACTGATCCACTTACCTTTGATCCATACCTTATAATGCTGAGTGTTAAGCAAAGAGGAATCAAGTAGCTTCTTTTTTTTTTTTTTTGTCTTTGGTATGACTCGACCTGGGATTGAACCCAGGTCTCCTGGATCATTGGTGATCACTCTACTCCCTACACCAATGGTTAGTCTGGAAAAAAAAAGAGGAATTTTGGATTTTTGAAGCATGGAAATCACTTTGGATTTTTATTGAATTTAATCTAAGAAAATTTGTCAAAAATGAAATTTTATTGATTTTTGTACACCTCGTATGTTTCCCAGCTCATTTACAATTTGCATATTCTTTATTTCATTTTTTTCTTTTATTTTCAATATATATATATATATCTCCACACCTTCCATACTTTCTGAGCATCACTAGAAGTGTCAGGTGTGACCCTTATTTCTCTCTCTTTAAATCTTATTATTCTCTGACTTTTTGTTTTTATTTACATATATCTTCTCTTCTACAGACTGCTGCTACTACTGTTAAAATTGTGTGTGTGTGTGTGTGTGTGTGTGTGTGTGTGTGTGTGTGTGTGTGTGTGTGATGACCTTCATTAAACTGTCTCACATCATCAAAAGCATGTTTTTTTGAAAATGGTGTATGATTGTCTATCATATTTGGCCAGTAGATGGTGTTCATGGCATAAGTTTTTAAGGTAAGAAGTGGATATACAGCAATCCATGTTCAAATCCTGCACAAGTATGTTTCAGTTTGTGCTAATACCCTTAGGAAAGACATGAATCCCTCTGTCTCCCTTCAGCTATGAGAAGGGAATATTAGGCTCTTTAATCTTGGTATGACATCCAGTCTAGGAGAAGGAAAACTCTGAATTCAAACCAGGGCTGGAAAGAGATGGGTTCCATTAGATCATTTCTGTCTAGAACATGTTACATAACTTGCACCTCCTCCACCACTACCACATTCAAACTGAGTCATTGGACCAGTGAGTGAGATGATGATCTTTGCTTCTCATTTTATGAAGATATAATGTGAAGCTATTTATGGTCTTTTCTCTTCTGCTTCCGTAGATATAAGAATTTGTTATAAAAATATAATTACTTTTTTTTTCTTCTTTTTTTTTTTTTTTTTTTAGAGCAAGGAAGAATTGGTCTTCCTCTGACTCTGATGGAAGGGGCTTCTCTTCAAAGTACATCATTAAGAGTTGGAAAGGTCAGTATTTATATCAAATATTAATTTTTTTTTTTAAATATAAAAATCATACTGACACAAGTAACTTTTTGTAATATACAAAACAATTTGTAGAAATATAATACTTACATTCACCATTTCACCATTTCTTTTTTTTTTTTTTTCTACTGAACAGTTAAATTTAGCCTCAAAATCATGTCTGCAGTCGGCCATAAGTAACCATCTTAATAGTTGAGAGAGAGAAAGACTAAAGGAATATAAGTAAAGTTGGCGACCATAATCGGGGGTGACCTAAAGGCTCCCTTTTCAATAGCTACTACACAGAAGTGTAGGGAAGGGTGCTACTCCATTCCCTAGATTACTCCCTTGATTCATACCTTATAATGCTTGGTATTAAGCAAGGCTACACCAAGTACCATTTTTTTTTTTTTGGTGTCTTTGGTATGACTTGACCTAGGATTGAACCCTGGCCTCCCAGACCATTGACGAACACTCTACTCATTAGACCAATATAAGAAATTAAGAAGTGGGAAATTGTAAGGAGCTTATGATGTTGTTTGTAAATGTAAATATTCAGCAAAAAAATGAAGTATTATATTTCTACTAAATTTGTTCATATATGACAACAGACATTTCCTCAGTGGAATACTCTGACCAAATGACACTGGTTCTTTAAATGGAGAATTCTTTTGTAAAGGAATTGAAGACTTCATACTAGTCACATAAATATATATATATATATATCAAAGCAATAAAGTCCCAAAGTTTTATTCCCAATGGGACAAAAAACATAAAAAGCAAAAAAGAGGACAAGCTAGCTGACCCCTTTTGCTCCTTGCTCAACAGAGCTAAATCAAGGAAGATACAAAAATGAAACAAAATATGGGAAATATCTAAAGTGGAGAAAAAAAGTTATTGTATTGGAAACTATATCGAAATAAAATCCTAGCTGACATTCCCTTTGTTTACTGAGAGATGGTCTGCTAGACAAAATATGTATTGTCTCCAATATATATCTGAAAGCATTGGAGACAATACATATTTTGTCTGGCTGACTGTCTCTCTGTAAACAGAGAGAATGTTTGCTAGGACTTAATATTATTTTATAGTCTCCAATACTACCTTTTTTTTCTCCACCTTAAATATTTCCCTTTTTTTTCCTTTTTTTTTAACAATATCTTCCTTGTTTTAGTTCTGTTGACTGGGAAGCAAAATTGTTCGGCTAGCTTGTCCTTTTTTTTTTTTGTCTCATCACGAATAAAACCTTGGATCTTTTTATTGCTTTGATTAAATTCTGTACCCCCTCAAAATATATACTGAAAGCAAATATCATTTATTGAATGCATTTTATTCATTGAATTTTTCAACAGAGTACATCTTTAAGAATTGAAATAGTTAGTACTTATATCAAATTTTTTTTTTCTTTTTACCTCACATCCTTTTTTTAAACATTATCAAAGTTAATGGCAATTAAACGTTATCTTAAAATACAGGGCGACCCCCCAAAAAAACAGAACCCATAAACTTTTTTATTACTTCTACAAAAATAAACAAAATAATTCTAATTTTGTACACTCGAACTTCTGGACATGTTGGTGTATACTATGGTCCCTTTTACTTGGATGACTTTGGCATTAACGTGAAGGTTGATATGACATAAACAAAGAAACTGAAATGATAAAAGTTATCATTGCAAAATAAGTGATAGGACTTTCTTTTTAACCTAAAATAAAAATTCCTGTTTTTTTTGTTGTTTATTTCAACAGTTAATTTTGGAATATTAATCTTATTTCTGATTAGATATTATTTCAGTAATACTTACCTGGTATTGCAGGGCTCACCTTACATTTGCAACCAGACAGGTGATTTTCAGTTGGTTACCTGTTTCCAGGTTGCTTTTCCCCTATGCATTACCGACTCAGCAGGGTTGAGTTTATTGCTTGGTGCCAGAATACTCTTAAAGGTGGCGTGGGGTGGTATTTATCCATGCCTCCCACCAAGCAGGATTTGACACAAGGTCCTTCTTATAGTGGGGATTTAAGGAAAGGGGAGGTAGCACTGCTGGTCATAGGATCACTTGGTGTAATGTGAACTATGCTAGCCTTTGCTAAGTATCTCAGTATGAAGCCAGGTGACCTTGCTGATCATAGATTCACTAGACCTGAAGGTTAAGTGCAACGTGAATCTTTACTTGTCATTAATTCCACCCATTAGGCATCAATGCCATGTGGCCCCCAGAAAACCATGAGTGGGCAGGCCCATAATACTATATAGAAGTGCTCTTAAAGGGGGGGTGTTGAGAGGACCAAGCATTTGCTGAAATGGTCATACATAAGTCATGATTTGTATGCCCCCACCAACTATAAAATGACCTTATGTCAAATCCGACTAGGTAGCAAGTCGGATAAATTCATTATTTTAGTATTTTCATGTAGTTTCAATTTTCTTTTTATCTGTTTTATTTTATTCATTTGACTACTACAAAACAGAGCCCACTCAGCTGGGGCTGTAGAATACATTAAGTGCATCTCTGCAGAAGGATAAGACCCCCTCCCCAATGAGTGTCCTGGATATAACACTAAACCATCTGATGGTGGGTCTCCAGATGTAGAGCTTTGAGGAATGTGGAGTATCCCTTCATTTCAATTACTCTCAGGTCCATTCTAACCTGGAGTGGTAGTACTTGTTAGAGTCTCATTTATGGGTCAAATAGAACTGTTCAATCTTTTTATTAGGGGTTATTATTAATATTAAGTAGAATTGTTAGTTTTAAATAGCAATACTTGAAATTATTTAATCATGTGCAAAAAAAAATGAGCTCTAGCTTGTTTAAAAATAATGTTGCCTAGCAAACAAATTATTAATATTAAATAAAATTATTTGTGTTAAATAGCAATACTTGAAATTATTTAATCATCTGCACAAAAAAATGAGCTCTAACTTGTTTAAAAATAATGTTGCCTAGCAAACAAATCGTTAATATTAAATAAAATTATTTGTGTTAAATTGCAATACTTGAAACATTTAACTGTGTGTAAACAAATGAGCTCTGACTCATTTAAAGATAAAGTTACCTATAAACTATTTGCTTACAAATCGCGTGTGTGTGTGTGTCTTTTCTATTTTTTTCTATGTTCTGCAGCGCTGCCTCATCATTGGAACGGACTTCCATATTGACTTTATATAATGTGTCTCCAGAAGAAATCATGCAAATATTGACTTGCCCAGTGAATTGAAAAGCCTTAAACAGAAGAAAAAAATCTATAAGGGACCAATGAGTGTTTGTATGAATACAAATAAAATGAATCATTTTTCTTTTTTTTTCTAAGACTTCCATTTTTTAAGTAGAATTATAGAAAAGAACAAATGAGCAACCAAGTTGAGAATCTTTTTTGGTGAATACCACAATATTTGCTTGTTCATATTTAATAACCAATGAAAAGCTCAGATAAAAATCTTTTGATAAATACCACAATTTCATTTGCTTATTCATATTTTACAACATGAAAAGTTGACTGCATTTCTTTTATAAAATGATGGTTACATATTGAATTCTTTCTTTTTATTTTTACTTTTTGAAAGAATAATCTGAATCTATTATCATAAACAATATTATTAATGTCACAGTCAATAAAAGAACATTGGCAATAGAAATTAGATGACAAACACACACACACACACACACACACATATATATATATATAAATTTTTTTTTTTTTTTCAAGGGTCAGCTGAAAAGTTCATCGGGTGACCAAATGAGGTTTATTTTTTTACATAGTCTCCCTTGCATTTCACACACTTCTTGCATTGGTATTGCAGTGCTTGAATCCCATTGGTAAAAAAAAAAGTCATCAACAGCAGATATGAAGTCATCATATGTACTTTTTAGCCCACCTTTGTATATATTCTTTTAAACTGGTTCTAATAAATACAACAAAGTTTGTTAGAATGATTTTTACTATTTTTTTTTTAATGTGTTCATACAAATTATGAATGTTTGGCTAAGATTTGTGCTCAGATTGTCAAAATGTTTCTTCCAGCAAAAAAAGAAAATTATGAAACAAACCTTCAATGTATTTAAGCAAAGAATTCCTTCCAAAATCTATACATGTATGTACACTATATGAAGATCACTTAAAAAGTTCTACACCTTACCCTGAACGAACAGCCCAAGCTGAACATTTTGTTGTAGCAGCATACTACCAATTATAAAACTTGAAAAACTAATTTTGATTTCTGTCTTAATTTTTGTGCAGGTGAGGCCCATACAAAGGTGAGAGGTGTACAACAAATCTAAAATCTTCTAAAATCTGGATGAGGCTTAGAACTTTTTGAATGACCTTTGTGAGAGAAATATATACTTTTTTTTTTCTAATGAAAAGAACTTTTTTTTTTCTTTTTTTTTTTAATGATTTTTAAAATCAATTTTATCTTATTTTATGCAAGATTACAAATACTTGGTTCCAACTAGTTTTAAATGTCCAATTTTTTCTTCCTGCGTGTTTTCAGGATTAAAAATGAGATTTCATTGTTTTTGAACTAACATAAATTTTAATGTACTTTTTCTTTTTGTGACAGCATTTTTTTCTTTTTACATTATACAAAACAAATATTTCACTGAATATGTGGGGAAGACACTTTTTTGATAACTTCTTGATAAATTTAAAACAAACATTTGTTATATTGTATGAAAAATTAAAAAAACAAACAAGAAAAATACTATCTCTGTTCTTTAATAAAATCCATTTAAAAGAAAAATTACTGCAAAAATACGTTTTGTTTGAACATATATATTTCTGCCTATGTGCACACTTTAAAAATTTTGTTTCATAACCGTGTATTCGAATAACTATTAAAGTATTTATTCATATTATACAGTGATAAAACTTTGATATAATCCAATGAATTATTAATGCTTTAATTGTAATATCAAAAAAATATTATCAATAATTTGCAATATCAAAATTGTAATATTAATTATTATCAGAATAAATGGCATTATCAGAAGTGCAATATCAATTATTATTAGAATAATTGACATCATTAGAATTTGAATATGAATTAATAATCAGAATTGGCATTATCAGGATAATTTGTTAGGAAAAATGTTTTTTTTTTTTTTTTTTTTAAATCTAATAGAGCAATATATAGATATGATTTCCATGTTGATTTCTGAAGGAAAAGTCTAGAAAGTTTTTTGCTTCCAAACAAAATACATAGTATTTTTTTTTGTTTGTTAGGCAATTAATTTCAACAGCACCATTTGATTTTAACAAGTTTTCCTTTTTTATATTCTTCTAAAACCAATGTTGGACATTAGTTCCTAGCAACAGCGCATGAAAATTTTGGGACGTTCTTAAAATCTAAAATTAGTAAATCCTTAAAATAATCCCACCTAAAGTAACATAGGAATCGGAAAAGAAATTCAAAAGAAAAGTTATATCAGTTCATGATAAATGTGTAATAATTAAAAAGGTAGAACAATTAATTTCTGAATATAACATTAGATCTTCTTCACTGTACAATATATGTACCTGTATATTGGACAGTAGACTCAGAAAAGGTAATAAAGTCATTTTTAAAAGTACTTTTTGTCTTTAATACACTCCTTATAAAATCCACCTGTTATATGAGCAATTTTGTCATAGAACTCTTTAATCCATGAAGGTGTCATAGTAATTTACTAAGTATTTTGCTTAGATGTGGCATAAAGCTGAATGAATAGGGCACCCAATGAGACTCAGATTAAGGTTTGATTGTCTAGCTTGCTAACAATTATACCACTCAAGATGCCCACATGAAGGTATCACAAGACAGTCAACTCAGACAGTTCATGAAGGAAATATAAAAAAAAAAAATCTTTAAACTTTCAGGATACAAATTATAAGAAATGACAAGCTGAAATACTTATCCATCCTGAACAAAAGGTTATAGCTTTTATCAAAGACACAGCAAAATGAAGAAAGGTAAAAAAAATCCTTTTTCTTTAAGAAATATTTTACAATCATTTTATCAATTAAAATTTGTGCTGAATGGTTACAAACAGTGATTTTTTTTTATAAGAAAATATAAATCCACATCATAGAAAAGTGAATTACCATTTTTTATAACATAAGTTCTTAGAAAATTTTCATGGAGTTTTTAAATTTAAATACATGACATTTAAAAAATTTATGAATTTAAACATTTTTTCCTCTCCATATGATTATTTCTATCTAAGCTCAAATGCTAAATATTTATTTAACATAAGTTTAATTTGGAATGTTTAATTAAATCTGCATAATTACTTTAGTAAGACAATTTTTTTTCTTTTGAAGCTGAGAAATGAAATTTCTATAGGAAAGGTTATGTCTTCCGGTAACAGATTATATTAGAAAAATTCATCATTGCTGAGTCAATAACTGAAAATTTGCAAGACTACAAAATAGCATTACTAACTGATAAATTATCAAAAATTTCTTCAACTTATTTCACTTTTCTAAACTACACTTATTTTATTTTTGTTGAGAATTACAAAATTTGCTCCAATTGGTAACAAGCTCTAATTGTTATGAGATAAAAACACATAACAGGAAAGAGATATACGAATTATATTTTTCCTAATTCATTGAAAATACCTCATAGGCAGCACCAGATTATATTTGGGCTGCAGCTGAGGAGCCTCAAAACTAGAGGGACCCCAAGACTTCTAATGGGGCTCCTTTAAACTAATTTGAAACAATTTAAAGTATTTGGGCCCCTCTAGTTGGAGTTTATACCAAAAAAGTATCATCTAAAAATAAATCTATTTTTAATAGACAGTGGGAGTCAAACATATGTAATATAGGGGTTCCAAATTCTCTTTGTTCAGTGACCTCCAAAGGCCTAAATCCTGCCCTGCTCGTGGGGCTTTAAAGAGAAATATTAAATGAGTGACATTTAAAATATTTGATTTAAACATTCATTTTTGTCCAGATTGCAAGTTTTAACTAAGCAACAATACCATATAATTATTTACCTTTCCAACTTGAAAAACAACTTAAAAACTTTTTTAGTTGTATTTAATAGAAGGTGAATAATCATTTTTGTAAGAGAAATAATTCATTTTTGTTCTTTTGAATTGGAAATTTACACTTTGTGGGATTTTGTACAAGATATTTGCAGCAATATTGTTTCCCACTGATTATTGTAACAGATCCCTTTCCAAAGAAAGAACTCCCCACTCCATCTTTCACTATGGCAACCAAAAACCTTCCTGTGGGTCCAATAAGTATACATACAAAATTTTGTAACGTTATATTAAACTGTTTGGTTGGCCATCTGTAGAGGATTTCCAAACTTTTTCTAATTTTATATATATGTGTGATGCGGAAGCAAAATTAGGAATATTCTAGTATAATAATAATAAACAAGTCTATTATAAAACAAAATGAATTTTAATTCAAAAGATAAACAACGAAATAAGAAAATAGAAACAAAACTGTAAATTTACTGAATATGGCCATCCATTTTTTTTTTTTCTTTTTAAATTGTATCAACACTCCTTCGAAACAATTTACATGGCTTCAAAATAAATTCTTCAGACATTTTATTCCATTCCTCCTTAATAGTAGTCTTAAGTGAACCAATATTTAGATGGGAAGTTGCATTTGTTTTGTTTTCTAAAATGCCCCATATAGCATCATCAAGCGAGTTAAGGTCTAAACTTGATGGAGGCCCTAAAGAAACTCCAATTATTTCAAATAATTTTTTGGCTTGGTTTTGGTGTCAAGCAAATCATAGATTCTTAGGCATTTCTTTTCTTGCTCATTCATATTGAGCTGAATTTTAATGAAAAGTGCTTGAATAATAGAGCGAATCATGAACATTTAGATTTATTGTTTGTTTGGTTTTTTTGTTTCTTTAACTAATTAGACTAAAAATGTTTTAAAAATTATTCCATGTTTTGCTTCTGCACCATGTGTGTATGTGCTATATATATATATATATATATATATATATATATATATATAGATATAGATATACACACACACAGATAAATCCATGTGGGAAAGTTTGATAGAAAAAGTGCTCAATGCTACTACAGTAGAGCTGGTATAAAACACAGAAAAATGTAAGATTATGAAGATAAGAAGTCCATTGCTTTAAGTTTCATGTGATGTGCTCTGTCATCATATATATATGTAGAGTAATATGAAAATATTGGTATTTACAATATTAATTAACACATAAAAAGCTCTTGTTACTTATAGATAGTTTTTTTGTATATTGCATTCATACTTTTGTGTATTAGCAGAACTGTTTTTGATGCTTTGAAAGCATTTTAAAGGCATAATTTTTTTTTTTTTCTGTTTTTTTTTATATGTCAATTTGATTTTATCTAATAAAAGTCATGTTTTCTGAATAGCTATTTTCTTTAGTTTCTTTTATGATTGATATTGCATTTTTATTCAAACAAATGAATGTTATATTTGTGCATGGTAATGTAAGAAAAGGCTGCCCTGATGAGGACAATGCTATATCACTCACTGATCAAAGCGTGTATGTGTGATGGCATTCACTTGAAGTGGATTAAGTTGGCTTCACCTATGTATTCCTGCATGGAATTTCTTTGTGATTGGTGTCCAAAGGTCGTCCCCAGTCACATTCATGTAATGTGTTTGAATACAGTGCTTTCCTTTTCCTACACAGATTACCATACCAAGATTAAAGAACACAGTCTGACTATTATTCACCTATAGCTGAAGGAAGAATACTTAGATGCATACTGCTATATCAGTGTATGGTAGCAAGGAAAGAAATAAACACAGTTGCGAAAACAAAGAATACAAAGGCACGTAAAAATTTTAACAATTGTATTGGAAACAAATGAGTAAAAAGTTCAAATAGCTGGGTTTGTAAAAACATGGTGATATGGAATTAAAAAGTAGAAAATATGTCCGATGCTTAATAATGGTAGGATTGTTGGAATTATGTGCACGTGGTCAGTCAGATGTTATGAGTGCAGAGAGGAGAGGGGTGTTTGGTGATTTACGAATTAGTCACTTCCTTCAAAGTGGAGAAGAGGAAAGTCAATGTGGGTGATGTGTGGTTTCAAGTTTTGCCTCTCTCTCTCTCTCAGTTGGAGTTCTGGTCTGTGGACTGTTGTCTGACTTCTTTTGATCTGCTGCACTGTCAAGAAATTTGTCTTTTATATCGTTTTCCTCTTCTGATCGGATCAGATTGGAGTTTTTTTTACTGCGTTGGCCGAAAAGTTACTTTTGATTATTTTTATTTTTTGACTAATTTCATTGACATTTCGCGATGCACTGATCCTTTGCACAGAAACCCCTTTTTTCCATTTTGAAGAAAGTCTCAGCACCAATAAAATCCAGGGAATACTCTCGTGGGTGCTAGTTGCAATCATTATTTTGTGTGTATGATAAATTAGAAGAGATCTCTTTTGGTCATATAACAATACTTTTCCCAAGTGTATTAGCTCTATATGAAATGCAAACAGCTTTGTCCAGGTTTGGAATTTGGGTCGCCACGTCCATTTCCTACAATGATAATCATTACAGCATGAATACCTCCAACAATGGTGTAATGGTAAAGAAATGAATGACAAAAAAAAGTTAACAGACAAAGGTCTATTTACAATAGCTAATTAGAAAGGTGTATTTATAAATCTATAAAACAAGAAATTCATATAGTTAAAAAGTTCATTCAATGAAAGGTTCTATTTTGGTTTGTGGTTAAGTATACAAAGTAGCAGAAAGAAAGAGAAGGTTGGCCTTAGAGCTGGGCTCATAGCTCTTCTTGTGGTGATGTTGGATTTGTTGGGTTGACAAGTGTTTTTCTTTGAAGCAAAAGTGAAGTGGAAGGGTGTTCTTCTTGGGTCAGTAGCAGCAGGAGACCGGGGTTCAATCCCAGGTCGGGTCATACCAAAGACTCATACTTTAAAGATGGTAATTGATACCTCCTTGCTTAACACTCAGCATTATAAGGTACGTATCAAGGGTATAGTGGAGCAATCAAGGGAAAGGGGTAGTGCCCTCCCCTCCACCTCGGTGTAGTAGCTATTGAAAAAGGAGCCTTCAGGTCGCCCTCGACCACAGTTGCCAACTTTACTATATCACTGGTCCGTTGGACTAATGAGTAGAGTGTTCGCCAATGGTCCAGGAGACCAGAGTTCAATCCCAGGTCGAGTCATACCAAAGACTCATAAAATGGTAATTGATGTCACCTTGCTTAGCACTCAGCATTATAAGGTAAGGATCAAGGGTAAAGCAGAGCAATCTAGGGAAAGGAGTAGCGCCCTTCCCTACACCTCGGTGTTGTAGCTATTAAAAAGAGAACTTTTGGGTCACCCTCGACTAAGGTTGCCAACTTTACTTACTATATCATTGGTATGTTTAGCTGAGGTTGCTACCAGAAGGGGACATTGTGTGTGGTAGGGAGGTTGGCCTTGGCACATGGCTCATAGCAATTCTTTTGGTGATGTATTTGTTGAGTAGACATTTTGTTTATTGGGTTAACAAAAATTCTTCTTTGTAGCACAAGTGAAATGGATGGGAGTTCTTCTTGGCCAGTTGCAGATAGACCAATACAAAGGGAGCATAATATGTATTTACCCAACCCCTCCACCACAAGCCGAAGGTGACACATGGTCAGTTTTTAAATGGAATTGGAAACCCGAGTTCAAGTCCTGGATGAGGCTGTTTGGGTTTCCCTTTGTGCCAATGCCTTTTCAGAAAAGTATACATCCATTTCTTCTTTCCCTAGCTATGGGTAAATAGTAGGACAGATTGAGGTCTTTAGTCTTTGTTCAGCAACCAGTTGAGCAGAAAAAAACTCTGAATTCAAAAAGTTGTTCTGCTTTAAAATTGACATTGTGCCAAATCCGGCAAGTGACAGAGGGCTTGGGAAGATTTTTTTTTTTAAATCTTTTTGATACCTTCAAGTGACCCACAATAATACATATACTTATTTGGTTACTGTAACAATAAAAATAGCAATTTACCAATGAGACACACCATAGAAAGAGAAAAGAAAAAAAAAATAACAGGCCACTGAAGAAAGAAGAATGAAAAGCAGAATTCACATAAAAAATCTTTTAAAAAGGGCAAATAAACAGACAAAAGAAAAAGGGGAAAAAAATAGAAATAGTTCAACATAGGAAAAATAGATATGTATGAGAATTACATTAAAAAGTAAAGAAGTCAGAAGAAAATGGCAAACATAGAGATATGATTTTTTTAAACAATAAAGAGCAAAGTTAGATTATTTTTGGTGGACAATTTTATCAGAATTGTTATGGTAAATGGAGACATAATTGGTATTTTCTGCTAGGAAGGATATTTAGTCATCCCTGTTCACCAAGGTCCAATATTGTGATTAGTATATATTATAGAGGAGCATATGGTTGCAAGAGACAATGGATGAGAGGAATTGGTTTGGTTTGGTTTTATGGCACATCAACCAGTGTAGGTTATTAATGCCAAATCCATTTTTATTTATATAAACAGTTCTATTTCAAACAATTCAGTTTAGCATAAGTATACAGTTTCAATGTTAAAAAACAGTTCCATTTCAAACAATTCAGTTTAGCATAAGTACACAGTTTAGTTCAATTTGACCCTTAGATAAGACCTTATCAAGTGCTACCACTCCAGGCCAAAGTGAAGCTGGGAGTGGTGGCAACGAAGGGGTACTTTGCATTCAACAAAGGTCCAGCATTACTGGAACCTCACCATTAGATTGTTTAGTGTCATATCCAGGACACCTGTTGGGGGGAGGTCTTACCCCTCTGCAGAGAAGCAGTCAATGTATTCAACAGCTCCAGCTGACTGGGCAATCAAATGAGAGGAATGGATTTAATTTTGTTCATTTTTGAATAAATAAAGGTTGGTATGTTAGAAGAGGTAAAGGCACTCTTCTTCCACCAAATAAGGGTCAGAAGGTAAGTGGGTATAAGTTGTTCTTGGGTAGCTGGTTTTTCTACTTGTGGCATGGTGGTGTGATGTGGGTTGGTAAGCTATTTGTAGTCTTAATCTAGTGTTGGAAATGCGGGACTTGTTTGTCTGAGATGTGGATTGGTATGATATCTGTGTTCTTTGATCTTTTCCAAAATGCGATGCGTGATGGTTCTCTCAGCTCAAAGTCCCTGGAGTTGAGTGATTTTTCAACTTTTGTTGACTGTTTTATAGCCATGTTTAGGACTGAATTGGCCCCGAAAAACGTTGGGGGAAAGTTCACGATTGGTTGAAAAAATTGGACCTTTTTAATTGTAAATTTATTTTTACATTTCAATCGGATGGATGCCTGGTGCCTACCTACACAGTGACATGTTTTATTCCTTTTGTTATAAGCCATTGTCCAGACAACATCCAGTTAATGTTACCTTTTGTCAAGTGAAACGTATGCTCGTGGTGTTTTATTTGTTTGTTTATTCACTTTGCTGATGAGTTAGTTTGAAATGTATTAGTAAATCAGAAGAGATTTCTGTATATCCATTGATATTTCTAAATATCTGTTAGTAAACTAATACTAGATAAACAGAAATGAAAGATGAAATAAACTTATATAAACATATAAGACATTTAATGCATACATATATAAAAAATATAACAAGTCTTACAACAATACATAATGTGTCCCAAACAGACAAAATATACACATTATTCCATCGACAAGCAGTGCATAAAAAGATGTACAAAAATGGTGGAGGTCTTTCATCAGGGGTTTTCATTTCAATCGTGAGGTGAAATAAAATGCCTTGCTGAAGCTGGAGACAAAGTCTCACATCAGTTCCATGAACAGAGGTGAAAAACCATGTCCACTTCATGCCAAAGTGGGGACCCTAGACATCTTATCTGGTCTAAGAATGGGCACCAAAAGAGGCTGATTTGAATTTATGGTAAATTCATGATCTCCAATGACATGCCTTCAATCCAAGGGAAGACAATTATTGTCTCCTTACAATTTAAAAAATATTTGAACTAGCTGTTAAATACACTTTCTTCTAACCTTAGGAGAATTAAAATTTATTAATTTTAACAGGATGTCAATCCATCAAAGGTTATTTTTATGCCTACAGGGTGCAGAAGTAAAATTCGGAATATTCCAGTTTAATAATAAATGATTCTATTATAAAACAAGATCAATTTTAGTTTAAAAAAATAAACAACAAAATAGGAAGATAGACACAAAACAGTTAATTTACTCAATATGGCCACCATTTTTTTTTTAATTATTGTATCAATACACCTTCAAAACGATTTGCATGTCTTCAAAATAAATTCTTCTGACATTTCATTCCATAACTCCTTAATGGCAGTCTTAAGCGAATCAATATTTGGATGGGAAGTTGCATTTGTTTGGTTTTCTTAAACACCCCATATGATGTAATCAAGGAGGTTAAGGTCTGGGCTTAAATCTTGTTTAATTGCTGTCCTCACAGTTTTCTCATGGACTTTTGCTTCATTAGTGTACTTTCTTATTGACACTGTGGGGCCCTTCTTAGTTGCTGTAGTGAGAGCAGTTAGAAAGCTTTCTTTTCATTTTTGTTCATTCCTTCACTCCCCCTTTTCCTTAAAAAGCTCTTTTCCAGTAAAAGATTTTTTTTTGTTTTGTATACGGTAGACAAAGAAACTTTGGCTTGGGTTTGGCATTAAGCAAATCATATATTCCTTATCGTTTCTTTTCTTGCTCACTCTTACGGGGTTGGATTTCAATAATAAAAAAGTGCTTGAATACTAGAGCTAATCCTGAAAATTGATATTCATGGTGTTTTTTTTTCAAAAATTGTACTAATCAGACTCAAAAAAGCATTTTTAAAATTATTCCATATTTTGCTTCTGAACCCTCTAGTAAAGGCACGAATCCAATCCTCCCTGTTATGCAGTTACATTCATTTATGTTCATATTTACTTTTTTTGTGTAGTTATTTCTTAAGAGTTTTTTTTGTCTTTGCATACAGTCCTATTGAATATAAATAATTTTTAAACAGATTTATTTAACACATAGATGGGACCCAAATAGGAACTACCATCCCACATCAGAGTAGGCATAGGAGTGATGGTGATGATGGGTGCTCCACACTCCTCAGATCTCCAGTCCTGGAGCCTTACCATCAGATGCAGTTTAGTGTCATACCCAGGACACCTAATTTTCATGAGGTCTTACCATCAGCTTATTCTAAGCTCCACCAACAGTTGATGACATGAGTAGTTACTAATATTTTATATTGAATCCTTTTACCAGAACATTTTTTGTGCAAAAACTCTGCAATTTTTGTAATATATCACCTTGACCTGCGATCAACCCAGTGGATGTTGTTGACATACATCTGGCCGTAGATAAAATCAACAAAATGATTGCCAGAAACAAGGAACCCATGGGTGTAAGCTGTGACCAATAAAAAACAAGCATTGTGTGTGGGTCGCATGGGAGTTTTAAGACTACATAAAGTCTAGAATTTTGGCTGAAGTTAGTTCCTACTGGCAGTTCCGACTCCTTACGGCTCTTCCGTGTGCACAAACTCTCTTTCTGATTGCTCTCCTATTTGAAACAAGTGTCACCGTCGATGAATAAAAATATTAGATTGTATTCTTATATATATGTGTTCTTCATTGTTTGTCAAGACCCAGCGGTAGTATACTACACTTTGAAAGTTTACCAGTACAAATCTGCTTTTTTTATGTTTGGAATAATTTAATTTTTTTCTGGGTTTCAAAATTTTTGTTGAGAGTTTTATGTTGATTCAGAGGAATTCGTTACTTTAATCCAGTTGTATTTTTACTGATGGTTGACTTTCTTTGTTTAATGGCAGATTTTTTTTAAACATAAAAAAGGTCCTTTTAAAAATCAACCACTTTCCTTCTGATCCTTGAAAATAATTTCCAGATTGGAACCACCCAGGAAGAAACGGTATTTGTCTTACTTCCCACCAGGCAGGACTTGACACAAGATCATTTTATAGTGGGGGTTGAGGAGCAGGGAGGTTTCACACAAGCGAAAACTTGTACACTGCTGGACAATACTGGTCATAAAATCACAAGGTGCAATGGGAACTATGCTAGCCTTTGAAAAGTTTCCTGGTTCCAGCTGAAGGCCATTCGGCTTTGAAGTGTGATACCCCGAAGGAGGAAGCACTAGAAACAAAATTCCAGAGATAAAACCTCCCCAAGTGAAAAGAACCCCAGCAATAAAAATAAATCACACTAAAACCACAAAGTATGACAAAAAACTCTTAAGACTTATCCTCTCACTTGGTTTGGTTATGGAGGCATGATTCATATAGTGTGTCTTGGGCAAGAATAGCCAGGTAGAGCCTATTTCCTCTCAAGGTTGGTTAAATTAAAACATGACAAAATTTTACTAATTCATTATAGCATTATTATTATTATTATGGTGATGAGAACATATCTTTATAGAAAAGTAAATATTTTTCGCATCTAAATATTTCATACAAATTTCATAAAATGGCTTAAAAATAATTTCCATGATTTGTTCCAAAATACATAGAAAATTTAATTGATATTTGATAAGTATTGGAATCTTATATGATAAATGTAATATTTTACTTCTAAGGGAATTAATAAATAAACCTAAATTGATAAACTGATAAAATAATCAGAAAAATGAAAATTATAATTGAAAAATTCTATCATTTTTCCAGAGGCAATTTGGTGTTATTTTGTTACACGTTTGGTTTGACACCACATCAACCATTGTAGGTAATTAATGCTAAATCCATTTGTATACATACGAGGTGCATACAATAAGTTTCCAGACTTTTTTTTTGTATGGGCTCTTTTATTGATAGTACACACGTGAAATTCTAGTCTCCTTCGAAGTAATCTCCTCCAGTTGCAATGCACATGTTGTACCATTCTAACAACTTCTGGAAGGCCCCATGGATGTCCTCTTGTATGAGCATGTCAATGACCTTCGTCACAGCCTCTTTCATCTCCTTAATTGTCTCATAATGACAGCCTCTGAGCTTAGGAAATAACCAAAAGTCACAGCAAGGTCGGGACTATAGGGAGGCTGAAGAACTGTCTTGATGCTCATCTTGATCAAATAGTCTGTGACAAGGATGGAGTTATGGACTGGTAAATTGTCCTCGTGGAAATGCCACTGACCCAACTTGAACAGTGCTGGCCTCTTCCAACGGAACCTCTTCCTGAACTCCCTTAAAACCTCAACATAGTAACCCTAACCCTAACCCTTTGGCCAATCATCTCTGGTGTATTGACTTTCTTACTCCTGCCACTCCTCTCATCATCCCTCACAGACTCCCTGCCTTCATTGAATCCCTTATGCCACTCAAAAACTGATGCTCAGTTCATGCAAGATGGTCGAAAAGCAGTCTGAAGCATTCCATACGTTTCTGTGGCATTTTTTCCAAGTTTAAAACAGAATTTTATTGCATATCGTTCTTCTAAATTGTCCTCCTGTCCAGATTGCATTTTTGAAATTCACCAGCTGTAACAATCAGGATTTAGTAGGGTGTATTCGAATTCCTGCTGTAGCTGTTCATTTGAAACTGAAATCATAAAAATTGGTCAGTCATCTCATAAGATGTATAACAATAACATACTGAATGTTCAAGAGTCTACGACAATTTTAAATGCCTGTACAAAAAAGTCTGGAAACTTATCGTATACACCTCGTATAAACAATTCAGTTTAGTATAAGTATACAGTTTACTTCTATTTGATCCATAAGTAGGACCCTATCAGGTGCTATCACTTTAGGCCAGAGTGGACCTGGGAGCAATGGCAATGAAGGGGTACTCTGAATTCCTCAAAGCTCCACTATTACAGGAAACCTTACCATCAGACTGTTCATTGTCATATCCAGGACACTCATTGGAGGAGTCTTACCTATCTGCAGAGAAGCAGTTGGTGTATTCCACAGCCCCAGCCGACTGGGCAAACTTTTTTATGTCTTTTTTCCATATAAGTTTATTTTTTTGTTTTATAATTGCAAAACTCAACTTGATGTAAATACTAGAGCCAAAAGTTTTGCAATATTTTAGTACTACGAGTTTGTGGTAACCAAAGTAGTTCAAGCTGTGGAAGGTACATTGCTGTGTTTCATAACTGGTGCTCTGACATGTGCATTACTTTACTCTATGTGTGATTTGAAAGCTGCACAGATGAATATGCAGCATAATTTTATTTAGGAAGTTATGCATAACAAGTTTGAACTAGGACATAACACTGTAAAAGCAACCAAAAAAATTTGTTATGCAAAAGGTGAAGGTGCAATTGACCACAGGAAGCAAATAGTTCAAGAAATTTCACTAGTGTTGCAAAAACCTCAGCAGTCAGGTAAAATCAGGTAAATGCCCTGATGCTAAGCCTGTGATCCAAGCCTAAAAGTCTGGATGCTGAGCCTATAATCCAAACCTAAAAGAATGGATGCTGAGTCTGTAATCCAAATGTAAAAGCCTGGATGCTGAGCCTGGAATCCAAGCCTAAAAGCCTGGATTCGGAGTCTGTGATCCAAACCCAAAATCCTGGATTCTGAGTCTGATCCAAACCCCAAATCCCAGATTCTGAACCTGTGATCCAAAGCTAAAAGCCTGGATGCTGGGTCTATGATCCAAACCTAAAAGCCTAGATGCTGAGCCAGTGATCCAAACCTGAAAGCCTAGATGCTGAGCTTGTGATCAAAACCTAAAAATCTGGATCCTGAACCTGTGATCCAAACCCAAAAGCCTAGATTCTGAACCTGTAATCTAAGCCTAAAAGCCTGGATTCTGACTGTGGTGAATCCAGCAACTGGCACTCAGAGTATCAAGTGAGCTCCAATGTGGTTTGTCATCTCCATGACCTCAACAAGGGCATCCAGGCCTGCCTCATGTTACCAAAATGTTGTAAAACTTTTGCCTCATTCTAGTACTATCACAATAGTTGGAAATTGTATGAAATAATATAAACTGAATAAAAAAATCTGAAAAATGAATAAAAAAAGCATTTGTATTTTTATTAATTTATTAGCAAAATTTTTAGTTAAAAGCTGAGTGCTTGTTTTATCAGTCATGAAATCCAAATTTTCAAAAACATTTGGACTAGGTTGAGTTTTCTTTTCATTGAGATGTTTGGAAAAACACCAAGATGTAAAAAGAAAAACACCAAGATGTAAATAAGATTTTTTAAAAATTGGTCATTTTTTACAGTGACTTTTGCAGAGTATAAAACTTTTAAAATTCATAAAGCTTTTAATGTAATCATTATCATCAAGGCATGTTGATTGCACAGATTCTCTTGCCATTGATCCCTATCAGTCATTGCTCTTGGAAAGTCCTCTAGATGGCATCCAATGTTTACACAGCTACTGAATCTAAGTTTTTGTTAATCACCCAACACTTGTGTGTCCACATATAGTAGTTCATTGGAGAATGTTGCTTATGAGATCATCCTTACTTCCTAACAGTGCACACCATATTCTACTCATCTTATTTGGATGGTAAGTGATATGGGAAGTAAGTAGTGTGGGGTACTGCTTCGAGAATTAGTTCAAAATAGCATGCGGCATCCTTGTGCAGTTCTTATCAGAATTTTCTCCAAATGTTTCATTAAAGTCCAAGTGGAACAACTATATAGTAGTACTGACATGGCTACATCTAGTAATACCTATAAATCACCAGAATATTCCATTACAATGAGATGGGTGAACTGAGTAATTAGAAAATCTGTTGTTATTACAACAGAAGGCATGCTCAACATCCCTTGAAGGAAGCAAGCACTGTGATACCATAACAAAAAAGTGATAATTGAACCCCTACAGGAAATACGCATGAATACATGTAAATATATTTGGATTCTTTTCTATAAAAAAAACAAACTTTTAGAAATTTAATCATACTTTTAAAATCTTTTTATAGGTAAAAAATAGTTTATATTATAACTAGAATGCACCCATCAATAATGGCAGCTGAATTTTATATAAAATATCTTTTTTATAATCCAAATTAAAAAGATTTCAGAATCTAAAAAGAATAAATCAATAAATGAAAACTGTCTCATATGTTATTGTAATAAAAAACACAAATTTTATGTAGCAAACTTAAAATCATCAGAAAAAAATCAAATTGTCTGTGTTATTGATAAATGGAGACTCATTTTCTCACTTTTTTTGTTGCTGTCAATGTAGATTCAAAAGATACATAGCCAAGCAAACAAACTCAAAAACTGAAGATACCGTTCTGTTGTGACATCAGCCTGCTTTCCCAACAACTTGTCTGCTTTCTTTTCCTTTCTCTTTTGAAGTGGCTAGCCACAAATCATGATTCATTCTTTCTTTCTTTTTCCCTTTAATTTTTTCTTTCTTTAAAGATTAGAACAAAAAATGTTAGAGATCTCACCTTCCATTCTTTCTTTTTTTAAATATTATGTATACATACACAGCTGTACACACAGAACACTACACATGTGTTTTATATTATTAGGAAACTGCAAATAAATATCTGAATAAGATAAAGTATTGTGTAAATAGGACAGAATAACTATCTCCCTTGAGATATCATAATGATTACAGTAAACGTAAACACCAACTTCATACTATAGGCTGCAAATTGGATTCAAATTTGTTTTATTCTCTAAGAACATTTTAGAGCTATAATGCAAACAAAAATCTAAGTACAATGTGCCATTTTTGCCCCCCCCCAAGAGTACAATAATAAAGTTGTGGTCCCATCTTTGACATCAATGATTTTTGTGAGCTCTCACATATTTCTTTCATTTTCAATCAATATATGTTAAATATATAAGTATTTACCCAACCATGAGCAGTATGTGACACAAGGTCAATTTTTAAGTAGAGTAAAGCTAGTTTAAATCCAGAGATTTACTTCTAAACTGGTTGCCTAATTGAAGCTAAAGAACCCATTCAACCCAACTATTTACCCAACACTAAAGTGGTGGGGGAGAACAGATGGAGTTATGCTTTTTCCAAGAGCATTTGTGCAAAATGAAATGCAAACAGCCTTCTCCAGGATTTGAACTCAGGTCACCAATTCCAATTCCTAAGATAACTGTAACACTAAGAGTGCCTCATGTCAACTATATAAGGTAATGCAATCCAGGCATGTAAAATATTGGTATGAGTTGTATGAAAGATATAACCTCAAAAGAGAAACAAGATACTCTATATCTGTTGAGTGATAGGAACCACAATGAGGATATAGAATGTCAAGAAGCCTGTATCAACACATAGAATAATTTGTTCAAGTATATGGAATATTGTGTTACTCAAATAATTGTTTCTGTGTTTGACATCTTTTGAATTCATTTAGAAATAAAAATGAATAAAAATTCTGTGGTACATGCAAAATTTAAATGGTGCTTTTAAAAGCGTATGCATAAATAAAAGTTTTAAAATTAGTTAGAATATTTTAAAAGTCTAAAAAAAAAAAAAAAAAAAGAAAAAAAAAAGGGACCCTTTGTTTCGGTCATGTCTCTTCAGAGAATATAAACCGTAACAGATTAATATATATATATATATATATAAGAGAAATAAGACTTGGAATAGTGAACGTTTGAAAAAAAAAAAATAAATAAATAAATAAATAAACATGAAGAGATGGTATGGGTAATACTATTTTCTTCTCGTAGTAATGTAGAGTTGTTGTATAAAAGCAATGTATAAAACTGTTTTTGGACGTACAATGTAGATTGGTATTTTGTAATAAAGAGGGCCTTGAGTATTGATCAATGCAATTCAATATTTGAGGTCTCCAGGATGGAAAACATAGTGGTGTAGTAAGTGGCTGCACAAGCTGGATTGTCCAATAAGTGTCGAGTAATACTGGATGTTGAATTTTGATTGCTCAACATGGCAGTATAGTTTAAATTGTTTGTGCAGATAATAGAGAGAATGAACTGGTTTATTCTAATGTCTAATTTCTGAGTAGTACAAATAATGTTGCAAACATCACATTTGTATAAAAAAAAAAAAAGTGACATCCACAAAGGAATTACAGCCCTTTTGGCAGAGGTTAGGATATGCTGACTGCATCCTCTGCAGAGGGTCAAATAGATTTGTTTAAAATTTATTTGTATATAATAAGACTGTGTGCAAAAAAACAACAAAATATTAAGAAACAACTCTGCAAAGAAATATAAATATGAACATACAATGAATGTGGTTCCCTAACTTCTAGGTATAAAATAAGCCAAATGGGTTGATATGCTGTTAAAATCAATCAATTACACAAAGTAACAAAATTTTTGTTTCGTTTTTGTTCTTGGACCGAAAGAGTTATTTCCAAATAGCTTATACCTAAAGTAAGTGAAAAAGACCTATTTTTCTCTTCGAACTTAATTTATTATAACATCCCAGGTAGATTCAGTGCTGATTAATTGATTTTAATGGTATATCAACACATCTGCAGTTATTCTATGCTTAAAGGTTAGGGAATTATGTTCAGTCTATGTTCCTATTGACATTTTTTGTGTAGGTTGGTTGTGAATAGATATTAAAAAATATTAAATGAGTAAATATTAAATGAACTTATTAGTGTATGCAAAGAAAAAGAAAATTAATTGATACATTATGGTAAGTTTATTTTAAAATATATATATATATATATATAAAATGTAATATGTATGTGTTTGTATATATATATATATATATATATATATATATATATATATATATATATATATATATGTGTGTGTGTTTAAAAAAATATTGTTATATCAGAAAAAAAAAACAATGTTTTGTGCATAATGTGCAAATTTTAATAATTTTATGAATAGGTAAAGATAATGTAATTCTTGTTTGCTTGAGGTAAATTTTTAAGTGTTTGATCGCCAATATCCTTGTTAACAAATGTACCAAAGGCTTAGAAATTCACCTCAAGGAAACAAACATTATATGACCTATTCACAAAATAATTAAAATTCAGTTGTAATTGTAACTTAAAATGCTCTCAGTAAAAAAAAAAAAAAAGTAATTTTCAGTCTAATTAGCAACTGAATGACTATTTGGGGTTATCTTTTTTTTTTAATTATCTAAATTCTTGATATAATGGAGATAACTGAGTGTGTGTGCGTGTATAACACTCTATATCACCAGAATATTCTATTAAAAAGAGATGGAAAAAATGAGTAATGAGAAATGGTTGTTATAGTCACCAAAAGGCATGATCAGCATCACTCAAAGTTATCAAGTGTTGTGTTATCATCAAATTTTTAAAAAAGTAGGAATTAAAGAACTTATACATATGAATAGATTATTTCGTTTTTTAGTTACTCTTCTTTTTCTTGTAAGTGGGATATAAAAACAAATTTCAGAAATCCAAATATATCTTCTTTTTTTTTTTAGGGGCAATAACTCATACCAATACTTTTTGATACATAGAATCCAAAAAAGGCGAAACTTAAAAATTATATATAAACAAACAAACAGATGATTAGCGCAAAGAATTGTAATTTCTAATAATAATGGCTAACATCATAATAAAAGCTGCTGAAAAAAAATTGACTTAAAAAAATATATATACATTGAGCAATTTCTTTGAACAAAATGTCTTCTTGCTTAAAAAAGCAACCTATGGGGTTCCTTAATATTTGTTCTCCCCCCCCCCCATCAAAACAATGTTATCAAATATTACAAAGAGATTTTACGATAGATTCAGATTTTTTAATATAAACAAAAAAGAAAAAAGTGATGGGGGGGGGGAGATAATAATATAAGGCCAATATGTGCGAATAAAACTTTGATCTGAAATTTAAAGAGAAAAAAAAAATTTGACAATTTAGAATTTCGTTATATCCTTGTTCTTTCATTAAATTCTCTTGGAAAGGAATCACCATTTAACAACAACCGTATCACCATTTTCAAGGCTGTACTGTCTCAACTCTGTCAAATCCTCATCAAATTCAACCTCCAGGTCAGGACATCTTTTACTAACATACGATAGTTTCAAATTCATAATATCAGTAATTTTATAAAGTCTTTGTACAAAAGATTTTAATTTCAAAACTGTCATTGTTGGAGACAATTTCTTTTGCTTAAACACTTTGTCTGGGGCATTCGGAGACTTAAAATTTACAGGTATCAGCTTGTCTTTCAGGTTAGTAGAAGGTTGTTGTAGCAAATTAGGATTTGGAAGTCCATACTTTCGGATAAGTTCTTTATATCGAGCATGTTGCTGAACCATTTTCTCCTCTGACCACTGATTTCTCAAGGCTTGCTTGGCAATCGTATGAAAGTAGTAAATTTCGGCATTTTTCCTGTCGGTTGCCGAGATATTTGCCTTTGTGTAGGTTTCAAGTCCACCAAGTTTTCCAATAATAACTAAATATAAGTTTTCTTTGAATTCAGTTTCTAAAGGATTATTTGTAATTGAAAAATTCCGGAGATTTGGTAACTTACTGAGTTCATCAATTGACGACAAATCTTCGATTTCGTTATTATTCAATTCCAATGTTTCAAGTTTTGGAAAGTATTTCGTCTTTTGTTCTTCCTCTAAGGAGACATCGTTAAAGTACGTGATTTTGAGGCCATTATGGTTGGTATACAAGATTTTGAGTTCGGGAAGCTGGCCGAGTTTTAAGATGTCTTTCCATTCAGTGATATGATTATTTGCAATAGAAAGTCGTTCAAGTTTTTGCAAATGACCACTCGAGTCAACCAGTTCATTCAAATCATTATAGCAAACATACAAACTGCGCAAGTTGGGAAACATTGAGGTACTGTTTAGAATATTGGACCAGCTGTAGCTCATATGATTCATAACAAGTTCTTGAATGTTCGGAAAAGTCTTAGTAAGTTGGTCAGAAATTGCTAATCGATTATGACTAACATTCAACGAAGTTAAAGTAGGAATAAGTGAGGTAATTTCATGCACATCTTCCCAGCATTTGAGCAAGTTTCTTGATATGTCAAGATCAACCACCCTGGAAAAGGTATCAGAAAGCGGTACACTCGTTTCAGGAGGACCGATTCCGTAAATCGTACGATTTTCTAAAACAAATATTCTCATTCTGGTGACATTTTCATTTAACTCCTGCATTTTCATTTGATATGCTTCGTAAAAAGAAATGCCTAACTTAGCTTTTTTGGGTGTGATAAATGAGCCAGAAGTTTGATATTTCGTCTCGAAATATCTCCGACCTTTGTAGCTTCCATTATGTTTGCCACGCGCCGCATCGTCCCAGTCAATTCCCAACCAAATTCCATCCATGTGTTCAATTTCTCCAATAAACTTTAACGTACCGCGATGTTCATCACATTCGATACGATCGCCAATACACAATTCACTTCCATCGGGCCGTTTCATAGTCACAAACCCTGACGCCATAACTGTAAATATGACTTATCTCCCTTTGGAGGTTACACCGCTTACAAGTTTTCATCATATTGGTTTTATAAATGAAAATGAAAGGAGCGGATGTTTTAATAAACATGTTAAAAAAACTAAATTAACAAAAAAAAAAAAAAGAACAAAAAACAAAGACATAAAAAAATAGAAAATATTTTGTTAGTTTTGGTAATTCTTCTTTCAAAAAAATTGGTTACATTCCTGTTGGAAAATTTTAACTGGTGGTTCATTTTTTATAAGATATTTTTTTCACATGACACTTAATTTTTTAGATGCAGCATGGCGTTTGCTCCGCGTGCTATTTCCAAAATTGAAAACAAAAAACGAAAAGCTGAAGTGATTATCACTGCAGGCTTGCCTAAAAAGAAACAGAATCGGATTGAAGCAAAATGTAAACGAAAAGCTGCCCTTTTATCTTTACTCCGAGGCAAGGAAGAGGTAAGAAAAAAAGCGTTATTGGTGATACCAAAATTTAAACACGTTGTAGTTACCAACTAAATTAAATTATTTATTCTTAGAATTTATAGTTTATTCAATTTTTTAAAAAATGGATAGTAAATTAATTGGTTACTAGTTAGTAATAGTATTTTATTGTATGAGTCTGGTTTAAACCATCATTTCTGGTTGCAAATATTCAAATATTAAATTTATTAAAAACAACTTTCAACTCTTCAGTTCCACAGAATTAGTGAAAGGAGCGAAAGAAAATAAATAAACTTTTACTATTTCCTTGAACTTTTTTATCAGTTTTTTTGCATATTGATTTTCCCTTGTGTTTTTTTTTAAAAAACTTACCAAATAAATAAAGTTATATTCTTGTGATATTTTACCTAGAAAGCATTTCTCAGTGAACGTATGTTTACCTAAAACATCTTTAAAAATTGACTGATTGATTATAGAACGCATGAAATTAAGGGGGGGGGGGCGAAAAAAAAGATTCTTTTATGAATGGAAGCGGAGGAGAGCTGTTTAAATTTAATAATTGATATTATATACATAAGAGTTGGGTTTTTGTTTATTTTTTCTGGCAATTAAAATCCGAGAAAAAATGTTTATGGAAATTAAATGAATTATCAGTAATTTTTTTTATATATTCGAATCAATATCTCGATTTATATTTTAGTTACATGAACACTCTAATCAGAGTACATCAGTGTTCCAGTATAGTTGTTTTTTTATACTAATCTTAGCTTACTTGTGGCACCCAGTGAATATCGAACTTACTAAAAATGGGCCGCTAACCTAGCTTGCTAATCAATAGTGTTCCAGTATAATCAAAATTTCTATCGTTATTTTGATTGTATTTAAAGACTATGAACGGACTAGGCAAATAATTTCTAAATAGGATTTTTTTTTCAATATTTCCCACTATACAAACATACATTTGGAAATATTGAAGGAAATTTTTTTGAAATCAGACGAAACAACAAAGTTTCAAATTCACTTGGAGCAGAGATTTGAAAACTTTCTGAGTTGACTTTGGTTTTCAGATTTAAGGGGAAAATGGGAACTAGAACCACTAGTAACCTAATTACCTAAATAAATAATAAAGAAAGTCATGTTTTTTTTAATGTTTTAAAGACAATAATTCTTTCACGCGACAGTATATGACTTTTATAATATTGCTATGACATCTTACGTGCTACATCGACTTTGAAATAATAGTCCGTTGGGATGTCCAATCCTCAGGTGAAGTATCTAAAAAATAGTTTATTATATATTTTCTTCAATTAATACAATACTTTCAACCCTTCTCATTGACTTGTTTATTTCTGCTAATCCCAAATTTTAAAGAATTTTTAATATCTTTTATGTGTATTCGAAAATTTTTGCTCTTACTCATTATTACAGGTAATTTGCAATTTGATATTAAACATGAAATGTTGAACTTTGTGTTCATATAAAAATGAGTCTATATCAATTATTTTTAAAGTAATTGTAAAAAAAAGTGATTTTGATAAAAGTAAAAATTATTCACTCTAGGAAAACATCTTTAGAGCAAAATTGTATAACTGTTTTTAAAATTCGCTAGAATATGCACTCTGCTTTGTCAGTTATTTTGTTATTGGATGAAAATTTTAGTGGTTTAATGATTATCATCGTAGGAAATGGACTCTGCTACCCGAGTTAAATTCTTGAACGATGCTGTTTAACGCCATATGAAAATACATAGCACTAATACCCCTTGGAAAGACATCAATCCAACTATTCTCCTTCAGCTATGAGTAAACAGTAGGGAAGACTGGGCTCTTTAACCTTGGTGTGGCCACTGGTAGAGGAGAAGGAAAAATCTGAAATCCAACCAGCTATAGACTTGGATTGGAATGGGCTCTGTCTGGCCATTTCTGCTCAAAAACACGCTACATGAGTTGCCCCCACCCTATGACCAAACAAGGTTACGCGACCAGTGAGAGTTTAAAAAGAAAGAAATATCAGAAGGCGAAATTAATTGTGAGGATCGATTACTACCTTCCCCAAAATTTTGATGAAATGGTTACATTTTCGGACTTGTCTGTGAAATCAGTTAATAATATTGTTATTTAGTCATCTGTAAAATATGTAAGCTTCAAAAGCAATTGGGTAAAGTATACAAAAAATATTTAATTATCATGATTTGTATTAAAAAAAGGTTATCTTCATGAAACAAAAGTTAAGTCTTAATTCAAAATCTTTAAAAATATTTTTAAGTTCGTGAATATCTTTAAAAATTATGTACTAGTATCACTAAACTTAATTTCAATTTAAATATAGGATTTTGGTAAACACTTCATTGAAGTTTTCTTAAGAAAAATATACATAAACACATTTACAAGATTTTTATTATATTTTAGAATTTATGATTTATAAATTCATCATGTGAAAACATCTTATGAAGTTAAGCATTTTCAATCATACATCTTAGATGCATCAGGGAGGTCTTCAGTGATGCGCTGTCTTCATTGCCGATTTCGCGTTATTTCTGCATCATATCAGCTCCGACAGTAACCCCAGCTTGACTCTGAAAGAGCCAAGCCGCCTCCGTGATCGCGACGTGCTACGCTTGTGCCTCTACCAAAGCAAAGAAAGAAAAAAAAGGGCGGACTTCGGCCGTTCTTATAGACATCTGTCATCATTTTAATTGTATTTATTACATGTTGATCATAAGTGAAGACCTAAAAACAAGTATATTTGTAAATTCAATAGAGCATTAAACTGAAGGATGTAAGACTGTTTTTTGTTTTTTTTCTTTGCAGAAAGAAATAAATGAGGATGATTCTGCTAAAAACAAGAGAGGCAAAAACAATGTTTTAGTCGATTGTTTACCAGATTTTACATCTGGTGAAAAAGATTCAGTTGAATCCAACATTAGAGCTCTTGCAAAAATGCAGCAGGAAGCTTGGGGCCACATGAAAAAAAGACAGGTAAGTAATAAATCTAAATATTAAGATCAATCAAAAAATTGTTCCACTTCATCTTGAGAGAACAAATTTTGAACAGAAAATACTTTACACCCTTAGTGTAATAGTATTAGTAGTTATTTTAGTATTAGTTATTGTTGTAAATGGAATTAGCAACCTGAGTTCAAATCCTGGATGATGATGTTTGTATTTCACTTTGCACTAATGACTTTGGGAAAGGCATGAATCCAACTGTGTCTGATGGTGAGACTTCTGTTCTGAAGATCTAGTGAGTGTGGTGTACCTCTTCATTTGCCATTTTTCCCAGATTCACTCTGACCTACATTGGCATATCATCCATTAATGGTTATTTAATGCCAAATCTTGTTTTTACATATATATTAAGTATATATTATTTGTAAACATATTTTGTCGATACACAAAGTTAAATGATCAAATAGTTCTATTTCTAACAATTCAATATAGGGGGTGTCCTCGTGGTGTAATGGTTAAAGCAATGGACTGCAGAATCGTAGTACGCGAGTTCGAACTCCAGTCGCGCTATTACGATCACTTTCGGGCAAATACACTTGGGAAAGGTATGAACCCCCTTATCCTCCCAGCTATTCTTCTAGATTTGGCATTAAATAACCTACAAAGGTTGATATGCCATTAAACAAAGAAACCAAGCCTGAGTCATTTCCTTGCACACAGTTTAAATGTCAAACAGTTCTATTTGACCCATAGATAGGACCCCATCAGGTGCAACGACACCAAGCTGTAGAATACACTAACTGCTTCTCTGCAGAGGGATAAGGCTCCCACAACCAGTGTCCTGGATATGACACTAAACAATCTGAGGGTGAGGCTCCAGTAATACTGAGACTTTGGGGAATGCAGTGTACTCCTTCATTGCCATCGCTCTCTGGTCCACTCTGGCCTGGAGTGGTAGCACCTGATAGGGCCATATTTATGGGTCAAATAGAACTAAACTGTATACTTATGGTAAACTAAATTGTTTGAAATAGAACTGTTTTGACATTTAACTGTTTGTAAACAAAAACTATACTTATTCTAGATTGAATTGTTTGAAATTTAATTTGGCGTTGAATGACCTGAAAAGGGTTGATATGCCATAAAACGAACAATCAACCTACCGATCACTTGAGGCCAGAGTGGACCTAAGAGTGATGGCAATGAAGGGGTACTCCACACTCTCCAAAGCTCCTGCATTACTGGAGCCTCACCATCAGATTGTTTAGTGTCATAACCAGGACACTCATGGAGGGGGGTCTTACTCCTCTGCAGAGATGCAGTTAATGTATTCTACAGCTTGGTGTGGTTGCACCTGATGGGGTCCTATCTATGGGTCAAATAGAACAGTGATTGGGCTGTATCTGTTAGGGTCTTATCTATGGGTCAAATAGATTTATTTGAAAATGATTTATATTCAGTAGGATCATATGCAAAAAAAGTTCTAAAGAAAAAACTTCACAAAAAATGTAAATGTAAACAGTGAATACAATTCCCTAACTACTTGGCATAAAAGAACATTTGTTTTGTTGGCCAAGGTTTTAGAATACATCGACTGACCTTTGCAGATGGGTGAGACCTCTCTGCCAACAAGTGTCTTGGGTATAGCACTAAACCATCTAATGGTGAGACACTAGTCCTGGAGCTTTGAGGAGTATTGAGTACCCCTTCATTATCATTATTCTCAGTTCCACTCAAACCCAGAGTGGTAGTTCCTGTTAGGGTCTCATTTATGGATCAAATAGATCTATTTAATCATTTACTATACTTGAAACATACCAGCTCATTGGCCTAGTAGGTAGAGTGTTCGCCAATGGTCTGTGAGACCTGGGTTCAATCCCAGGTTGTGTCATACCAAAGACTTTAAAAATGGTACTTGATACCTCCTTGCTTAACACTCAGCAATATAAGGTACGTATCAAGGGTAAAGTGGAGCAATTCAAGGAAAGGAGTAGCACCCTGCCTTACACCTTGGTGTAGTAGCTATTGAAAAGGGAGCTTTCTGGTCGCCCTCAACTAAGTTCGCCAACTTTATACTTGAAACCATTTGTGTGCAAACAAATGATTAATACTAAATAGAATTATTAATGTTAGAAACACTTAAAACCATTTAACTGTGTAAACTAATGAGCTTTGGCTTGTTTAAAAATAATGTTACCTACAAACTATTTGCTAATAAATCGTATATAAACAGAATTTTGTATTAAATAACTCAGTAGGGTTGATATGCCATTAAACATAACCAAACCACTACCACTGGTTGATATGCTGTTAAAATTAATCAGCCAACTATTCTCCCTCCAGGTATAGGTAAATAGTAGTGTTATATAATTAATGAATGATTTTTTTTATATTAATCAGTTTTCATTAATTATATTTTATCATTCAGTTTGGTTGGGCTTTAAACTATTCGGGTTAAGAGTTCAGGTGTATAGTCAATTGGTGCAGTTTAAACTTGTACGCAAAGGATATGACAATCACCATTGTCATAATAAACCCCCAGACAGAAAATGGGTCTGGAATGTGGATGATGTCATGCCTGGAAGAGATGGTTCTGAGAATTTGAGGATTTAGAAAAAGAGTGAGTTGAAGATTGACATTGGACCATGCAGGCAGAGAAGTGAGTTTCTGCCATTGAGGCAAAGAGTTGAGAGTTGAATTTTGGGCCATTGAAGATGTAGTTGGGTTTTTCGGATCTCTACAGACAGAGATCTTAAACATCACAAGATGTGCCGCACGTCAGGATGGGGTTAGCATAGTTAGAATTGTCTCTCTCCTCGTGTTGAAGAACCAAAGTCAGAAGTTAATAAAACCATTCATACCTGAACAACAGAGTCTGCCTGTATTGTATTTGCATTTGTATATGTACCGTTGGATTGATATTATTATGATTATGGTATACAACAGTCGCGCTATTACGATCACTTTCGGGCAAATACACTGGGTTCTTTAGTTTTGGTTAAGCAACAGGACTAGGAGAAGGAAAACCCTGCATCAGCTGTTCTCCACTTAGAAATTGACCTTAGGTCACATCCCACTGATGGCAAAGTGGATAGATAAATACTTGACTATAAGTTTAATTTAAAAACTTTAATAATGAATTCCCACATTAGACTGTGAGATGCTGAACTTGTCTGATACTCTTTGGGTTTGCCTCATCACTTGGAGCACAGCCTTATAATCTATGGTTTTAAGCCTACCGGACCTTGCCTGATTGTCAAGGTTTTTGAGACTTGTGTAAAATTTCTTGGACCATCTGCTTACTGCATTGTGATTAACTGCGGATTCACCTTTCACATAACAAATCTTTTTGGTAGCTTCTGCGGGATTATGGTCCAGTTCAAACTCATAAAGGATAAATTCCTGAATTCGACTACATTGCATGTTCATCTGTGTGGCTCTTTAATCAGTGTTCCAGCACATCAACCACCACAATACTACAAACAATAGTGAGTACCTTTCATGGCTTGAACTACTTTGGTCATGTGGTATATAAATGCTGCAAACTAGCACATTAGCAAAATATTGCAAAATTTCTGACTCATCCTAGTAGTATAAACAGCTTGTAAAAATGGAATTGTGTGATTGATAGAGAACAGTTTCTTATGAAAATATTGCCATTAAAACAATTGATAGATTTATTAAATTGTTTATAACTATTTTTTAGGGAACTCCAGAGCTTTTGCTAAAATTCCCTGCCTTGGATATTAATGAAACAACGACAGAACTCGACGCAAAGAGTGAAGTTTCCCCACCATTATTTATCACAGACCTTCAACAACTTTTACTTTATGCAGCAATTGGACCAGCTGCAAGTTTCAAGCCCAGGTGAGATTTTAAAAAAAAAAAAAAAAAAAAAAAAAAAGAAAGAATTCGTTACATATACTTTCTCTAACAGGCATGAAAATAAATTGAAGTCTGTTTACTTAATAAACTCTACATATCTATAAAAAAAAAAATAAGCAAATATTTTACAACTATTTTAGATTTAATCTGATTGCTGCCTTTTGTATCCAGGCCAGAAGACAGTATGTGGCCAGAAGGGGGCTGTAATTTTCACAGTGTCTATTCTATTTTTAGCACATCTAAACCATATGGGTTTTGTCAGAAAAAAATTAATCATAAAAATTTTTTTTTTTTTTTTGTTTAGCATACAGAAGACTTAGGCAGAAGGTGTATTTAGTTTAATTGTCATTATCTTAGGAAATGGAATCAGTGACCCAAATTCAAATTCTGGATGAGACAGTTTGCTCCAGCTACGGGTTAAATAGCACCACTTCTGTCCTTCTACAAGGATAGCTTAGGTATTAAATAATTCACAAAGGTTGCTATGCAATTAAACAAAGAAACTATTTGTAAATTAACTTTGCATTAATGTTTTTAAGAAAAGCATGGATCCATTTCTTCTTTTCCCAGCTATGGGCAACCAGTCTAGGAGAAGGAAAACTCTGAAATTTAAACCAGATATACTCACTTAAAAATTGATCTTGTGTTATATCCTGTTCACAACAGAGGGTTTGGATAAATGGATACAGAAGATATTTTCAACAGTATATTGTAAGCATCCTGTTTACAATATGAATACAATGTCAAAACAATCTCTGACTCTCCAACACACATGTATACTAGTTATCTTTCCCTTGATTTTATCATTAACTTTGAAATGGTGAAACTTTGATCTTGGTAATTTTCTCTTGTTAATATTCTTCCACCTCCTTCTCTTAAGGAATAATAAAAATACAAGCAAGGGAAAGATAACTGGTGCGCATGTGTGTTGGAAAGTCAGAGATCGTTTCACCATAGTATTTATATTGTAAACAGGACATCACTTCTACAATCATATAAAATTGATATTTTTCAAAACTGACAAATTGCCTTTGTTAAATAAGGTCTTCTGAATGCTAAGCAACAAAAAAAAATGATTGAGAGATTTGCTAAATTGTTTATAACTGTTTTTTAGGAAACTAAAATAAATGCATTTTTAAAGAAATGTTTTTATGAAAGAAATTACATATGAATTTTATTGAAAAACTTGGTGTCAGTCATTTTTAACTAAAGCAAAAATCCTAAGTAACATTTCCAGCTTGAAGAATGGTCTATAAATCTGATTAATGATGTTTGATCAAATGTGAATAGTTATTTTAGTAAGTTATTTTTTTCTTTTGAAGTTTAGAAATTAAATTTCTGTATGATTAGTTATGTCTTATGGCTTCTCACTAATTATTTATTGTTGGAAACACCATCTCATTGAGAGCCTTAAAACCTTGCCCTTTTGTCTTACAATTATGCATACCAAATTTCATAGTTTTATATCAAATTCTTTAGCTCTATATGGAGAACAGACAGATTGGTTTTTGATTTATTTATTTAAATATAAGGAAATGTAAAATTAGAAATTAATTTCTGCTGGTTTTTTTGTAGTTTTTTTTATTATATTTACTTTGGTTATTTAATTCAAGTTCAGTATTATTTATTTAAAACAGATTTGCACAATTTTTTTTCAAGTAGCAGGTTTCATGTGATATTAGTCATTATAAATTTGACCACACCACTAAAAATATAATCTAATGAATATATTTTGTACGAAGTAAACTAAAATATTTTTCTAAGAAAATTAAGTTTTTTATGTATAAAAAAAGATAGAAAGTAATTACTTTTGAATTTTATTGAGAATATTGGTGTTGAGTATGTTTTACAAGATTTTCAATATTTAAAGATGTCGAAGATGTTGTAATTTGTAAATTGACTTTGAGATGATTATCTGTCAGGTACATGAAACTTTGATTGAGAATAAATGAGTTAATGAGCAAAAAATGAAAAACAAGAAGAAAGGTTTAATAAAAAGAAATTAACTGTGCCATACAGAAAGTCTGAAATGGCTACAGTTTACACTTGTTTAAAATAAGCAGTGGATTGATAATTATAGGGTAACCTTGTGAAAATGCTGTGAGATTATGATAAATCTTTCTTTTTACTTTTTGAAAAAAAAAGGATTCAGTAGTTCAGTGATCTCATTAAGGATATGGAAAATAGAATATTTTATGATTGTTCACTCTCCCTTTCACTATCTTTGTCTTTCACACACCTATCTTTTCCTTTTTTTCTCTCCTTTTTAATCTATCCTATGTCTTTCTTTCTTTTTTTTTATCTCTCTCATTATGTGAATTGTAAGTAGGAACCATAATCAGTAATATCCTTCAATGATATCCACTTTAGATTTTTATTGGTGATCTATCTATTCTTATTTTGTTCATGTCTATCTATCTTGGTATGGATATCTATCTATTCCTTCTTATTTTGTTCATATTTGCTTATCTTGGTATGTATGGATATCTCTCTCTATTTGTGTGTGCATATGTTCATTGTTATTTTGTTCATGTCTATCTCAGTATGTATATAAGTATTTACTTCTATTTATCTACTTAGTTGACATTTCTCTGTGATTTGCATTAGATATTTGTGTACACTGTTTATAACTACTTAAAAAAAAAAAAAAAAACTTTTAGATAATACTCAGTTGTTGGTTTTGTTTCCTTTCTTTTATTGCAGGTGGTGTCAGTTGAAAAATAGTAGCAAAATTTCTTCTACAATTCTTATTGTCCTCAAGTCTGTCAGCTTAGCAGACTTCAAAAAATATAAAGAATGCTTTCCAAACTTAACCAAGCATTTTAAACAGGTTGGTTGCAACGATTATTGAATTTTAAAAGAAAAAAAATTATATTTTTTAAATTGTCATTAATTTTGTTTATTTATTTATTTTTTTGGATTAAGTTAGATTTACAAGAAATAATTTTCACCAATTCTTTTTTTTTTTTTTTTTTTTTTGAGACAATCAAATAATTTTATGTTTGCGATGAACATCATACACATAAGATATGTTGCATGCACATATCGATATGACATAATCATTGGTACTTTTTTGCAAGGTATTATTAACCTTGTTTTACAATGAATAAGAAATTCCATCTTTTTTATAGTGACACAGATCCTACCACTCATATTACTATAGCAATAAAATTTCTTATTACTTTGGAGTGAGAACAGGTTTCTAATGTCCATTATAAACTCAAGTCTTTGACACTAGTATGGTCAGAGGTCAGTAGACAAGTGTAGTAGTAATGCCACAAACAATCTTTCCTCGAAGAAACAGAAGGTGTGCTCTCTTTGCTACCGGCACGCGAAAATCAGAAGAAGAGAAGGATGCAAGAGGTGTGACTTGTTTTATGCAGGAGAACAAGATAAGCCTACGTGAAGTGGCGAGATTTGCTAGATTATCACAAAAGATTTAAAAAAAAAAAATTTTGCTGAAACATCTATTGGCAAAATTAATACTATTCTTATTCAAAGACTAATACAATAAAAACAACATAAAGTGAGTTGGATGTAAGATGAATTGTTGAAAAGTTTAATTTTCTTAATCCTTTTGGTGTGGTACATTTGGCAACAAATTTAATGGTTGGAATTCACTTGTGACCATAAAATAAAAGAAAGATTTATTGGAGTTTCACAATTACAATACTACAATACATTCTTAAAAGCAATTAAAATGTTCAAGGAAAAAAAGTTTGGATCTTTTGTAATGGTGGGTATATTGTACAAGTGTGTTTATAAGAGATTTTTTTTTTTTATTCATTGATACTTTTAAGAATGACTGTTTTACTAAAGTTTTAGAAGCAACAAAGTATTTTTTTAATTTTTAAGGCTGAGGTGTATTGAGCTAGAGGTACCTGGAGAGAAGTTATTGCAGAAGATCAAAATATTTTTAGTAATGTGGACTAAAGTTGATTCTCACCTTCACACATTAAGTATATTTGTTTGACTTGAGTTGCTCTCTACACCAAAAGGGTTAATTAGTTTATTAGAAAAACGTTTGATTTCATACCGGCTTATTTTATTCAGTGTTTGCAATTCAAGCTAGTTGTTGTTAATGTTTCGAGTTTATTTTGTTGAACTCTTAAAAGAAAATAATGTGTCATTCTGTATTGTCTTTTAATAGGCAGTTGAGATGATCAGTCCAACGCAATTTGGAAATACAGCAGAGAGAGAGTTTTTCAGAGTACCAGTTAGTGTTAACCATTTATGGAAACTGGGAGGTAAGAATATGTGTGTGTTGTCTATAATGTTCAGTTATTTCAAGAATTTTTTTGGACAATTGAATGTACCTTTGTATTTATTCCTACAGTATTTTCTCTGTTATCCATTCTACTGTCTTCTATATTGGAGATTTGAGCTATTTGAGAAATTGGGACTTGGTTCAAATTCTGGACAAGGCTGTTTGTGTTTTACTTTATACTGATGCCCCTTGGGAAGGTATGTATTTATCTCTCCCCCAGCTATGGTTAAAATGATGGGCAGACTGGGTTCTCTAGCCTTGATAGAGTCACAAGTCTAGGAAAAGTGAGGAAACCTCTGAATTCAAAGCCTGAGTTGTGTGGCCCACTGGTACACCATTCTTCTGTTATCAGTTCATCCAAAAGTGTCCCTACTTCTTCAAAAACATCTTGATAATTATACTCTTGAAAGTGAATAGTAATGGTGAGGAGTACCTGAGAAGAAAGTTTCAATGTTTATATAAAATTGAACAAGAAAGAAGAAACATTTAAAATTTTTGAAAAGAAATTTACTTGTGTTTTTTAATGAAACATTTAAGAGAAGGACTTCTGTCTGTTTATCATATTTACCCAACCCCTCCGCTTGGGCAGGATATGACACAAGGTCAATTTTTTAAGCGGAGTTTAACAGGTTTTAATTCAGAGTTTTCCTTCTCCTAGACTAGTTGCCTCACCAAGGCTGAAGAACCTAGTCTGTCCTACTATTTACCCATAGCTGGAGGGAGAATAATTGGATTCATACCTTTCCCAAGGGAATTAGTGCTATGTGAAATGCAATCAATCTTGTCCAGGATTTGAACTTGTGTCGCCGTGTCCATTTCTTGCGACGATAACCATTACACCACGGCCACCTCCATGCCTGTTTTTATATATATATATATATATATAAACTCTCCTGAGGCACATGATATATAAGTGCTTTACAGTTCAGTTACAGATGTAAACCATTAGACTACCTACACATGTAATTTGTTTAGTGGTGAAGGTTTGTGTAAAACCAGCTACACTTTTTCATAAACTGATAACAGAAAAACTTTGCACTAATATACCACAGATTCTCCTGAAAAACACTCCTCAGCTTTTGAATTCAGAACTTTTCCTTCTCTTAGACTGTTTGCTTTACCAAGGCGAGAGAGTCTAGTCTGTCTTACTATATACCCATACCTGGGTAAAGATAAATAAATTCATGCCTTTTCAAGGAGGATTAATGAAAAGTGAAATACAGTCATGGTTATCATAGTAAAGAGATGAACGTCTAATTAGCCAAGTTCAAATACTAGATACGTACACACGATCTCTATAGTTTATTTGTTAAGCTATGACTTAGTTTATGGTTGCCATCAATGCCAATGGGTAGATATTATATATTATTATCCATATGGAAAGATAGTTTCTTTTTCTGACAGTACAAAGCAGAAAATTGATATGTTTACAACTTAAGGTTATTCCATTTTTAGCTATACTGATTTTGATGGTGAGGTTCCAATTCTTGACGGCCCAGTCAGCTGGTCCTGTAGAATACACTGACTGCATCTCTGCAGAGGAGTAAGACAAGTTTTCTGGATGTGATACTAAACAATCTGATGGTGAGGTTCCAGTAATGCTGGAGTTTTGGGGAATGTGGAGTACTCCTTCATTGTCATCGCTCCCAGGTCCACTCTGGCCCAGTGTGGTAGCACCTGATAGGGTCCTATCTATGGGCCAAATAGAACTATTTGACATTTAAACTGTGTACACATAAACTGTGTACACAATAGAACTGTTTGATCATTTAACTGTATGTAAACAAATGATTTATGTTCAATTGAATTCTTAGTGATACATAGCAATACTCAAACACATTAAACTGTGTGCAAACAAATGATTAATAGTAAATAGAATATTAATATAAGTAAAACCATTTAACTGTATGAAAAAAATGAGCTCAGGCTCATTTAAAAATGTATTTACAAAATATGTTTAGAAATCATATATTTAATATATATGTATAAAAAGGATTTGGCATTAAATGATCTACAATGGTTGATATGCCATAAAACTAAACCAACCAACAATCTAAGTCATGACATCTGGGGAATGTGTGTAATATATTAACGTGACCTGCGGGTGTGAATACGGCGGATGTTGTTGACAGATTGATAAGACCAGTGTGATCACCGAAATGTCATCATGTCCACAGGTGCTGTGTATCAGAGGATGTTGACACGACTACATCTGCTCAAGGATAATATCAACAAGGTGATTGCCGAAATGTCACCATGCCCACAGTTGTTATGTTGAAAACAGGTGCATCCGGTTGAAGATATCGGAAAATCACCTGAACGGTGGGTGTGGTTGAATTCGGTGATAGTAGCAGATGCGTACGCCCACAGAACCAGACTTGGGCAAGTAGCCAATGGGAAGCAGACAACATAACCAATGGAAAGCAAAGAAGTGAGATGTGGGCATAACCATGGTTAACGAAAAAGAGGAATTGCTGCATGTCACGTGAGACTTGTAGACTATGTAAGTTCCCGAATTTCAGCTAAAGTCAGTTGTTCACTGGCTCTTCCATCTCCCGATAGCTCCTCCATGTGCGCAAACTCTCTACAATTGCTTTTCTGCTCCACACAAGTATCATCGCCGAAAATAAAAATATAATTTTATATTTTTATATACATATGTGTTCCTTGTTATTAATAACGACACAGTATACTATACAACATCTGGACTACCCCTTCATTGCCATTACTCCCAGGTCTATTCTGATACTTGATAGAGTTCAATCTCTGTGTCAAATAGATCTTTTAAAAAATTATTTGTATTCAATAGGAATACTTGATATCATATAACTAAATTATTTGTATTAAGAATAGTTACTTGAAGCTATAGTTGTTTAATAAGGATTATTATTAGGTACATGAAACTATATAACTGGATAAACAAATGACTTATTAAATAGAAATAGTTACTTAAAACCATATGATTAATAGTACCAGATAGAAATACTTGAAACCATACAACTGTGTGCAAGTTATTTGTATTAGACATATAATTTTGTGCAAAAAAGAAATGAGGACACAAGTGTAAATTAAAGGTACATTGAATGCAATTCCCTAACCTGTGGGCATAAAATACTCCTAGATGGATTGATATGTCATTAAAATCAATCAATCAGATGTTAGTTATCTTATGAAAATTTCACATGAAACCATTTATTCAATCCATGAGAATAAATTGCATGTCCAGTAAATTTATTGCATGGTAAATTATTCATGGTTAAATTCAGAATTTAATCATTGCTTTTAAGAATTTAATAAAAAGAGCTAAATGGTTAGGGAACACCTATAAGATCAATTAATCTGATACAGTGAATTTACCTGTGATAAATTTAATGAAAATAAATTTACCATGAATCAGTAGATAGTTTTTCTTCTGATGTCTATGCTTTAGAGGATGTTATGTATTGGTTAATTCTTTCAAGTGATATCTCTTCCCCATGAATTAATGACTGTCAAGTAACTTGATATGTTTTAACTAATACTTTATCCATTAGGCCATTGTCTCGTAAGACAATTTAGTAGATACAAGTCAGCGTACATCAGTTCAGCGTAATGATAATGATAATTTTTTATCTTGGAAATTTAGACACATAAATTATATTTTATATAACATAAAGATGATTTTTTTTTTTTCAGTAACTCGAGCGAAAGGGAAACAACTTATAAAACAAAGCTTAGCACATGAAAAGGAAAAGTACAAAGGAGCCGATGCCTTTCCTCGTACATTATTACTTCTAAATCCTTTACAAATGGCTCAAGAGAATTACCCACTTCCTGTCAAAACTGAAAATGGTGAGTTTTGTTTTGTATTGTTCAGTCTGTGACGATCTAAAGTTGGAGGCAAAACAATATGAATACTTTCATGAGATTATTTTTTTTGTTTATTTTCTTTGCCAATTATAAAATTATTTTAAAAAAAGAATCGTATGAAACAATTTTCTTGAAACATTCTACGAAACTTTTATGCAATAGAAACCAAAACATCTTGTTGGTGGAGCTCAGAATATGCCAACTCTAGTCACTGGAGAGGAGTTAGACTCTCCCAAAAAGGGGTGTCCTGGGTATGATACTAAACTGCATCTGATTGTGAGGCTCCAGACCTGTAGTTTGGAGAATGTGGAGTACTCCTTCATTACTATTACTCTCAGGGTTATTATTATTTATTATTTGTAATTTGAAACTATACAGCTGTGTGCAAAATAGTTTGTATGAGAAATACTTGATAAATAGAATTACTAATGTGAAATAACCATTTATCTGCAGGCAAACAAATGATTAATATTAAATAGAATTATTAGTGTTAGATAGGAATATTTGAAACCTTTTACCTGTGTGCAAACAAATGTCTTCAGATTCATTTGAAAATAATTTTATTTACAAACTATTTGCTTATAAAACAGGATTTGGCATTAGATAACCCATAATTGGTAGATATGTCATGAAACGCAACCAAACCAAACCAAACAGAAGAATATTTCAGAGTAAATACCTTGTTGGCAGGATTTAGAAAATGGTGACTGTATCCCTTGTAGAAAAGTAATACCCCCACACACACACACACACAGTATGACACTGAACTGCATTTAGTGGTGAGGCTCCACTTCTGGATCTCTGAAAAGTCTTGAGTACCCCTTCATTGCCTTTACTCTCAGCTCCACTCTTTTTTAAAACTATTTGTATTTGATTGGATTGTGCAAAAAGAAATTTTCTTTTTTCTCTTAAGAAACATCTACACCAAAAATGTAAATATTGATGTACAATGTACATTTTCTTTTTTAAAAAGAGGAATTAGATTGTAAATTGAATTATCATGACGAGAAAATCTGGCAAACCCTTGCGTGCGACGTACAGAAACATTGGACCTCTGTTTCGACCTTATTAGGTCCCATCAGCAGTGTATATTGTGATCTCCCTGACTAGAGATCAAACCAGTGACCACAGAATGCTAAGCCGAAACTCTACCACTCAGCCATTGGTCCACATCGCATAGAAGCAATGCCAAATTAACTAGTCATGGCAATTGCATGGCCAATAAACCTGAATGTGTCTTGTAAGTTACATCCGTACTCTTTACAGAGGACACGGTCACCTCCAGGGCTACATCTTTAATGTACAATGAATGCAATTCTCTAACTTTTCAACAAAACAATCCTAGACAAGTTGGCATGTTGTTAAAGTCAAATGAATTTTGTTTTATTGCTTCTTATTTTTAAATTTTTTATTCATAGACTGCTACAAAGAATATGTTTTTTCTCAAGACACTTATGAAAAAGTTACAGATCAAAGTCCACTTTTTGGTCTTGATTGTGAAATGGTAAGTTTTTATAAAAAAATCTATTTTCAATGTATTGTATAAAATTCCTGATATTTTTTACTTTAGTTTTTGTCATTAAAAAAAAATAACAAAATAAAAGACACAGCTGATATAGGGGTTCATTAACAACTTTACAGATTGTCTATTTTTGACTAGTAGAATTTAATGGTGGTCCCCATGGCGTGATAGCAAAAGTGTTGGATTGCGGCCTTGAAGTGAGTTCAAACTCCAGTCATGCTATTACGTTCACTTTATTGGGAAAGATATGAACTTCTTTATCCTCTTAGCTATGGGTTAAATAGTGTCACTGCTGTTTTTCTACAAGAATGGCTCTGGCATTAAATAACCCACAAAGGTTGATATGCCATTAAACAAAGAACCTAACCAACCTCCTATTTCTAGATGTGATTGCTTACTATTTTATGTTTGTTTAAAAGTTGAAAAAAAATCAGATAATTTGGTTGTTTCCTTTGGAACGTATGAAATTCCAGACCATATTTTTCAGTTTGATTTTTATCCTTTAAAATTTGAGAAAAACAAAAACTTATATTTTATAAGCTGGCTAGACAAAATACTTTGCATCAAGGTTTGTCTATTTCACAAATTTGGATGTTTTATGTTTTTGTTTTTTTTTTTAACTAAAGACAGTCCCAAAATTTCATACTTTTATTTGCTTAATCATATTGTTTGGAGTTTATTCAAACTGTTCTAGGAGGTGTTCTCATGGTGTAATGGTTAAAACAATGGATTGCGGAATCATAGTAAGCGAGTTCAACAAAGGTTGATATGCCATTAAACAACAGAACCCAAACCAATCAAACTGTTCTATAGTCCTAAGATAAAAATTCCTTGTTTTATCTGATGATAGTGTAGAAAAATTTGTATCTTTTGTATTTACAGACAATCACTAATAATCAAATTCTTACTCTCTGGAATTTTCACATCTCATAATTTTAATCCGATTATCTTTGATTAAAATTCATAATAAAATTGATTTGTATTTCTTTATAGCTCATCCTAACATATCAATTAAAAATGGTGCAATTCAGACTTTACATGAAATAGCAAAAAATTTCCATCTCAATATTGTTCAACACCAAACTAATTTATATTTGTTTTCTCCCTCATTTGTGACATTTTAGTCTATAAAATACATATGCAAATGTAACAACTATTATGAAATAAAATTAGTAAAATTCCTTTTTTTTTAAATCTTAGTGTAAAACAGAAGATGGAAAAAATTCTGTCACACGTATCTCAATTGTGAATGAAAAAATGGAAACTGTCTACGACACTTTGGTGAAACCAAAATATAAAATTATAGATTATGTTTTTAGGTAAGTTTTATTTTTTTTCCTTCCTCCTCCTCTTTAATCTTTTAATCAAACCACGTGAATGAATTTTTGAATATTATATACAAAAGATTTATGGATTCTGAGTTGTAATTGTTTTCATTTGTTAATATTCATTTGTTTTTGTGGATCTTTTGGAAAATTTTTGTGCGTTGTTGATGGTGAAACTTTTTAATGTCAACATGAAAGGTTTCTGACATTTTTGCAACTTGGTATTAATTGTTCATATTAACATTTTCAAATGCCTTGACAAAAATGATCAAATAATTTTTTCCACTCTATCAGTTGGGCTTAGAATACACCAAGTGAATCATCCCACCCCCTGCAGAGGAGTTAGGACATCTCTCATAGGAAGTATCTTGAGTAGGACTCTAAACTGCATCTGATGCTGAGGCTCTCTTTCTGGAGCTCTGGGGAGTGTGGAATACACCTTCATTGTCATTACTTCCAGGTCCACTTTGATTCAGAGTTGTATCTCTTAGGGTCCTATCTAAGGGTCAAATAGAGCTTTTTAAAAATTATTTGTATTTTTTAAGACTGTGTGTTAAGTGCTCATACCATTCAGAAAGTATATGTTGGTTTGTGACTCGTCAAGAATTGAACATGGGATCTTCTTATGACAAATTGTAGGTTGGTTCAATTTAACTGGGACTGTTTCAACCAATCAGAAGCAAGTTTGGGATTGTAGCAGATGCTACTTAAGACGCGCATAAATTTGATTATAGGCAGAATTGATCTTACAGGGAAAAGTGCTGACAGTCTGAACTGTTGCAACCAGAAGTTAGCAAACACTGTGTACATAAAAAAAAAAAACACTCTAAGAAACAACTACACAAAAAAGTTAATGTGATTCCCTAACTTCTCAACATAAAATAACCCCTGACAAGTTGAGAGACTGTTAAAATCAATTAACCAATCAAATGATTTTTAAAAATATTTTAGTTATGTAATTTTATTTAAAATACCATAGCATCTCATCAACTGAAAAAGACATTGATACACAGCTAACGAAAGCATGGACAGCTATCGATAGTCTCTCGATCATATGGAAATCAGACCTGACTGATAAAATTAAGCGCAATTTCTTCCAGGCAGCAGTCGTATTGATACTGCTATATAGATGCACTACTTGGACGCTAACTAAACAGTTGAAGAAGCTAGACAGCAATTACACAACAATGTTGTGAGCAATATTGAACAAGTCCTGACGGCAACACCCCACAAGGCACCAACTATATGGCCACCTGCCTCCCGTCATGAAAACTATACAAGTTAGACAAACCAGACACACAGGACACTGTTGGAGAAGCAAGGACGAACTCATCAGTGATGTACTCCTATGGATCCCCACATATGGCCAAGCAAAAGCAGGATGACCAGCTCAAACATACATACAGCAGCTATGTGAGGATACAGGATGTAGCCCTGAAGACCTGCCAGAAGCAATGAATGATAGGGAGAAGTGGCGAGAGAGGGTCAGGGATATCCGTGCTAGCGGCACGACATGATGATGATTTAAAATATATTTATCTTCATTCTCTAATTCATTCAAGTATTTATTTTTTATGTTTATTATATTAAATAAAATAGGAGAAAGTGTGTTTTTGAAGACTTTCAATCTTGATAGAAGAGCTTATATGGCCTTGACTTTCAGATAACCTGTATTTGAGATAACAAAATTCATAAAAATCAAACACAAAATATTCTAGAAGAAAAAATGATCTCTGAAAGTTTTGATTCTGTCAATCCCACAGATTTGACCAAAAAAAACGACCCCCCCCCACCATGTGAAATAGTGTCAGGCTTATTTTGTTGCGACATTATTAATAAGTGGTGGCTTAGTTGGCTGGGTGTGCAGAATACACCAACTGCATCTCTGCAGAAGGGTAAGATTTCCCTAACGAGTGTCCTGGATATAACATCAAATAATCTGATGGTGAGGTTCCAGTAATGCTGGAGCTTTGCTGAACATGGAGTACTCTGTCGTTATCATTGCTCCCAGGTCTACTCTGGCCCGGAGTGCTAGCACCTTATAGGGTCCTATCTATGGATCAAATAAAACTGTTTGACATTTAAACTGAGTATATAGACTAAACTGAATTGTTTGGGATAAAACTCTTCATATTTTACTGTGTAAACAAAATACTGTACTTAGGCTAACTGAATTGTTTGAAATAGAACTGTTTTTACATTTAACTGTGTATTTGCATTAGAAATAAATTAAACCATTTAATTGTGTGCAAAAAACGAGCTCAGGCTCATTTAAAATTGGTATCTACAAAATGTATTGAGAAATCATATTTGATATATATAAAGGATTTGGCATTAAATAATCTACAATGGTTGACATGCCATAAAACCAAACTGAACTGTTTGATGTTTAATTGAATTGTTAGTGAACTTGGAACTATTTAACTTTGTTGACTTATGTTTACAAATCATATATGAATAAACCAGATTTGGCATTGAATAACCCACAATGGTTGATATGCCATAAAACCAAACCAAACCAAACAATTAATTGGTGGGTCACATGGGAAAAAATTATCACTTTGTTTATAGTTGTCATAATACTTGAAATTATATAACTGTGCAAATTCTTTTAAGAATAGTTACTTGAAGCTATAATTGTTTGCAAATTATTATTATTATTAAATAAAAATAGTTAAAACAATATAATTGTTTGCAAAAAAAGAACTTGACCACCTTTTGGCATTAAATATTTCAACCTGGGTTGACATGTTATAAAGCCAAGCAAGCAAATCTGTTAGATGCTTTGATGCAATTGGGGTTATTTCTTTTATGCTGGTTTTGCATATGTTTTCCCATGGTGCATATAGCCACACCTTGCAGTGCAATCTTGTGCTAAAGAACATAATTTGAGAAACACTGGCTTAAAAAAAAAAGCATCTTGTTTGAATAATTGTTTATGTTGGGAATGTTAGTTTTAATGTTTAATTGTGATAGTTGTATTATTTATCTGACACATTGTTTGATTTTTTTGTATTCAGATTCAGTGGAATAACTGCCAAAATGATGGAACCTGTAACAACAACATTACAAGATGTACAGAATAAAATAAAATCTTTACTCCCAAAAGATGCCATTTTATGTGGACAATCTTTGAATTTTGATCTTGACAGTTTGAAGGTAAATTCACTGGTTTTATAAATTAAATATCTTCTATCATCTTATTAAATAATGGAGATTATATATCTGTTTCCGGGCCATTGGGCTAATGAGTAGAGTGTTCACCAATAGTCCGGGAGACCAGGGTTCAATCCCAGGTTGTGTCATACTAAAGACTCAAAAAATGGTACTTGATGCCAGCTTGCTTAACACTCAGAATTATAAGGTACAGATCAAGGGTAAAGTGGAGCAATCCAAGGAAAGGTATAGCGCCCTCCCCTATGCCATGGTGTAGAAGCTATTGAAAAGGGTGCCTTTGGGTTACCCTCGTTTACGGTCACCAGCTTTATGTGTCAGTAACCGAAACTGTCACAACCGACACCATAATTCCCTTAGTGATTGATGTCACATTCTCTATGATTTTATTTTTGATTTAAATCCCAGTTATAAAGGGGATTTAGGGGAAGGGAGTGGGGGGAGGTCACACACAAGCCAAGACTTGTGTGTTGCTGGTCAATGCTGGTTATAGGATCACTTGGTGCAATGTGAACTATGCTAGCCTTTGCCAAGTCTCCCGGCATGAAGCCAGGTGACCTTGCTGGTCATAGATTCACTAGACCTGAAAGTCTAGTGCAATGTGAATCTATGCTTATCATTGTTTGGCCTCCCAGCATGTATGTCAGGTGGCCCGATGCTAGACTAGAACAGCAAATTAATGCTTTTGGCCTCAATATTTTATCTGTGCCTCCCACTTGGCAGGATTTTTGACACAAGTTCTTTTTTATCATGGGATTTAGGTGTGGGGAAGTCACACACAAGCTGGTGCTTAAAGAATCACTAGGTGCAATGTAGTAGCTTTTCCTAAGTCTCCTGGCACAAAGCCAGGTGACCTTGATGGTCATAGATTCACTTGACTCTGAAGTCTAGTGCAATGTGAATCTATGGGTGTTGTTGTTTGGCATCCCAGCACGTATGCCAGGTGGCCTGGTGCTAGACTGGAACAACAAATTAATGCTGTTGGCCTTATCTACAGTCTAATGATATGCAATTGTATTTATATATATACAACCAAATAGCAGTTTATAGTGTGAACAGGAAGGCTAATTTGCATGTTGATCTTAAGAATTTAATAGATATTTGCCTCATCTTATTTCTAGTTATTCAATTTTAATTTAAAAAATATGTACAACAATCCAATTGATAAATGTTAAAAGTAATTCATTAACAAAAAGAAATAACTGATTTTATTCTTCAGTCTAATTTAGATAAATAGTTAAATTAGGAAAATTTAGCAATGAAAGTCAGGAGTGATTGGAAGAGCTAGCATCCAAATTGTTCTATTCTTCAATTACATGCCTTCTGTTTCAAATAAGTTTGATTTAATGATATAGTTATTTTTAAAATAATTATTTGGTGTTATTGGTTTCTAATGTTATTGTTTTATCCTCAAACATATTAAAAGCAATCCTCTGTATAATTTTATATGAAAATAAAATAAGTGTAATTTTTTTATAGGCATTCTTATTGTTGTATCATGGTAAGGAAGAGATACATAGTGAAATAGTTAATTATTTATTAACTGAAGTGGTACAGTCCAACAAATATAAGTCTCATGCCGTTGGTGTTACTAATGACTAAGATCAAGAAACACATCTTTTATACCTCCACGATACCGGGAGTCACATGGTACAAGCCACTATATAACACTTATTTAGTTTTGTTTGTCTTTCTAATTTGATATAATATTATATTACATTAAAATTCAAATGCTAGTGCCTGACTAAGAGTGCATATTTTTGCTAGTGTTAAATATATTTGAACAGTATTTTTATATTGTTTCTCATTCTATGAGACCTTTTTTTTCTACATACTTTTGTCTTGGGTATGGCACTACACTGTATCTGATGGTGAGGCTCCAGTTTAGGAGATCTGGGGAGTGTGGAGTACTCCTTTATAGCCATTACTCCCAGGTCTACTCTGACCTGGAGTGGTAGTGCTTATTAGGGTCCCATCCATGGGTCAAATAGATTTGTGTGAAAATTAAAATAGAATTGTATGCAAAACAAAACCTTAAAAAACAACTATACAAAAAATGTTAATATGAATGTACAGTGAACATGATTCTCTAACCTCTAGGCATAAAATAATCCTACATGAGTTTACATACCATTAAAATCAATCCATCAATTAATCAGTGCTACTTTGAAAAAAAATTATGAAACCAGTTTCGGTACTTGAAGAAAATAAATGGGTAAATGCAACATCCACCATACTCACCAGAACTAATTCCATGTGATTGATTTTTTTTTTTTTTCATAAATTGACAATTCAACTTAACGTAAAATTTGAGGATATGAAGGATATTCACACTATGAGAGTGGGCTGAAAAGTTAATATGATGACATCATATCTGCTGTTGATAACTCCATGCTCTGCAACCCCACCAAAATTGTATGTACTGCAAGTGGGTCTATGTTGGAAAATAAACCTCATTTGAAATCCTTTCATGAGAATATCTTGGTTTGGTTATGAACTTTTCAGCCAACCCTTGTATATCAAAAGCAAAGTTTCAGAAGGGGTGCTTTGACCAATGGAAAATTTGCTGGAATGTGTGGAATACCTAGGGAAAATTAGTATTTCATTTATTGTTCATTTCTGTTTTGGTAATTACAGCTACTATCTCATTGTTTTGGCTTTTTTCATGCATTTCATATTTTTTCTCATGTATTTCTTACTCTATATGTAATAATTATTATAGTACAGAAGTAGTTACATCTTTATTTCAAAAGGTGATTTTGATCATTTTCTTTTCTTTTCAATGAATTCTTGGATCATTTTAGACTTAAAAATTGCTATAAACCTTTTCTAAATTTTAATAATTGAATGTAATTTCTTTTTTTTTTTTTATTTTAATGGTATGTCAACCAGTCCAAGGTTATTTTATGCCTTGAGGTTAGGGAATTGTATTTTTTGTATGTTTATACTTACATTTTTTGTATAGTTGGTTCTGTTACATAATGACTGTTGACATGGATTTGGGGTTTGTTTCTGGTGACCCATGTGCTTTGACAAGCTGTCACATTGTGATTAGTAAACAGGGAGATGGCAGTGTGTCGGGGTAAACTGGTCAAGCAGGTGTGTAATTGGAAGGAGACCACATGATATGAGAACCACGTGGTCAGATTTAAACAGTCAGTCCAGAGAATCGAGAGACGAGCTAGGGATACGCAGCCGATCAGAGGCATTCGTGTCGGCTCTGATGATACGGCTTGCAAGGGGGTGCTAACGTTGGCACCCCCTGGCTTCAAGAAGAAGATATGGGGCAAGAAGAAGTCCCCTCTCTGAGTATATGTCTCTCCCTCTATCTCTCAAACTTACAACAAACTGTGTGCCCCTTTTGAGAATAAAATGGGAGAGATATATTTTTATAAAGAAGTGTGTTTTGTTTCGTTCATTGAAGTTCGTTTATTATCTTTATGTTCTTGGTTAGGTCTATGAGGAATATACAACAGTTCTTAAGTTTTTTGCATACAGTTATATATCATGTATTCCTATCTAATACTAATAAGTTGGCCTAGTGGATATTGTTTGCCAGTGGCCCAGGATACTAGGGTTCAATCCCAGGTTGAGTCATACCAAAGAATCAAAAAATGGTACTTGATACCTCCTTGCTTAACACTCAACATTTTGAGGTACATATGCAGGGTAAAGTGGAGCAATCCAGGGAAAGGAGTTGTGCCTTCCCCTACACCTTGGTATAGTAGCTATTGAAAAGGTTACCTCAGGGTTGCCCTTGACTATGGTTGCCAACTTTACTAATAATTTGTATACAATTCCATGGTTTTAAGTATTTCTATCTAATATGTATATTTTATACTCAATTATATAGTTTCAAGTAACTATTTCTATTTAATGATAATCATTTGTTTACACACAATATATGGTTCCAAGTAGGGACCTTACCCTCTGTCTCTGCAGGGGGTACAGTCAGCATATTCTAACTCTTACTGATAGAGCTGATTATCTTTTTCTTACCTTTTTTCACAGACAATAATTGCTTGTCAACATAAGTTTGCTAAATGCTTTTTACCACTATAAGCTATGCCAAGTTTACATATGTGCTTGTATGGGCCCCCAGACTTGTCTTAAACCATTGATAAAACTAATAAAAAAAAAAATGTAAGAACTGAGAAGATTTGTTTATTTTCTGATTTAATTGAGCTCTTTTGAACTAATTTGAAACAATTTAGAGTATTTGGGTTCCTCTAGTTGGAGTGTTTTTTTTTAAAAATTTGATGGGGCTCTTTGAAAGGGCCTCATTTAGATTTTGATGCGTCTTTTTTTATATACTATAGATTTTTGATGTAGCTGTTTTAGTTTTCAAAATTTTGTCTACTTTGTTCAATTTTACATTTCATTGAACACAGACATGCTCAATTTTATATTAAAGACACTTAACATACATACATGAAGAGACCCTGAATTCTATTAGCCCAAGGGCTTCTTAAGGCCTAAATCCAGCCTTAGCTGTATGACTTAATAAAAAAAATGTTAAAAACTATATTTTTGTTTTTCATGTGATAAGTTTATTAATTTTATAAAAACACTTATATATAGCTTGCATAAGATTTATGAGAAAAATTTTAAACTATGAAAAGTGTTTTCAAAATAAAATGGAGCCATTACAAAAGTTAAGTAAAATCTTTCTTTTTTTTTTTTTCTTTACAATATTTATATTTTGTATTTTTATTAATCTTTTAGATGTTTCATCCTTATGTGATAGACACAAGTACCATCTATAATCTGTCTGGTTTTAAGAATAAGAAAGTTGGCCTAAAAAGATTGACATCTCATTTTCTTGGGTAAGTCATTCATGTTTTTTTTTTTTTTTTTTTTTTTTTTTTCTGCCTTTTTGTTGCTTGAAGTTTTTTTTATTTTCATAATCCAGTTTGTTATGACTACAGCGAATTTAGGGTAAGTGTCTAGGAGTATATCTGGTCCCACAAAGAATAGACAAGTAAAACAAGGGTTTGAAATGCTAAACTAAGTTTATTTACAGGGGAATGAACAGGGGAAGAGGAGACATACAAAGGTAAAATAGACAGAACATGTAAGCAAGAGGGGTGAATGTAATGTATGGGTTAGAATCAACATGAAAACTATTATAAGGTTTTGGAAAGATTTCCTTAAGTTTGGCCAGCAAAAATAGATGCAACAAGACCTGAATAAATGGTTGAATATAGCATATATAAAAAGGATTACCGGAGAGCTCCTTGACGGGGAGATGAAATTAGGCGCGTCTTTCTCTGCCAACTGCCAGATTCATTCTAACCTTAACCTGTAGAGTGCCAGGTCATAAGATCAACAGGTGGCAGTTTGAAACCCTGGTGGTAAAGCTGAAGGGGATTGGGAGAATACAATATGGAGGGCCATACATAATGGTATTCAATATGACCCAGAGAAAAGATGTACTGAAAATTCTATTCCTAGTTCACAGAGCAGACATGAAGTCTGCTCCCAAGGACAAGTTGAAAAAGGGTCCTTAAGCAGTAACAAATTGTACAAAAAAGATGAGGAGAGAAAGTTTTGGTCAGTCTTTTATTTCTGAATATCCACAACCAAAATGATGAGTCTGTGGGTGGGCTATAAAAATCAATTAGCATTAATCAATTAATTGACATCAGTGGGTAGAATGTTCACCAATGGTTCGGGAGAACTGGGTTCAATCCCAGTTTGCGTCATACCAAAGACTTTAAAAATGGTACTTGATACCTCCTTACTTAACACTCAGCAATATAAGGTACGTATCAAGGGTAAAGTGGAGCAATCCAGGGAAAGGAGTAGCGCCTTCCTCTACACCTCGGTGTTGTAGCTATTGAAAAGGGAGCCTTCTTGTCGCCAACTTTACTTACTTTTTACTTCAATATTATGACTAAAAGAAATAAAAACAGTATTTCTATTCTTTTTTTTTTTTTTTGTCCTAATTCTATATTTTTTCAAAAGGCAATTCATCTTTATATATCAAAAATACAATGTTACTTTATATATTTATCAAACCACACAATCTGCTTTCACTAGAGAGTAATGTGAAATTCTACCATTAATCCCATTGTTATTGAAACACAGGACATTTTAGAAATTCAGATATTTTGATTTTATAAACCAACAGTCTCTAAGCACTTGAAAAAAAAAAACTTTGATATTAAAAAATATTACTTGATTTTACATCAAAATTTTAACAAAACTGTTAAAGTGTATATTTACATTTTAATCTTGTGAACCAGTATTTTTTGGAAAGTCAGGGAAAAAATTTTAGATTTTTTCCAAAAATGAATTTGATCTCTGCAAAAACAGAATTAAAGAAAATTGGTGTTTTTGTTTAATAATGGTTAAATAACTGTAACTTAAAGACTTTATTTTTGATATCCCTTAAAATTATTGAAAGCAATATTTCTTCCACAAAGTAAAGTAATTGATCATATATTTATAAGTCAGAAATATCTCCCTTGTCTAAATAACAATTTTACATTAAAGCAGGTAGTAGCATGAGAGAATCCCAGGTCTGCTCATTTTTTAAGGTAAATCATACTTTTTATGGCAATTACAAACAAACTACTGGAAATAGATTTGTAAAAAAATACATAAAAAATTTTTAAAAAGTTTGTTTCACTGATGTTGGATGTAGAAGAATTTTTACAATGAAAAGTTACTATGGTATAGCTGAACTTTGAGAATGGCTTTCGACAAAAGTAACTGGCCAGTACATAAATGGCATTCTTTATTGTGTTTTTCTGCCAAATTTGACTTGATTCATGTTACTGTAAGTTTTTGTAAATAAGTGAAATATACTAACACCACCTTGTGTGAGTAAATTATATACAAAAAGCAATGCATATATAAACAACCTCGATGAACTTTCCTTTCGTTTGATGTTTGATAGGATTTTATGTATTTATAGTGATTTTATTAGCATTTTTCAGATGGAATCCACTGAAAATATAAACATCTACAGGAATTTAGGATGGTGTGAATATTGTTACTATAAGAAGCTCAAATGATGAGTTATGGTCTTTTTAATAATTCCATAACATTCACCAGCAAATTTTATTGCTTTATCTTGAATAATTTTTACTTTAATTGGGATTTGTCAATGAAAACACAATACTTTGTCTGAAAATGTTCAGGAAAATGGGCCGTTTTTGTCCAACTTTTAATGCTTATATTTAAAAAAGTTATGGATAGATTTTGATGATTTAAAAACCCGAAATTCTATATCAATCTATATTTTATAAATATCTTATTTTAACTTCTTTTGTGGGCATTGTAACTTCATTTCTAAAATTTCAAGGAAAACAAAATTAAGTGCATGGACTATGATTAATTAACATCCCCATTAAAATTTACATTCATTTTATGTAAACTTATCTAGAAAATAGAATAAGTGTAATACTTTTTTTTCACAAGTAATAACTTGGTAGACTACATTACTCTTTTTGCAAGGCCACCTGTTGGCCGTGGGTAGTAACCCATAATGGTTGAGGATGGGATCTTGGTGGCTGGGCTGTCCGTGACCTGTCAACCAAAGTGTTCTGACTTGCAACACTCTCTTTGGCCTTTCCTGGCCTAGATGAGCAGTCAGAGAGGCTTGATCTGATCAATTGGCTGCTCATGTTAGGTGTCCTTAAAATTTTTGCCAAAATCTGAATCAGAAGTTGATGGCTTTAGGTTAATCATGCTGAGGAAAGACCCATACTCTATTCTGTCTCTGGGTAAGTTGTTATCTTAGGAATGAAAACTTCTTAGGAACACAATGTAACTATAATCTGTATGAATATGCTGACTATGTAGCCATGATATCCTTAAGCAAATGGGTTTCCCCCAGGCATATCCTCAAGTGGGGATCTGTAGCAGGTGTGGAGTACAGTCAATGAAATTCAAAATATATTTTTTTGGCTTTTGAAAAAAATAAAGTAGCAAAAAGACCCCACTATGAATCTAATTCAGACCACAAAGAAACATACCCAAAATTCATTATATTGGGATCTAAAGAGGGGCTTCCTTTTTACAAAACTATCACCATTTATCATAGAAAAAAACTCTTTCATTAATAATTACCCCAAAATCAATTAAAAAAAAAAATTAAAAATTGAACCATCCTCAAAGAGGTGGCAACAAAAGAACAGGCTGAAATTTTGCTTAAATTGAAAAATTTACATAATATTGACATAAACATTTACCCCTATGAGAGACTAAACACCTCCAGAGGTGTGGTACAGAAGCCATACCCCAACAACAGCTAACTACACACACCTTCATTCTTGTAGTTATATTACCAGCATAATTTTATTTAATAAACCATCAAGGTGGATATGCCATTAAACAAAGAAACCAAACCAACCTTCATTTTTGTTTGCACACATACCTTAATTTTTGTCTTCACTTTAAAAAGTTTGTTTGTGATATTGTAATTATTATCTTGGGACTTTTTGTTAATTGGAACATCATGTTCAATAGAACCTTACACTAGTAAATGGGAAATGATGCCTTCAAGTTATAAAGACTCTTTTAGAAAAATGTATTTTAAAATTTGAAGTCTTTTGCTAATTTTGTCTTGCATTAAAAAAAAATTGAATTCTTTATAGTTTCAGAATTATCTGTATATTACTAAAATTTCTACACGCGTACTGTAATACGGAAAGAAAAAAAACATCATCATAATGAGCTTTTTTATTAGACAATTGAATTTTTGTGGGATTTTTAAATTGTCCAAATTCTTGATATAGCAGAGATAACTGAAATTCTAATTAGAATAGATCACTCCTCCCTAAATAGAAGTTTCAATATCATCATGAACTATCTTTACCAAATTTATAGACATTTTAATTCTTATTCAAAATTCAGTGAGGCTCAGAATACACTGACTGTATTCCCTTCAAAAAGAGGCATCCTTAACTGTATCTGATTGTGAAGTTTCATTTCTGAAAGTCTGGTGTTTGTGGAGTACTCCCAGGTCCACTCTGACCCAGAGTTGTAGTACCTGTTAGGCTCCTATCTATGGGTCAAACAGATCTGTTTGAAGATTATTAGTATTAGATAAGAAAGGTTGAAACTATATAACTGTACAAACAGATGATTACTCTTAGATAGTTACTAGAATCCATTTAATTGTGTATAGATATGTACAAGTCTGTAGAAATTATTTATATTAGATCAGAATACTTGATATCATATAACTGTGCGCAAAAAAATGTATATATAAGCAAACAATTAACATTATTTCATAACCTGTATGTATAAAATAATCCCAGAGGGGTTGATATTTAGTTTTAAAAAATCTTGCACAGAACATATTAATGCAATATGCAGATCAAATTCTATTAAGTAATTATCTGATCCTTCCCAAACATGCCTTTTTCAATTTCTTTGAGAATGAGTTTTTAATAAATGATACAAAGTAGGTTTTATCTTTTATTTACTAATGAATTTTATATTTTTCAGGAAGGAAATCCAGTGTGGCAATCAGGGTCACAGCTCTGTAGAAGATGCCTCTGCATCGATACAGCTTGTCTTACTAAAACTTAAACACAGTATGTATCCTCTTGTTTTGCTAACATTTTCATTTTGAATTAGATGTGCAGTATTAAGAAAATGCATTTCTAAATATGATTGTCCTCAATACAGTCACAGCCCAGTCAATTGGGTCTGTAGAATTCACCAACTGCATCTCTTCAGTGGAGTAAGCCCCCTCTCCCACCTCCTATGAATGTCCTGATATGACACTAAACCATCTAATGGTGAGGTTCCAATCCTGGAGCTTTGGAAAATGTGGTGTGACGTTGCATAAATAATCATCCCAGGACGAGAATCCATTTTATGCGCATGTGATGTCGAGGGCAGTCTGGCAGTTGATACTCCGCAAAATAAGTCCCAGTCAAGACTCCTATTTTAGGCATATGGTAAACCGGTAAATAATGTGGCGGTTAATTTGGGGCTAGACTGATCTCAGATGCTGGTAAGGGGGTACCAATTCACTTTCACATACACCACAAAGTCTTTTGTCTTCCTACCCCCTCAGATAGCAGAAGAACGAGCTTCTGGGTTAGAAAATATTGACTGTAGTCAAATTTCCAAAATTCCCTTGTAATGTTTTAGGGTAGCAATAAGACGTTTAGCAAGAATTAATGAAAGCAATACGAGGCTGAAACAGATACATGCAAAAGAAGACAAATCGATAGAGGAAATAACACAACCAAAAGATTTCAATACAAGGGTGCATTTAAAATACAACAGACTTTTAATAGGCGACGACCAGACAAATAATGATGAGATTTCAGAAAAAGTTTTTTTCCTTTCTCTTTTCTTTTTACAATATAACAAAATGTTAAGTCAACAGGAAAGCATCAAACGGAAATGTCTCTGAACAGTTCTTTCCTCTTCTTTCTCTTTTTTCCTTTCTTTTTTCTCTTACTTGAGAAAAGTGTCTAAGTCACCGGACTGAAGCATGTAACAAAGTTCATTCACTAATTTAACTATTGATGAGACAGAATCTTTTCAGTTTCTCTCTTTCTTTTTTGAATAAATATAACTTTCCAATATTTAGGAATTGTAGAAGGAAAACAGTTTAAGTTGTACTTATCTTTGACGAGTTTCAATGTTCAAATTCCTTTCTCTCGGAGTCGGCAGAGATCAGCGTGTTTCTCTCGCTGACTTCTGTCCAAAAACTGAAGATTCTTCTTCAAATTTCTCTAACGGGTAATGGCATTTTGGCACGAGGTACCTGTGAACCAATCATTCGACTTTTCCTCCTTCCACCACCAAGTCGGGTCACGCCAACTTGATTGACCTAGACTCCCTTCGTTCAACAGACTACAGGTCACAGAGTGCAGGTAGCTTGACCTTCTTTCCTCTACCATTTTAATGGTCAGTCTTAGTGCCTATTGATTTAAATAAAAGGAGGGTAAGGGAATTTACCTCCCCTTCCCTCTCTGTAGCATACCACATCACAGTGGAATACCCCTTCATTGCCATTACTCCCATGTCCATTCTGACCTCGAGTGGTAGTGCCTGTGAGTCTTATTTATGGATCAAATCAAACTATTTAATAATTTACTATATTTTAAGCCATATAACTTTATGCAAACAAATAATTAACATTAAATAGAATAATTTGTGTTAAATAGCAATACTTGAAACCATTGAACTGTGTGCAAACAAATGAGCTCTGGCTCATTTAAAAATATTGTTACCTACAAACTATTTGGTTACAAATCACATATATATGTATGAACAAGAATTGGCATTAAATAACCCAAAAGGTTTGATATATACCATAAAGCACAACCAAACCAAAACAGTCACATATCTTCTTCTCCCCTATTATCTGTATGTTCAACTTGGATTTAAATCTTCATGATTTTAATGTCCAGTTTTGTTTTTTTTTGTTTACCGGACATTGGCATAATGGTTAGAGTATTTGTCAATAGCCTGGGAGACCTGGGTTCAATCCCAGGTTGAGTCATACTAAAGACTCAAAATATGGTACTTGGTGCCTCCTTGCTTAAATCTCAGCATTATAAGGTACACATCAAGGGTAAAGTGGAGCAATCCAGGGAAAGGAGTAGCACCCTCCCCTACACCTTGGTGTAGTAGCTATCGAAAAGCGAGCCTTCGGGTCACCCTCGACTATGGTCGCCAACTTTACTTACTTTTTTGGTTTAGTTTAAGTGTAAAAACCTAGGAATAAATGATACACAATTTTTTGAACTCAAAATACAGTGTCTACATTTTCCTTTTTATTTATTTATTTTTTTTTTAAGAGTATGGATGTAACTTGTAAGACACATTTAGGTCAGTCAGCCGCACAATTACCACGACTAGTTAATTTGGTGTCATTTGTGTGCGATATGAACTGGCAGCTCAGTTGTAGAGTTTCGCCACTGCAATCTGTGGTCACTGGTTCGATCTCCAGTAAGGTCAATAAGGTCGAAACAGCTGTCCAGTGTTTCTGTATGTCGTGCGTAGGTGTTTGCTGGATTTTCTGGTCATGGTAATCCAATTTACGACATACAGGGTGTTTAAAAAATTATGCAACTTTATTTTTGAGAACTTTTAGATAAAATAGTTTAAACTTTTCTGTAGCAGTTGTAGGCAGCTCAATCTGTGAAGATTGCTTTGTAAGAGATTTTCTGGTTGAGTGAGTTAAATACTTGAATATTCTAACAGTTGACAAAGATGTCCTGCCTGAGGAAGAGTTTTATTCCTAAGCCACAATATTGACAAATTTTAGGAAGTGTATTTTGGAAAATTTCTTATTAAATATCTTTTTCATACATTTATAACCTGAGCAAACAACATGGCTAACACAACACTAAGCAATGGATGTCTAAATGAGGTTAGAGCATAACTTGGTAATTTCACCTGCTAAATTCTAGTCTTTGAGTATAGAGCTGTAACATGATTAATATTGCAGCATAAAACTTTTAGATAAACGCATCATTAAATTCTACTAATGAAATACATGACTCGTATATATATTTATATTGATAATATAGTTTGCTATATTTATAAATAAAGAATGCTCAATATCATTGATTGATCATCTGGTCTGATGAACACATAAGCGAGAAACTGACTGTTACCAAGCACCGTTGTCTATGTCTACACTATTCTAATATATCTATATATCTACTCACACACACACTATATTTCAAGTATAAAATAAGATAATAGAATAGGATAAAATCTCATGAGTTCCACATTGTCAATCCTCATGTGAGCTGGTATTCAGCATATCCCACCTGAGGATCAACAACGTAACTCTGAGTTTTGAGTTTTTATCCTGTTTTATTATTATCTTATACCGGCTCATTGGCCTAGTGGTTAGAGTGTTTGCCAATGGTCCGGGAGACCTGGGTTCAGTCCCAGGTCGCGTCATACCAAAGACTTTAAAAATGGTACTTGATACCTCCTTGCTTAGCACTCAGCAATATAAGGTATGTATCAAGGGTAAAGTGGAGCAATCCAGGGAAAGGAGTAGTGCCCTCTTCTACACCTCGGTGTAGTAGCTATTGAAAAGAGAGCCTTCTGGTCGCCCTCGACTACAGTTGCCAACTTACTTACTTATTATATCATATTTTATACTTTAAAAATGTTTTGATATCATAATTGTGTGTGTGTGTATAATATATGTAGGTATACCTTGGGTTATGTTATTTCGAGTTAAGTCATTCTCGATTATACGTTGTCAAAAAAACATGGAAAAATAAAATTATTTGACTTGTCCACCACAAATATTGAAGTTGTAATATCACTAGAAAAGCGTTAAAAGTACAAAAAAATCATGTTACTGTATAATAAATAAGAATAAAAGTATATAAAATCATGACAATCCACAGACATCTACATCCATGGTGTAAATAAACAAATTGAATGTGAATATTTGTAAATTTAACATAAATTAGTTTTTCTATTATCACAAAATAATTTTAATAACTGAATTTGTTATTTAACCTTACCAAATCAGTTTATTTCATAATGGATTAGAGCAAACTGCATTCATGAATAAAGAGTTTGCAATGTACTGTAAACATCTGCATTTACAAGTATGTGCATTCATGTATTCATGAATTTAGATTACTTTTTCTGTATTATATTAAAAACTAAAATTTATTTGTAAGCTTAAATAGATTCTTATTAACCATATATTATCAAAAATACATTTATGAATGAAATACAGAACTGGAAATGGTTATTTGTAGTTTAGCCTAGTGACAAGTAAATTTGGAGGCAAGTAAATTCAACTTAGGTTACTTCTTCTGGAATGAATTACCAACATAAGGTGAGGTATATCTGTATAGCTGCTGAGGTATGTGAAATGGTCTACTAATTTCATAGGCGTGTTATTTAATGTGGACATGGCATCAACTTGTTTAAAAAAACATTGCGATAGTAAACTATCATATTCAACTGCCGTTCTTCCTTTGTATCAGACCGCATTTTGCTTGTGTATAACCTCGTAGGCAAAATGGTGCAATTAAAGAGATTGGCATGTAGGGTCTTGTCCAGTTTTGCTTTACGCACACCTTTTATTGTGGTCTTCTTCTCCACATCCATACCTTAGCACATATTCACTGGGCATCCTAATTAGATGTCCTCTTTCACCTCCTCGATTTTTATATTTTCTATATCAAAGAGAAACAAGAAAATGCACAGTAACAAATTTTGTGATAATTTTTAAGTACAATATAATTTCAAGTTGACTTGAATAATAAAATCCTAACTTTTTAACTGATGCGTATAAATAGAAAATAAGTTTTTTTTGGTAAATTATATAATCTGTTTTTTAATCTTCTGTATCAAAAATGAATTGAAATATTGTTCCTTATTTTTTTATGCAAATCTTTGAATTATGTTTTGTTTTTTTTTCTACTATTTCTTTTGATTAGGTTTAGATTTTGGTGATTTAGCTCTGTACAGTGGTCCAATTATGGAATATGATTGGAAGATTCCTATAGAAACAAACAGTGAATCATATGCAATCCATGGCAACAAAAAATATTTCTTTAATGCTGGAGAGAAGTCAATCTATAGAAGTTTCTTTGAAATATTAACTGAAAATGAAAAGAAAAGTAAGTTGGGTTTTTGTTTTTGCAAGTTTTTAATCCTAAAAAATGCTACTAAACTTGTCCATTGTAACTTGAAGTATTTGGTGGTGATGTAGATTTTTTGTTTTTATTTATTAAAATAATAAATTGAACTTTTTTTTTTTTTTTAAATATAAACTAAATGATATTTGTAATTTTGTTAAAAAAAAAAAAAGTGAAATCTTTTTCAAAACTCTGAGAAAAGATTGGTTTAAATGATATAATTGAAACATAAGGACTCAATATCTAAATATATGAACCAAGGGCAATCAATATGGTAATCTGTGGTTTTTGGTTGTCAATCATGAACTTTTGTAAGAGAAAGTTATACATTCTTTTGGTACAAGCTGCAAACAGCCTGGTGTAGTGTTGCAGGATCGAAGAAGAAAATTAGCAAAGACAACAGCAAGTTCACACCAGGGAAAAGTCAGACACTTGGTCACAGAATAAATACCACTTGCTCTATTATTGCAGTTTTAACTTCCCTTTGGACCAGTCTCAAAAATAGGGAGACATGAAGTAGAATTTTGAATCCATGAAGGAAAGCTACAATTGTCCCATTAATTGTAACCCACCTCTAATAGGAAGTGGGTTTGCTAATCCTAAAATTTAAGTCCTCTGCCAGTTACTAAACTGACTGACTGAACTTTTTCAAAATTCCCCAACTCTTGTGTGTTTTTCTCATCTACTGTGAGAATTCCTGTGATTAACCTTTTCTTGTTTGTTACTCAACTGGGTACCAGGTTCATTCTTGATTGGAAGCAGCCATTACATTACTTTCATATTTCTTCTACTCTTATGTCCCCTCTCTCAGCAAAAACTAAGGAACTGAATAGAATATAGATGTGAATAAGTGATTTCGCTAATTGACTTTATTATCAGCTCTGTACACTGTACATATTTTTAAAAGTATGATTTGTTTATTAGAAAACTTTAAAATGTAATTTTTTTAATAATTTATTTTTGTATTAAACACATTTTTATTTCTGATTGACTTTACTAGTGAAAAGATCTGACAATCTTTATAGTTTTTGCCCAATTTCTGATTGGCTTTCCTGGGAAAAGATGTGGCAATCTTTTTTGTGACTTTTGCTCAGTTTCGCCTGCTAAACAGCTTCACACCATGTTCTGTAGATTCTTTTAAGACAAGATTAGTTGGCTGTAGGTTTTAGCCAAAACTGTACAAGTCATAGCTCAGCTCAAGAAAGAAGGGGTAAAAAAATAGTAAATACGATGTAAACAACTGGGGTCGAATTTGGTTACAGCAACCAGTTAATGCAACCCATGGATAACGGGCTATTGCCAAGATTGTGTTCCACCTGGTTTGACTACATCTGTGTTCTTCATGACCTTCCACTTGTCTGCTCACATTGTATTTTGTTCACTGAATTCAAGAAGGTTACTTGATGAAGTTACTGAAGTAGTGAACAGGATGATGGCTAGCGGTTACATGAAAATAATTCTCCAACACAAAAAAAACAAAAAACGCACGAGTTAAAAATGTAACAACTTTTTTTTGTTCATATCATTTGTTGGTTTTAACTCTTCCCAAACGGTTCTAGTTGAGTCACAATGAAATATGCAATACAGTTGTAAATAGTCTTGCAGTAAGTCAAGTCTTTAGTATTCAAAGCCTGGCACAAGGTCTTATTTCTGTGGCTGTGGTTGATTCTCTCTGGAGTCTCTCTTCTTACTCTAACTCTCTCTGACAGTCACAGTCTAATAATACACCAGGTTTTTGTATTTGGGGTCTGGCACAAGGTCTCAGTTCAGGAGCAGATGTAGACAATCTCTCTTTGTAATCTCTTTTCTTACTGTAAGTCTCTTTGGACTTTGTCTGACCTGGCAAAACTTTCAGCTTATATTAAATCCAGTGCCCAACTGGCATAGGAGTTGACTGGGTATGTTATTTTCTTATCCTTAATGTTAATTTCTCATTATCCAGTTTTTTTTAAACAGCTTTTCCAAACTTGGGGAACTGCCCGACCCCTTTTTGGTGGTCTGGAGGCTGGATCCACCTTCTCAACTCCAACCTACTTTAATTTGTATCTCTCATCCTAACCTGGTATCAGTAGGGTCTTAGAGGTCCCTTGTTCCTCCTATTCTTTCTGTATTCAACTTGTCCCTCATCTCTGGGTAGACATGCCTGTCTTTTTGTGATGAATCTGATTTTCAAAATGTGTAGGTGAAGAAAAGTTTCCAAATTTATCAGACAACCAAATTTTTCCTATCAAACTGACCACTTAACATTCTTAATGCAAACAATTCTCCTTTTCTGATACTTTCATAAATAAATCAGACATTTTTTTTATTTTGTCTCTAAATTTTAGTTGTCTAAATAATATTAGGCAATTAAGATTCTCTAATCAGACATTCCTGGTCATCCCTCCACTGCAAGACAAATCATACCCTTCTGATAATCTTAGAAATAATCCAGACATTTTTTTTCGGCTGAACTGACTGCTTGTCCAAGTCATTTTGTTTTTTAGGTTTCCAATGTTTTTTGGTGGATCCAAATAATATTTAAACAATTAAGATTCTCTTAAGAGTAGAACTCTTAGCTTTTTCATTAAGTTTACTTACTTTTAATTGATTACCACTACTCCCCACTTCCAGTGTTCTGCAAAAAATGAATTCCGAGAATACTCTTGCCTTTTCTTTATTTACTCTTCAGGTTTATTCTGGTGAGAGAAGGCATGTCATACTTGGCAATATGGACTTGGTTGCTGATTTCTCACTTGTAATGTGGAAAACAGACAAATACTTTGTCCGTTGTTTACTTTATTCTTTGTCTAAAAAGCCAACTCTTAACTCTGTTGTCTATTGTTCTTCCTGAGACCAACCACAATGGACCCTGATTGAGAGAAGGCCTGCTTGATTTTGACATGATGTCACAAAGGTAGTTCATGAGTTTAGTGAGACAGGTAGTAATCATAATGTAATGTTGATTATGAAACTAAACTAAAAAAAGGTTTTAGAAATTTTTAAAAAAATTACATTTAAAAAAAAAAAAGAAAGAGGCTTGGATTTTATACTGAACTTTATTTAATATTCATTTCTAAAAAAATCATTAATAAAAAAAATTTGTTTTTGCTGAATGTTGCATTAAAGTAGATAGAGTAAACATCTTATGTTTCATTAAATTTAAAAAAATTATTATCAACATTGTTTAAAGTTGCATGTTTTTATTTTAATTTGAATAATTTTTCTGTAAAGTTACAATAGGGAAAAGTGGCGAGAGAGGGTCAGGGATATCCGTGCTACCAGCACGACATGATGATGATGATTAAGTAAATACTCAAATATAGTAACAACTGAATTATCAACTTGGGAATAAACAAACATTTATCAAATAAACAAATTACAAGTAAATGATCAATATAAGAATGAATATAAATAAGAAACAAATTCAAATACAAACCATAGTAGATTTAAAAAATCAAATAATTTTTATAGAAACATGTTACAGGTATAGAATTTAGCTAAATGTTTAAAGTTTTCTTTATTTGCTTAACTTGTTACGAGTAATATTATCATTTTCCCTAGAGCAAAAATTATTTAAGAGAGCATTTGTAGAGATCCAGATGAACATTCTTTCTATATTTTCTTTGTGATCCTCATCACAAGTGTCAACATTCAATGTTATGTATATGGCTAATTTCCTTTGATTTACTTTTACTTTTCTTTTATCAGTTTATCAATTACAACATAATTATATAGAACAAAATTTGTAGTTGTATCATTAGGATACCATAGAGAACCTCTATTAATCCCCTGAAAATAACTGTTTATTTCAATTATTTCTTTCATATCTTTTTCAGATATTAAATTTTTGGAACTATTGCATTTAATTTTCTTAAAAACTACATAATAGCAATAACCTACTTAGTATAGTAAAAACAGGAAAAATTCTGCATTTAACATCATCCTCAATTTATACACATCTAACTTTTGCTCCTCTGTTACTTCACTCCAGTTTGGTTCTTGTAAATTCTTCAAATCAATTTTAATGTATTGTTGATTAAGTAGTAAGCTCAATATTAAAACAGATAGCACTCTGATTTTTTTCTACACTCAAACACTTGTATTGTGATATTATACTGATCCCCACTAAGTCACTGGTACTGACCAAACCTTTCCTCAAGGTGATCAGTTTGAAGTTTGCCAGGTAATATGTGAGGCATTTTCAATTCTTCTATGCAATACTTGGTCAGTTCTAGAAATGTATAGGTTGTATGATGAAAATTAGTGAAGGTTTCCTTTCTTGTACATTTTTTTTTATTTTTTAAGAAGAGGAATTTCTTTCAGAAATGCTATTCCAAGATTCTAACTAGTCACAAAATACTGAGAAATGTACAATTTTCTTCATTTACTCTAAGTGGATTACATTATTTATTTCAAAGCTGACAACGTTTATATGGTGTTTTTACAGTCAGTATTGTCCACCAACTATAAAATATGTTTATACATTCTGCAACTTCTGCAAAATTTGGTAATCATTTGTTTTTCCAAGGTCAATAATCTCTGAATAGTGTACTCATTAAAAATTTGCAGTACTAGGAGAAAGTGCCTTTGAGGTTAATTTATATCAGTAGTCAAAAACTGACTGGGATTCCATAGCATGAAGTTTCTGTAAGGTACAAAATGGATCACTTTGGATACTATCTAATTCAGGATTTTTATTATGACAAAATTTTTGGAACAGTGTGCATTTACTTGCATCTTTTTTACCAAGCCAATTGTTTCTAATGCATTTCAATATATGGACTGAATCAAATAGGAAGAAAAGAGGTCTTGACTTCATAATTGGGTGCAGATATACTATCGAAAGCTTTAGTGGACTACAAAAGAAAGATATAACTTTTTTAGTTATAGTATCATTATCAGTAATGATTGATAATACTTGAAAGCCTATCGCTTCTAAGGGGGGTGTCCTCGTGGCGTAATGGTTAAAGCGATGGACTGCGGAATCGTAGTAAGCGAGTTTGAAAAAAAAATTATTCTTTTTCTATCTTATCATCTATTAAAATTTGCCACCCTTCGAGAGGGGGGGGGGGTCTTTGTGGTGTAATGTTTAAAGCACTGGATTGCAGGATTGTAGTTGGTGAGTTTGAACTCCAGTCATGCTATTATGTTCACTTTTGTACAAATACCCTTGGGAAAGGTATGAACCCCATTATCCTCCCATCTATGGGGTTAAGTAGCACCACTACTGTTCTTCTAGAAGGATGGATTTGGCATTAAATAACCCAAGAAGGTTGAAATGCCATTAAAATAACCAAATCAAACTCTTCCTAACTTGTTTAGCTACCCTTTTAATACTACTACTACTACTACTACACACACACACACATATCTATTTATCTACATACATATTTGCTACTTATGTTCTCATATTTCTGTACAGATACACCCACTCCTTTGAGGCATATATGCATACCTATAGGGTTGTAAATATTCTTTTAAGGTGGCAATTGTGACATAATGTTTATTGTTGTAGGAAATGTTGTATGAATGCTGCCAAATTGTCTCATGTCAAAAAGAAACAGGTTTATTAAATTCTTTTTTGAAATTAATTCAGTTTTGTTTTTTAAGATATTTGAATAATTTTTTATAAATTTTTATCAACAAATTATAAATCAAATAACTTTATAAAAATACTAAAAAATACTATTTCTGTCTCATAATAGTTGTTGCATTTACTTATAAATTTTATACACTAATGTACCAGGTATTGTGGGACGTAGGTAGTAATAGAAAATCAATGTAAGGCTTTTCTTGGCATTTCAAGAAAAAATATTCTCATTGCATTAAGGCTTCTAATGTTGGCTGATCTAGTAAAACCACTTTCAATTTATGTATGAAGAATTGTCAATTTGTTGGAACCTGTTTTACAAAATACGAGGTGCATACGATAAGTTTCCAGACTTTTTTGTATGGGTACTTTTATTGATAGTTCACACATGAAACTCTAGTCCTCTTCAAAGTAATCTCCTCTGGCTGCAATGCACTTGTTGTACCGTTCCAACAACTTTTGGAAGGCCCCATGGAAATCCTCTTGTGTGAGCATGTCAATGACCTTCGTCACAGCCTCTTTCATCTCCTCAATTGTCTCATGACGACAGTCTCTGAGCTTAGGGAATAACCAAAAGTCACAGAGAGCAAGGTCTGGGCTATAGGGAGGGTGAGAAACTATCTTGATGCCCATCTTGGTCAAATAGTCTGTGACAAGGATGGAGTTGTGGACTGGTGCATTGTCCTGGTCGAAATGCCACTGACCCGATTTGAGGAGTGCTGGCCTCTTCCCTAGGAATCTCTTCCTGAACTCCCTTAAAACTTCAACATAGTAACCCTAACCCTAACCCTTTGGCCAATCAACTCTGGTGTATTGACTTCCTTACTCCTCCCACACCTCTCATCATCCCTCACAGACTCCCTGCCTTCCTTGAATCTCTTATGCCACTCAAAAACTCATGCTCGATTCATGCAAGATGGTCAAAAAGCAATCTGAAGCATTCCATATGTTTTTGTGGCATTTTTTCCAAGTTTAAAACAGAATTTTATTGCAGATCGTTCTTCTAAAGTGTCAGATTGCATTTTTGAAATTCACCAGCTGTGACAATCAGGCTTTAGTAGGGTGTATTCCAATTGCTGCTGTAGCTGTTCATTTGAACCTGAAATTATGAAAATAGATCAGTCATCTCATAACATACTTAATTGTCAAGAGTCTACAACAATTTCAAATGCCCATACAAAAAAAGTCTGGAAACTTATCGTATGCACCTTGTATTAACATGGACAGCTTTTTATACTTTTCAAATAAAATTGTAAAATGACTTTTTCCTTAAGAATCATGTCAGATCATTGATGTTCTGATTTACTTAGATAAGAATGAATTAATAGATTGTCAAACATTTTCTTAAATGCATGACTTTTATTTCCATATTCACCCAAATATTTTTCCCCAAACATTTTCGAAGTTTTAATGACTTCTATGATAATTATGCTTATTTAAATTGAAACATTAGCCAAAAAAATTCATGTTCATTCTGTCATTATGTTATGAACATTGTGTTGAATTTTTATTTATTTATTTATTTTTTTAAATGAAACAATTTTTCAAATTTTTTTCTTCAGGCCTCATGATTGATCGAGAAGCTGTGACTAGTTTTTATAAAAATGAGCCAATGATTTTGGAAAGTGAAAAGACTGATGGGGAAGTGATTGCCACTGCAAAAGAGAATCTCTACAACAATGATTTCACCTGGTTACAGCTGAATGCATTTCATGAAATATTACACACTTCACCAGACAGACACAGCATTGAGGTAAAACTCAAATCTCAATTTTATTCATTTTAATCTTGAGTGAGGGGGGATAATATATATATATATATATATATAATACAATGTGACTTATGGTCTCACTACACAATTATGAGAAATTTTGTTTTTTTTAACTTGTTACTGTAACAATAAAAAAATTTATGATGATTTAATTTCATTTGAAGCTCAGATTTTTGTCACTTTTTTTGCTAGTTATTCAAGAATATTTTGGAATACTTATATAATATCAATGCTTCTCAGATTGATAGGCTTGAAAAATGTCATTATTTGAAAAACCACTTCATATTTCTTGAATGTCATTTGATCAATTGTCAAACTTTAAAAATGAATATATAGGAGTCTAAAAATAAGTACACCTTTAATACTTATATATACAAAAAGGTACCAACATGAAAATCACTAGGTCTTCAGAGGATGAATTTGGATTATTTGCTAATGCTAAATGTTTCCGTGTTTAGACCTTCATGAGAACAAGTTATTAAATGAAATAAAAAAAGATGAAAGTTTTAAAACATTCAATTTTGTGTGATGTAATTAGCATTCCAAAATTTATTTTAAAAAAATCCATATAACATCAGTCTATTTATCTATTTATGTTAGTTTGTATATATCAATTTATCATAAACATTCCATAACATGTCTATCCATCTTTATCTAATCTTTGTCTGTTTATTTAAATAATATAAACAAACTCAAATGTCTTGATGAAAGTCTAAAAACTCAAAAATATTTAATGCTGTTAAATAATTCAATAAACAAAATCATCCTTTGCACATTTTCATCCTGTTAGATTTATTTCCAGTTTCTCTCTCTCTCTCTCTCTATATATTTTCTTTAAAGAAAAAAACCAAAGACCGGTTATTTTAGGATTATAAATTTATTTCCATCCTGTTTTGCGTTTCTGATGTAAACCAAAAAAACGAAGAAAAATATAACGGGACTTCTTCAGATCTTATGGATAAAATAACCAGTCTTTGGTTTTTTCTTTAAAGAAAGTATTGCTCTGTAAAATTAATTACATTGAGCTCTCTACCAGGAAAATTTAAATGTTCAGCTCTTGAATGATTTTCTTGTCCTGAAGGAATTACTCCCAACTCTGGTTTAACTGGACCGAACAATACCTATATATATATATATATATATATATATATATATATATATATATGTGTGTATATATATATATATATATATATATATATATATATATATCATGCTATTTTTAAAAAATTTTTTTAATGAAATTATGTGTATTTATTACATCAGCAGTTTTCGATTTTATTTATTTTTTTTTTTTTCAATTTCAAGACTGCTTTCTTCCTGCTAAATCATTCCGTGCCTGTTTGTAAATTCTAGTTATTTAATGTGAAGTAGACAAAAGGAAGGAAATGTTACCAATGTTTGTTTTTCAATGGCCAAACCTGTTTGCATTCGAGGGTTGAATCCCCGAACAACCTTTTCATATTGTCTCTCTCTCTCTCTCTCTCTCAAGCAGAGGAGCATTAATGCTATCTACCCACATGTACTATCCTACTGTGAGAATCTTTCCTCTTTCACGGGCTAATAGACTTTGTTCTATTTTTTTACACTGGCTTGAAGAACCTGGGGTCCTTCGTGTCTCAGTAATTCTTTTGTCTTCCACCCGGAGTAAAATGGCTATGGTTCGTCTGCCCGCTACGGACCCTGCTCAAAAACTAATTTTCTTACTATTTACTTCCGCTGAGGGGAGGGAGTCCCCACTTCCGTTTTGGGGTCCCGGCCAATCATTTGGCTTCTCTCTTCTTCCTCTTGGTGTCCGGCGACCTGGGTAAGGTCACCAAGTACCAACATCTGTTTATCCCCTTTGTGACCTACATTCTTCCTTCACAGTCACTTTTTTGACGGCTTGATACTGTCAATTCAAATACGTGGAGTAGTAATTTTATCTCCCTCCTCCCAGTGGGATATCGCGTGACACTACTCAGAGTCTAAAATCATTTATTTTGTGCATGTTTTCATCTCTAAATATTGTTTTATTATAAGAAATATATTAAAGTAAATGTCTGAAATTATTTTTCCTGGCCTGTGCCAGGTTTTTATGCTATTGATATTATAATTCTGTATTTTCACCCCTTTTTTTTCCTCCCCCTGAGTGGTTAACATGTTGAACTGTGACATCATAGTAAACTCAAGTCACATTATGTTCACTTTTAGACCAATACTCATAAAAATAAAGTATGAACCCTCATATCCTCTCTTGGCAATGGGTAAACTAGTATCACTACTGTTTTACAAGAATGGATTTGGTATGAAATAACCCACAAAGGTTGATATACCATTAAATAAAGAAACCAAATCATCATTTTTCTATTTATCTTTCAGCAGATCAATCCAAATAATTTTTGGTTTGTTTAATGGCAAATCAAACTTCATGGATTATTTAATGCCAAAGTTCTATCTTTATAGAACAGCAGTGGTGCTAGTTAACCCATAGCTAGGGGTGGGGGAATAAGGGTATTAGTTTGAAAGGGAACATAATTACACGACTGAAGCTCAAATTTGTCCATTTCACAGGGACTCCCCGACCTCAAATAATTGTGATATCCAGATAATTAATAGCCTTAATCAAACAAATAAGATTAAAACTAATTTTGGGGGTAAAGGGCATATCCATAAAACTTAGAAAATTGTTGGTTGAAAACCTGAACTTTTTCTTTCTCTTATATACATTTTCCAATAGAAAATTTACTAAAATGAAATCTTATAACCCACAAATAGGTATATGATGTAAACTATATATATATATATATATATATATATATATATTTTTTTTTTTTTTTAAATGAAGTGTAATGTGTATCTTTTCTTCATGGAACTCTAATTAAATATATTACACAAGTTAAAATAACCATCTATATATTTATGGCTGTATTTTCTTCTTGAGTAAATTTTAAAAACTCTCAGAAATAAGGTTTTTAGTTGTATATTTTATCTGTTATATTCTTATCTTAAATAATGATGGAATTTCCATTGGTATGGAAGACAGAAGAGACTATAAGTAAGTAATGTTGGCAACCAGAAGGCTCCCTTTTCAATAGCTACTACACTGAAGTGTAGGGGAGGGTGCTACTCCTTTCCCTGGATTGCTCCACTTTACCCTTGATATGTACCTTATATTGCTGAATGTTAAGCAAGGAGGTATCAAGTACCATTTTTAAAGTCTTTGGTATGATGCGACCTGGGATTGAACACGGGTTTACCAGACCATTGGTGAACACTCTACCCACTAAGCCAATGAGAAGTGACTTTACAATCTTGTAATTTTATTGGCCCTCTACTTATAACATGCTTGTAAAAAATACACTAGAAATGATAAGCATGACATTGTTTAATATAATTTGATAATGTATTAGAAAACTATGTGATTTGGGAATCGGAGTATTTGCTTAGGAAGTATTCTTTCTTGCATATTATGAAAAGTTCTTGACCCAACCAAGAAACTTTCGGATGAATATTTGGAAAAGCATGCATATTTCATGGATCCAGGTCATTCCCTTCTTTGTTAGGCTGAGAACTTTTCAGCAATTTTCTAAAACTTATTGTTTTGGATCTAATGCATTTTTTTCTGCTTTCAGGATTGTCTTCGAACACTGGATTCCCAAGTTGGCAAACTTTTAGAAAGCATGTTTTCCAAAATGTTGGTAGCTGTCCTTCTAACTGGTCGTAACAGTGAAAAATATGAATGTGAAAATGCAATGACTTTGGTGAAGATTACTTAAAAGTCTCTTCCAGCCAAACACATTTCCACAAGCAGCAAAATTTAGGAGAAAAAAAAATTATTAAAAAAAAATATTTTTAAAAATCTTCATTCTAGAAATATTTGCTTTTCATTTTACAAAAAGTAAATGGTCAGGAGGTATATTTATTTATTTTTATTTTTTTTCAAGGCAGACGTAAATGAAAATTTCTGAGGTGCTCTACATGTTTACAAAATCCTTTATATTACGTTCATCTCATGATAGTTTTGTTTGTATGTAGATTATTACATATTCTAAACGTAATTTCTATTATGAGAAAGAGGTAATATGAAGAATTGGCCCCAAAAGATAAATATACATCAGACCTTCCTATGTCGTCAGGGTATCATCTCTTTTGCTTTTCAGTTAGTCATCCCTAGCTCTGTCAGCTTTCTCTATGGCCCTTTTTCTTTTAGCTGTTACCTAGGGAAATTGCCACAGATATATTCTATTATGGAAGACTGGAGATGCCAAAGCAGATGAGATGATAAAATCAACTTACCCCTAAACTAAATAGTCTATGATTGTTATCAAAGTAGTAATTTACTAAGCTTTTTGGTTAGGAGTGGCACAAGGCCATATGAATGGGGCATCCAATGAGACTCAAACTCGCTCATTTGCTTGTCTAACCATTACACCACCCGAGGTACCCATAATGGTTATCAAAGTAAGAAAAGTTTGAACATTTACTCAAGATGCAGTTAATACAAACAATGTTATTGAAGAAAGATAGATATATCAACTGAAAAAGGCAAAACATGAGAATGATATTGTTACAACTACGACAAAAACCTCTGGATTTAAAAAAAAAAAAAAAAAAAAAAAAAAAAAAGCAGGGATTTTCAGACAAAAATTGGAAGTGGACATTTTTTTTTCAAATATTTTCTCATATGGCATTTAATTTTCCAGTCGCTTTTTATCAAAATTCACTGTAATCATCTTCAATTAGCATTGATAGTTTATCTTTTATTATTTCTGATTGATGATGCTGTGAGTTTTGATAAATAAACAATTGGAAAATTAAAATGATAGAAAATACCAAAATAATAACCCTTCTCAATTGTTTATTTTTTTCGTGTACAAAATTTATGAAAAAATTTTTTAATGTGTTAAGTTTTTTTTTTTTTTTTTAAAGAAATGATTCTATTTTGACAGTTTTTAATATCAAATCCTGTTTATACTTATATATTAAATATGATTTATTAATGAATGGTTTGTTGGTAACAATTTTTATACGAGCCTGAATTCATTTGTTTGCACACAGTTAAATGGTTAAACAGTTTTATTTGACCCATCATTGTGACCTTAAGATGTACTACAACTACAGGTCAGACTAGACCTGGGAGTAATGGCAATGAAGGGGTACTCTACATTCCCCAAAACTCCTCTGCAGAGATGCAGTTGGTGTATTCTACAGCCCCAGCCACTGGGCAGTATTTTGAGAAAGAATAATCTAAGTCAAGGTGCTTTCAAAGTTGGTGGTCTGTAAAATTTGACATTTGAAATACTGTACATTCCTTTCTGAAAGTTGATCAATTTTATGAAATAACTGAAAAATGTTTGATACATTATTAAATATTTACTCCTTCTATTGTACATGCGGCCAATGACTAAAATTATCATGTCCTTACAAACACTCCTAATAAAAGAAGAAAATAAGAGAAAATGACTGAGTCATGTACCAAACTAAAAGTTTAGTTAACACATAAGTTGGCAACCAGAAGGCTCCCTTTTCAATAGCTACTACACCGAGGCGTAGGGTGGGAGGACGTAACTCCTTTCCCTGGATTGCTCCACTTTATCCTTGATATGTACCTTTATATTGCTGAGTGTTAAGCAAGGAAGCATCAAGTACCATTTTTTAAAGTCTTTGGTATGACGCGACCTGGGACCATTGGCAAACACTCTACCCACATAGACTCATTGAAATGTTTCATCCCAAATATGGATCCCTCTGGTGTAGTGGCTAACATGCTGGACTACAACATTGTAATAAGCAAGTTCAAACTTCAGTTGTGCTAATACATTCACTTTTGGACTAATACCCTTGGGAAAGGTGTGAACTCCCTTATCTTCCCACCCCCAACAATGGATTAAATAGTACCTCTATTGTACCAAGGATAGATTTGACATTAAGTAAATCTCTAATTTCTTCAGGTTTTTGTTCAGTCCAAATTAATCATCACCAGAAATTAATTATTAAACATGTAAAATAATAGAAACTTAATAAATTTCTTTACATTAATAAGTGGTGATGATGTCTATTAGTGTAAGTAAAGTTATGTGGGAGATGGACAATTGTCCATTGTAGTAAATCTTTTTTGTGCCTTTGACAATGTTCAAGAGACAAGACATTAACTCATTCATGTTAACTTTTTTTTTTTTTTTTTTTTTTTTAAATCAATTTGCAAACTTTTTAAAATTACAAAAAGAGGCAAACAAACTATACAGGTTTATTTTTGGTAACTATCGTCTCATGCTTGAGAATTTGTGTGGATCAGTTCCAAAATAGACATATGTCTGTTTTTCATAAATATAGTGAACAGATAATCCCACTGGGTTGAATTTGTATCCAGTTCCTTCCAATGTCCAAATTAGAACTGCAAGCAGGGAGATTTTTTGAGTAACCAGTCATACTGTCCATTTGGTATATATTTGCTGTAATTTAAAAAGATCCTGCCAGACAAGAAAACAAATGACCATTTATCATGAAAGTGTTCAGGCAAATTATTTTACATGTCAGCATTCTACAATCAAACAGTAAAAAAAACAACTTTTTTATACACTCCTGTTTGACCTGACCGAGAAAATGAAACGAAGTTTTTTCCAAGCAGCGGTCATGTTGATACTGCTGTATGGATATACTACATGGACACTAATTAAAGCTTGACGGCAACTACACAAGAATGCTGCAAGCAATATTGAACAAGTCCTGGAGGCAGCACCCCACAAAGGAGCAGCTGTACAGCCATTTACTACCCATCACAAAAACTATCCAAGTTAGATGAATCAGACATGCGGGACACAGCTGGAGAAATAGGGACAAACTCATAAATGATGTATTCCTGTGGACCCCTTCACATGGACTAGCAAAGGCAGGACGACCAGCTAGAACCTACATACAGCAGCTCTGTGCCGATACGGGATGTAGCCTAGAAAACCTGCTGGAAGCAATGGATGATTGAGAAGGGTAGTGGGAGAGGGTAAGGTGTATCTGTGCTGATGACGTGACATGATGATGATGTTGGGGGGAGGTCCACCCCATTCTCCATAAATCCTGAGTGACACAACCAGGAGATTAAGCAAAGACAGACAGAGTGGTGACAAGCCAACGAGATTACAAGTGTTCAACCTGAGACCGAGTAGGGACCAAAACGAGAACGCAAGAGGTAGGTTCTTTGATCAAAGTCTCTTTAAAAAAAAAAAAAAAGTTTTATACAATCACTGCATCAGAGTGTAACTTTGTTTCTCTGCTTTCACTCTTGGTACTGTTTTCCGGCAACTTATTTCTTTGATTGGATAACTGTGATGATGGCAATTCAACCCGCCGAGATGGCATATTACTTGAAGGTTTCAGCTCATTTTTAGAAGATGGTACATCATCTGGTATCATCTGTGAATCCTCCAATCCGCGATGATTTTCAGAAGATTCAGGTTTACTCATGGGCTTTACACTGGAAGTGTTTGTTATTGGTAGTAAATCACCCCATTTGCTGCGTTTGAAGCACTGATACATTTCTCTGTAAATGAATAAGAAGTCTTGGTGGTTAGATAAAATTGACTGAAGATTCTGTTTATTTCCTAAAGTTACTTACAAAAATATAAGCAGTACATCAAAAAATAAAAATTCATGGTCGATAGTTGATTTAAGTCACTTTGTTTTTTTTAAAAAAAAAAAAATTATACACACAAAAAATATGTAATTTTATTTTCCTCACCAATAACCACTACTTTAATCACAGAATCTATAAAACAGAATGATAACCAAGAAGGAACCCCGTTTCTGTTGTAAAAAGTCTTTAGGTTGCATATAGATATTTCTAAAGTCTAATTAATTTTAAGCGCGGTAGTGTGGAAATAACGAGTGTCACAGAAAAGAGTAACTAAAGAATTTTGTTTTTCATCAAATTCCTATTCGGGTAGAAGAATGGTTTTCTTCATACTGTTGGATTTATTTCCATTATTCACTTACATATTTCTGGATGATACAAATATATATATATAAGTTTTGGGAGAAAAATATACATTTGTTAAAAATAATTTAAAATTACCCCACCTCCAAAAAAAAAAAAAAAAAAAAAAAGGTCCCTAAATGTAATCTTGAGCGAAATCTAAATTCATAAGACAACTGTTAAACATGGGAAAATAATTTTGCAGCAGAGGTTGGTTGCCATTGTAATCATAATTAATGGGATTATTTATTATATTTGGGTTGATATTTGTCTTTGTCAATTTTGGAATATCAGTTCACTGAAATCCTCAAAATCAATCAAGTAAAAAAAGAAACATGAAAAGAATTAAAAGGAAATTAAAAAAAGGATTAGAGACGGATTGTGTGGTGTATTCTTAAAAATCATTTGCAATGTGTCACATTTTGTTTTCTTAAGGAGTAGATTTATAACAATTCAGTTTGTGTTGCTGGAGAAGAATTTTTAATAAGTTTTAATGGCAACTCTGATATGGCTAAACTTTCACCTACTGAAGCCATAAGTTCTATGAAATTTGAGGCCCTTCTTTTAAAAAAGATTATTTTAATAAGAAAAAGCAGTGTTTTTCTTAAAAAAAACAATTGATATTTTGTGTTCTAATAACATGACCAATTCTTATTGAAATGATCTCAAATTTTTAAGTGTGTGTAGAAACAACTCAAAATTCTGTGGTTCATGTTTAAATGTCTTTTGTTTTCCTGTGAAAGACATTTCTATTGTCAAAAAGGAAAAAAACATAACAGGATTTTGAGTTGTTTCTACTCATACTATTAAAATTTGAGATCATTTCAATAAGAATTGGTCATGTTATTAGATTATAAAATTATATCAATTTTATTGAAATACCCAGTACATATTTGTACACACAATTTTTGATGAATTAGTGTTAAATTAGTGTTTTGATGAATTAGTGTTAAAAAATAGAAATAAGAAATATATTTAAAATGAGGCCCTCAGGGTGAGTTACCCTAAGCTATATTTTATTTGGCATATAACATTGAACTCTAAATTTATGCTGTCAAAAGTCACAAAGCATAAAACCTGGTGACATAATCCACCAAGAAATGTTTTTTTTTAATTTTAAGTTGCTGATTAATTTCTAAATGCAAATTTGATTTGACTGGAACATATTTTCTTTTTTGTGTAAAGATTTTTGTATGCTGAAGGTAAATATAAATAAGAATGATTCATCCCTGTCCCCTCTCCCAAGTCAAAAGACAACAATTCAGCCCAAGATAATTGTTGTCATTCGTGTTAAAAGAAATCAAGACTTTGTTGATAAAGTCTTTGTTTTTATTTAGAAAGGATAAAGGATCAATTGCTATTTTAACTAAAAAAAAATTGCTGGGAATACAGAGTAACAAAGATTTTGATATTTCATAATTACATTGCAATCGCAAAATTATTTAAATATTGCAGTCAGTTTTTTTTTAATAGTATAAGTAAACTAGTTTATATATAGGGTGTCTCAATATACATGGAACCCATGTGACTGCCAAAATATTTTGCCTCATAACTTATTTGGGTGGTTGGTTGGTTGTTTGTTTGGGTTTTATGGCATATCAACCTTTGTAGGTCATTTAACACCAAATCCATTTTTATACAAATAAACAGTTCTATTTCAAACAATTCAGTTTAGCATGAGTACATAGTTTAATTGTTGAAAAACATTTTTATTTCAAACAATTCAGTTTAGTATTAATAGTTTTTGTCTACACACAGTTAAATATCAAAACAGTTCTATTTCAAACTATTCAGTTCAGAATAAATACACAATTTAGTTCTATTTGACCCATAGATAGAACCCTATCAGGGGCAACCACTCTGGGCCAGAGTGGACATGGGAGCGATAGCAATGAAGGGGTACTTTGCATTCCCCAAAGCTCTAGCATTACTGGAACCTCACCATCAGATTGTTTTGTGTCATAAACAGGACACTCATTGGAGGAGGGGAGGTCTTACCCTTCTGCAGAGGCGAAGTTGGTGTATTCTACAACCCCAGCCGACTGGGCAATACTAATTTGGAGACAAAATCATTCAAAACCCATAAATGTGATAATGATTTATGAGTGAGACAAAAGATGCATTCCAAATGACCGCCATTGTACTTGTCTCGGTAATAAATCATTATCATATTAAAGGGGTTGCATCTATTTTGAGACACCCTGTATAAAATTATCTTAGGTTTTTAATAGGTTTGTATGACGGAAAATTACAGTACTTACTTGCCATGTTTTTTGGCTGTGATAAAAGCATGTTGGATTTCTCCATTTGGACAGCATAATTTCATATGAATATGTTTGGAGTGTTTACAAGGTGGTTGCAAAACTCTCGGCCAATAATTTGCTGAAAGAAAAAAAAAGGGAAAAGTGGATTCATTGAAGTTTAATTTTAAAATACAGACAAAACTTATTCAATTGGAGGGGGGAGTCATTCAGTATTGGACAAAAAAATAAATTAACAGCTGATATTTTTTTATCCTGCCAACAAGTTAGGACAATTTATAGCCATTTAATATTTGGTAGGACATCCATTAGCCTCAATTATTACCTGGTAGCATCAGGTCATGTTTTCAACCAAGATGAATGATGGTGATTCAATTTTTTGGCAATATCGTCAAGTGCCAACTCACAATAATTGTATGCTATAATCTGACCTTCTTAAAACTCAGGCAACTGCTTACAAGCCATTAACAAAGGATTCATCACAAATGAGAATTTTCTTTTCCTTGATTTGATATCCTAAGAATTTTTTTTTTTAAACAGTTCAATTCTATAACTTGGATTATTTAATAAAAATGGTTTAACCATTCAATAAATTAAATCATTATCAATCTTTGCTTCCTCAGAATAATTCTCTATGCAAAATACACTTGTCTAAAATTTGACCCATAGATGAGATACTAGTAGATACTATCACTCCAGGTTGACTCTAACCTGGTAATGGTAATGAAGTGTTACTTCATATGCCCCAGATCTCCAGGACCAGAGTTTTACCATCAGGTGCAGTTTAGTGTCATACTCAGGATATCTCTTGTTGGGGGTCTTTCTCATGCAGAGGACTCAGCATATTCTAAGCCCTATCATTTAAAGTTTAAAAAAAAAATATATAAGTTAATTTACATGACAGAATTTTATAGGCACAGTGGCACAAGACCACTAAAGGAATTTTTTTTTTTTTCAAGTAACTTTCACTGGACCACAGCAATCTAACAATATTGTAATGTTTACTCACATTCTTTTAAAGGTTTCTTCTGCAAAATAACATAGGAATATCTTTCCACTAAACGTTTTTCCTTTTAAAAAATAAAAAGAAAGATTACATTATTCAAAACCGATCATATTTAATATTGATTCATCCTGTTAAATAAACAATATTTTTAAAAGGCTTAAGAAATCAAGTTTTTTCTCATTCACTCATCATTAGCGATTATTTTTTTATTTTTAGAGTAACTGCTATCTATAAAAACTATTTGCGGTTGCGTCACTTAGTGTGAATGTGGACCTATGGTTGACAAGAAGCAACAGGAATAAACAAAATGAAAATTGCTTTCTCTAATTTTACACAGTAGACTTCAGAGAGTCTGGTTTGGTTTCTTTGTTTAATGGCATAACTACTTTTGTGTATTATTTAATGCCAAAACCATCTTTATGAAAGAATAGTAATGGAGCTATTTTACCTCTAGGAGGAAGGATAAGGGAGTTCATATCTTTCATAAGGGTATTAATCCAAAAGTAAACATTATAGCACATCTGACATTTGAACTTGCAGTCCAACATGTTAGCTATAAAACCAAAGTGACTTCCCTTCATATATGTTGTGGTGTGTGGAACCACGCCAACAAGAAAGAACTGATCTAAGCCCATAAAGAAACCAAACCAAAGCGAACAAAGGATATAGTAATAAGATATTTACTGCATATTGTATTTCTTTACTTGTCTATTAATTCCAAGGATAAATACCTATTATCTCATGTGTATCTTTAATTATATTACTAAGATATAACAATATCAGATATTAATAGCATTGCAGTAAATAAGATGATTTATTTAAATCAATGACACCATTAGTCACATTGATTACTGGAATAATTATATATTAATCACAAAACAGAAAACTGGCAGTCAAGAGATACTCTAAGCATTTTTGGAAAACACTAATATGGCATTCTGAATTAAATAAAATGATTCTATTATGATTATTTAACTCATCTGAAATGGAAAACAAGATGACATTACGTAAGTAATGAGGTATGCTTAAGATTAGGTTTGGTTGGGTTTTATGGCATATCAACCATTGTAGGTTATTTAATGCCAAATCCTCTTTATACAAATATATTAGATATATAGGATTTGGTTTGGTTGGGTTTTATGGCATATCAACCATTGTAGGTTATTTAATGCCAAATCCTCTTTATACAAATATATTAGATATATAGGATTTGGTTTGGTTGGGTTTTATGCCAAATCCTTTTTATACGTATATATTAAATATGATTTCTCAACACATTTTGTAGATAACATTTTTAAAACAAGTCTGAGCTCATTCTTTTGCGAACAGTCAAATGGTTTCACTTAATTTCAAACAATTTAGCATAAATACAGTTTTTGCTCACACACAGTCATTTGTCTAAATACAGTTTTTGTTTACACACAATTAAAATGTAAAAACAGTTCAATTTCAAACAATTCAGGTTAGCATGTCAAAGTTAAATGGTTTCAAGTATTGCTATGTATCACTAACAATTCAATTAAACATCAGTCATTTGTTTACACACTGTTAAATGTAAAAACAGTTCTATAATTCAGTTTAGCATAAGTACAGTTAAAATGTCAAACAGTTCTATTTGACACAGATAGGACCCCATCAGGTGCTACCACTACGGGCCAGACCTGGGAGTGACGGCAACAAAGGGGTAATCTGCATTCCTAGGGCCCCACTATCGGATTGTTTAGTGTCATATCCAGGACACTTGTTGATGGGGGTCTTACTCCTCTGCAGAGATGCAGTCAGTGCATTCTGCAGCTCCAGCTGACTAGGCCATCACACAGTTGAAGGGTTTCACTAATTTTTATCTAATATGAATAATTCTATTTACTATTTATTTCCACACAGTTAAATATATCCAAGTATTGCGATTAACACTAACAATTCAATTAAACATCGGTTATTTGTTTACACACAGTTAAATGGTCAAACAGTTCTATTTTAAGCAATTCAGTTTAGCATAAGTCATTTGTTTGTACTTAGTTCTATTTGACGCATAGATAGGAGCCTATCAGGTAATATCATTCCGGGCCAGAGTGGACCTGGGAGTGATGGCAATGAAGGGGTACTCTGCATTCCTCAAAGCTCCAGCATTTCTGGATCCTCACCATCAGATGGTTTAGTGTCATATCCAGTGGAATCTTACCTCTATGCATAGATACAGTTGATGTATTCTACAGCCCCCAGTCAACTGGGCTATTGTCATAGAAAATGAGATTAGTTTGGTTTCTTTGTTTTATAGCATATCAACCTTTGGGGGTTATTTAATGCTAAAGCCATTCTTGTAGAAGAACAGTTGCAGTACTCTTTAACCCATAGCTGGAGAGGGGCAGTAATGTGTTTGGTGATCAGAGTTCAAATCCTGGATTAGGCTCTCTTTCATTTTGTGCTAATGCCATGTGAAAGGCATGAGTTCATCTGTTCTCCCCCTCCCCAGCTACAGTTAAATACTGGGTTCTTTTGCCTTGGTTAGGCAACTAGCCTAGGAGAAAGAAAATTTTGAATCAAATCAACTTTTGTCAAATATATACTTCTGCAATGATGAGACATTGATAAAAATGCCTTGAAATCCATTTTGATATTAACTTAAAATATATTTGAGAATTATTTCAGGTTTTCCTTAGGGATTAAAAATCTGCACAATTTTTATCATTTGATCTGAAAATATCTTTATATGAACATAATTCTTGACAACATTTACAAAGGACAGAGCACTTGTCTATCTAGGATCAGAGTGTTATATCTGTTCCTTCTTTCTAGGATCAAATTGTTGTACCTTTGCAATTCTACATTGAATCAAAATGTAGTATCTGTGCATCCTGTCTAGAATCAAAAATTACAAATTAGAGAATTTTAAAAATGATTGAAGAAAAGAAAAAAAAAATTATACACTGGTTACTTACGGAAACAAATTTAAAAGGTTTGTAAGAGACTTCAAAATTACAGGGGATTTTTTTCTGTTCTGTGGTTTTTATTGGACACCTGAAGTTGTGTGGACACTACAGCAAAAGAAAGACAGCGAAAAAAAAAAAAAAAAAGAATTAATCAAATAACAAAGGATAAACAGAAATTATATATATTTTTGATCATATAGGACAGACATTTTATTTCTGCCTATTTTATCTTTGATCCTTCAAGTCTTCATATAAATCATTTAATTCTGGATGGAAAGAATTCAAGAAGTACTTTTGGCTCCAGCTGAAGTCATCTATTGGGGAACAAATAATAAAATGACAAACATAATGATGATTTAAAGAGTAGGAAGAACGAGTACCTACATCAGCCTGACTATGACGAGTATCAAGACAGTTAACACTTCACCTTTCCGATTCTTGTTCCATCCCTCAGCACCTTCAAACACATTCGTGACCCCACTTCCAAATACAGAAAAATTCTAACAGGAAATACCTCCATATTATGTAAAATAAATAAATAAATAAATAAAACAAAAACTCTAAATTCTTGAAGTTCTATACAAAAAGATCAACAAACCTTCCTTAAACAAGATCAACTTTGAATATAGCAACCACATTCTAAAATACCATTAACACTTTTCCCTCTAATTCTTCATCTTACCTCTAGTAAAATTATTTTTTCTATAAATTCCACTCCCACTTGTTCTTCCATTTGACTGCTTCCACGATACAATGATTCAGTTCTAATTTGTAAAATATAAGTTCCAGAATTCAACTAAATTGCATGTTCATCTGTATGGCTTTCAAACACCAAACGAAATGAAACAATGTACAATGTATCAGCACACCAACTACCACTATACTACCAACCACAACAGTTACCTACAATGCCTTGAAAAGCTTTGATCATATATGTACCAAAATAGTGCAAGACTTTTGACTTGTCCTAGTTTGGTTTGGTTTGGTTTAATGGCATATTAACCATTGTAGGTTATCTAATGCCAAAACCTTTTTATACATATATATGATTTGTAAACACATTTTGTTCATAACTTTTTTTTGCACACATTTAAATGGTTTGAAGTATTTCACTCTAATATGAATAATTCTATTTGTGGGAATACAAATCAGGCTCTGCACTTAACAGAATGAAAATCTTATCCTATATTGTTTTTGCTGGTTCTTAGCAGGTTGAGTTGAAATGCATTAGTCCAAGATAGTTCCACAAAGAAGAACGAGTCGAAGACAAAAAAACTGAGTAAATGTTTGAAGAGAGGAGGAAATTCATGTGACAAAATGATGGTTTGTGGCTACGTAGTTCCCTTAACTAAAAAATAAAGCTGACAGCAAGATCTTCAGGCCCAATGTCACTTCATAATGTAACATTTTTTCAAGTCCTCACTTTGGCTGGTGAAAATTCCCTTTACTTAAAAGTAAGGCTCACTGCTTGATTTTCGGGTCTCTGTATCTGTTCGGGTCTGCATGTCTGTCTGTTTCTGTTTTCCATTCTCTGGTCCCTCTACATCTCTTCTGTATCTGTTCTCTCAGCTCATCTCTGTATCTGTGGTCCCATCTATCTATCTTCTGGCTGTATACCCTGTGTCTGTCTCTTATACCTTCTAGTAGCAGACTCACTTCTTGTCTATATCCATGGGTGAACATTCACATTTCAAGACTGATGGCCATCCATAGGCTGGACATAAACATACTGGCAGACAACAGGTCTCCAGATACCCTAAAAGGTGTGATGATAAAAATTTTTCAAGTTGTTGATCCACTTTTTTTGCATTTTATACAAGTAGGGCCAAAATAGTGATTCCCACAGAAATATGTCTTGGCGCCTATATGGGCATATACATACCTATGGTCAACTCACAACCATACATATGTATACACTGGCATGCACTCACGTCCACCCAGATGTCTAAACAAATGCACACATAGAGCTAAGTTTGTATACCACCATCAATAGTGCTGGGAGACCTGGGTTCAATCCCAGGTCGCATCATACCAAAGACTTTAAAAATGGTACTTGATACCTCCTTGCTTAATACTCAGCAATATAAGGTATGTATCAAGGGTAAAGTGGAGCAATCCAGGGAAAGGAGTAACGCCCTCCCCTACACCTCAGTATAGTAGCTATGGAAAAGGGAGCCTTCTGGTTACCCTCGACTATGGTGGTGGGTGTTGCTATCAAACACTGATAATTCTATTCAACATTAATCATTTGTTTGCTGACAGTTAAGTGGTTTCAAGTATTGCTATTTAATACTTATTCTAATCAATACTATTCATTGATTTGTACATAATCAAATAGTTATAACTAATGTTATGTAAAACCAATAATTCAATTTAGGCACACAGTTAAAGAGTTTTCAGTATTAGTACTAATAATTCTATTCAACATTACTCATTCATTTGTATACAGTTAAATGGTTCCAAGTATTGCTATGTATCACAAAAAATTCAATTAAATATCAGTCATTTGTTTGCACAGTTTAAATGTCAAACAGCTCTATTTGACCTAGATAGGACCCTATTAGGTGCTACCACTCTGGGTCAAAGTGGACCTGGGAGTAATAGCAATTGAGAGGTACTCCACATTCCTCAAAGCTCTAAAACTGTAGCCTCACTATTAGATTGTTTAGTGTCATATCCAAGACACTTGTTTTGTGGTCTTACCCTTCTGTAGAGAGCATATGTAGTCAGCATATTCTACAGCCCCAGCTGACTATGCTGATGTATCCTCGTAAATTTTAATTAAATATGAGAAAATTTACCAAATTATTATTACTTCTCCTTTTGTCAAGCTTAAAATTGATCTTTTTAAATTGAAAAACTATATTAAAAGAGAGAATAAACACAAAAAATTTCAAAACCACCAGTAAAGTTTTTTTTTATAAAACACTAATCACATAAATACAAGGGTGAGTCAAAAGTTTTGCAATATTTTTATAACATGAGGAATAATTTGGCAGTAGTAGATAATTTTGACAAGGTTGTGAAATGTGATGAACCACATTGGACTGAGATACTGAGGTTGCCTGATACTCTCTAAGTGCTACTGACTAGTTTGGCTTCCAAGCCAACCTGATCTTATCTGATTGAAATTTCTTCAATTATCTCTAGTGTGATCAACTATGCCTTCACCTTTTACACAGCAAAAGTTTTCGGTTGCTTCTGTGATGTTATGGTCCAGTTGAACTTGTAAAGCGTAAGTTCCTAAATTAGATTATGTTGCACATTCATCTGTGCTGCTTTTAAATCATACATGGAGTGAAGTAATGCACAACATGCCAGCGTACCAACAACCACAATACTACCAACTACAATGGGTACCTTCTTCAGAAGAAACAAGTTAAGCTTCAACATTTCAAAACTATAAATGTGTAATGAATGACCCCTTGTTTTTGAGGTGAAAAATTGGTCTTAAAAAGTTGATCATTATATGAGTATATATAGTTGGTTGGGTTTTATGGCATATCAACCATTGTAGGATATTTAATACCAAATCCTGTTTATATATCAAATACATAGATGACTGACAAACACATTTTGTAAATAATATTCTTAAGCTCTTTCTTTTTTCTTTTTTTTTTTTTACACACACTTAAATGGTTTTAATTATAGCTATATAACAGTCACAATTAAACATCAGTCATTTATTTGCACAGTTTTTTCTATTTGGCCCATAGATTGGACCCTATCAGGTGCCATCACCCTGGGTCAGAGTGGACCTGGGAGCAATGCCAATGAGGGGTATACCACATTCCCCAAATCTCTGGAACCTTGCCATTAGATGGTTTAATGTCAAGTCCTGGACACTTGGGAGTGGGGGAAGGTTACCTCTCTGCAGAGATGCAGTCAGTGTATTCTACAGCCCCAGCCAACTGGGCTGGAATATATATATATAATATATATTTTTAAAAAAAAAATACATTTCTTATATGAAACAATTTTTTTCTTTTTAAATTTTGACACAAATCAAATTTTTAACATTAAAAAAAAAGTTTTACACAAGTTTTCCTTTGTGTTTTAAAAAATAAAAAGTAAGATAGTAAAAAAAATGCTTACAGGAGAGAAGACATTGACTTCTGTGGAAGAGTCAGCACCATATTTCTGTAAAAAAAAACCCAAAACCATTGAATAATAAAACTAATAAAAATAAATCTGTACACAAAGTAGAGAAACAGACAATGTAAAAAATGCTTAAATAACCAAATTCTAAAAGTGATGCAATCTTTTGTAGTGGCTTTCCCAATCTCACTTCCATGCAATTCAAAAAGAGTTCTATTAACCATTATACGCTGCAGGGAGGGGGCTAAATTGGGTGTTTCATGAACACTGGGATTAAACATTAAGAATATATATATATATTCATTAGTAAGTAGTATGTTCTGCCTCAGCGTTTTCATATTTCCAGATATACAGAAAATATTTCTGTGTTTTTATAAAAAAAAAAAATAGACATTTTTAAGAGGTGTTATCCTAAAATCTGGCTATAAAAAGTGAACTTTTTCTGAAATAGTTATAAAAATATATTACTAAACGTTTCAGTTAGAAAAATCAGAACATTTCTGGAAACCATTGGTAGTTTCAAAGGATAGAAAATAAATGTCTATTGTGATGGATCATAGGGTAATCTCTAAGATGGAGTCTCAAGTACACAGGGTCACATGATATTTCTTACTCGTCAACAACTGAAGAGTTGTCAATTATCTTGGACATCAAAGAAGATTAAAACACAAGGTGTCCAGAACTTTAGCAGTTGAAACACTTTCAATGCATGATGCAGTTGATGAAGTCGTCTATCATGGCAATCTCCTAACAGAGATATATGGTAAAAGCTACACAACAAATAGGATACTGATCAATGTATACACAGACAATCACTACATTAAAATATTCATTTGACAAAATAAGTCCATGAAAAATGACTTTGAATTAACATTGCAGAAATCCATAGAATAATCATTCAAGTTGAAATACAAAATGGGTCTACACAATATTTCAGTTAACAAAGAGAGGGGCAGATTTTAGCAGCCTGATAGAAGTTCTTGCCACAGGAAAACTTATCAACTAATAAATTCCACTAGATCTTTAAACTTAAGAAAAAAAAAATGATGGAAGGAATATGTAATAATAGTTCTTGTTGATATTAATTCTCCCCTTGCAATTTGGTAAGTTCCTGTTAGCAGAATCTCAGCAATAAATATAAATGAACTCAACCTCTGAGCTCAATATAAACACTATTTCTCTATTGGAAGGAGATGATACATTTGCCTTTGGGCAGGTCATCTGGCATTGGTACTGGGAGGTGGATTGTCTATAGAACACTTGGTCTCAGGGGGCTGTTCCTCCAGGCTTTACAGGGTTGAGTTGATTGCTCCACATCTGAGGTACCCCAATAAGGATATGCCAACAGGGCTAAGTAGTTTGGTGATTAGCCACACTTAATTTGAGATTCATACATGGTCCCTTGTGTCATATTCTGGTTTGGTGGGAAGACAGTTAAATACCAGTGGTCTATTTGCCTTTGGGTAGGCCATCTAGCATTCATGTTGGGTGGTTGATTGTCTATTGAACATTTGGTTTCGGGAGGCCATTTACCAGCTTTGCAGAGTTGAACTGATTGCTTTGTGTCTGAGGTGCCCCATTAGGGGAATATCAATGGGACCCATGTATTTTTTGCACCTGCCACATGAGTCTTGATTCGTGTGTGGCACACACCATAAAATGACCTTGTGTTACATACTGGCTTGGTGAGAGGTCAAATACACACAGACTTTTTTTACTGGCCTGGAGAAACCTTGTCAGTATAAACCAACATCTACTCAAAAATAGAAATATTTTATTTTAAATTAGCATACACTTGAGTTAGAAAGCTTTTTTTTTTAAAGATGGCATCAGAATTTTGATGATAAATTTGCATGCACAAATTTTACCATTAATTTTTCGATGAAACTGTCAGCTTCAAATACCAAACCCGGTGTGTGAGACTTAACAACATCAATTTGAGTGCTGAACCCTCACTATCTCTTATTCCATTCCACGTAACAGTCAAGAAACAGTTGTCTATTTTCTAGTCAACAATGATGGTGGGTGAAATAAAACCCCAATCCAACAGTCAACCCAACCACAACTGCCCTGCACCACAACCAATTCCTTGATCTCTTTCTTAAATAAAGTCCAAGATTTTGGTTGGAGTAAAATGAAATCCTTGTCAACTGACTTGACTGTACTAGTGCTGAAGACTTCTGTTACAGACATAAAAAAAAACAAAAAAACACTTTCATCCCCATCAAGAAATCCTTCTCTTTTTATTTTATCATCTATAAAATTCTGCCAACTTCCCAAACTCATTCAACTATCCTTTTGATATTACTATACATACACATAATATGCTAACTATAGCTATACCCACACACAGGCCCATATAGATATGCTCACCCTGACATGGATATACATATATGCAAATTTGAAGGATTTAATTCTAAAAACAGTTCTATTATAATGTTGACTATTTGTGCAATGACATGAAAATATTTGATTATATGTGAACCAAGGTATACATGAATACAATATAGTTTGTTTGTTTGGATTTTATGGCATATCAACCTTTGAAGGTTATTTAACACCAAATCCATTTTTATGCAAATAGTTCTATTTCAAACAATTCAGTTTAACATGAGTACACAGTTTCATTAGCAAAAACATTTCTATTTCAAGCTATTCAGTTAATTCAGTTTAGAATAAGTACAGATTTTGGTTGGTTGAGTTTTATGGCATATCAACCTTTGTAGGTTATTTAATGCCAAATCTCTTTTTTTTTTTTACAAATAATCAGTTCTATTTCAAACAATTCAGTTTAGCATGAGTAAACAGTTTAATTGTCAAAAACATTTCTATTTCAAGCTATTCAGTTTATTCAAATAGAGCTAATTCAGTTTACTATAAGTACAGATTTTGTTTACACACAGTTCAATGTCAAAACAGTTCTATATTAAACAATTCAGTTTAGTATAAGTACAGTTTCTATGTAAAAAACAGTTCCATTTCAAACAATTCAGTTTAGCACACCGTTTAATTGTGAAAAACATTTCTATTTCAAGCTGTTCAGTTTAGTCAAAAAGTTCTAATTTAAACAATTTAGTTAAGCATAAGTATGCAGTTAGTTCTATTTAACCCATATCAGGTGCTACCATTCCGGGCCAGAGTGAACCTGGGAGCAATGGCAATGAAGGGGAGCTCTGCATTGCCCAAAGCTCCAGTATCACTGGAACCTCACCATCAGATTGTTTAGTGTCATATTACCAGGACACTCATTTGGGGGGGGGGAGGGGTCTTACTCCTCTGCAGAGGTGCAGTCAGTGTATCCTTCAGCCCCGACTGAATATATAGTGTAAAGGGATCAAAATACATGTTTCAGTTATTATTTGTCTATATAACTTAGGGACGTCAATTTCCACCAATTTTAACAAATCAATTCAGAATTTGCAAGTTAAAGTGCAAACATTTAATCAGTGCAAAGAGGATTAATATAAATTTCACACCTGATTGAACTCACTCACCATTAATATTGTATCTCTTGCTTCAAGTATCAAATTGAAACCAGCATTTGTTCCATTTTCAATAATTATCTGGGAAAAAAAACATTATATATATATTTTCACTTGTATACTCTGAAATAATGTAGATCAGAATTTCTTAAACTAGGTGTCTAACTTATATGGTTAAACAAAAAGATAAAGATTCAACTTAGCTAACAAAACTTTAAAAACAACAAAAATATTTTGGTGCACTTAATTCAGAAATCTATTTAAAAACAAAAGTATTTATAGATTTTCACTTCTAAAAAATAATTTAAAAATTTCAGAATATTTTTTAAAAATTTGGTTCAGTGAATTAAGCAAAGTTTGTTCAATAAATTAATTTTTCTTATTGACATTTTCAATGTTTGGATATACATAAGACAAACAGACTAATTTCCTTGACAACACATAGAAATCTCTAGATTTCTGTGTGTAACTGATTGATTTTAATGGCATGTCAATCTATCTAAGGTAATTTTAAGCCTAGTGGTTAGGGAATTGCATTAATTATATATTTACATTTATGTAGTTGTTTCTTAAGAAATTTTATGTGCATAATTATACAATATCAAGTATTCTTATCTAATACAAATAATTTGCATCGTTGTATGGTTTCAAGTATTCCAATCCAACACAAATAATTTGCACACAGTCCTATTTGACCGATAGATGGAACCTTAGTAAGTAATATTACTACTATTTAACTATTTTGTGTTTATAAAAAAATCTACATTTTCACCCTTTATAAATATTTTTAATTTGAAACATCTGTTTGTCGAATTATAAAGGTTAGATTATTTGGTTTAATGGCATATCAACCATTGATAGTTATTTAATGCCAAATCCTGTTTATATATAATTTTTAAGTGAATAGCATGTAAGTAACTATTTTAAAATAAGTTAGAACTCATTTGTTTGCACACAGTTAAATGATTTCAAGTATTGCTATCTAACATTAATAACTCTATTTAATACTAATCATTTGTTTGCACACAGTTGAATGATTTCAAGTATAATAAATGATTAAACTGTTCTATTTGACCCAGAGATGGGATCCTAACAGGTACTACCATTCTGGGTCAGAGTGAACCAAGGAGTAATGGCAATGAAGGGGTACTCCACATTCCTCAAAGTTCCAAGACAAGAGTCTCACCATCAAATGGTTTACAGTTATATCCAAGACACTTGTTGGGAAGGAATATTACCCCTATACAGAGATGCAGTTGGCATATTCTACAGCCCTAGTTGACTGGACTGTTGAATTATAAAGATTAATTCTTAATCTTATGGAGGAAAACTTCACAATTCATTTAGTTAACTGGAGTTCTTATAATTTCCAGTGAAATTCTTTAATCAATTATTTTACATTCAAACAATAAACTGGAAAATTAATAAATCATTTTCATCAAATTCAATACAAATTTACAAAAACTTTACGTGAAATTTCCGTTCGATTGGGATCCTTAAAACTTTGGAAATTGAAGTTAAGTGTTGTAAAGACTAACAAGACTACATCAAAACAAACAATTTTCATATTTGAAAAACATGTTATTATATTTAATTAAATGAAACTAATTTCATATCAGTTGATAAAAAAAAATCCTCACCAAATAATCTTCTGTCATTTTCCAGAGTTTGTGAATTATATTCAGTCGTTCAGCTTTTGATGGCAATTCAAATAATGAATATGAAGAAATCACTAAATTGTAAAGTTTCTGGAAAGAAAATTGAAATAAAAAGTCAGAATTCACAAGAAATTGTTAAAAAGAATTATACAGTGTCTGTCTATATTTCTGAGATGGGGCATTGTTATTAGTATTCTCTACATACTGCCAATGGCTATACTCATCTTGGTGGTTGGTCTTATTATTCCCTACATATTATGCACAGCTATGCTCATCGTGGTGGTTGGTATTATTATTATTCCTTACATACTGTGGACAGATATACTCATCTTGGTGGTTGGTCTTATTATTCCCTACATATTATGCACAGCTACGCTCATTGTGGTGGTTGGTATTATTATTATTCCTTACATACTGCGGACGGATATACTCATCTTGGTGGTTGGTCTTATTATTCCCTACATATTATGCACAGCTACGCTCATCATGGTGGTTGGTATTATTATTATTCCTTACATACTACGGACGGATATACTCATCTTGGTGGTTGGTCTTATTATTCCCTACATATTATGCACAGCTATGCTCATCGTGGTGGTTGGTATTATTATTATTCCTTACATACTACGGACGGATATACTCATCTTGGTGGTTGATATTATTCCATACAAACTTCAAATGGATATACTCACCACAGTGGTTGATATTATTATTCCCTACATACTACAAACAGATATAGTCATCTTGGGGGTTGGTATTATTATTCCCTACATACTATACACGGATATACTCATCTTGGTGACTGATATTATTATTCCCTACATACTACACACAGATATACTCATTTTGGTGGTTGGTATTATTATTCCTTACATACTACAAATGGATATACTGATCTGGGTGGTTGGTATTATTATTCCATACATACTAGGTACGGATATACTCATCATGGTGGTTGATATCATTATTCCATACAAACTTCAAACAGATATACTCATCATGGTGGTTGATATCATTATTCCATACAAACTTCAAACAGGTATACTCATCATGGTGGTTGATATCATTATTCCATACAAACTTCAAACGGATATACTCATCATGGTGGTTAATATCATTATTCCATTCAAACTTCAAACAGATATACTCATCATGGTGGTTGATATCATTATTCCATACAAACTTCAAACGGATATACCCATCATGGTGGTTGATATTATTATTCCCTACATACTGTGGACTGTTACATTCTGTTCTCATTCTGTTGTTTATCTGAACACAAGGGTTGAGACGTCAAGTTAAATATCTTAGTAGACTACCACCTGGAGGTTTTGAATTCAATTCCTTTGTCCCTGTTTCAATAGCAGAGAAGAAAACAAAAAATGGATGATGCAAGATAATCTTAAAGACATGGAAGGCAGAATGAAAGCAATCTACCGCCATGATTCAAATAAAAGGATAAGTTCTGAATTCCCAGGCTACCAAGTATGACAAAAGGCAGCTAAAGAAGGGCAGAGAATACAACAGCTGGAACATTATGAGTACAGCTGTCCACAACGTGTAAAGACTAATAATCATAATGGTTAAATAGTTTCAGGAGGTGCTCATGTCTTTAGAATGAAAATTAGTTTTATAAGAATGATTGTACTTGAGGATGAATATGAAATACTTGTTGCCTCTGACCTCCAAGATCAGGAGAGGTTGAATGGAAGTATAATAGAACTTTTTAGAAGTCTAGAACTTTCTAGAATGGGACACAGAACTTTCTAACTGGAATTTTCAAAGGCGCAAATTATTTTCTAGAAACTTCCCTGATTTTCTGTATTAGACCAGTGTTGTGTCCTGGTTAGTGAACACAAGTAGTAGTAATAATAAGACAAACCACGATATGTGAGGAAATAGTTATATTTACAGGAAAGAGTATTTACAAGAGAGAGGTTGTTAGTAGTAGGAACATAGGATTAGTGATAGAATAAAGATATACTTTAACAATAGGAAACGGCTCTTCAGACTCGTAAACGTAGACTGATCTCTGATCTTACTGATACTGTCGGGTATTAGAGCTACTGCCATATATGGTAGATGGACCAGCTCATTATGCTGAAAGGTAGGTGATACCCAACAACCAGAAATACATATTTTTCAATAAATAAGGAGAGAATTTTAGTACATTGGTACAGTTGTGGTTTCATTCTGACATTATTTTTTGTTAAGTAACACTCACCCGCTCCTTTTCTCATTGCTGTGAACTACTCAAGGGAATCCCTTACTCTTTGATTTATTCACAATTATTATAAAATTATTTATCAATTTGCTATTGCTTAGCAACTTTATTATGTAAAGAGACAGCCGTGAACAGGAAGAAAAATGCAGAATAGAAAAAAATATCAGTTTGTGTAAGCATCCAAGTTTTTATAACTTTCAGAAAAAGTAACAGGTAGTGGAGTTTGAGTTTTGTTTAATGGTATATCAACCTCTGTGGGTCATTTAATGCCAGAAGGGTTAAATTGCTTTTGTCTTTTATGCATGTTTTAGGTTTTAAGGTATGAGTTTTAGTCATGTTTTATTATATTTGACTAGATTTTGATGAAGAGATTGATTTATTTTAGAAAGCTTAAGATTTCCTCTGGTTTGGAGTTTTTGAAGAGGTTCTTTAAATTGTTTGGTAATGTTTTGGGCGAATTTGACTAAAACTGTCACAGTTTATGAGAATGTGTTTGACTGTGAGAGGTACTTTGCATGTTGAACATACTAGGGAGTCTTCCTCTTTTAGGAGGTGTGAATGGGTAATATGGGTGTGACCAATACGAAGTCTGAAGATTATCACTTCTTCTTTTCTATTTCTTCTATAACCTGCTGGCCATTCACCTATGGTATCTTGAATATCGTGGAGCTTGTTCTGTGTTTGATCATCCCAAGATTTTTGCCATTGACAACAGAGATAAGCAATTGATTGATTTTAACAGCATGTCAACCCATCTAGAATTATTTTATGCCTAGAGGTTAGGGAAATGCATTCATTGTACATTTATAATTCCTTTTTTGTGTAGTTGTTTCTTTAAAGTTTTTTTTGGCACACAGTCCAATTAAATACCAATAATTTTTAAACCCCCTCTGCAGGGTGATACAGCCAGCATATTCTAAGCCTCACCAACAGGAGAAGTAATAAGTGACGGAGACTTTGCAAAAATCTATGCAATTTAACATGGGACTGTGACAGGGCAGGGAAAGTTTGCTTTGGTGGAATATGCAGTAAATAAACTCACTGTGTTTTGTGTAGGCATGAACTGTCGCAAATAAACACCACTAATTGCCATATCCTTTTGTTCTTCTCCATCTTAAAAATAAAATAAAATATTTCAGCAGGGCATTCATTTCAAAAGATTAAATCGTATGATTACTTTTGAGTTAAAAAAAAAAAAAAGAAAAGAAAAGAAACTTTTTTTTTTTTACACACACACACGCCCTATCAACCTGGTATGACTACAAATTGATTGATTTTAATAGCCAACCTTTTTGGGATCATTTTATGCCTTGAGGTCAGGGAATCATGTTCATTACACATTTATATTTCCTTTTTTTGAATAGTTGTTTCTTAAGAGTTTTTTTTGCACATGGTTAAATAATATCAAGTATTTCTACTTAATACTAGTAATTCTAAGTAATCAATTCTATTTGATTGTAGTTACTCGATTGCACACAGTTATATGGTCTCAAGTAACAACTCAAATTTAATAGTAATTTTTGTTTGCACACAGTTACATGGCTTATAATAATGATCCTTAGTAAACAATATCTTCAAGTAGCTATTCTTAAAACAAATAATTTACAATTATGTGATATCAAGTATTGCATACAGTTGTATGGTTTCAAATATTCCTATCTAATACTAATAATTATACACAATTATATGGTTTCAAGTGGCCACTTATATTTAATAATAATTATCTGTTTGCAGAGGTACATAGCTTCACGTAACTATTCTTAAAACAGTTATAATATTCCTATCTAAATTCAAATAATTTTCAAACAGATCTATTTGACTTATAGATGAGATCTTAATACTATCACTCCAGGTCAGAGTGGACCTAGGAGTAATGACAATGAAGAAGTACTCCCCAGATCTCCAGAACTGGAACTTTGTCATCAGATGCAGTTTAGTGTCATACCCAGGAGACCCATTTTTTTTTTTTGTGGGAGAGGAAGATCTTACCCCTCTGCAGGGGACACAATCAGCATACTGGAAGTAAATAATGGAAAATAATCCAACAATGTGGAGAAAATACTGAAAAACAAAATAATCCAAAGTGAAGAATTTAATATGAAGTTGACGATATGACGTTTCAGGACTCAGAAAAGATGTGATGTAGTGTCATTAGATCACCGATGGATGATTAACAAAATACACAACAAACAAAGATGCAGATTATATATACTGAGAAAGGAGGGGGGGTAACCGTCAGCATTCATATTTCAAAAATATCATGTGATAAATGGAACCATCAAGAGACATAACGGCTTAAAAAGAGAAAGAATGAAAGAGGAGGAACACTGACTTATTGATCAGATGGTTAACACCTGCCCCCTCTTCTCGGTATCTCCTTTGTTTTGTCTTTCATTAAGCATCCATTGGTGATCTAAGTTGTTGGTGACCACAGTCGAGGGTGACCAGAAGGCTCCCTTTTCAATAGCTATTAGACCAAGGTGTAGGGGAGGCCACTACTCCTTTCCCTGGATTGCTCCACTTTACCCTTGATACATACCTTATATTGCTGAGTGTTAAGCAAGGAGGTATCAAGTACCATTTTTAAAGTCTTTGGTATGATGCAACCTAGAATTGAACCCGGATCTTCCGGGTGGTGATCTAATGACACTTTATAACAACTTTTCTGAATCCTGATGATAGTTCATTGAAACTGAAATGTTAACTTTCTTTTTTTATTAAATCGGCATATTTTAAGTCCTACCAACAAGGCATTGAAAGGAAATTATCTTAAAGCTTTTTTTACAGCAGAGGAATCGTTTACTTTTCATAAGAAAATTAATTTACCTTGAAGTAACAAACGATTAACAGTGTTCATATCAATGGAACTATCACAGCTGAAATATTCAAATATGGCAGCATTCCAGATTTTGTTGCAAGCCCTGAAAATAAAAAACATAAATAAAATAATCTATAAAAAATCTGCCAATTCTTATGAACGAAGTTTAGATTTTTAACAACAGAATTTACAATTCTTTGTATTGTGTAAAATATCTCTCTTCTATAATTCAGTAAACGTCATTTTTGTCCATCCATCATATATTGAATAGCTCAAGAATGACTATAGCTATGGCCACCAAATTTTATCTGTTTACAAATAGAACTGTGGAGTATGTATAGCAATCTTTTATTGTAAGCTGCACAGTTTTACTTGTTAACAACTCAACCCCACATTGTGTAGATTCTTTTTAAGACAAGATTAATCAGTTGCAGGTTTTAGTTGAAACTCTACAAGGAGCATGAGTGACACCTTGAAACATAGACCTGGGTGACTTGGCAGCACAAACAGTATGACTCTGGCTACTACCTGCCTATCTCTCCTGATTTTGTTTCCTTGAAGATGGGGTGCAGGGCTTGTGTCCGGAAAATACCCCTCCAACACACACACACTGACTCCCATCTCTCTCCCAAAACTAAAATACTAGAAAAAAAAAAAAAAAAAAGATATCTTCTTTTTTTTTTTTTTTATCTACAGACTTCTGACCGTACTTGTCTCAAACGCTTCTGTTTGTTATGGATATTAAAAAACCATTCGAGAATTCCTTCTCTTACAATTTTATCATCAGGTAAAATCTGCCAATCTCCCTAAATTGTTGAGAAATCCTTTTGATATAATCATAAATACACATTCATATATGTTACCTATGTCCATACACACACAAACCTGAATGGATATGCTCGCTCTCATATACATATATAAGTAAGTAAAACTGGTGACTACACACCAAGGTGTAGGGGAGGGCTCTACTCTATTCCCTGGATTGCTCCACATAACTCTCGATCCATACCTAATAATCCTATTTACCAACCCCTCCACTCGGGCAGGATATGACACAAGGTCAATTTTTAAGCGGAGTTTAACAGGTTTGAATTCAGAGTTTTCCTTCTCCTAGACTAGTTACCTCACCAAGGCTGAAGAACCCAGTCTGTCCTACTATTTACCCATAGCTGGAGGGAGAATAATTGGATTCATACCTTTCCCAAGGGTATTAGTGCTACATAAAATGCAGTCAGTCTCGTCCAGGATTTGAACTCATGTCACCATGTCCATTTCCTACGACGATAACCATAACACCACAGGCACCTCCATACCTTATAATGCTGAGTGTTAAGCAAGGCAGCATCAAGTACCATTTTTTTGGTCTTTGATATGACTCGACCTGGGATTGAACCCCAGTTTCCCAGACCATTGGCAAACACTCTATTCATTAAGCCAATGGCCTGATATATATATATATATATATATATATATATATATATATATATATATATATATACACACACGTACACACTGCATATATGTGCATTATCACACCTAAATTTGTCCAATTCAATGAAATGGACAGCTAACTGTCCAGATTTTCATGTGAGTGGAAATTTAAAAAATTAGTCCAACTTGTAAGGCTGATTTATCAAGTGCTATTTAGGAAAGCTGGAAGCAGCTTGATGAAAAACATTGTTTTGCATATGTTAAGTCAAAGAATTGGGGCTGTCGCAAAAAACGGGAGAGAGACAACTAAATACTGATGAGGCATTTTTTGGTGATTCCATAATTTGTTATTCTACTTTATGTCGAAAAACTCTTGATTATTGATTGAAAGAAATTATTTTGATTAATTTGAGATACATTCCATGACCTAGAAAGTTTGACTACAAGATAAAATAAGTTTTACTTCAGATTTGTGTTTAATTCATTTTTCATGGATAAAAATAAAAGAAATGTTTCCTAAAAGTGGTGAGCACATATTTTCTGGCAAGTTGTAGAGAGAGAGCGTGTGTGTGTGTGTATATATATATATATATATATATATATATATATATATATATACACACATACACACACACACACACACACAAATACCAACAGAGTTAGAAGTAATTTACCTCGGTTTCACCTAACCAGATCATCAGGATAATTTTGACAAAAGAAGGGTTGGACTAAACTACATTTTATTGATTAAAAGCCACCAGGAAGAATGAAAAATTAGCATTTAAAAAAAAAAAAATCATATTTTACCTACCAAGTAACAAAACTTTTTATCCCTACAAATATAAAGTATCTCTGACCTTTGGTTAAGTAATTCATTAGGATTATTGTAAGAAGCTAGAGCTAGTTTTTCCTCCATGCATAAATGACAATATTTATCACCAGCCTTATATTTACAACAATTTTTTTACTACCTCTCATCTTAATATAAGATCTGTTCAAAGATTCTTTTTAATTTCCCATACATAGTTAGATAATTCAGTTCTGTGTCTATATATTTCATGTGCCAAACTACTTCTATAATTGTAATGGCTATTTTGAAAGATCCTTGTGTAGAACCTACATATACTTTTTTCCATTACTACTAATGCTACTATTGTTAGTTCTACAACTATATATATATATATATATATATATATATATATATATATATATATATATATGCGTATGTATGCACACTGAGCAATTTCAAATAACTTCTCATATATATATATATATATATATATATATATATGCATATGTATGCGCACTGAGCAATTTCGAATAAACTTCTCTTGTAAATAAAAAAAATATCTATCAACTCACCATTGATATAAAGAAATCATTTCATTGTTACTATAATCAGATGTGATTCAAGTCTTGATATCTTATCCAGTAGAGAGAGATACTTCAACTTGTAAAATTAATAAAAGTGATTCTAACACTCACCAAATAGTGGAACCAGTACCCGAGCCAAAATCAAAGACATTTCTGGGTCTAAAATTAGGTTCTCTTCGGACAATCTGAAAATAAATTTCAATAGTTGAAGCAATAGAAAATTATAAAGAATGAAACAAAGGGACAAAATATTTTAATGGCATGTCAATCTGTCTGGGATGACTTTATGTCTAGAGATACATTTATATTTACATTTTTTTGTGTTGTTTCTTAAGAATTTTTAGCACATAGTTATATATCAAGTATTCCTATCTAATACAAATAATTTGCAGTTTTATAATTTAAAGTATTCCTCTGATACTATTATGCCCAATTATAAGGTTTCAAGTAATTATTTCTACTTAAAAGTCATTTGTTTGCACACAGTTATATGGTTTCAAGTGACTAATAATAATCCTTAGTAAACAATTATAGCTTCAGAAATATATTCTTAATACAAATAATGTACAGTTATATGAATTCAGGTATTCCTATCCAATATTAATAATTTTAAAACAAATCTATTTGACTCATAGACAGGACTCTAACAGGCACAACCACTCCTGTCAGAGTAGATCTGGGAGTAATGACAATGAAAGAGGACTTTACACTTCCCATAACTCCAGAATAGAGTTTTTTGCATACAGTTATATGATAACAAGTATTCCTATTTAATACAAAAACATTGCAAGGTGTCTCTGTGGTTCAGTGATTAATGTGTTTGACTGTGACAAGGATGGCTTTTGAATTACATAACACACAAAAGTTGACATGCCATTCATAAAACAAAGAAACTAAACCAATATTTGGCACAGTTACATAGTTTCAAGTAACCAATAATAATAATTCTTAGTAAAAAATTATAGTTTCAAGTAACTATTCTTAATATAAATAATTTGCACACAATTATATGCTTTCAACTAACTAATAATAAGAATCCTTAGTAAAGAAAGCTTCAAGTAACTATTCTTAATACAAATGATTTGCACACAATTATATAGTTTCAACTAACTAATAATAAGAATCCTTAGTAAAGAAAGCTTCAAGTAACTATTCTTAATACAAATGATTTGCACACAATTATATGCTTTCAACTAACTCATAATAAGAATCCTTCGTAAAGAAAGCTTCAAGTAACTATTCTTAATACAAATGATTTGCACACAATAATATGGTATTAAATTATTGTATGGCTTCAAGAATTCATTCCAATTCAACAATAGCTGTTTGAGCCTTACCCTCAGATGCAGTTTGGTGTCATACCCAAGAAACCCTTCTTTTTTTTTTTTGAGGAGGGAGCCTAATTTCTCTACTGAGGACACAGGCTTCTAAGTGTATTCAATATGTCTGATTTTGTTCATTTCTTGTTGAATATTATCTAACCAGAGGATGAACAATATGAAACTCCAAGTCATGGATTTTTATCTTTTTTATTATCTTATTTGACACTTTAAATTTATTGTGTGTGTACATATATAGATGTTATTTTTGAGAATTTCTTTAAAAATTCATAGGGGTGTCCTTGTGGTGTAATGGTTAAAGCGATGGACTGCGGAATTTGTAGTACGCGAGTTCGTACTCCAGTTGCGCTATTACTTTCACTTTCGGGCAAATACCCTTGGTAAAGGTATGAACCCCCTTATCCTCCCAGCTATGGGTTAAATAGTACCACTACTGTTCTTCTAGGAGAATGGCTTTGGCATTAAATAACTTAAAAAGAGTTTATATGCCATTAAACAAAGAAACCAACCAATTAAAAATTCATAATTCCTATAAAAATTTAAAAAATTTTTCATCTATAGCAAAGATGTTATCTTTTTTATTTTTTTTACACAAACATAAGACTGATAACAATGATTTGAAATGGAATGCTTTTAATGTTAAAAGAACACAAAGAATTTTTTATTTTTTTCATTAGAAATACTTTCTGGATGAAGTATTTAACATCTCGAAAAAAAAAAGAAAAAAGAACAAAGAAAAAAAAACCTGAAATATTTTGTCGCAATTTTCTGTTAACTAAAAGTCTCATCAAATATTTTTTTAAATTTTAACTGAAAAATTTATTTATATGTTTTGATAATCACTTAAAAGCTGATTATAGTAGCTATTCAGTTCAATATAAACTTACATTCAATTTATAGAATTTATATTATAATTGCAAATAAAGAAAATAGGGAAAATACTATAATTAAAATTTTCTAGTTTTCTTTGCCAAAAAATTATAATAGTCAAAGTGAGGGCAAACACAGATACTATACTATTATCAGATTGGAAATTGCTTTATTCTCTAACAGCATTTCAACACAGTTGTGATAGCATAAAATCTTACTATTATATGTTGTTTTAGGGTAAATTACATACAAAAATCAGAACATTAGACAGAGATATATTGTCAACATAAACTAGATTGTTATGCAGCCACAATTATACTTACTTCTGAAAGACATTGTATGAGGACTGCATAATTAGCAGGCATTCTGGAGACCATGTATAAGAAACTTTTATAAGCATCATATCTACAACCAGAAAAAAAAAATCAAAATGGGAAATTTATTATAATAAAAATATCACATTTAAATATTTATAGAATTATTTCATTAAAATTATTTAATTTTTTTTCTTTTGAGGTTTGGAAATTTAAATACTGTATTAGTAGGAACCATGGAATGAAAAAAAAAAATCAAGGAGCTAATTAAGTAATAAAAGATGATTTGCATCAGATCAAACAAACAATGGAATTGAATTGGGCTGACTCCATCTATCTTCACTAAGTAGCATAATAACATGCTGTCAAAGGCTGAAAAGAAAATAGAGCTCCAAAGATTCCTCAGTACCAGCAATACCATTATCCACATAATAAAATATGCAACTATATATTGATTATGACCAGGCCACTGGCCTAATGAGCAGAGTGTTTGTCAATGGTCTGGGAGACTGGGGTTCAACCCCACATTTAGTCATACCAAAGACTCAAAAAAATGGTACTCATGTTTCCTTGCTTAACACTCGGTCTTATAAGGCACAGATTAAGGGTAAAGCAGATCAATCCAGGGAAAGGAGTAGCACCCTCCCCTCAGTGTAGTAGCTATTGACAAGGGAGCCTTCGGGTTACCCTTGACTAATAATATAATTTAAAAATTCTTAAAGAAAGCCCTAACAGTAGTTTAGAAGAAAAAGTAAAAGCCTAAAACACATAATGCTACCACAAGTCCTCCCCAAAAAAAGAGAAAGGAAAAAGAGAAAAAAAATGATGAAATTAATATCCCCCCCCTGAGTAAAAGAGTAGACCGTCTCCAAAACTACCTAAAATTCAGTAGTAAATAAACGTTAAAAGGAAGAAGAAGCATTTGAACGCACGAGCCAACAGAGGAAGAAATGTATCAATATTGGTCAGTATGTCTTTAAGTCCTATTAATTTAAAATGCTGAATTTTATAAAATGTTATGCTGTATTTTTGTTTGTAAAATAATGCTTAAACTATGCGTTTTAAATGTAAAGACACACTTACTCTACTATAAACCCAAATTGATTTTAAGACTCTGTCCAAATGTCAGCGAACATGGCAAAATGTTTTTGAATCTCTTCTATAATATAATTTGAAAATTCTTAAAGAAAGCCCTAACAGTAGTTTAGAAGAAAAAGTAAAAGCCTAAAACACCCAATGCTACCCCCCCCCCAAAAAAAAGTCATTTGTAAAAGCTCTATAATCCCTGAAGCCTCCTCGTTTCCCAATGGTAGTATAGAAGAAAAAACTAAAAAGCCTAGGAAAATGTCCCAATACCGCAAAAAAAAAAAAAAAAAAAAAAAAAAAAAAAAAAAAAATTCAGTACTAGTAAAAGTCTGACGAAAGTACCTTAATCTTGGACTTTAACCAAGTTAAAACTTAAGAAAACCTAAATCAAAATTACCCCCCAACTTTTTTTTTTTTTTTTTTTTTTTTTTTTTTTTACATACACATGGGAAGCAGCATGATGTACGTAAAGGTATTTGAATAAACCCATGGACAACCAAACTCAATACCTAAACAGGTCCTGGACGTGAGTTTGACGACTTTACGCTCAGGATCGTTAGTTCGATCGGGGAACTACTGCTGCTCCTCTATAAGAGTGGCTTCTATAGAAGAGAACAAAACGGCCATCGAAAGATAACCATGACCCACACTCAAACCACATACACAAACCGCATCGCTCTTCACACGGGTAAAAAAGGGGCGCGTCCTGCTGAGGTTGGAGCCCTGGCCTCAGTGTTCGAAAAATCAGCTACAGAGCTCAAACAATCAAAACTACTAAAATGCAAGCAAACACTATAAATAGCCACATTTAACGTAAGAACCTTAAATAGAATAGGACAACTACCAGAGCTAATCGCATCGGCCGAAGAACATAAGATTGACATAATATGCATACAAGAACACAGATACATATCACGAAACTGGCAATGGGTGGTCACTCGTCACTGTATCCACATGGAAAAACTCTGCCATGCCGCAGTAGGAGGGGTAGGATTACTTATAGGACCTAGAGCATTAAAAACGCTAAATAGCGTTGAGAAAATACAACCTAGAATGATGGCAGCTACTTTTAACGGCAACCCCAGAGCAACAATCATCTCATGCTACAGCCCCACCAATGTTAGTGAAGAAACTGAACTAGTCACCTTCTACGATGAGTTATCCTCTTTAGTGCGTAGCATCCCGAAACACAACATGTTAGTCATTGGCGGGGACATGAATGCCCAAATCGGGAAAAACAGAAACAACAAATACAGCCTCCACAACACGTCAAATAGGAATGGGCAACATCTAACAGATTTCATGATAGAAAATAGATTAGCATGCCTCAATACAAACTACCAAAAAAGAGAGGGCAAACTATGGACATACACGTATGCAAACAATACTAAAGCTCAGATAGACTACGTCCTTATAAACAAGAAATGGAAAAATAGTGCAATGAATTGCGAGGCATACTCCTCTTTTGAGGGTGTGTCCACCGATCACCGAATAGTCACGGCGAAAATATGGTTAAGCCTACGAAAAAACGCCAAGCGAACAGCGACCACCAAACACTATGACTGGGCCCTATTGAACAACAGAGATATAAGAGATAAATATGTATTAGAATTAAGAAACAGATTCGAAACACTACAAGAAAAGACCGAAAAAAGTACACCAAACGACGAATATGAAAATTTTGTCAATGCACACCTCGAGGCAGCAGCAAAATGCATTCCAACAAAACTCAAAACTAAATATAGAGTCCCATGGGAAACTTTAGCGGTGAGAGAAAAACATGCTCTAGTGAAAACAGCCTCCAAAAACTATCGAAAAAACCCAACAAACACAAATGCCTTAAAACTAAAAACGGCACAATATCAATTAGCAGGCATATATATAAAGGAACAGACAGAATACATTCAAAATCAGATAGATAAGATTAGAGACTCGGTGGAAGATAGACAATCTAGGATAGCCTGGCAAACAATAAACGAAGTGAGTAGAAGAAAGAACACAGCCAAAGCAAAACTGAAAGTAGCAAACCAACAAGAAAGAATAAAACTGTGGAAACAGCACTTCGAAAACTTACTAGGAAACCCACTGAAAATAACACATGAACCAATCACCAGAATAATTAGAAAACAATTAGACATTAAACTAGGACCGTTCACGCAAGAAGAACTCGACTCGGTTCTCAGAAAAATTAAAAATAGGAAAGCTGCAGGGCTGGACGAAATTTCCCCCGGAAGCATGGAAGACCAGACAATTCGAAGACATACTGCTCCGACACTGCAACGCAGTATACAATCAAAATCCGATAGATAGATGTATGAAGGGATGCATACTCCCCTTCCCTAAAAAGGGGGACCTCGGATTAGCCAAAAACTACCGAGGCATAACACTTACATCCATAGCAGCCAAAATCTACAATGCCCTACTACGAAACCGCATAGAACCCAAAATCGACAACATACTTAGAAAAAACCAAAATGACTTCCGAAGAAATAGATCCACGACTTCACAAATATTAACCATCCGTAGAATCCTTGAAGGTGTACGGGCAAAAAACCTACAAGCGACATTAATATTTGTTGACTTTACCAAGGCTTTCGATTCCATTCACAGAGGAAAGATGGAATAAATCCTATTAGCGTACGGCATACCTAAAGAAACCGTAGCAGCAATAACAATTCTCTATAGAAACACTAAAGTAAAAGTACGATCACCAGATGGAGACACAGAATACTTCGACATTGTAGCAGGAGTACTACAAGGGGACACGCTGGCTCCGTACCTCTTTATCATTTGTCTAGACTACGTACTTAAAACATCGATTGACAAAATCAAAGAGAATGGCTTCGAACTGACGAAGAAAAGAAGCAGAAGGTACCCCGCAACAACAATTACCGACGCCGACTACGCCGATGACATAGCGATACTGGCAAATACACCTGACCAAGCCGAAACACTACTGCATAGTTTGGAATGAGCAGCAGCAAGCATAGGCCTCTACATTAATGCACACAAAACGGAATATATGTGCTATAATCAAACGGGGGACATCTCCACTCTAGAAGGAACCCCTCTTAAACTAGTAGACAAATTCACTTACCTAGGAAGCAGCGTCGAATCAACCGAAAATGACATCGAAACGAGGTTAGCGAAAGCATGGACAGCTATCAATAGGCTATCGATTATATGGAAATCAGACCTAACCGATAAAATGAAACGAAGTTTCTTCCAGGCAGCGGTCACATCGATACTGCTATATGGCTGCACTACATGGACGCTAACAAAATGGCTGGAGAAGAAGCTAGACGACAATTACACAAGAATGCTACATGCAATCTTAAACAAGTCCTGGCAGCAACACCCCACAAGACACCAACTGTACGGCCACCTGCCCCCTATCACGAAAACTATTCAAGTTAGACGAACCAGACATGCAGGACACTGCTGGAGAAGCAGGGACGAACTCATAAGAGATGTACTCTTATGGACCCCCACACATGGCCGTGCAAAAGCAGGACGACCAGCACGAACATACATACAGCAGCTATGTGAGGATACGGGATGTTGTCCTGAAGACCTACCTAGAGCGATGAACGATAGGGAGGAGTGGCGAGAGAGGGTCAGGGATATCCGTGCTACCAGCACGATATGATGATGATGATGAAGGTTGCCAACTTTACTTACTTGATCTTGTAGTTTCTATAAAATTAAATACAAACAAATGATATGTGTATCAAGTATTACATAAATTGTTAGTATATATTTTTGTATTATTTATTTCAAAGGCAACAATAGGATTCATATGTAATAATACTGAAAATCATCTTTTATTGCTTCAACAACTCTTCTTGATTTTTTTCATTCTATAGAATTTTCATAGGTCCTGCTAAGAGTAATAATTACCATATATACTCAAATAATAAACAACACCTAACTTCTAGCCACAAAAAGGTGTTTTTTTTCAGCAAGGTTAGACCTAGAAACAAAGTAAGTTTCTAAGTTTAAGAATATCCAAATTGATTAAGGAAGAGAGCGGGAGTTGAAGAATATCTCACTTGGCTGCAGGGAGGGTATGTGAAGAGCATAACATATAAATGAACAAATGAGAATTATAATATAAATGGTTAGTTTTGTTGTAACAACATGGCTTCTTGTTGATTATTGTTAAAGAATCTTTCATTTCCTTCTTAATGAAAAACAAATTTATCTAAATTAAAGCATCCCAAATTGAATTAAGTATACATAACAAAATTTAGAAGCTTTTCAGCAACTGTGTGGTGGCCTATTTAACATAATGGTTATAACCAAACAAAATAAACAGGTAAGATGTGACACAAGGTCAAATTTTAAGTGGATAAAAGCTGGTTTCCTTCTCCTAGACTGGTTAACTAATCAAGGCTAAAGAACCCAATCTATTTACCCATAGCTGGGAGGGAAGAAAGACTAGAGGGATTTATGCCTTTTGCAAGGGCATTAGTGTGAAGTGAAACGCAAACAAGGTCAAATTTTAAGTGGATAGAAGCTGGTTTCCTTTTCCTAGACTGCTTACCTAATCAAGGCTAAAGAACCCATTCTATCTACCCATAGCTGGGGCTGGGAGGGAAGGAAGAGCATTTGTGTGAAGTGAAACGTAAACAACCTCATCCAGGATTTGAACTTTGATCACCAACTCCACTTCCTATGATGATAACTGTCATGTCCATAATAACTAAGTGACTACAACTACAAAAATTCTGTTTTGAGACTTAAGTAGACAACATTCTTTTAATTTGTGAACAAATAAATGACTAGAACAAACAAAAAAAAAACAAAAAAAAATACTGTGCTACACAAAAAGCCAAAACAAAAGAAAATCTGAAATTATAAATCCAAATTGTCAGTTCTGTATTTGTTAGCAAACCTCCACAGACTTGTATATGGAAATAAGTAAAGTTAATTGAAAAAAAAAAAAAAAAAAAAAAAAATGAAAATGGTTTTAAAAAGTCAAATAAGGGGAAATAACTCACGTTATAGGCTGCCAATTGTAAGTTTTAGCTTTGACAAGATGAACAATTTTACAATGGATCTTCTTTTCAAGAGCATCTTCTGAAAGCTTATTGGAAAATTCTGAAACACAAAATTTTATTATAATTTAACAGAATGGAAATGTTCTGACATCTTATTATAATGGATATTATGTGTCATTCTGTATTTAATTGAAACAATCTCACCACCAATGTTACAATCCCTTAGTTATTTACACTATATTCCCAAAGACTAAATAATCATAATTCATCTTAATTAGAAACTTATTCCTTAACAATGTCAATTAAAAAGTCAAGCCAAGTTAGATTTGCTTCAAAACATGTTATCAAAGGATTTATCCAAAATGCCACTAGGCAAGATTTGACACAAGGTCATTTTAATGGAGTGAGAAGTGCATGCACAAATCAAGACACATGCATGTCTCACAAAAAAATGATAGATCCTTTTAGCATTCCTCTTTATACTCACTTCATGTGTCAAACCATAAACTTAGCCTTGCTATGCAGATAGTGCCTGGGAGAATGCTCCCTGGACCCAGGTGATCAACTCATTTACACCAACCCTGCATGAAAACCAGGAGTGGAGGCATCAGCCCTTGTTAGTGTTGCATTTAAAATCCCATTGTGTATGCAATATATCACTGAGTAAAAGAGGTTTATATAGTATATAGTGTAGATAATTTGCATACTACTTTTAACAAAATTGGGTTAGAAAAATAATCACACGATTTTTAATATTATTGTCTTCTTTGCAAGTATTAAAAGCAATCCTTTGTATAATTTTCTAAAAAAATTAATTAAAATAAAAATGAATGTTTTTCTGTGTGTTCTTATTAAGTTTTTTGTTAGTCTTCTTAAATAATAGTAATAGTCTTTATTACATTAACACTTAAGTACCTGTACCTGGAGGGTACACTTTTTGCTTGTCATAATTTCTCTATGGAAAAATATTTTTGCTTAGTAGGTGTAAAACAAGCTGAGTAACGGCTAGTTAATCCAAGATGATTGAAAAGAACGAGCAACTCCATATCAAGGGGGATAATCAACAGTAGAGATGATTAACAAAAGGAGCTCTTATTTAAAAAATACATTTTTAACAATTAACACAAAAATTAAATGTTCTTTTCCCAACTTTGTAACAAGGTCATCGTCTTCAATGCCATCTATTACATGTGTGAATTTCATGATGGACGAGGCAGTATCAAATGAAAGTAGTTTTCTTGAGCCATATGTCAGTGTCCTCTTCAACAGACCTTCTACAAGATCTGCTCTGCTGGCCCATGAATGGTACTTCCTCTAGACTGGTTGCCCTATCAAAACTAGAGAACCATACTATTTTACCCATAGCTGAGAGGAAGAGATGAATTCACATTTTTTTTTCAAGAGCATTAGAACAAAATAAAGATAAATTGTGACACTATCAGTTCTTTTGTTTCTGGGTGCACATATTTAAGTGCAATAATGCATATGAATATGTATGCATGAGTAAAAGTAAAGTTGGCGACGGTAGTCGAGGGTGACCCGAAGGCTCCCTTTTTGATAGCTACTACATCAAGGTGTAAGGAAGGGCGCTACTCCTTTCTCTGGATTGCTCCACTTTACCCTTGATCCTTACCTTATAATGCTGAGTGTTAAGCAAGGTAGCATCAAGTACCATTTTAGAGTCTTTGGTATGACTCGACCTGAGATTGAACCCAAGTCTCCCAGGGCATTGGTGAACACTCTAACCATTATACCATGTGGGAGTGATCGTATCAGTATTGATGTGTGGGGCCATAAGTAGTATATATATATATATATATATATATATATACATGGATTGTGTGTATGTGTATAGTAGGATCAAAATGATAGCTCAACAATTTAAGGCAGTTGGATTGCCCAGCTATCGGTAAAATAGTAAGGCAGACTAGGTTCTCTAGCCTTGGCAAAAAACCAGATGTGGGGCTAGTAAATGGAATCTGTAAAATCCATTTGCTTCTAAAACAAAAGTAACCCCCCTGATATGGTAAGGTTATGTATGCCACAAGAAATTTAGTCATTGTCTTAATTTCTCCTTATTGATTCCATCAGGATTATGATGATAATTACATTTTATACATGTTTTTGGTGGGTTTTCTTTTTAATTTCTTTTTTAAAAACATATCCAATTTTTTATTACTCAGTGTGAGATTAAGGACATGTATATACAAAGACACCAATGATGGTGAGAGTTTGTTTTGGCTTTTCAATGGCATATCAACTCTTAATGGGTTATTTAATGCCAAAATCTGATTCATTTCTAAATGTTTGCTTGCAATCAACTATATTTTCAATGTTCCAATTTTTTTTAATTGATTATTATTTGTTTGCACAGATATATGGTTTCAAGTATTCCTATCAAACACTAATAATTTTCAAGTATTTATAGGGTTCCAAGTAACAAAAAATAATAATCATCCTTAATAAACAATTATAGCTTCAAGTAATTATTAATAAAAATAATATACCTAACATATGGTATCCAGTATTCCAATCAAATAGGAATAATTTTTACACAGATGTATTTGACCCATAGATGGGACCCAAACAGGTACTACAACTCCAGGTCAGAGTGGACCTGGGAGTAATGGCTCTAAAGAAGTACTCCATACTCTTCAGATTTCCAGAACTGGAGCCTCACTATCAGATACAATTTAGTGTCATACTGTTGTGGTTTTCAGATAAGACTGGTGGAAGAACAACTCAAACAACGGGTGATAGGTGAACGTTATTGTATTAGCAGAAAAAGGAAGTCATACAAAGAAGTACTAGCCATTCTCAGCTTGCAGTCTCTCTGTCAAATGTCTCATAAGAAATGAAAAGTTGTCTTCTCCGAGTGAGGTAGCTCGGAGAATATGTTTAGGTTGGACGAGTCCATCTTTGGGGTATGGTAGGATATGTCCCCATAACACATACCAAGGACACCTCCCTTTTCATCGGAGGGGCTGGGGTCCTACTCTTCTGCAGAGGATACTGTCAGCATATTTTAAGCTCTGCCAATCTGATGATGAGAGATCAAAGATCATCCTATATATTAGGAAGGAGCAGGAGGGAATAGTCACTCTCCTGGAGCAAATTCTTTAAGAGTGGCACCTTTTCAACAATTTTGTTAAAGGCTTTAAGTCAAGTCAATAACTGTTTAACAACAATTTTAAAGTTGAAAATACCTCCGCTGAAATTGATATTTTTATGTTGCAATTGTTCTAAGTTTTTTTGGGTTTTTTTTAAACATTCATCAAATCATTTTATGAAGATATAAAAAGTGAAGACAACGTTTAAAAAAAAAAAAAAAAAAGAAAAAAAAAAATTTACCTGTTTTGTCCAGAACTTCTTTGGTGACTTCTTTCCATTTACTGTTAAATTCATGTCGTTCAATTGGTGGATGTCGTCCCCAAAGAATACGAGCAAAACTCGTAGCAGATTCCACAAGATTCTTGGTAGGATATTCTATCAACAAAAGAAATAAAAATGTTTTCTCGTTGGATCATTTTAGGACATGCCAACACTTGTTGGGTTATTTAATGCCAAAATGAGAATCTTCCCACCCTGCAAACAATTATCTTGTTTCTGGTATTGAATAATAGTCATTCACTAACAATTATATATTTTTGACTAACTATTCTAACCGAATGATTTTAATGGCATATCAACCCATCTAAGGTTATTTTATGCCTAAAGGTTAAGGAATTATGTTGATTGTATATTTATATTTTTTGAATAGTTTTTTGCACACAGTAATATGGTATTAAATATTCCTATCAAATATAAATAATTTGAAAGGTCTTTCTGAGATGAAGTGACTAATGTGTTTAACTGTGACATTTTAGTAAGCAAATTCAAACTTGTCATGCTATAACATTCACTTTCAGACTAATACCCATTGGAAAAGTATGAACCTCCTTACTCACAAGCAATAGGTTAAATAGTATCACTACTGTTTTTCTACAAGGGTGGGTTTGGCATTACATAACACACAAAGGTTGATATGTCATTAAACAAAGAAAACTAACCAATAATTTGCTCAGAGATGCTTAGTTTCAAGTATTCTTATCAAATACAAAAAATAATATGGCTTCAAGAAATCATTCCCATTTAACAATAGTCATTTAATAATAATCTTTAGTAAACAATTATAGCTTCAAGTAATTATTCTTAATAAAAACAATTTACAGTTATAGGGTTTCAAGTAACTAATAATAATCCTTAGTAAATAATTATAGATTCAAGTAATTATTCTTAATAAAAATGATTTCCACACAATTATATGGTTTCAAGTAACTAGTAATAATAATCCTTAGTAAACAATTACAGCTTCAAGTAACTATTCTTAATACAAATGTTTTGCAGTTATATGGTTTCTAATAATAATAATAATCCTTAGTAAACAATTACAGCTTCAAGTAACTATTCTTAATACAAATGTTTTGCAGTTATATGGTTTCTAATAATAATAATAATCTTTAGTAAACAATTACAGCTTCAAGTAACTATTCTTAATACAAATGTTTTGCAGTTATATGGTTTCTAATAATAATAATAACCCTTAGTAAACAATTACAGCTTCAAGTAACTATTCTTAATACAAATGTTTTGCAGTTATATGGTTTCTAATAATAATAATAATCCTTAGTAAACAATTACAGCTTCAAGTAACTATTCTTAATACAAATGTTTTGCAGTTATATGGTTTCTAATAATAATAATAATAATCCTTAGTAAACAATTACAGCTTCAAGTAACTATTCTTAATACAAATGTTTTGCAGTTATATGTTTTCTAATAATAATAATAATAATCCTTAGTAAATGATTGAACAGATTTATTTGACCCACAGATGGGACCCTAACAGATACTAACACACTGGGTCAAAGTTAAGCTGAGTGTAACAATAATGAAGGCATTCTCCATACTCCCTAGAGCTCCAGAACTGGATGTTCATTTTCAAATACAGTTTAGTGTCATACCAAGGATATCCCTTTTTTTGGGGAGGGGAGTCTTACCTTACTACAGGGGATGCAATCAGTGTATTCTAAGCCCCACCAATAAGGCATTTATTCGGTTAAATCTAAATGAAAAGAAACCACTTACTTTCAATTAACCTAATTGCCGCATTTTCTAGTCGACTGGGGACTTTCACCGTTCTCACTTTAATCATCCCAACATGAGATTGTATTCTCCCTTTGGACTCTCTTACCATCTCAGCAACTTCAGGAGTCAATTGAGTCTCCTCAGTGATGTATCCAGATGTGTGTTTTAACTGGATAATTAAGAAAGAAAAGATTAAAAAGACTTTAAATGTTGAGTTTTATAAAACTGATTAAATGATTTTATCTGATTCATTTACAAAGATGATCATTAATACTTTTGGAGCAGAAAGCAGATATGTCCACTCAAAATCTTATTTCTCTTAACTGGGGAAAGCATATTTACCTCATGGCTTAGAAAAAAATCTCTTATGCCGTGAAAAGCAGATACACCCTCTGTGACATCTGAATATCATACCAACCTTCACCAACCCAGTATCAATTCTATTTTTTGATGGATAATCAGCATCATTATGGGAAAGAATGACAATGAAATTTACTTAAGCTGTGAAAGGGTTAAAGTTTAAAAATAACTAAGATAGAAAACTAGAAAATGCTGTAAACAAACCAAGTAACTAAAACGAACTAAACTTTTAAAACAATTTAGTAATGAGATTTTAGCATGCTCATAAATAAAATGTGCAGCAGTAGCTTTGATCTTATATATATAAAATCAAAAAAAAATCTAATGCCCATAATTTATAGGCAATTCGCCAATGGTCCTGGAGACCTGGGTTCAATCCCAGGTCGTGTCATACCAAAGACTTTAAAAATGGTACTTGACACTGCCTTGCTTAACACTCAACAATATAAGGCATGTATCATCTCGGTGTAGTAGCTATTAAAAAGGGAGCCTTCTGGTCGCCTTCAACTACAGTTGCCATCTTTACTTATATGGTTTCAAGTAATTAGTTTTATTTAATTATAATCATTTGTTTGCACAGTTATATGGTTTCAATTAATTAATAATTACTAGAAACCACATAATTATTAATACTAGAATACTTGAAACCATACAACTGTGAGCAAACTATTAGATAGGAATACTTGATATGTAACCATTGTAGCCCACTCAAATCTAAAATCCTGGTTAAAATAAAGTTATCTCCATTATCAGCTCACGAAATTTTTCACTGCTACCAGAAGCAAACCCAGGTATCAGCAAAGATAACATTACCAGGTTTAGCAGCAAGTGGAGTTTTCCAGTACCAACACAGAGGCAATTTTTGAGATAAATTAATTCTGCAGACTCTTGTTGGTTTTAGAAGTCTAGTCGAAGAGAAATCAACCTATTGGGTGCTAGTCAACTTACTTAACTTGCAAAATGAACTGATGGATGTTCACCAATCAGACATCAGCAAAATGCTGCTCTCTTCCACTTTAAACATAGTCTCTTTTATGTTCATTAAATCTCGCCACTTCACGTGGGCTTATCACGTTCTCCTCCATAAAACAAGTCACACCTCTTGCATCCTTTTCTTCTTCTGGTTTCCACATGCCAGTAGCAGAGAGAGCACACCTTCTGTTTCTTCAAGGTAAGATTGCTTGTGGCATCACTACTACACAGACCAACTAAAAAGTAGTTTCTATTGAGCAAAACAGATTGCATTTGTAAGCTTCTCTTAATGGTATGATGATTTATTTCATTATTACACACAATTACAGAGAGGTTTCCTGTCCACAGTCAAAAACGTGCAAGCTCAATGGACATACAATCCTTCTCTGCTATAAAAACAGTCACCGAAGACAAAGATGCAACTTCACATTAAGCTTCTTGCTTGAAGGCAAAAGGAGTAATTTGACTGGTACCAGCACACTCCTACCAGACACCTCTCTTCAGCTATACCAGAAGATGCTAATCATAGCTGCAGTCTCCAGCAGTTTTTTTTTTTCCGGATTATAAGGCTTGCTTCCCATCTTTGATCATTTTTAAGGATTTTCAACAGGTATCACAGGGATGATGATGTAGCAGCACAAGCAGACACCATGAACACTCTGAGCTAAAGACCAGTCCATGAGCAAATGACACGCTGACTTTTTGAGGCCAATATTGACCACATCCCCTGTAACCAGTGGCTTAAAAACCAGAACACTTTTGATACCAACATGGACTGTATTTGACATCACAAACTTTCACTGCCATGGAAACTACATGAACCTTAATCAGCCACAGTGATTCAGCACACATACAAATTATTTGTGTATCTTTTGCCAAATAAAAACCAGGAATTTAAACTTAACCATTTTGTCTTTAATATCTTCTTGCCTAGTCCGCATCATGTCTTTAGCGATGAGATATTATTAGGTTATGTTAGTGTTACATTGGTTGTTATCCCCTGGCTAAATGTTGATGGAAAATAAAGATAGTGGAGAAGAACAAAGGTGCCATAAGGTTTTATATGAAGGTTTTAATGGCAGCATGAAATAAATGGTTTATGCTGGTATGCTGCAAGTCTCATAGGAAGGAAAGAAGGAAATTAAATTGTTATAGAGTTGAGAAGGAATTTTAGCAGCTAAATGCCTGAGCGAATATGTGCATCATTAGATTAAGGCATTGTTGAATGTGTAAGTGAGATATGTCGCCATAAGTGTAGCAAAAGTCGTGTTTGCTGGTTAAGGACAGGAATGATATAGTCACCCATGAGTTTGTGGTTTTGGTTGTTTCAGGAGAAGTGTGAATGTCTCCTGAAAATGTTGCCCAGGGATGAAGTGGCTGGCTGTCGGAGCGGTATTTTCATCGCAGTCGACATAGCCAAAGCTGGAGGGGACTTAAAGTTGTTCCTGTGTGTGGCATATTGAATTCATCTAATTCATATTCAACTGGGAACCCTTGGTCTAAGAGAATAGATGCAAGAGGTCCATAAATTAGATGGCTTTCCTCATGGTGGTGCCGCTGCTGCTATTCAAGAGAGTGGACAGTCTTTACGTCTGTCCTGAACAAAGAAGTTCTAAGGAAGAGAAACTGTTTGGCGGCTTTCCCCAATTTGTGCTGCCCGGAAAGATGGTCCGGGTTGAATAGGATAAGTCATCCTGATTGGGTAAAAATATGCGTCGACACTAACGGTCAAATTAAATTATGTACCAAACAAAAATACAAAATTTTTTCTGCTACACATCTCTCTTCTTCATAAATGTTTGCAATACCGACGTTGTGGTGGATGATGAAGCATCCGTTTGTGGAGAATGACATGGTGGTGGTTACTACTCACGAAGTGATGAGTTTGTTCTCTTGAGTGTTGGTTTCACAATTAACAACACAAAGAATATAATCAACGCAGACAACGAGAATGTTAGAACAGTTAAATTTCATATAACAATGGTAAATGTACTAATTTCATTAAGACTAACGTATTTCCTATAGCTGTAAGTTCTCCCATGTTTTGCTCTTGTATTTCTGCCAAGCTGTTTTGAGTTGTAGTCTGTCAGAGGTCCTCTGCAGACTTTCTCGAAACCTATGTATGGCACTAGACCTTGCTGTCTACTTCAAGCCATAACCCGGCATACGTTCCCGGACCCACATTTGGGTTCGTGAAAATGCTTGCCTCATCAGGCTCACCAAGTGAGCCGATGAGCAGCATAGACCAGCAAGGTTCGAGTCTCGGCTCGTTTCCGACCTTCCCCTCCCCTTTATCCCCACTTTAATCGGCCTTCAGGTTTTTGACCTTGTGTCAAGTCCTGTCCGGTGGGAGGCAGCGACAAATAAACAAAGGCAGTGAGAGTGAGAGAAAAAGGCTGTCAAAAGCGAGAAATACATAAGCTCCCTAGTCACGTGACCGGCTCCAAACACAGGATTTGTTTTTTGCGGGGGGGGGGGCAAGTTTCTTCGAGGTTCAACACGCGGACGTAGTTGAAAACACAAGCATGTGACTACTCTGTTCAATCAGGTTCCTGAAACTAATTCATTTATTTTGACGCCTTAGTTTTTTGTTTCGGAAACAAGTGAGTTTTGAATCTTATTTTTCCACAATTTTCTAATCCACGTGCTCCTCGCTGTTAAAAAATATAGGAGTGTAAATCCCATAACGTCTTTCTTTATTCGTCTCCGCAACATAATCATGTGCGAGAGAAAAAAAAAAACCCTCACGAAAATATACAAAAAAATATAAATATAAATTTACCACGAATGTGACTTCCTAGGCAAAAAAATAAGTCTAGATATGTTGAAATGTATTTTGTACTATTTATAAAAATATTTTTTTTAATTACTTAAAAGTTTGAAGTAATTCTCTTTCAAATAAACGTCGATTAATCATTGGACTGAATTTAGTGGTGTTCGTGATTTTACAAATTCCTAACCAATACATCACGGAGGAAAATAAAACCTTCTGGCTAGCTATTATTACTTTTATTTTGATAATTCATTTAAAACAATAATTCAGTGGAAAACCTCACTCTGAAAAATCATCAATGAAATTAAATATGATAATACAAAAAATTGCATATTAATCTATTATTACGCGTACAACATTAAACCACAAGCAAATATAAACAGAATACAACATCATGAACATTTTAAAATACCTACCTTCCAATACAAACTTCGGAGGTAAACAAAGCGATGATAGGACAGCGACTTGAATAAAACACATTTGCGACCTAGCGCCATGCCTTTCCCTAAGGTTGTCGCCATTTTAAATGTAGTATAGTCATTGCTTTTCGTACTTTTTCATTAGTTTTTATTTTGTTCTTACTTTAAAAAGTAATTAAAAAGTATTTTTAAAATATAATTACAATGCATAATTATATGATGTTTATTTTTATCTTAAAATAGAATTTTAGAATATTGGATGTATGAAACTAAAAAGCAACGTTGTCTTAACAGAGTTACCTCGCTTGAAAGAAAAGTTAGTGCTTTGGTGATTTATTTTGGGGGGGACATCTCACATGGTTAGCAGACAATTGTTAGAGTGTTCGATCCTCACTGGTTGCACTATACTTCTGGCCTTGTGCCACAGCTAAGCTTTGTAAATAATTAAATTAATATTTTCTCAAGGAATTTTCTACTTTCACCTGTTAGACAAAAATTTAAATGCCGTTTGTTCTTGAAAATTACAGGGCCACTAGCCGAATGAGTAGAGTGTTCGACAATGGTCCGAGAGACCAGGGTTCAATCCTAGGTCGAGCCATACCCAAGACTCAAAAAATGGTACTTGATGCCGCCTTGCTTAATACTCAGTATTATAAGGTAAGTATCAAGGGTAAAGTGGAGCAATCCATGGAAGGAGTAGCGCCCTCTCTTACACCTTGGTGTGGTGTAGTAGTAGCTATTGAAAAGGGAGCCTTCGGGTCACTCTCGACTAAGGTCGCCAACTTTACTTTTACTATTAAAACATTAGATTTTTAATAAATTAAAAAAATATCTATCAAAAAATTATTCATATCATATTTCGTAAATATTATCAGTAAAAAATATTAGCGGGACTTTTTTTTAACTGGATACGATCCCACATTGAAAATGAGCGAGTGGAAAATTAATCTATCTTCTAGTCGAAAGAGACGGTCCCAGTGGAATGTTGTGGCGAATGTGGTAACGTCAAATAGAAAGAATATTTTCATTTTATTTTTAAACTGAAATAAAACTAAAAAAAACCAAACAACTTTTATTTCAGTCCAATGGAAAGTTTTCCAACATCTCATTCAATTGACTACGTATTCCCAATACAGAACCGAAAATAAATTAATGAATCAACTTTGGATGTTGGGGATTCTTGTCTTCTGCGGCCACATTTAGACAAACTCATTGTAGCAGTAGTAATATATATAGTCGTCATACCAACACTGGGATACAGGTTTCTCTATATAATACCTTATGTAATGCTTCGAATTCATCACTGTAACAAGTTCGTTTTTTTTAAATCTGGTAAGATGAATTATATCTTCTAAATACTTATTTATCCGTATATTTGTTTATTTCATTCAAATAAAATAACATTTTTGTGGGACGTCAGCACATGCGACATCACATGGGTTTTTATGACTATCAGACCATAAATCAATAATTGTTTTTTTCTAATATTTGGAAAATAACCTTTTATTTTATTTTATTTTTTTAATTCTCCAACATCATTATTAGGATATTTTTCCAGTTTGATCGAAAAAACATGGTGCAACAATTCTTGGCAAATTTACAAAACATTTTATGATTATATAAGCAAATGTTCCTATCTCAATTTCTTTGCGTTGAAGACGGTATCTGCATATATATATATAATTTTGGTTTTTCTCCCATATTTTTATAACCGTGAGTCGAATTTTTGCTGTAATGTTTATGAATTTCATTATTTTGTAGATTAGACAGGTAAGAGTAGCCTCCCATTTTACTGACATAATACGACAAAACGCCCAAGGTTTTATAGATTTGGCAACATTTTTTTTTTTTTTTTGTTGAGTTGCACGAATTTTTAAAGAAAGTTAAAACAAGAATTTGATTGTTGGAATATAGAATAATCATTTGAAAATCGATAAAAATTATTCACGAAATTAAAGTATTTTTCTGAGGAACAATTTAGAAATAGAACTAATTAGAAGAATTTTTTTCTGTGAAAATTGTTTAAAGTATTTTAATAATTTTTCAAAAGTACTTTATATATATATATATATATATATATATATATATATATATATATATATATATATATATATATAATCTTTAAAAAAAAATTTTCAGAAATAATGTAGAAATAAAAAAAAATTAAATTAATTTTATTTTAAATAGCTGAGCCAATAGATTATAGAATTACCAACAAACTGTTAACAAATAATTGCTATATTCATTTTGACGATTAAAAAAAATAACAAAATAAACGTCAAAGGAAATTTATCATAGGAATCGAATTCACCGGGAACTATTTTCATATATTTTTTTAATATAGTTATTGACGAGGCTTAACTTAGATGTGGCTCAAGCCCAGAAATATGAAGCAACTAGTGTGAATCGAATTCACTAATAATGGTATGCTAATCCAGTTTGCTAACCATTACACCACATGAGATGACCATATTTTTAAAAAATAGTAATTAAATTGGAATCAAAGAATAATAAATAGTAAACTACGGAAGCCCATAATTATCAATAAGTATTTTGAAATTTATTCTCTTTTTAGAATTTAAAAATATAGTAAACATTTTCTCACTTGATTAAGATCGATTTAATCGTAGTGACCACAGAAAAAATCCAAGTTTTATCAATTGTGTTTATTCACAATCAAATTTAAACAAGATGTAAAGACGATGCGCAAAAAGCCATAATGTTTTTGTTAAACATCCATACTGTTGAAATCATTCAGTTCGACATCAGTTTAAATGATGTAATTCATGTTGGTCATGTGGTTAGTTTAAAATCAAATTCCTCTTTCATCGTAAAAGATCCATCCAGTGAAAAGTTGTCTCTTTTGATAGCATTTCAATCGAAACCTGTCGACATTTCTTCCACATTTCAATTAATTTTGAACAATAATAAATTAAAATTTTTTAAATTAAAAAATGCTATTTAAATTTTAGAAGATACAAATCTAAAATTAAATATGAAAATTAAACTAAATAAATCGAACATGTAAGAATGCAGTAGCTAAACCTTTTTGGAAAATAAACTTTATATAATTCCCTTTACAATAACAGAGAACGACACTTGAGAAATTGAAAATTATTTTATTTATTCAAATATTATATATAATAAAAGTGTGTACATGTGGAGGGGGACACTAAATAATTATTTCTTTTAAAGAATATGTGTGTCTGTTTATCACTTCGTGGGTGTCACCATACCCCCCCCAGCAAGACATATTGGCACCGTGCATGAAAATAAAGATGAACTCGTTGGTGACGTTCTCCATGGACTTCAACATATGAAAACACCAGTGTTGGCCGAACAGCAAAAACTTACATGCATCAGCTGTGTGGACACTGGATGTCGTCTAGAGGACTTACCAAGTGTGATGGCTGATAGAGACTGATATATATATATATATATATATATATATAGAGAGAGAGAGAGAGAGAGAGAGAGAGAGAGAATCAAAGAAATCTGTGGTGTTGGAATGCCTTGATAATGATGATAAAACTATTTTACATTTTCGTACCTCTTTTGTTTATTGAATGATACGTGCATATTTTTAATTGTTGGTACATTTGTGTATTCTTTCAATAATTCTTAAAGATTTTATCTTGTCTTTCCTTCCATTTATTCAGTGTTGGTGTTGTAAGGAATAATTAAAAATAAAATAATAAATTCAAAAGTAGCTGTTCCCAGAAGCCTTCTGACAGGAAGCAAGAATGGCCCATGTCTAAAGAAAGGGACTTCAGGCCACTAAAGAGAAATTCATTCACTTCAGCCATTACCACTGCATTCAAAAGCCCCTTTTCTCTCTCGGCTGCTAGCAGTCAGTACCTGTACTGATTGGGTCCTGGGGCCTGATAGTCAGCTGTGTCTCCAGCTAGCAAGCTGCCTCTGCTAACATACCTTACTGAAAACATCCGCAGGATAAATGACAAATTTCAGATTTATAACTTCCAGAAAATGACTATAATATATTTCAACAACTTGTCTACAAAACATAACTACTTCTATTGTCGTGAACCCTAAAATAAAGTTTTGAGTTAAAAGGTATCCTTGTTTCTTTCCTTTCTTCCTTAAATTCTCTTGCAGCCTTCCACAAAGAGAAAACAAGTTGAGTAGAGAACAAAAGAGTCAGATACAAACACTCAAAGTCACCCTTGTTTGAAATAGAAATGTTTTTGACAATTAAACTGTGTACTTAAATTTAAATTACATACTTATGCTAAACTGAATAGTTTAAAATAGAACTTTTTTGTTCATTGAAACTGTACTTACACTAAACTGACTTGTTTAATTTTAATATAGAACTGTTTTGACATTTAACTGTGTAAACAAAATCTATACTTATATTAAACTGAATTGGCTGAATTAGAACTGTTTGACTAAACCGATTAGTTTAAAAAAGAAATCTTTTTGACAATTAAACTGTGTTCTAATGCTAAACTGAATTGTTTGAAATAGAACTGATTATTTGTATAAAAATGGATTTGGTGTTAAATGACCAACAAAGGTTGATATGCCATAAAACCCAAACAACCAAATCAAAGTCACCCCCATAGAACTCAATAACCGCCATGACGACAACTACAAATAACTAAACAAATCTTCTAATCACATAGTGTATCACAAATATACTAATGCTAATATTGGTCTCTGGTGAGTGAGGACTCAACTAAATATCTTCCCTACCTCCAAGCAACCCAATATGTAAGTAGGTGTCATTTAATGTTTCAACCAAATATGACATAAATGTTATTGTTCGGTGTGAGATATTTGATTATTTGCCCTTGAGCAACTCTCTTCATCACCAAAGTTGTTATGGAAACTAAAATCATTAACAAGTAACATCATAAGTGAATGGTACCAGGTTATAAATAGATAAGTTATCAAAAAAAGCCAGTGGCCAGAGGAAAGATTAATTGACAAAGTTCAACATCTTCTCCAGTAGGTAAGATATGCTTGATTTAGCACCATGAACTGAAAACAGCATTTAACCAGTTCTTGCCAAGGCTATTAAACTTGATTGGCCACCTAAGAAGTGGCTGGGGGCTAGCCAGACACTGCTGAACATGTGAAGTGGAAATGGAGGTTGAGTGTTCTGTGAACACCAGTAAAACAGGGTTATTATGAGATGAAGGTTTATATGAATGGAGAAGAAAGAATGATTAGAAAATTTTTAAAGAGCTGGTTTTAACTAGAACAAAGAAGTTACTTTTGTTGGTAAATTATTCTTTTTTGGTTTAATTTAAATATCAAATTTATAGCTGAGGAAATAAGAAAAGTTAAATAAAATTTCAAAGTTACATTCATCAATGGAATGTCAGTGTGTTGTGTTGAATATGAATGTTTGTTTTTTTTAAATCTGCATAAAAATGATTATAAAGGTTTTTACTTTGCATTGAAATCATTCAATGTTGATATAAATATTTAGAAACAGTCGGTTTTTTTAAAGAGATGGAATTGAAGAAATTACAAAAAAAGAAATGAATAAAAGTTGATATTTAATTTATACTGTAGCTGCTGCTGATTCTGGTCATCATCGGAACAGGTTTCCCCTTCTTCAAAATTCTGGCAGTGAAGATGATGTATTGTAATCATTGTTCATTCAGACAAATTTTCTCAATGTTTTTTTATTTTATCACAATCTTTTAAACTGCCTGAATTTTGGTCTATTTGGACCAATTTTTCTGGTCAAAATACATAGCCAGTGTTGGTAATTATGCAGAAAGAAATAGTATTTTCTAGTTGAACACTTGCTTGCTCCATCCAATAGTGTTATGGGGGTGAACTGAAATGTTCATAGGATGACAGTATATCTGCTGTTGACTTTTTTGACCAATGGGATTTGAGCACTTTAATTCTGATGGAAGAAGTGTGTGGACTGTAATGTGGAATATGTTGGAAAAAAAAACTCATTTGGATATATCCCATGAGTGTATCTTAGTCAGCCAATGAACTTTTCTGTTGACCCTCATAGAGCTTTTTGTGGAAATAAATATGAGGCATTACTTTTGGAGCATATCTGTATATTATAGTGACCTGATTTTTGGATGTATATTCCATAACACAACAAAATGGCACATCATAGTGGATTTTAACACTATTACATTAATTTAGAGAATAAATCAATTTTCAGTCTCATCTGCAACCTCATAATCAAAATAGCATGGAAGGTCAATATTTGTACACACTTCACCTTTATAATTTCTTAAGAAAGGTATATCTTAAAATCTATTTATAGAATACTTCACCTCATTTATTTATTTATTTGTAATTAATTCTATAAATAGAATACTTTCAGCAAGTATTCTGAAATACGGACTTTACATATTTAATTTTCGCTTGTGAAAATGTCTTTCATTTGAAATATTATCCTTTTTCAATTTTAATATCCTTGCTTTAATGGTGGTAGATATTATCTTCTCCACATAGGTGCCTGCTGCTATTTTTTTTAGGTAGTGTGAGTGGAACAAAAAGTATAGGGTATCTCAATATACATGGGGACCCATGTAACTGCTAATAACTCTACTAATAATAATAATGTGTTCTTTTTTGTTTCAGATTTGAAAATAGTATACTATAACAACTATTAATCCTGGATCCCAATGCCTTGGACAAACGAGGAAAAATATTTTGTGTCACGACTCATTTGGAGACAAAATCATTCAAAACTGTCTCAAAATAGATGTAAACCATTAATATGATAATGATTTATTACTGAGACAAGAAACTCAAAAAAAGAGGAGGTGTTTTCGTGGTGTAATGGTTAAAGCGATTGACTGTGGAATCGTAGTACGCGGGTTCGTACTCCAGTCGCGCTATTACGTTCACTTTTGGGCAAATACCCTTGGGAAAGGTATGAACCCCCTTATCCTCCCAGTTAAGGGTTAAATAGCACCACTACTGTTCTTCTAGGAGAATGGCTTTGGCATTAAATAACCTAAAAAGAGTTGATATGCCATTAAACAAAAGAAACCAAACCATCAAAAAAAGATTGCATGTCCTGGAAACGGATATAATAACAATTAAAAAACCATTGATTTGATGTCTCTAGCTCAAAGGATGCATTTTTTAAATCAAAATCATTAATTATTCCTTTTTTTTTTTTAGAAATGTAAAACTATTATTTTACAGGGTGTCTCAATATACATGGGGACCCATGTAACTGCTAATAACTCTACTAATAATAATGTGTTCGTTTTTGTTTCAGATTTGAAAATAGTATACTATCACAACTATTAATTCTCAATCACAATGCTTTGGACAAGATTGGAAAAATATTTTGTATCACTACTTATTTGCAGACAAAACCATTCAAAACTATCTCAAGAGACAAAAAAGATTGCATGTCCTGAAAGCTGATATAATAATAATAAAAAAACAACATTGATCTGATGTCTCTAGCTCAAAGGATGCATTTTTTACAGGACGTGTTTCAAATGACTGCAATTGTGCTTGTCTCAGTAATAAATCATGATCATTAATGGGTTGCATCTATTTTGAGACACCCTGTATATATCAAAAAATATCTTATTGATAACCCTGTTAGATGATAAGGCATTCCAGGTGTGGAGAAAGAGCTGTCATTTTGAGAATGAGTATAACTCATTGTACCATAGGACCAACGTTTTGTGCTGTAAAGAAAGAAGTCCGCAGAAAAAGAAATACTCAAACTCGAAGGTAAGGGAAAAAATATAGCGGCTGTTTTTATTCAGCTATGATCGCTGTAATTCAAAAAGTTCACTTTTGTTCTGTCCTTCCTCTCCCTTCCCTTTGGTGGTGATGGGGTGTATGTGAGAGCTGGTTGTTTGACAGACGTTTGTCACAGCAGATCGGTCACAGCAGACTGGGGTATGATAGGTTGGCTTCCAGAACCTTTAACGCACCCGTTTTGACAACTGTCTTCAACTCTGCCAAAATCTCATTACTTGTTTTCTTATATAGAGATTTTGGAGAACGAACCAAAGATCCGTGAATGTTCTATTGTCATCAGTGAAGCTGTCGTGAAACATGTGATTATTTATCTGTGATTATTTTAAAATCACGTCTAACTTTGCAGGTCATTCTGCCTGCACGCACTAGTCTCGTGACACCCTCACTGATTGATGACAGCGGCCGTCCGTAATATTACATCTTTAGTTGTAATGGTTCTCAAGCCATTTTTTTACCAATGGACCCCTTTGATTCCTATTCTACTCTAGCTTATTAGTCAATATATTTACTTCAACAGTCTATTCATAAGATTTTAGGCAGCTGTATTTTTCTTTTGATAAAAAGAACATTAAATGGATTGATTTCAAAATCACAAATTGTCTGTTTGAGCCACCAGGCTTTCAGATGAGAGTTCTTCTAGTGCAGTGGTTCTCAACTGGGGCTCACATAAGATTTTTTTAGTTCATACAAGGAAAATAGTAAATTGCCTGTCCACTATATTATTTTAGTAGTCAAAAGATTTTGCTTTAGATTTATGTATTTAGATGTATTTATGACAAGAAGTAACTAGGTTTCTAAATGTTTAGAAAAGTAATGACACTGCTAAAAATATCCACTACTAAAGTGCAGTTGTATTTTACTGTTTTTTTTTTTTCATCTTACCTTGTTAAATCTAGTTTTAGCTGGGTCTTTAACAATTAAAAGCTTAAAACATTGTAGAAAGAGGTGATCATTGACAACATTAGAGCTGAATATTTCAAAACTAGCAGAGCAGCATCAAACACAAGACTCCCATTGAATAAAGTAGTATCTTTTTAAGATAAATATGTCCTTGTATATTTAGGACTTATTTTTCTAGTGAACATTCATTTTCCATAGAATTGAGTTAAAGTTTTTGTGCAATAAATCTGTTACACTTCTACAATACACAAAATCTAACAATCTTTTAAATATAATTTCTAATAATATTTAACTATAAAAATATAATAGGATTTTTTTAATTAATTGAATGGCTATGTGGGTCCACCAGAGTTGATAAGGAATCAAAGAAGTCTATACATAAAAAAAGGTTGAGAACCACTGATGTAGATTAAATATTAGAATTTTTAAACAGAATTGTATGTGTAATGGTTTGAAAATTAAAGCAAAATACAATTATATTATATATATATATATATATATATATATATATATTTACTAATCTAATATCTACCAGTATTCACGGTACCAGAAAAAAACAAAAAAAACCCTGGCCAGGAACAAGAGAAAAAAGTATCTCGAATCACGGCCCAGGGGAAAAAGAGAAAAGGGGTGAATAAAAGAAAGCGATTTCTCCTAGAATTCAGTCAAAGTTAGGCTTCCTGATGATCCGTTAAGGTGAAAAATTAGTAGAAGATTTTTGACTCGAGATTTAGGTTAATTTTATATATATATATATGTACAATCATATTATATATATATATATATATATATATATATATATATATATATATATATTTCTTTAAGAAAAAACAAAACCGGTCACATTAGGATTATAAATTTATTTCCATCCTATGTGTTTTTTGATTTTATCAAAAAACACAGAAAAAATTAACAGGACTTCTTCAGATCTAATGGATAAAATAAATCAGAATAGACACAGGAAAGAAGAGTGGGAAGGGGATAGAAGAAGGGTGAAGAGTTATCTCCTCATTTACATTGAGCTCTTTACCAGGAAAATTTAAATGTTCACTGTTGAATGTTTTTTTGTCCTGATGGAATTCCTCCCAACTCGGGTTTAACTGGACTGAATAATACTATATATATATATATATATATATATATATATATATATATATATATATATATATATATATTTAATTCATGGAATTTAGACTGCGACCCCTGCCTATATTTTTTCGATTTTCAATTTATTTCATTTTCTTAACTACCTGATGATTGTTGTTTTGCAAAAAACTCCATAAAACCCAGGGGTCACAGTCTAAATTCCATGAATTATATATCTAATATATATTTACTTATCATTACATAATAGCTCTATCCTAGATATTGAGCACTCTCCATATTATATTGCACTTGGTTCAACACAAACCCACAAAGTGATTTAGTGACAACCAACACTGTTATAATATATATATATGAGTGTGTGTGTTGTGCATGTGTACATTGTGTACTTTTTGCATAAATGTATTATGTATATATGATTTATAACTTATCTTAAATTTTTAGGCATTCAAAAGAATGCCCAGTTTTCACACTTTACCATTTACTGCTTATGTGGTTTAATATATAACAGACCTTTGCAATTCTGTCTGGTTTTCACTGGGTGCTCTAAAGTAGTGGCCTTGTGCCAGAATAAACAAGTCTTTATCTGTATCTGGTTATTATTTATCTTTCATGGTAGATTTTGCTGTAGAAAAAAAAAATGATAATATTCAAGCCATTTCAATCTTCAAAAAATCCAAGGAAATATCTCTTGATCCAAATGTCTCTCTGTGAATAACTGCAAACCACATATTGACTTTTCTTAATAGTCTGGGTGAGAGAGAGAGAGAGAACTCCAAACTTTGAGCTGATTCCATAGATACAACCTTTTAATTCTCATGTGAAACTTTTATTTCTATAATAAATTTTTGGAAATTTCAGATGACATTATAGAATATTGTTATATATATATATATATATATATATATATATAAGTAAAAAATAAAGTTGGTGACCATAGTCAAGGGTGACCTGAAGACTCCCTTTTTGATAGCTACTACACTGAGGTGTAGGGAAGGGTGCTACTCCTTTCCCTGGACTGCTCCACTTTACCTTTGATACGAACCTTATAATGCTGAGTGTTAAGCAAGGAGGTATCAAGTACCATTTTTTGAGATTTTGGTATGGCTCGCCCTAGGATTGAACCCCAGTCTCCTGGGCCATTGGCAAACACTCTACTCATTAGGCATGCACATATATATTAATGATATTGAAAAATAGGGTTATTTTGTGGGTTATCTTAATTAGAATCAACTATCTTGTTTTACACATTTCTTTTTCTTTGTCTAATGGCATATCAAACTTTGTTGGTTATTTAATGCCAAAGCCATCCATGTAGAACATTAGTGGTACTATTTAACCTTTAGCTCGGGAAAAATACCTTTCCAAAATGTATTAGTCTGAAAGTGAAGATAATTGTGTAACAGGAATTCAAACTTGTTTACTATGATGCCACAGTCAAGCACATTAACCACGATGCCATGAAGAGTCACTGTTTGTTCTCTTGATACATTTCTAAAGTGTCATTTTCTTTAATGGAATCAATGTAATGGCTGAGGGATTTCGTTTTATGCCTTTGGGTTTAGTTAGGCTGAGAGCCTTTCGGCTCGGTGCATGGGTTACTTGAGTGCAACATTAATGTGGGTGTTCATACGTGCACGCAGGTAGAGCGGACGTGTCACTCAGAGATGTCACAATTGCCCAGATGGGAAACGGGGCTAGCAAGTGCGAATGACGTCACGCACCGAAAGCACGCCTAGGATTTTGGGAATTTTGAAGAAAGTTGGTTGAGTTGAGAACTGGACACCGAACGAGAAGGGTTGACTTTCGCTTGCTCGCGGAGGCCTTGGGCAGGTGTCGCACAAGATTGGGGGCAGATGAAAAAGCCAGAATAGAAAGAATGTGTATCTCTCTCCTTATGTCGAAGAACCTTTAAACTCAAAGGTAATAAAAAGTTTCGTACCTGAACTAAGAAGTCGTAAGTGTTTTCCGTGTTTCGAGATTCCTATGTTCTATCTTTATCATATTTACCCAACCCCTCCGCTCGGGCAGGATATGACACAAGGTCAATTTTTATGTGGAGTTTAACAGGTTTGAATTCAGAGTTTTCCTTCTCCTAGACTAGTTGCCTTGCCATGGCTGAAGAACCTAGTCTGCCCTACTATTTTACCCATACCTGGAGGGAGAATAATTGGATTCATACCTTTCCCAAGGGTATTAGTGCTATGTGAAATGCAGTCAGTCTCGTCCAGGATTTGAACTCATGTCGCCATGTCCATTTCCTACGACGATAACCATTACACCACAGGCACTTCCTATGTTCTATCTTTATGGACATTCGATGTACGTTTCACACATAGCCATATCATGGCTATGGTACATGAAATCCAACAATTTTTGGAGATACTTCTTTATTTCTCTTGAGTTAACAAAAGAAGGCACAAGGCCTTGAAGTTTTGGGGGGAGGGGAAGGGAGCGGTCATTCTGTTCTCTATGTTCTAAGGGGACCTAGCTAGCCACATTCGCCGACCCATTCAGCAGTACAATATATAACCATTCATCCATTGCCATATGCGCAGCAATCACCAAAATACCACATTTGTTCTATGAAGAAGTCCTACTTAAAAACCCCGAGAGTAATGAATGATTTTATTTACAACATATGATTTATTTACAATGAATATGATGGGAATGGGAGAAAAACCCCGAAATATATACAAAAGCAAAAAACAAAGGAAAAATCCCCCGTTTGGTTGCCCTCCCATCCCCCCGTCTATAAAATTATAGGCCGACTGTTTTCCGGGGCGAAAGAACTGGAAACAAGCCGGACCTACCCTAGGTGGGACAGGAATCCTAATCTATAGGGGTAAAAGAAATCAATTTTTGGAGATACTTCATGATTATCTTTCTTATAAGTTTACCTCCTTGTTTTCATGTTCAATAACTGCTAACCACATATTGATTTTTCTTAATATTCTGGATGAGGAGAGAGAGAGAGAGAGAGAGAGAGAGAGAGAGAGAGAGAGAGAGAGAACTCCAAACTTTGAGCTGATTCCATAGATACAACCTTTTAATTCTCTTGTGAAACTTTTATTTCTATAATGAATTTTTGGTTAACTAATATCTTATTTCATGATATATTTTATCTTTAATTCTTTTGGTTAAATAAGACTTTTTAAAAAAATTTATTTTAATTTTATCACTTTATAAATTCTTCTATTATATTTTATTTACAGTTTTGTGTATATGTATCTATTTTTTTTTCTTCTTTTAGTTTTGGTCTTTAATGGAATATCAAATTTTGTGGGTTATTTAATGCCAAAGCCATCCTTGTAGAATAGCTGTGGTACTATTTAACCCCATAGCTGGGGGGAGAAAGGGTTCATGCCTTTTCTAAAGGTATCAGTAAAAAAGAGAATATAATAATGTGACAGGAGTTCAAACTCACATACTACTATGTTGCAGGCCAGCTTTTAGGGACTCACCCATACATACCTACCAGGGCTTTATGCGCTCCATTACTTTTGGAGCTGCTCCAGCTCCTACTCACATGCCCAAAATTCGAGCAAGCTCTCCATTTTTAAAATGGAGTTGCTCCAGTTCCAATTCCTTTAAAAAAGGAGTGGCTCTTTTCCAGCACTTCATGGCGAAAATATCCCTTCTTTCATAAACGTTCTATTTCACCAATGAGTGGTCAAAGTATCGGTGTGGGCATCAATGGATCTCGTCAATATGGGTGGGTGATGTTTAAGACTGTAAGATAACATTTGACAAAATCTCGCTAATATTTTGAGATTTGAGATTACCTCAAGCAACAAAAATTTATGCATTATCTTATGCTCTGTCCGACATGTTCTCCTTCAGTAGCAAGAAATCCTATCTTCTTTGCAAATCTCAAAATAGAAATAAAAATCCCTGAAATATTTTAAAACAATTAAATTGTTCATTTTTTCAGATATTTTTGTATGAAATTTCAGGACTTAATTGGATCTCTGAATAATAGTTTATTGGCAATTTGTTGATATTTTTCGGCCATCATTTATTCAAAAATACACTTTATATTTCGAATCAAATACCAACATAAATACTCTGTTAATGGTTTTTCAAACAAATCAGATTGATTTATTGAAGTTCATTAACTTTTTTCCAATTATTATTAATAAAAAAATAAATAATTCAAATATATTTACTGTAATCATTTCTAAACTATTCGATGGAGGAAAGCTTTTCTTTAATAATCAAAATAATTCCTTCCCTATCTTATTAGCTATGGCTATATTGTATGATGGCGTAAACCATAAAATTTTCCCTGTTCTGTTGTTCCTATTACATATATCTGCTGCTTCATCCCTAGATTTATAAACAAATTTGGCCTTATAGCTAGTTTTTTTAGCACCACCTCATATTTGTTTTTGGTCTGAGTGAAGATATTGATATTAGAAGAATTAGTGGATAATCTAACCATAATACTATTAGGAATATCCTTGAAAACTTGTCTACGATGGTGAGAACCTACATTAATATAACATGAGTATTAGTTGTTTTTCCTATATAGGGACACAGAACTGTTATACAAGTAACATTTAAATAATTTGTAATTTTTAAATTAGTTTGGATGTCCAACTTGAATCCAAACTTATAGAACAACTAATGTAATTTTTTTCTAATCATATCACCATTTCTAGGCATATAGTCATCCACAATAATTAATCCATCATCCCGATAAAGACCAGGGTTGCAGGGGTTAATAATGCTACTAAGGTTGTATGACAATAAACACCCTATAAATTCAGACAATTTAGCCCTGTCGAAGGAACCCATGGGATTATCAAAGTTACCACTAACACCCTTTTTAATCCACAATTCCTCATAATAGTAGTCTTGATTTATATATATATATATATATATATATATATATGAATCAGAATTTTAAATGCAAATTTTATATATATATATATGAGGATCATTAAATAAGTTTTCAGACATTTTTTGTATGGGCACTTTTATTGATAGTACACACATGAAACTCTAGTCCCCTTCGAAGTAATCTCCTTCGGCTGCAATGCACTTGTTGTACCGTTCCAACAATTTCTGGAAGGTCCCATGGAAGTCCTCTTGTGTGAGCATGTCAATGACCTTCGTCACAGCCTCTTTCATCTCCTCAATTGTCTCATAACGACGACAGCCTCTGAGCTTAGGGAATAAACAAAAGTCACAGGAAGCATGGTCTGGGGTATAGGGAGGCTGAGGAACTGTCTTGATGCCCATCTTGCTCAAATAGTTAGTGATAAGGATGGAATTGTGGACTGGTGCATTGTCCTGGTGGAAATGCCACCGACCTGATTTGACGAGTGCTGGCCTCTTCTGACGGAATCTCTTCCTGAACTCCCTTAAAACCTCAACATAGTAACCCTAACCCTAACCCTTTGGCCAATCAACTCTGGTGTATTGACTTTCTTACTCCTCCCACACCTCTCATCATCCCTAATAGACTCCCTGCCTTCCTTGAATCTCTTATGCCACTCAAAAACTCATGCTCGATTCATGCAAGATGCTCCAAAAGCAGTCTGAAGCATTCCATATGTTTCTGTGGCATTTTTTCCAAGTTTAAAACAATTTTATTGCATATCGTTCTTCTAAAGTCCAGATTGCATTTTTGAAATTCACCAGCTGTGACAATCAGGCTTTAGTAGGGTGTATTCTAATTCCTGCTGTAACTGTTCATTTGAACCTGAAATTATAAAAATTGGTCAGTCATCTTATAAGATGTACAGCAATAACATACTGAATGTTCAAGAGTCTACAACAATTTTAAATGCCTGTACAAAAAAGTCTGGAGACTTATTGAATATCCCACGTATATGCAAAATTTTCCACCTAAAAATAAGGACACATTTTTAATTCTTAGCTTCTTTTTATTGTTGCATTTTTATTGGGTAAAAAAAAGAAGATAAATTAAACAAATTCATTTTTTTATAACTGTAACTCAACAAGCAATTAAGGAATGAATTAAAAATTTTCTTTTAAGGACTATTTAAAATTTAGTCATGGGCTGAGTACTTCTGCAAGTATATATATATATATATATATATATATATATATATATATATATATATATATATATATATATAAGTATCATCCAGCAAAATGGCACTGAAAATGCACTTTAAAGAAGGAATTTCCAATCCCATTTTACAATGAAATAATCTTGTGGGGTTTATATATTTGCACTGAATCTCATTTTTTTGATAATCCAAAATCTTGATATAATCATGGTAATCGAATAATGATACTAATAAGAATTCCCCACTTCTTCCTCAATAGAAGCACCAATATCATCAGGGATTGTTGCTAACCCAATAGTTTCACAGGTTGTCTAGTATATAAAGTTGTGTGACATCACTGACATCTTTTCCCACAAACCACTTGCTGATAAGTGGCTGAAAGGTGTGTCTGGTAAAATTATTACATGGTAAATTATTTGTGGTTAAATTCATAATCTAATAATTGCTTTTAATAGTTTAATAAAAAAGGTTTTAGCATTATGGAAACTGTATAAGAGCAATTGATCTGTAATGAATTTATCTCGAATCACTGAAATGCTTGGCACTGGATGAGTGTAAGCAACAAAAATAAAAAAGATTAGAATTATTATTGAACTTACAATTTCAATAATTCATTATATGAAGATCTTCCTTGTTTCATCCAAAGGAAACAAAACATTAAAACTTGATGGGATTAAGTGACTTTTCAGATATAAACAAAGACAAAAACCAGACATGAAAATTCCAACATTTTATCTTCAATTTGTAACATCCTTAAAACTCAACGAATCTTATTATAAAGGGCATATGTGTATATCGAACTGTATCTAAAACTGCCACCACAATTTCCTTATTTATGTATATCACATTTTCCATGATTTTATTATTATTCCAATCTCAAATATTAACAAAAATTGTTTTATATTATTAATACTGTTGGCTTTATCGGTATTTATCTAATACCTGCCCATGTCAGAATATGGCACAGGACTGTTTTATAGTGGGGAAACTCATAGGCTGAAACCCATGTGAGGCAGAGACAAAAATTCTTGACCCCATTAGCATTCCCCTAATGAGGTATCTCAGGCAGCAAGCAATAAATTTAATCTTGCAAGAAGGGAGCAGCCAGGGGGAAGGCTCCCCGAGGTCAAGAGATTCTCGGTCTCACTCACCTTGAATGAATGCCTGGTGGCCTCAATTGAGTTCTACCAGTGTATCTGTGCCAACAAGAGCAAATACTGTTAGGGGTGGTGGATTTGTTTGACATCCCACCATGTCAGAGTGTGGCACAACCTTGCTTTATGGTGGCGGGGGGGGGCATGCACAAATTGAGACTCGTGCACAGCAGATGAACAGTTTCTTGACCCTGTCAGCATTCCCTCGGGCGCCAAGCAATAAAGTCAGTCCTGGGGGGACGGCTTTCTGAGGTTAAGGTGTTGTCATATGCACACAACCACCCGACATGAATGCTAGCTGGTAGTCCAGAAGAGCGTGTGAGCAAGACTGTTGGGATTATCTACATACAAATTGCATCTATATACATACCATTATATGTAGCAGTTTATACCGTGAATGGGAAGGCTAATTTGCATATTGATCTTAAAAATTTGATTTTAATCAATATTTGCTTGATTTTATTGATTTTGAATGATTTGGTTTTATTCAAATAAATATAAGCAAAAATCCAGTTGATAAACTTTAAAAGAAATTCATTAACAATTCATGTTGTTTGGGGTTTTATGGCATATCAACCTTTTTAGGTTATTTAATGCCAAATCCATTTTTATACAAATAATCAGTTCTATTTCAAACAATTCAGTTTAGCATGAGTGCACAGTTTAATTGTCAAAAGCATTTCTATTTCAAGCTATTCAGTCTATTCAAACAGTTCTAATTCAGCTAAGTATAAGTACAGATTTTGTTTTTCACAGTTTAATATCAAAACAGTTCTATATAAAACAATTCAGTTTAAGTACAGTTTCAATGTCAAAAACAGTTCCATTTCAATCAATTCAGTTTAGCATGAGCATCCAGTTTAAATGTAAGTACAGTTTAATTTTCAAAAATATTTCTATTTCAAGGTATTCAGTTTTGTCAAACAGTTCTAATTCAAACAATTCAGTTTAGCATCAGTATGCAGTTAGTTATATTCAACATGTAGATAGGGCTCTATCAGGTGCTACCACTCCAGGCCAGAGTGGACCTAGGAGCAATGGCAATGAAGGGGTGTTCTGCATTCCCCAAAACTCCAGCATCACTGGAACCTCACCATCAGACTGTTTAGTGTCATATCCAGGACTCTCATTGGGGAGGTCTTACCTCTCTGCAGAGGTGCAGTCAGTGTATTCTACAGCTCCGGCCGACTGGGCAAACTGTCCAATTCAGTAAGTTAAATTAGAAAAATTTATGAATGAAAGCTAAGAGTGATGATAAGAGCATTCAAGCCGTTCTATTCTTTGATTATACCCCATCTCTTTCGAATAAGTTTAATGTAATAATTTCATTTTGAATAATATCAATTGCTTTTATTTTATTAATTTGTTTTTGCTTTGACAAATTTTCAAATTTTTTACGAATAGCGCAAGGAGTGGCAGTACCGCCTTGAGCTACCAAAACTGTGTTAACACCCTGGTTGGCGGCTGATGAGGGCAGGGTACCACACGTGCTTTCACATTATTTGATTTAAAAAAAAAAAAAGAAAATTATTAATTTGTTTTTGCTTTGACCAAAATTGAAATTTTTTAGAAAGTATTTATAAACACATAAAGCAACCCTATGTATAATTTTATATAGAAATCAATTAAAATAAAGTAAAAGTAAGTGTAATTTTTTTAATATGCAGTTTTATTTAGTCTCGTTAGTCTTTCTGATTTAATGATATATTAAAACTTAAATACTTGCACACAGAGGGTGCTTATTTTTGCTAGTAGTTTTATTTCTATTTTACAATGGAATAATGTTCAGCAATTTTCAGTGTTTATGTACATATAAAAATTCATCAAATTATATACTACTTTTGTCTGTCCCATGGTAATTGTTACATTTCATTCTCTCACTCACTTGTCTCGTAATCTGGTTGGGTTTTGGGTTTGCAACTCCTGTAGTGTGTCTTGGGCATGAATAACCAGGCAGAACTCATCCTTCTTCAGCTCTACAACTGGTTTAAATTCAGGGTTTTCCTTCTCCTAGACTGGTTGCCATACCAAGGTTGAAGAGCCCAGTTTACCCTACAATTCACCCATAGATGGAGGGAGAATATTTGGATTCATGCCTTTTCTAAAGGTATTAGTACTATGTGAAATGCAAACAGCCTCATCCAGGTTTTTGAACTTGTGTTGCTGAGTCCCCTTCCTACAATGATAACCTTCGTGCCATGGGTACGCTTTAGTTTCATTCACAAAATGTAACAACTTTTGGGACAGTAGTACTAAAATGTTCCATAATAGTGGTTACAGTGAATGTATAAAATTTATATGCAAATGGAGCAAGCTAAGTCTTTATTAGTTGTTTGAATTTCCAAGATGAAGCTTGATGATTTTAATCATTCAGGGTTTTTGGACTATTCTCTTCATCTTTATTATTATATTCTCAACATTTCAGATGATGTGTACTCCGGCTTTCTTCAAGAATTTCTTGTTGAACTTGGGAGCCTACATAGAACTTAGAACTACATCCCTTATTTAATCCAAGAGGTTTGCTGACTCTGATTCTATTAATCATAACCGGGTACAAGTGTTAAGCAGTCCTGTATTGTTACTCGCCTGCAGTCAGGATTGAACTTGCAACCTCCAGATGAAGCTCAGGGAACCAACGCCTATAAATGTTGCAGGTTCAATCCTAACTACAGGTAAGTAAGAATACAAGAATACTTAACACTTGTACCCGGTTATGGTTAGCCGAATCAGAGCTAGTAACTCCACAATGGATTAAAGGACATGGTTTGATGTTCTGTGTAGGCTCTTGAATTTGACAAGAAACGCCTGAAGAAGGATGGCGGATACATTGGTCAAAAAATTGTGGATATAACAACTAAGTCTTTATATATTTTATACATGTACAAACTTCTTTTGATGATGAGGCATTTTAGATTTCTATCAGGAGTGCTATGAATGCAATGAAAAATTCTGTTTCTTAGCCTTTTTCATTCTTTGATAAAAATTTAAAAAGTAGTGTTTTTCTCAATAAAAAAAATTAGTATACTTTAAATTCAAATATATTCATATAAATTTGAAAATGTAGCATTAAATTAAGTTTAATTTCAATTTCAATTCAATATAGAAATTCTGGTAAAAGACAAAACTGGATCCTAATTTATTTTTTTAAATATGCAATCATAGAAAAAAAAAAGTATTGGGAAATATAAGATTAATTATCTGCCCTTGGCAGTAAAGGGGTCAATCAGTGCACTACCACAGACTGGCACCCATTTTTGATTCTTTTAGATTTACATAAGTTATAGTGCGAACAGTAAGACCATCCTGATGTTAATTCAAGTCACTCCAGTTCTAAGAAAACCTCAGTAGATAAGTCTGGCTCCAAAGCCATTAAGTTTGCAACATACTTTTTGTATCTTTTAAATATGTTTGTGCAGTTATATTGTTTTAAGGTCTTCTTCATCTAAATTGAAAGCCTACCTGTTAATGTGGGAAAACATATGGAACCCAGCAAAAAGAACATATTTTCTTGGGAAAAATACAGGAGTTGATCTTTGCCCCTAAAACTATTCAAGAGTTGTAGATAGTAAAGTTAGCGACCATAGTCGAGGGTGACCCGAAGGCTCCCTTTTCGATAGCTACTACACCAAGGTGTAGGGGAGGGCGCTACTCCATTCCCAGGATTGCTCTACTTTACCCTTGAACCGTACCTTATAATGCTGAGTGTTAAGCAAGGTGGTATCAAGTACCATTTTTAAAGTCTTTGGTATGACTCGACCTGGGATTGAACCCAGGTCTCCCGGGCCATTGGCGAACACTCTAACCGCTGGGCCAACCCAAAAACAGTGACAAAAAATGGATTTATCTTATGTGAACAGAAACTGAACTTTTTATAAAAAAATCATAAGAGGTGTATTAATTTTTGCACTGCTACATTTTTTCATCATACAATGTATGAAAGAACATATGATACCCTGCCCTCATCAGCCACCAACCAGAGGTGATAACACAGTTTCGGTAGCTCAAGGCAGTACTGCCACTCCTGGCTCTACCAAGTAGCTTTTGCCACTGGACAGGGTATTTAAAAGAATTATATATATATATATATATATATATATATATATATACACCAGATCAATTAAAAACAGAGATTACAGCTACATTATTCAGCTTTTTACCAAGAAAAAAACTGGCACAACAAATCAATTTATTTTCAGTTTTTTCTCCTAGTCGAAATGTTCACATGTAGAGGATGAAATAATCCATTGGGGTATATTTCTAATTTGTATTTAGATACATTGTATTTATTTTCAGTGTTTTTCTAGTTTTATTTTTCACATAAGAAAGGATAATATGATCAATTACCATACATGATTAGGTTTTCTTTGTTTAATGGCATATCAACCTTTTTGGGTTATTTAATGCTAAAGCCATCCTTGTAGAAGAATTGTAGTGGTATTATTTAACCTATAGCTGGAGGGTTAAGGTTGGGGTGGGTGGGTTGCTACCTTTCCCAAGGGTATTAATCCAAAAATGAACATAATAGCACAACTGGAGTTTGAACTCGCTTACTACAAATTCACAGATCTGCACATTAGCCACTACTCCATGGAGACTCTTTTTGTCTAATATAATTAGGTTACAATAAAATTTGTATTTCATATGAGTACTATTTTATGAAAATTGGCATCTAGTAGAGTATGTGGTCCCCTTTTGAATAATAAGTTGGTAGTGGTGGGGGGGATGAGACCTGGCACCAATTCTGACAACTGTGTATTTTTATTGAAATGACTGTATCATGTCCTAGTCTCATTTAAGAATCCATTCCTTTCTTTTGAATCACCTATGACATTTTCTAAGGACAAATGCATTTTATATATAAATTTTACAAATGAATAGGAGATAAATTTAGTGTGAAATTTTCCAATAAGTCAACAATATCACATTTCATTGATAAACTTTGTGAGACTGATAGTCTAAGAGCTTGGGTTGACAAAATCTATAAACTACTGAAGTTTTTAATGATCTGGCTTTAATTCACTCATTGAGAAAAAATCTCCAGGAAAGTTATCTTCACAGATTGGGCTGTCTACAACTAGTTTTCAGAGCTACAAAGAAGTTAAAATCATTTAAATACAAGTTGTTAAAATATAGGTTTTTACCCAGTAGTACTTCTTGCAAATACACCTGCTTAAGCCAAATCTCTGTTGCATAGCCTGGAGCAGGCAACAAGAAGCACTAGTCTCTACAAGAACTCAGATGAAACAGTTTCTGTGTTTTAATCAAGATGGTGCCATCTCCTCATTAAATGCCAAACCTCTAAAATTAGATCAGTTCATATACCTTGGTAACAATATCTCATTTACTGAATGTCAACATATGCATAGATAAAGTGTGGAATGCTATTGATAGGTTATTGACAATATGGAAATCTGATTAAATAAAACGAGAATTTTTCCAAGCTGTAGCCATGTCAGTATTATTGTCAGGTTAAAACACTTGGAGGAGAAAGTTCGATAGGAACTATACAAAGATGCTGCATGCTGTTCTGAACAAATGGAAGCAGAAGCCCACAAAACAGCAGCTGTATGACCACCTACCTCCCATCTCACAAACCATCCAAGAAGGATGAGCAAGACATGATGGTCACTGCTTGTGAAGTAAGTATAAACTCATAAGCAACATTTTCCTATCAACTCCAACACATGGATATACTAGCATTGGATAACTAGCAAAAACTTACATTTATCAGCTCTGTGCAGACATTGGTCGCTGTCTAGAGGATTTACCAAGCATGATGACTGATAGGGATGGATGGTGAGAGAGAGAGTCAAAAGAATCTGTGCTGTTGGCATGTTTTGATGATGATGTGTATTGAAGGAATAAAGAAGTATATTTCTTATATATATATATATATATATATATATATATATATATATATCCAATTAGAGAAATTTTGTGCATACACATACAAAAAAAAAAAAAAAAAAAAAAAAAATCAGTATTAGAAGTATATACAAGTTGTGATAAAAAAGTATAGGGTGTGGCAGAAATAGCTCCCACATTTTAAACTGTTACCTGTGTGGTGCAAGTGAACTTAGGCAAGTAGTAATGGTAGCTCCACCGAGCTAATGTTTCACCATTTTTTTCAAAAATGATCAGTTACAATTATGGCTTGGACTGGTGCACACAGTATATTTGCTGTTGAAACATTTTCTTTAAGACTAGTGAATCTGTAATTGATACAGTTTTTTAAACTCATTTCACATTACATTGGAATAATGATATTCTGGATAGAATTTTTCAACCCATATTAGTATCAATTTCCTATCCAGAACAGCATCATTCCTTAAAATGAAAACGATAAGCTTTGTAGCAATTACATATTTACCAGTCTTAAAAAAATGTTTCAACAGCAAACTCAGAGAGTCCACCAATCAAAGCCAGGATTGTGCCTGAGGGAAAAAAATGGTAAGACTTTAGCTTGATGGAGCTACCATTATCACTTGCCTAATTTCACTTGTACCACACAGGTAGACATTTCTACTGCATATTGTACTATAGAGACTGGAGTTTTAAATCTTAAATGAAAACATTTTAACAGCTGAGTAACTTCCATAATAAAGTGCTAATGTCAAGATGAGTCAGTAACAATTTGAAAAAAAAAAAGAAAAAAAAAAGATGAACTTAGTCTCAAAAGTATTTGAATTTTTTTTTAAAGCAAAACACAGGATTGTGCAAATGCAACCCACTTCATACTCACCAGACCTTCAGTTCTGTGGAATTTTTTCTTGTTTCCTAAACTGAAGATTCATCTCAAGAGTAAGATTTGAGCATGTGAATACCATTAAAAGAAATATGAATGAAGTTTCAGAGTATATCAAAAGTTTCAGAGGTGCCTTGACCAATAAAAAA